>CM077005.1:7243920-7868920 GCA_039090855.1 Macrothele yani
AGGACTCGGGTTCGATCCCGGCGTGGACCAAACATGACGAAGAAATTAACTTCGTTATACCTATCAATAAAATAATTATGAAAATATGTTTTGAAAACGCTAAAAATGCCGTGAACTACAAGAATTTCAGTTCAAATTTATGAAGTGAGATAAATTAAAGAATGCGAAAATTATTTTTCATTTAATTACTTTTAAAACGAAAAAGTATTTTTACTCCAACTGAAACAGACTTTCCAGAACTGCAGTCCAGGAATTCATGCAATCGTATGCACAAAAGGACGCAAATCAGATGCAGATCTCGTCCAAAAAAAAAAAAAAAAAAAAAAGAAAAAAAAAAGCTTATACATACCAGGTCGTTCGAAAAGTAATGACCGTTAATACAGACATTTGACGTGGATCAGGAACATCAAACAGAAGTCATCGCTCTCTCCACGTTTATAAGTGAGTCACGGAAAAATGCTCATTGGCCGCCAACGGAAATCGAACCCAGGGTCTTCCACTTATGCGCCGGATATGCATCAACTGGCGAATGAATAATTAATACAGCATATCCGGCGTGTAACTGGAAGAACCTGGGTTCAATTCCCGGTGGCGGCCAATGAGAATTTTTCCGTGACTCACTTATAAACGTGGAAAGAGCGATGACCTCTGTTTGAAGTAATGGCCGATTTGGAGAGTAAAAGTGAAAGAGACGTACCTTATAGCACACAACGTAGTTTTATTCGAAATAGGAGCCTTCAGTAGCTACACACACCTCTGCCAGCGAGTGACAAGTTCTTCAATGCCAGTCCGGAAGAAATCTGGCTTCCCGGATGCAAGAAAGTCCCGGAATGCAATTTCGGCCTCCTCTCGATTTCAAAAGGTCTTGTCCTTGAGGTAATTGCTAAAATGCATGAACAGGTGGAAATCGGTAGGTGCCAAATCAAGCGAGTAGACTGGCTGTGGTAGGGTTTCGAACCTCAGTTCGTGTATCTACTGTTTCGGCATGTGTGACACATGCGATCTCGAGTTATCATGAAAGAGGATAGGACCCTCCGTGTTCGCCGAAGATGACTGCTTAGAACACAAGTTCTGGTGCATTCGGTCAATTTCTTCAGAGTATGCGACTGAAGTAATGCTTTTGCAAGCATTCAAAAACCCGTAGTGTATGACACTGTGAACAGTCCACCACACTGTCAACAAAACCTTCTTTGGCATCAACCTTGGTTTAAGATGTTGTTTTGGTGGTTCACAGCCACTGTCCAGATAGCTTACGGTTGTCGTATAGCACCCACTTTTCATCACAGGTTACAAAGCGATCAAGTAGGGGTTCCTTTTCGCTGCGAAGCAGGTTACTGCACATTTCAAACCGTTGTTGTTCTTGATACTCCGTCAGTTCATGTGGGACTCATATAACGGGCTTCTTGACCTTATCAATTTGGTGGAGATGTTCGGAAATGGTTGATACAGATACATTGTTCTCTTTGGCGATTTCTCTGATTGTGACGCGAGGATATGCTTTCACACCTGCATTTAAAGTGTAGTTATTAATAACCGAATGTCGTCCTCGGCCCTCCTCATCTTGCAGGCTCGTGTCACCGGAACGAAACTTTTCAAACCACGGGCGAACAGTACATCCAGATGTTGTCTCCTCATCCCATACCTCGACCCCATTACTGTAGGTTTCTGCCGCATTACGATCCAATTCAAACTCATGAAGCAGAATCACCCGCAACTCACTTCTTTCCTGACATGCTGTACAGACTACTCTCACAGGAATAGTAATGACTGCAGCTCAACCGATGATGGCGTGTGTGTGGCGTCTGAGTCGCCCTTCAACTCGTATGAATGGCGCTGTGAGGGTTTGGTCTCCGAGCATTGTACAAGATTTGAATGTGACATCTCAGAAAAGCGGCCACTAATTTCCGAACGACCTGATATAATAAAAAAAGCATGTAACAGCAACCCAAAAATTTCACCAGAGGTGAACTTCAATGCTTTGACGTACACAATGAATTTCTAGTTCCTGTCCTAGACTATTGACAGCATGTTTGATTTGATTGTATTGATGATTTAGTTACAAATGCAATTGGCAGAAGCGGGCTGAGGTAGAGGATATCTGGCCAAAGGAACGGGGCTTAAATCTGCAAGTAAAAAAAGGGAAAGGGAAGTAAACAAAAACTATTTGGCCCAATAGAACATTTACAACACAGTTTTTGTTTTCTGAAGGCTTCAAAGTGGTAATCAGACTTTGCCGTTTTAGTATAACTTGGTTTTCTTCTACAAGAATATTGAAGTAAAAATATACAGTACATATGCTTTTTTTTATTGAGTAAGCATAAGGTCTACCAGCTCAGAATATGGTGATCCACCGGGAATTGTCCCGTTATCCCGTCTGTCCAGTACGCGTTGAATCCCAACCAAACTCCGTTTTAATCACCATAGGATATTTGGTATTTCTGAAGGAAGGGCGTATATAAAAACAACCCACATGTATTAGAAGAACAGAAGCAAAATACGGAACTATGAATGTTAAATGTCCCCAAAAGTTTCTCAAATGTTAATTGCACTGAAGTTTGTGAATGTTAAATGTCATTGGTATGTCAAATACGATGAAAAGTGGAAATGCTGAATACGCAGTAGGCGGTTGGCATATCAAATATCAAATATAATACTGGTCATTGTTTCGATATTTCTGTTTCATGTATTCCGTGCAAAATAATATATGTTTTCAAGGAAATGTTACTTGGCCTTTCAGTCATCCTCTGTAAATGATTTTCCTTTCGCTTTCATGCACTACCTGACTTGTACTTAACTACAAGTCGCATTTTACGCCTCAACTGTAGTTTTTCTCGCCAGAACTGCTGCCCTTTTCTTCTGCGTAACCTTACTGTCGTGTGTTCAGAAAAGCAATCGTAAAAGTTATTATTAAAAGCTTTCATATTCTTGTAAAAGCTTTCATGTTCTCACATAAACTTATTATTAAAAGCTTTCAAATTCTCGTAAAAACTTTCACATTCTCATAAAAAGTTATTATTAAAAGCTTTCAAATTCTCGTAAAAACTTTCATATTCTCACAAAAAGTTATTATTAAAAGCTTTCAAATTCTCGTAAAAACTTTCATATTCTCACAAAAAGTTATTATTAAAAGCTTTCATATTCTCGTAAAAGCTTTCATGTTCTCACATAAAGTTATTATTAAAAGCTTTCAAATTCTCGTAAAAACTTTCATATTTTCACAACAAGTTATTATTAAAAGCTTTCAAATTCTCGTAAAAACTTTCATATTCTCACAAAAAGTTATTATTAAAAGCTTTCATATTCTCGTAAAAGCTTTCATGTTCTCACATAAAGTTATTATTAAAAGTTTTCAAATTCTCGTAAAAACTTTCACGTTCTCATAAAAAGTTATTATTAAAAGCTTTCAAATTCTCGTAAAAACTTTCATATTCTCACAACAAGTTATTATTAAAAGCTTTCAAATTCTCGTAAAAACTTTCATATTCTCACAAAAAGTTATTATTAAAAGCTTTCATATTCTTGTAAAAGCTTTCATGTTCTCACATAAAGTTATTATTAAAAGCTTTCAAATTCTCGTAAAAACTTTCACATTCTCATAAAAAGTTATTATTAAAAGCTTTCAAATTCTCGTAAAAACTTTCATATTCTCACAAAAAAGTTATTATTAAAAGCTTTCTTATTCTCGTAAAAGCTTTCATGTTCTCACATAAAGTTATTATTAAAAGCTTTCAAATTCTCGTAAAAACTTTCATATTCTCACAACAAGTTATTATTAAAAGCTTTCAAATTCTCGTAAAAACTTTCATATTCTCACAAAAAGTTATTATTAAAAGCTTTCAAATTCTCGTAAAAACTTTCATATTCTCACAACAAGTTATTATTAAAAGCTTTCAAATTCTCGTAAAAACTTTCATATTCTCATAAAAAGTTATTATTAAAAGCTTTCAAATTCTCGTAAAGACTTTCATATTCTCACAACAAGTTATTATTAAAAGTTTTCAAATTCTCGTAAAAACTTTCATATTCTCACAAAAAGTTATTATTAAAAGCTTTCAAAGTCTCGTAAAAACTTTCATATTCTCACAAAAAGTTATTATTAAAAGCTTTCATATTCTCGTAAAAGCTTTCATATTCTCACAAACTTTCCGCCGGTTAAAGAAAATGTGTATTTATACAGTGTCATCCATCATGGTTGTTCTATAAGACAAATCTCGCTGGAACCATCTGTGGACACTCAACGGCAAATTTTGTGACATTATGAGCATAACATGAACATGAATTTGTCAAATCTGGTAAAATCTCACCCAATACAGGAGATGTTGTAACCCGACCCTAAAGCGTCTTCAGTTATTTTTAATGCTGATGTTACACCAATTTTGCTGTTACGTCATTCCAGACATGACTGCCCTTTTGCCTGTGTCTACGCCAGAGGGACAAAGAAGACCTGAGCGGTTTTGCAGTTTTCATCTGTCGAAGATCAATGTTGATAAATTATAAAAATAATCAATAACTAATTTCTCCCATACTGAAAGCATAATCAAGAATTTAAAGAAATAGTACCAACTAGAAGGAAAGGCGTGTAAAAGGAAGAAAAATTCTGCCGTTTCTTTAGTTTCAAGGATTCATTCAAACTGGGAGGAAATATTTTTCCAGGTATTCGGAAGTGATAGTCAGTTGACATCTCGGACTTCAAAAGTAGAACTGAAGGTGAATATGGAAAATGTTGCACAGATTGTAACCAAAGTCTGAACATGAGGACGTCTGTGTTGAGGACATACCGAAGCAGCATGACAATGCTGTTTACAGGACAACCCTTTTGCAATATCAAATTTTGACCATCAGTGAACCAGCACTGATGTAACATCACCGTTTGCTCCGAATCTTCCGTTATGTGAAGTCCTGGCATTCTCCAAATTAGGAAATTTCCTTCAAAAGATCTAAATCGGTAGAAGTCATTCATTGCAGTGAAGAAAGGAGTCCGAGAAAATGATACCAAACAGTGTTTCCAAGGAAAATGTCAGTCATTCCAATGTATTTACAAAGCCACAAGACTAATTCATGAAGATTAGTGGATGGACGTTTCTTTATTTCCGGCTGCAGTAGGAACTCATAGTATCACTTTGGACGCATCGTGTTCGGGATATTGCCATGGAATTGAAGTAGGAACTCGTGGTATCACTTTGCCCGTCCGCACGTAGACGCGATATTTCGGCCCTTATAAGTGGGATTTGAAAAATTCCACATGCGCCAGGTACGGAAAAATATGAGGATGATGATTCATGCAATTTTGAATTTGGTAATGCACCGTTTTCCTGTTAGATGACGTAACCCTTTTTTTACCTTTTACACGATATCTTTATTTTTAAAGAATAAGTTTATATGTTTTTTAGTCGACAGCTGGAACTATGAGAAACTTACCAAGAATATTTTCCTTTGCTTGATACAAAGTTTTAAAACTAGGTGATTAAATGTGTGTCTGCATTTGGAACTTTAACTCTGCTTATGAAAGCACAATCTGAAATTCTATAGTTCTAATTTCTCCCAAAATAAACTACCCAAAAGAAAAGGGATATTACGATTTAGTTAGAATTTTAGACTTAGAGATATTACGATTTAGAACCCCAGGTTCGTCTTGATGCAAATATTTTCAGATAGGATCGGCAGCTGGGAGACTCTGAAACTAACATTATGCAGGGCTGGGGTATTCATTATCGTTATCAATTCACTAGTTATGAACCTTAAAACGGCGTGCAATGAAACAAAATCACGCGCAATTTACCTTAAATTTCTAACGCTACTGTATCGAAGGGTTAAGGGGTGGTGGGTTGAAACTTGTTTTGTCATAAATGCGAATCTACAAACTAATCATGTATTATTTGTTAGTTTACGATTATTAGTTTGGAAGATATTAGCGTTCGAAGTGTTATATTTTTTCGTTGCATCCGAGCTCCCGTTGTTACCCCCTGCCCAGCGCGTAGAAAGACTTAGTTCTACATCAAAAACTCTTTCTGCATCCGGTTGCTGTAACGATGACAGCAAGAATGTTTTCTCAAAACATGGCTTTTCCAGTTTTCCTGTTGATACATTTCTCTGCTTGGTTGCGAAACCTTAGTTTCTCCTTCGAGAGTTCCTCAGTGGTCGGACAGAAAATTCAATTCAAAATTGCAATCAATAGTTTTCACGTGCATTTTCGAGATGCAGTATTTTTCTATTACGTATCGTAATAGAATAATTACTTTTGACACTGCTGTAGAAAGTATTAAAATTTCTCTTTTTATTCGATTTCTGTAAGAGCGATCACGAATTTCGATACGTTTTGAAGCGTTTCTAATGCAAAACTTTCACATTAGGTGCATTAAAATTGAATTTCTTGTCAGAGTGGTGCTCATTTGATCAGCTAAAAGGGAAGAAAAACAGTAGTTTTGAGGCTTTTAAGAAATGACGTTATCATTAAATTACACCCGGTGTGTTGTTAATGATTTGTTTGTAGATTCCCACACTATTCGCCGCGTTTTGTTAATTTATTTTTGAGCGTACACATAGTTCTATGTTTTTCTTACTAATTTGTGTTTTAGAAACACAAGTAGCGCCAGGGGAGCTGTTGAAAACGAAACTGAAAAAAGATATACAGGCAAATCTCTATTGCGTTGTGTTCATTTTAATAAATGACTGCGGATGCTTCTCGAGTAACGCGAACATTAACTACGCCTTTCATGATTAATTTATTACTGAAAATGGTGCGGCTTCGTATCCCCGATTTACTTAGTGGTAAAGTTTAAATAATTCGTTTGTTTCACTTCCTCGTTCTCTGAATAGGACATGTGCTAACAGATTACAACATTTTGTCGACTGGTTCGTCCCATCGCGGCCCCATGCTCAGTTTAATTATAAACATTGGGCATGTTTCCCAGTGTAACACAAAACCGTCTGTGTATTGTTGCACCTGGTCTTTGAGTACATGCCCTGTTTTACGAAATCAATACTGTTGAGTACAATGTCCATACAGAGAGAATGAATGCGGTGTGATCTCAACATTTGGATATGGAGGAATAACTTTTAAATAACGCGTGAAAACAAGGGGCCGGTGGCGTAATTACTTCTGTTGGGCGTGGTGACGGTGGACAGTTTTATCGGGAGAGAGAGGGACAATAAAAATGGCGCCGCGTAGTGTTGTGCAGTCGCCGTGGCGGTGGAAAGGCCGCAGCACGTGTCACGCTACCGTTTATCACGGGTACCTCTTCTTCGGCCTTTGCCAAGGGCACAGTTTAATTTATGCCATTTTGCAAAATGGACGGAGCGTTGGTGTGGCATTGTAACAGCACGAGCCAGTCTCTGCAAATGGAATTCCTTCGCTGCTCCAATGGGTAACCCATTAAACGTATAGCGGCGACTAAATGTCAAACCATGTTCTTTATGATGTCCGCAGAGTCTAGCTTAAAATATTAATAAAACCACAGAACTCAGCAGAAGTTCATCACACGCAATAGCACTCACACGCTCCCAGCTTAACACGAAGAGTAATCTTGGAAAAAAAAGTTGTTCCTTGCTAATATTTACTATACAAAAGTAAAGAAACTTGGGTAAAAATCTGAATTTTACGTTTTCGAAATGATCCTCTATAAAGAACGTTATATGAGAGAAAGCATTATAACCATCCGAGTTTGTATCTATTTAATCAAAACTCTCACTATCCGTAAACTGAATACCTGTTCATTAAGTCTTTAAATCTACGTGCAAATTTAGGAATAGGAGCCATAAACCATACGAATATCTTTGGTTCATAAACACAGAAATGTATGAAATATGAGACAATTTTGAATCTCTTCATTTTTATTTTATATATATATATATATATTTAAATCCCACATGCTCAGATTTTTTACAGAAAGGAATTATACATTTCGAAAGGCAGATGAACGAAATATTCAGTTCAGATGTTTGAGAATATTTCAAGAGTGAATTGCATTTTCTAAAAATGTTTTCTTTAATATCTGTTAAAGAGAAACAGAAATGCAGGAAATGCGAAACAGAGAACAAGATAAAGAGAGAGAGAGAGAGAGAGAGAGAGAGAGAGAGAGAGAGAGAGAGAGAGAGAGAGAGAGAGAGAGAGAGAGAGAGAAGTGAAGAGAACGTGCGTGTGTGTGAGAGAGAAGAAGAGCACAGAAAGGAGGAAGACAAAAGAAGAAGAATAGGAAAACGACAGAGAGTGGGAGGTAGATAAGTCGGAGGAAAAGGAAACAAGGAAGGGAATAAAAGAACTACACGGAGAGAACAAAAAGAAAAAGGAAATAACAGGAGAGAGAGAAAGAATGAAGGAGAAAACAGAGAGAAAGAGAATGAGAAAAGGGAAAAGAATCAGTGAAAGTGCTAGTAGGAGAATGAGAGCGAGAGGAATGCGAATAAGAGAGGATAAAAGGGAGACAAAGAGAGAAATTGTGAGAAAGAACGAGAAGGAGATGGATAGAATGAGAGATCAAACGAAAGAATGGCAGAGCTAAAAGGAAAGATATGTAGACTACACGAGAGAGAAGCTATGCAAGATAGTGCTGAAGAAAAAGAGAGAGCGAGAGAGAAAGAACCAGAAAGGAAACAGAAAGAGCGTGAGATAGAAAGAAATAGAAAGAAAGGGATACAAGGAATTACATGTAGAAACAAAAGAGAGAACACCAGACAGAGAGAGATTTTCATTCCAATGCATTTGTTGCTCTAAACATAGACACAAATTATTCGAGGATTCTCTGGCACTGTCAGTAGCACACTTGTCTGTATTCACTTCGCTTGCCATACGATAAGCATTGGTGTTAAATTCTATCTTTACCAATTGTATTTTGAAAAACGCAAATTTAACTCTTGATGTAAAGGTCAATGGTAAATCGCGGTAAGAATAATTGTGAAGGTCGTTTTTAAACAGTCGAGTCAAATATGGGAAATTTTATCATTAAAGTTTACCGATCTAAGTTAAAGCTTAAGAAAACCATAGTAAAATACATGCAGACATCAAACTGTGATTACTTATGTTTGAAACCTCATAAAAATTAAAGAAGCGTGTTCAAAAGACATGTAATTTGGTACGTGTGCAGCAAGTTTTACCGTGACGCGAGTGTTTATTTCAGTAACGTAGATCTACACACAAAAGCTTTGCGTAAATAAATTGGGTAACTCCCCTGTCTGCTTTCCATGCTTACCAATATCTAAAAATCTATGTGCTGCACAGGTACAAAAAGGTCACAAATAATTTTCACATTATCAAGAGTATTCCATTTGAAAGGAGTACGAACATCTGTGAAACATATTTCACGTTTTAGCCGATGCTTGCACTCAGCAACATCAATGTTATCGCTTTCAGTAAGAGCAGGAGATTTTCTGAAGCTGAAGAAAAGACAGAGAAAAGTTGCTGGCTATCATCGCCATTAAAAATTCTTAATCCACTGATGGATGAAGGTCTCCCAAAGTCTCTTTCACAACTCCCTGTCTTGAGCAATTCTGATCCATGTGACGTCTGTATGCTTTCTAATTTCGTCCACAAATGTACCACGGCGCCTTCTGCTTTCTCTTGGTATGCAGTCTAGTATTTGATAGTATCATGTATAGTATCTGCTTTCTCTTTTGTGCAGTCTAGTATATATGTATCTTTCTTGGTTACATCACGCATGCACTTCTCCATGCTTTCTTGAGTTACCCTCAGCCTCCGTATGCCTTTTTTAGTTAAAGTCCATGTTTCTGATATCTAAGTAAGAACTGGAAGGGTGCACTGTGTAGCGTTCTTTACTATTTGTATCCCGGAGAACACTACTTAATATTTTGATAATACTACCTCATTTTATTTACACTCTCTTCCTCGAAATGAAACACGGTCACTCAAATAAAGTTTAAAAAAGACTTACTTACCGTTCCCCCTTTTTTCTTCCGTCGTTATAGTGTGAGCACTTTGCTCGAACATTCCAAAATACGCGAGGAACTGATTACAAAAGTATTAATCTTTCAACATTAATTAACGTGAGTTAATAAGCAGAAAACTTGATTACTAAAGCCTCTCAGTATAGACGGTGTTCCAAAATTACCTTTACAAGTTTGACCTTCAATAAAACCTAAACGAAATAAGATAGCGAAGTTCTCTTTTTGTACATGTAACAGCAATTCATAAAGTCTTATTGGTACTCAAAATGTTTTTGTTTACTTTGGCGTACCACCCTGGAATTGTGATGACTGCTCCACAGGAAAAGGCCCAGTGTGTGTGGTATGGTTCATAGAGGCGAAGTCAGATACACAAGTCCAAAGGAATTTCCGTACCAAATAACCAAATATCGACGTAATCCACCATCCAGACTCTTAATACGCGAGTGGCACAAGAAGTTCATAGAGACTGGTAGTGTGCTTCATAAAAAGGGCGCTGGCGGGCCAAGTACAAGTGGAGAGGATACGGAACGTGTTTGACAGAGTTTCCTACGAAGTCGACAGAAGTCCATTCGTACGGCTTCTAGGCAGTTGGGGTTACCGCCTACAATGATACACAGGGTGCTGCACAAGGGATTGCACCTGACTGCCTACAAAGAGCATTTAACACAGGCACTGCACCCCGGCGATAAACCGAAACGTTTCGATTTTGCTGCTGATATTCTCCACAGTTATGCCTATTGATAACACAACAGACATGAAATGAGTTAACGTTTCACGTCTGTTGTGTTATCAATAGGCATATGGGCAGAATTTGGGAGTCTGAAAACCCACATGACGTCCGTGAGAATGCCTTCCTGAAATAATGAGGAAGGCTTCCTGAAACGTGTTTTATTCAGCGATGAGGCAACGTTTCATGTCTGTAGTATTATCAACAGGCATAACGGCAGAATTTCGGAGTCTGAAAACCCACAACATGCCGTGCGTGAAAATGCCTTCCTGAAATAATGAGGAAGGCTTCCGGAAAAGTGCTTTATTCAGCGATGAGGTAACGTTTCATATCTGTTGTGTTATCAATAGACATAACGGCAGAATTTGGGTGCCTGAAAACCAACATGCCGTCCGTGAGATTGAAGGTGACAGCCACAAGGTTAACGTCTGGTGCGGTCTCCTGCACAATCGCATCATCGGCACGTTCTTTTTCGCCGAAAACACAGTCGCATCCAATGTTTATTTGGGCATGTTGAGTGAGTTTGCTACACACCAATCGGAAGGCCTGAAACTGGCTATCATCTTCCAGCCCCCTCACTAGGGACTTCGTGTTAGTGAGTTTCTTGATGAAACCTTTCTGGAGCGATAGATTGGACGGGTTGGTCCAATTCCTTGGCCTCCACATTCACCGAAACTTACCTCCCTAGACTTTTTTCTGTGCGGCTCTGTGAAGGATATTGTGTACCGCACAAAGGTTCCGGATGTGGATGAGCTGAAGCACAGGATTACAGCTGCCATCACAACAATTCCTTAGGACATGCTCTGGAGAACATGGAAGGAGGCCGAATACCGTCTCGATGTTATTCGTGTAAACAACGGTGCGCATGTGGAGCTCTACTAACATCCCAACAACGTTTGGAACGTGATATTCAATAAAAAGTAAACCGATTTTTGTTCTCTTATTCTGTTTCTGTTTTATTGTGGGTGAAAGTTGTAAGGTAATTTTGGAACACTCTGTATAACAACACAGCTCGAATGCGCAAATTCTGTGTTTATTATATGTGTTCAAATAAACACAGCTTCAGCTTAGCACAGCTTCCACCACCACATACTTTTTTGGCTGCTACTTCAACATTATATATCTCGAGTTCTTATCTGTCAACATGCATACGACACGCTCTCTGACCTCAGATTTGTTGCCAACCTCATTCCGCGAGAGAGAAGTGTGACGTATATTCTAAAATAACTTTCATTTTTATTTTATTTTCCTATGAAAATTTGAGTTTGTTCTTCGTTATAACTTCGAAACTTAGCGTGACATCTTCTCTCTCACGAGAATAATGTTGGCAACACTCTTGAGGTCGTATGAATGTATGAGATAAGAACGATAGATAAAAGGTCGAGATAACAGTGCTGGGGTGGATGTGTGGATGTAGACGTTCAATTAAAAATATGTAATCTGATGTCTTATTGTGGAAATATACTGAGTTGGTGCTAGAATAATGAAAATTCCTGGAAGTTGACTTACTTCTGTTTTATGATTCGTCTGGCCGTAATAATTCAATTAGGAACTATTGCATCGTATTCCTATTTAATGCTTTAGACATAACGTAACAACAATAATTCAGCACGAAAAGAAACTACGTTATAGAAGTTATAATGTTAAGGTTGAAAACGCTAAAGGAGAATGAACTTAAATTTATACAGAGGAAGCAACTAAAAATTTAGTTTAGAGTTTAGAGTATACGTCATAACTGATTAAGCACTTCTTTTCAGCCATAATTGTAAATAGCTATTGAGGATGCTGGATATATCATGCTTTATTTGAGAAGTGATGGAAGAATGCCTTTTTACTTTCACTGGAATATCAGCGCTCAAAAAGAGGGAAACACGTGTTGCGTCATATCACTCTGTATTGCGGTATGTTTCTGATAAACTTCAGAAAAGTTCAGTAATACGAAGGAAGACATGTACTGAAATCCAAGTTCCATTTGTTAGAACAACCTGCTGAGTGAGTGGGTTGAGTCCTTGGCCCCTATTTTTATAATAGAAAGAATAGATGATCAGATGATTCGGTCATCGTCATGCATCCACCAGTTCAGTTGGTAAGTGCACGAAGATGAAAATCTCTGAGACTTATGCAACGAGTCACCGAGACCCGATTTTTAAGAACCATGGACTTGCTTTTCTTCAAGGGAAAGAGTCGTTTCTGTGTGAACATGTAGCGTTTCTAAAATCACTCTGTGACTTGCTGATTCACCAACACTGGTTTGGGACTAGATTGCTTAAATATTTTCTTTCATTCGTTTTTTATGTTAATAGAGGTGTGTCAGCTTTAGAGCAGGACCGCATACGCTTTCTTGTTGGTGACACCAGACATCATCATACATAGTTGATCGAAAATCTGCTTGTACAACTAATATCGTTTACGTACTCCTTTTCCGAGCGGATTGCTTTTCTATTTTGCTTGGATTTCAGCATGTGCTTCCTTTCGCTCCCCTACCAGTGTTTCCGTTGTCTTTTCGTAAGCTGTCACAATAGGATTATTCTAACGTTCGATACTCTGAGGCAGAGTTCATATGCGTCTTGATACAAGTAACGATTGCTTAAAATTAAGCGACGAGTTGTATGTTGTTGATTGTTTAATAGCAGAGGGGATTGCTCTTTTCGGATGTTATTTTGAACCAGGCTTATATTAATTTCAGTGAAAATTTAGAAGGTTAACGTGCTATTTGAGACAATAAAAAAGCGGAATTTGTTGTAAGTACTGCCTTCTATTTAATCTGGTAATTAGCTTGAAGCGCCTAATTAGTTATTTCATGCCTGGTTAGCTTGAAGTGCCTAATTAGACATTTTATGATTAGCTAGCTTGAAGTGCCTAATTAGTTATTTCATGCCTAGTTAGCTTGAAGTGCCTACTTAGTTATTTTATGCCTAGTTAGCTTGAAGTTATCAATTATTTATTTCATCCGTAGTTAGCTTACAGTGTTTAATTAGTTATTTCATGCCTAGTTATTTATTTCGTACCTAGTTAGCTTGCAGTGCCTACTTAGTTATTTCATGCCTATAGTTAGCTTCAAGTGACTAATTATTTATTTCATGCCTAGTTAGTTTAAAGTGCCTGATTATTTACTTCATGCCTTGTTAGCCTGCAGTGCGTACTTAGCTTGAAGTGCTTTATTATATAAGCTTATTTCATGCCTAGTTAGCTTGAAGTGCCTAATTAGTTATTTCATGCCTAGTTAAGACTTTCAGGCGTAAGTAGCATTGAAGTCATTCGGGTTCAATGAAAAGAAGCTCTAAGACTTAAAAGTAATTCAGTAAGACTTAATTGTATTACAGTAAAGCTTACGATCGAAACTGAAAGCAAAACCTAGAAAGAGCTTAGAGTTCTACTAGAAAACAAACTCACCGTTAAGATATTAGTTACTACAAACACGAGTAAATTAACTATTATTTTACAACACTTAAGAATTCCGGTTTCGCAATGGGAAACGCTGGCCGCAAAAAGACTCACGTCATGAAACCACAATCATGAAAGGCCATGCAGCATGGCAGAGTGCCATGATTCCTCAAATTCCAATAGTCCAGAGAGTTCTTCCTTTACTTCAGGCACCTGAGATTCTCTAACTGGACTAAGTCATGCGATAATCGTCAACCAGACACAGGGTAACTAAAAGCTGTGGTCTTGTTTTGAAAATAAGCTTTTTACACAATGGTTCAAAGCACGAGATCCCTTAATATGGTTTTCGGAAAAGTTTTTCAAAAGGTAATTGCAACACTCGCTTTATAAGAACGTGATAGAGAATGTAACATATAAATTAGCATGTTCTTTAATTTTGTTTGCAGAATGTTACCTTTAATACAAACCAAGGGAGAAAACTAAACACCGTATGTTGGATCATCTTCCAAACAGTGTACGTTGGATCACTTTATAGGAAATATTATTGCGGAAACTTCTGCATACATGATGGGATATGTGTAATATTTCACCAACGAACAGGATATGGCTATTAAATTGCTGTTATATTTTCTAAGGTGTACAACGTCGAGCACTGCCAAGATTAGAAAATAATTGTAGTGTTCTTCAATGTTGTACAACGTGTGTATGTAGCTTTGGGAACACTATGTAAAGTTTGCTCTTATTCATTCACTTTAAGTGAAACAGAGCCACTCAAATAAAGTTAATGGAAGATTTACTTACACTTCACCTTTTATTCAGTCGCACTTCACTAATGAAGAAACTTTTAAACCATAGGCTCCAATAACAACAATAGGCACTTAGCCGAATTAACATGAATAAGTAAACACAATAGTAGTTCGAAAAGACTAACACGAAATATACATGTATATACAGTACACTACTGATCAACACATACTATCGCTTACCACTAACGCACCGCACAATACTTTTCGCTGCTAGCTCCAACATTATATAGTTCGTTCTTATCATCTCCACATACACACACATACGTTACGCATACTGACCTCAAGACTGCTGCCAACAAAACATTCAGTGAGTGAGAAAATATAACGTTACGAATGAAACGCTAAAAGAGGACGAGCTCAAAATTTACATTGAAACAGAGAACTAAAAATGAAAGTTAAATTAGAGTAGACGTCATACAATAATAAATACCATTTACACTAAGACATAATTTTTATATGAGAACAAAAATCATTTAGTATATAGCATTTTCTGCTGTGATTATTAAAGAGAAGTGGAAGTTACTCAATCATGCTAATTAAGGGCAATACAAGTGATTATTTTGTAAATATTGGTAAAAGAAAACATAAATAGCAAACAAAAAACAATTCCAAACTCCGACTTAAAGCCCACGTAATTAGCTCATTAACAATGTTTTGAGCTGAGATGGGAAAAATAAAGCTGCCGTCTTTAGTCAAGGATTTTTCTCTCACATAAACTCCAATTATCGACATGAATTAGTATACACAATTACTTTTAAAGTGTTACTTTGGAAAATAGGCTAATTTGACTAAGATGGACATGTTATTTTATTTTCGTGCTTTAATATTCGTTTGTTGCATTTCAGAAATAGCATCGATTAAGGATATTTTCCAGAGAGATTTTCAGTGTTTCAGAAAGTCTTCATTTGATTTTTTTCTCTAGAGAAAAATAGCTGTATTCTTTTCAGTTTCGTGGAATCGATGGCAGTTTTTACGTCACTAGTTAGCCGTTCCCGCTTTACGAAATTTGCTGTCTGTCAACATGTCCCCGCTCTGACCTAGAGGTCGAGCTGCGTTCGAGATGAGTGTTGTTAAAGGGTGGCAGGCATCATCCCTGGCTTTGTTCAACACGAAAAGAACCAGCAGATGTTGTTCGTTTTGATTTATCTCCGGTCGAAATGACCAACTCATCTAGAGCATCATTTCCAACACATCCATCAAGTACAACAAACTTGGCGATAAACGCTGTTTGTCAGCACGGCGAGTCGTTTTCATTTCGCACGAGCTCGTTAAAACATTTAACACGAAAAAGGAAAGAAAAAAAAAGAAAGAAAAAATACAAAGAACGATACATTCAATTTGGAGACTTCTGTGTATGAGAATCCAAAAAGCATTCGATTTGACTTTTGCAGATAATTTTTCACGAAACAAGTTCCACTGTGAAAGGTGTTTCTGTTTTTAATATCAAAATGTGACAACCAGTAGATTCGACATTTTCTGATCATTCGTGAAATTAGCCTGAAACACCATTAAAGCCTTTTAAATATCATAAGCTTTTTATGTCAGTATAATAATCTGGTGGAAGACTAAGATTTAGGAAAGTTTGATTTCACAATGGAAAAACTGTTTGAAATCACCGTAGAATTTTTTCATTTTTTTTGTTCATTTGATGCTGTCCAGGAATCAAATTCAAATATTTTGCATGCAGGTTTAATAAATTTATCACAACAATATAATAAAGTATAAAATACAAACTGAGTAGCGTTTTTTACGACCCCCCCCCCATGCATGTTATTAGCGCGTTTCTCTGATTTATCCTTGTAACAATTCTGATTTTTTAAGAAAGTATAACATGAAAGTATATGACAAAGTATAAAATGCAAACTGTATAAAAGAAAGTATATAACAAAGTAAAAAATGCAAACTGAGTAGGATCTCTATTTTTTGCGAAAAAAGTAGCATATGCACGTTGGTAGCATTTTCCCCTGATTTTCCCTCTGTAACGACCCTGTGTCTGATTTTTGAACAGTTTCACTGCATAAAGCCGACTGATACAATTACTTGATTGCAAAGCATCAAAGCTTTTTAATAATCAGATTTTGTCATTTTATTGTTACGCCGCAAGAAATCAGTTTGATTTTTTTTTCAAATCGTTTCAAGAGAGTTTATTTATTTATTTGTAAGCACATCCCTATAGATGGTATGTATAGTTACAGGAATTGCTATAGTTATAATTACAGTGATAATTACCAAGTAATATTTAAAGTCCTGCAAAACATGCTTTATGAAAAAAATATTATTTACATTAAAAATATCCGGACATTTTTCAAGTGAGTTGTGAAGCTTATACATTTTACATAACGGAGAATTTCTTCCAACATTAGTTCTGCAAAATAGCACTGCAAATATTTCACATTCTGTCCTCGGTAAACGTGAGACATGGAAACTTAATTGGTTTACAATTTGAGTATCACCAATATCTCCATTGATGATGCCGTACAGGAACTTGAGTTGGAGAGCCTTCCTTCTCGATTGCAGAGAGGCCATCTTGAAGAATGTCAGAAGGTCAGCCGTCGGGATGTCCGCTACATAAACACCAGTCGATTTGTAAAAAAGTTGTCTAAGAATTTTTTTCTTGAAATTCCTCGGTTTCATTTACTAAAGTTACAAGGTTAGAGCTCCAAATGATAGCCATATATTCCAGTGAGGATGTTACCGTAGTCTCAAAAATGCGAATAAGTGTCTGAGTATTCGAGAAATACTTGGAATGTCGCAAGATTTCTGTACGCTGTAAGTACAATTCTTTTGATATGACTTTTAAAGTCCAAGTTCCAGTCAAACGTGACTCCCAAGTCCTGGATGTCGTTTGTCCGGCTAAGAGTACAGTCGCCAGTTTTGTAGTAAAAATGAATTGCGTTCCTTTCCCGCGAAAATATTAACTTGTAGCAGTAATGTAGGCTGGCAAAATAGTTAGACTCAAGAAATCATGATCTTTCACAAATGAATTGAAAGTTAGATTTTCGCATAATATTGCTGATTTGTGCTACCTGAAATAAACTTCAAATGACTTTTTTTTGACCAAGAAATTTTCTGCAGTTATAATAAAGTTTGCAAGTATTTTAATCTTTCAACAATCAAATATTTTGTACAGAAATTTCAAGGTTATAGTCCTAAATATTTTAACATAAGATTTTGGTATTTATGTCGATTTACACTCACGGAAGCAACTACAGAGTTGGCGAGATATATAACAAGTTATTAAAATCATGCAATGCATTGATTATAATACGCTTTCCAACATACCAGAAATAATTATCCAAGTTATGAGGATTATGGCTGTGGAATAAATCTCGGTCCTGTGCCCTGACCTTTGATCCTATTTCCATGATATTCAACAGAACCGGTTCAGTATACCTGCGAAATAACATGATAAAGTTTTGTCTCAATCGCAGCATTTTTACGTAAGTTATGATGCATAAGGGCTATGGAATACATCCCGCTCCTGTGTCCTAACCTTTGACCTCATTTCGCCCATTTTCAACAGGATTCGTTCCAAGGCAAGCCTCTACAACATACTAACATTTTATCCAAATCGAAGCCTTTTTGCTTAAGTTATGACGCTTAATGGCGATGAAAGTGATACCGCTCCTATGTCCTGACCTTTGGTTCCATTTCGCCCATTTTCAATAGAATTTATCCCTAGGTGGTCCCCTACCACATACTAAAATTTCATCGAAATCGAACCTTTTTTACGTTAGTTATGACGCATAAAAGCAGTGGAATGGATCCCGCTCCTAGTTCTTGACCTCTGACCCCATTTCGTTCACTTTCAATATGGTTCCTTCCCAGGTGTTCCCCTACCATATACTAAAATTTCATCGAAATCGAAAGATCTTTACGCGACTTATCGTGCGGACGGACATAGCACACAACGCGTGACGTAATGAGGCAGATGGGAATCGCGACCATCTGCTCGCAAGCAGCTCGCAAGAGTGTGACGTCATAAAACTTTAATAGGATCCACACACAACGCGTGACGTAATGAGACAGATGGCGTGACCGCGAGCCAACACCTCAGTCGCGAGATTGTGACGTCATTAAATTTCTAAGCATATGTAACATTAATGGAACGACGCCATGACACTAAAAACGCGGTAATTCGGGGTGGTTACTTAACACACTAAACCAATTTTCCTAAAGTCGAGACCAAGCTAAATCGATTTCTAGTACCTGATAACGGTAGGTTAACGACTTTCATCAAAATTCTTAGGGCCGTTTTCAAAATAAAATTTACATAGATACAAGAATGGCTCCTTTAAGGTGGACGTCAAGTAATTTTGCTTCCTATACTTTCAATGGAGAAATTTCTGTACACATTTTCTTCACAATTAATGCGTTCCCAAGGATGAAAATTTGAACATCGATTAAAATAGCTTCATTTTATAACTTGGAATACTTAATATTTTCTAAAACATAACCATAATTATGCAATCCAACATTTATTTGTCTACTGACGTCATCAAAGTACATGTTGCGCCATCTTTTTTCTGGTTTCTACACCACCAAAGGAAACGTTAGTGTTTTTTAATATTATTAAGGTTATGTTTTAGAAAATGTTAAATATTCCAAGTTATAATATAAAGTTATTTTAATCGATGTTCAAATTTCCATTCTTGGGAACACACTAACTGTGAAGGAAATGTGTACAAAAGTTTTTCCATTGGAAAAATAGGAAGCAAAATTACTTGACGTTCACCTTAATAGTATGGGATAAGGGCGATGGAATGGATCCCGACCCTATGTCCTGACCTTTTAGCTCATTTGTCTCATTTTCAATAGGGTTCGTCCCCAGGTGGTCCCCTACCACATACTAAAATTTCATCGAAATCGAAACATTTTTACGCACGTTATGACGCATAAGGGCAACGGAATACATCCCACTCCTATGTCCTGACCTTTGATCCTACTTCACTCATTTTCAATAGGGTTCATTCCCAGGTAACCCCTTACAATATACTAACATTTCATCGACATTGAACCATATTTACGCAAGTTATGACGCATAAGGGCAATGGAATGGATCCCGCTCCTATGCCGTGACCTTTGACTCCATTTCGTCCATTTTCAACAGGGTTCGTCCCATGGTGGTCCCCTACCACATACTAAAATTTCATCGAAATCGAACCGTTTTTACGCGAGTTATCATGCCGACAGACAGACGGATGGACTGACAAAGCTGGAGTATATACGCTTTCCTACCTACGGTTGGAAAGCGTAAAAAACGTTGTCATGCGCGAATCCATCATGAGTCTCGGTAGCAACAGAAAGTTGTATTCTCCTCCGAAAACTGGCTCTTCTCTCGAATGTCGAGTGCAAAAAGTTGGTTTGGCATCTACCAAAGGACGCTGCTTTGTCTCAGCACCTAGTCATACCAATTTGTGCCTCGCCTCTTGATATTATGTTTGTACTCTGATGTCACGGAAATTTTATATCTATCATTATGCCCTGGGATACTTTACTATTATTAAATATCGGCATGTTTTAATTTATTATCCGTCCATCTGAACAGAAGACCTGTACGATAACTTCCTACATAAAATTAGCTATAACATACGATATAGATTTGTCTCAGTTTTCGTTTATTTTCTCTATCCGTTTATATACGTCAAACCTTGAAAAAAAAAAAAGACTTCCAGCCTCTTCGTAACGGTGTATATATGTCAAACCTTGAAAAAGAAAGACTTCCAGCCTCTTCCTAACGGTGTATATATGTGAAACCTTGAAAAAAAAGACTTCCAGCCACTTCGTAACGGTGTATATATGTCAAACCTTGAAAAAAAAAGACTTCCAGCCTCTTCGCAACAGTGTATATATGTGAAACATTAAAAAAAAAAAAAGACTTCCAGCCTCTTCGTAACGGCGTACATATGTCAAACCTTGAAAAAAAAAAAAAACTTCCAGCCTCTCCGTAACGGTGTATATATGTCAAACCTTGAAAAAAAAAAGACTTCCAGCCTCTTCGTAACGGTGTATATATGTCAAACCTTGAAAAACAAATACTTCCAGCCTCTTAATAACGGTGTATATATGTCAAACCTTGAAAAAAAAAGACTTCCAGCCTCTTCGTAACAGTGTATATATGTCAAACCTTGAAAAAAAAAAGACTTCTAGCCTCTTCGTAACGGTGTATATATGTCAAACCTTGAAAAAAAAAAAGACTTCCAGCCTCTTCGTAACGGTGTATTTATGTGAAACCTTGAAAAAAAAAAGACTTCCAGCCTCTTTGTAACGGTGTATATATGTCAAACCTTGAAAAAAAAAAAAGACTTCCAGCCTCTTCGTAACGGTGTATATATGTCAAACCTTGAAAAAAAAAGACTTCCAGCCTCTTCGTAACGGTGTAAATATGTCAAACCTTGAAAAAAAAAATCTTCCAGCCTCTTCCTAACGGTGTATATATGTCAAACCTTGAAACAAAAAAGACTTCCAGCCTCTTCGTAACGGTGTATATATGTCAAACCTTGAAAAAGAAAATCTTCCAGCCTCTTCCTAACGGTGTATCTATGTGAAACCTTGAAAAAAAAAAAAGACTTCCAGCCTCTTCGTAACGGTGTATATATGTCAAACCTTGAAAAAAAAAAGACTTCCAGCCTCTTCGTAACGGTGGATTTATGTGAAACCTTGAAAAAAAAAAGACTTCCAGCCTCTTCGTAACAGTGTATATATGTCAAACCTTGAAAAAAAAAGACTTCCAGCCTCTTCGTAACGGTGTATTTATGTGAAACCTTGAAAAAAAAAGACTTCCAGCCTCTTCGCAACGGTGTATATATGTCAAACCTTGAAAAAAAAAAGACTTCCAGCCTCTTTGTAACGGTGTATATATGTCAAACCTTGAAAAAAAAAAAAGACTTCCAGCCTCTTCGTAACGGTGTATATATGTCAAACCTTGAAAAAAAGACTTCCAGCCTCTTCGTAACGGTGTATATATGTCAAACCTTGAAAAAGAAAATTTTCCAGCCTCTTCCTAACGGTGTATGTATGTCAAACCTTGAAAAAAAAAGACTTCCAGCCTCTTCGTAACGGTGTATATATGTCTAACCTTGAAAAAAAAAGACTTCCAGCCTCTTCGTACCGGTGTATATATGTCAAACCTTGAAACAAAAAAGACTTCCAGCCTCTTCGTCAAACCTTGAAAAAAAAAAAGACTTCCAGCCTCTTCGTAACGGTGTATATATGTCAAACCTTGAAAAAAAAAAAGGACTTCCAGCCTCTTCGCAACAGTGTATATATGTCAAACCTTGAAAAAAAAAGACTTCCAGCCTCTTCGTAACGGTGTATTTATGTGAAACCTTGAAAAAAAAGACTTCCAGCCTCTTCGCAACGGTGTATATATGTCAAACCTTGAAAAAAAAAGACTTCCAGCCTCTTTGTAACGGTGTATATATGTCAAACCTTGAAAAAAAAAAAAGACTTCCAGCCTCTTCGTAACGGTGTATATATGTCAAACCTTGAAAAAAAAAGACTTCCAGCCTCTTTGTAACGGTGTATATATGTCAAACCTTGAAAAAGAAAATTTTCCAGCCTCTTCCTAACGGTGTATGTATGTCAAACCTTGAAAAAAAAAGACTTCCAGCCTCTTCGTAACGGTGTATATATGTCTAACCTTGAAAAAAAAAGACTTCCAGCCCCTTCGTACCGGTGTATATAAAAAGACTTCCAGCCTCTTCGTCAAACCTTGAAAAAAAAAAGACTTCCAGCCTCTTCGTAACGGTGTATATATGTCAAACCTTGAAAAAAAAAAGGACTTCCAGCCTCTTCCCAACAGTGTATATATGTCAAACCTTGAAAAAAAAAAGACTTCCAGCCTCTTCGTAACGGTGTATTTATGTGAAACCTTGAAAAAAAAAAGACTTCCAGCCTCTTCGCAACGGTGTATATATGTCAAACCTTGCAAAAAAAAAAGACTTCCAGCCTCTTAGTAACGGTGTATATATGTCAAACCCTTTCGCATTAGCTTCTACAAATGGGTTAGCGATACGTCAGAAATCATTGTCTTGTATCTATGAAAGATCAACCGACTGGGAACTATAAACAAACATACAGTACCTTGTACAGCTTATTTGACATTCGACAAAAGTGCTACCTTTAACTGTTACACTCCTAGAGTGTTTACTCCTATCAGAACACATGAATATATTGTTATTTTTTTGAAAATAGATAATAATTTTACTACTTCCAAAAAAAAAAAAGAAAAAAACTATTTCCCAAATGAGTATATCGTTAAATAGTAACTTGAGATTATACAACGAAAACAGCAGATAGAAATTCGCCTTCAGACAAAGAAAGACACTTACAGAGCCCTCAGGAAACACATATTCCTTCGTTGACCGAGACTACCCGCGGAACAAAAGGTACGACCCCCCCTCCTTTATCACTGCTGTCCAGAGACAAACTTTCTTGAAGCTGCCCTGAGTGTGAACTGGCCCCCACAAATTAGCAACTTCTTACTCCACGGACAGCATCTTCCTTTAAGAGCGCAGAGAGAAAGATCGGAAAATAGAAACACACGGTGATTGTGAAGCAGAGTGAAACTTGGGACTGCAGGGGAGTTCGGACGATTTTCCCCAGGCATGTACAATGTAGCTAGGAAGAAAAAAAAACGGATTTCGGCGGGAAAAGTTTAATCGGAAATCCAAAATATCCATCTCCGCAGTAGGAATAGCATATATCTTGACAGATCAATATTTTCTTATCCCCCCAAGCAGAGGATAAAGATTTTACGGGAGACTAAATTCACTTGTTTTTTTTCCTCAATTTGTTTACTTAAACTAATTCTGAGCACGATTTATTAAAAGATGAAAAATATGTACTAATAAATCGAAATCTAAAAGATGAAAAATATGCACTAGTAAAAGATGAAAAATACAGGGTGTTCGGAAATGATGTATACAATTTCAAAGTTGATTAGTACAAAAAGTATTTGCGATACGAATGTTTTACGTTTTGTCCGCGTTTAAGCAAGTTTTAAATTTTTATTTTCCCTTGATAGGTGGAGCTAGAGGCCTGGTAGAGCAGGCTGACACAACGTAGCGAAAATGGCGACGCCACAGGAAAAAAGCTGCTTGCATCGTGATGTGCTTTGTGACATTTCATGTGTCAGGTACCGTCGACAAGCATAATTGCCGAATTTGGGATTCGGAAAATCCCCAACCTATCCTGGAACACACAAGA
The DNA here is from genome assembly GCA_039090855.1 of Macrothele yani. NCBI lineage: Eukaryota > Metazoa > Arthropoda > Arachnida > Araneae > Macrothelidae > Macrothele > Macrothele yani. The sequence continues at coordinate 7,267,945 of CM077005.1, forward strand.
CACAGCCCCAAAGTTAATGTTTGGTGTGGCATTATGCTGGACAGAGTGATTGGACCATGCTTCTTTGCTGAACCAACCATAACCTGCGGCACATACCTGGAAATGTTACAACTGTTCATCAAACCGTAACTACAGATGATTCCAGACGACATTTTCCAGCAAGATGAGCTCATTGTTCATCAGACGTTCATACATGCTTGGATCAGCACTTCCCTGGTCAGTGGATTGGACGCGGAGGTCCAACGACATGGCCTCCCCGTTCGCCACACATAACCCTGTATGCTTTTTTATGGGGGTTCCTTAAAGACATTGTCTACCGGACAAACATTGCCTACCTCGGTGACCAGAAGCAGGGCCGGATTAAGGCCTTGGTGGGCCCCTAGTCTAAGACATCTGAGTGGGACCCCAAAGAACTTATGACGGGGAATCATTATCAAGTCCGTTAAACACAAAACTGTAGTGATATGCTTGTGATAATTAATACGTGGTGCATTCTTCAAACTAATAAATTATCTATGCCGTTTTTTCATGAGTCACTGTATTTTCCGTTCCTCTCGTAAGAACATGAGTTTAAAGCTTAAGATTCCTAGATTTTGTCTTGGATTTTATAATGATTTAGCATTGTATACTTTTCTTAGTGCATCTTTTTCATTATGCAATGTGAAGCCACAGGGGACTTCGACCATTAACGGTTCCAAGTGCAAACTGGTAGGTGTAGGTGGATGGTAGTGAAAACGCAGAAACTGTCTCGCCGACCCCGCTGTATACAGGGACATGGAACCTTTACCCTTGGTGAATCACTGACTTGAAAATTGTCTGTTTTCAACAAGCCTCTGTTTCTGAACAAGTGGAAATCATACGAGACAAACGCAAAACTATTTTATAAACCTCTCTATCTATCTATCTATATCTATCTATCTATCTATCTATCTATCTATTATTTGCCCAGGCACGCCGCATGGGCCCTTGGTAATGGTGGGCCCCAAGGCTATAGCCCCTATAGACCCCCTTAATCCGGCCCTGACCAGAAGACGCTCATCACTGCAGCCTTCCTCCACGTCAACCCAGACATTTTGCACCGTACTTTGACCGAAATTGACTACCGCGCTACGAATGTGTGCTTCATTCGTAAAGATTTGAAAGTGTGCTTCATTCGTTGACTACCGGGCTACGAATGAAGCACACGTGGAAGTGTATTGATTAAAAAGCTATAAACTTTTAGAACTTGCTTAATCTTGGACAAGACGTAAAATATTTGTATCGCAAATACTTTTTGTACTAATCAACTTTGAAATTGAATACATCGTTTCGCAACACCCAGTATACCATTTAGTAAATTGTGCTCAAACGGTATTGTTTGTAATTAGTTTGATCCTTTGCACGAAATCTTTCGCCTCGCATTTTGTTTACTTATTTTTTTACTTCTCTGCTCCGATGAATTAGGAACATGCAAACAGCTATTCTTCTCATATCATTTTGGGAACCCCGCTTCATCAACTAGAAAGAACCACGCCAGCAAAACAATATACTAGGTAAACGATATCCTATAGACATTAAGTACGGTGTCATTTCCGGCTTTACTTTTGTGGAAGCCATTAAGGTAAACATACATCGGGACTACATAAAAGATCATAAACGCTTTTTCTCAGCGCTAATGTTTTAGGAATTTCCTCCACCAAAAAGAGTCTCTTCCTCTAGTGCATTACACATAGAATTTGGAGATAATAAAATAATTCAAATGACAATACCACTGACTATTGAAAGGTCGAATTCGAAGGGAGTTAAACAAAAAATTCGTGTAATCAGGAAAGCATTGTGTGCGTAGGACATGTGAGTGACATTTCACTTTATCAAGAACTTCGTCTTATTGAAGTCCGTGTTGTCGAGAGTCGACTGTATATATAATACATCAGTGTCTGGAGAACAAGGCTTACCTGCTTCTGAAACAATAGTAATAGATAAGTTTTCATATTTTGCTTTTGAACGATTGCAATCTCCTTCGACCATGTGAGGAGAATGTCACAGAGACTTCCTAAAATTCTGATCGAGTGGGAGGCTCCAGGAAAGAGGGGAAGAGGAAGACCAAGGAGAAAGTGGATGGAGGAGATTAAATCAAGTTTAAAAAATAGGGACTGGATAAAGTGATGGCCTTGGATAGAGAGGAGTGGAGGAAGACTCTGGCTGAACTATACGGTCGAGGAAATCCGCTTAGTAGTGGAAATTCCTGATGATGATGATTATTATTTTGCTTTCGAAAAAATGATCTAGAAGCACAACTTGAACGGCAGGGAAGAAATCTACTAAGCAGTAGGTGTTCTGTTTATTTGGCGTATAACGTTTTTACTATTTGAAACGTGTATATAGAACTTACTGAACACTACATACAGTCAGTTCTTCTTATCCACTCATTTTAAATGAAACAGGAGTCACTCAAATAAAGTCCAAAAAGAATTACTTACAGTTCTTCCTTTTAGTCCGTCAATATCTCATAAGCACTTCACTCGGATATTACAACACTCGTGAAGAACTATATCATAACATATACTGTATATATATATAAAGGTGAAAGTTTGTATATTTTTTTATTTGTATGTTTGTATGTTTGTTTGTTTGTCCGCTACACAAATCTACAGTTTTCAACTTAGAACCACCACATTTAGCATGCTATCTCATAGTACTCTAACTTAGACCGTAGACGGGTTTTGGAAGGGATCGGAGCCCCCCGGGGGTCAAGGGCCCCATACAAAGTTTCGTTATTTTAATTAACATTTCTACAGTTTTCAATTTACAAACACCAAATTTGGTATATTATCTCATGATACTCTGACTTAGAGCGTAGACAGTTTTTGGAAGGGGTCGGAGCCGGGGGGTGAAGGGGCCCCCATACAAAAGTTTCGTAAAACGTTCTACAGTTTTCAATGTTGAACAACCAAATTTGGTATATTATCTCATGGTACTCTAACTTAGACCGTACACGATTTTTGGAAGGGGTCGGAGCCCGGGGAGGTCAAGGGGCCGCCCATACAATATTTTCGAGAAAATTTCTAGTTTTCAATTTAGGACCACCAAATTCGATCTCATGGTTTTCTACCTTAGACCGTAGACGGTTTTTAGAAGTGGTCGGAGACCTGGGTTAAGGGTCCCCACACAAAATTTTCGTAAAAAATACAGTTTTCATTTTAGGGCCACCAAATTTGGTATACTGTGTCATGGTACTTTGACCATAGACGGTTTTCGGAAGGGGTCGGAGCCCGAGGTCAAGGGGCCCCCACACAAAATTTTCATAAAAAGTTCAATTTTTTTGTTTTACACTTTCACCACCAACAGGCTGCTCCATCAGGCAGAAATATAATGTTATGTAAATAGAGAGTTCCAGACATTCAAAATTTAAAACGATAAAAAAAGGACATGCCTTTGCCATGTCCATCAACAAAGCGTAAAGCCAGTCGTTGGTAGTGGCTGGCATTAATTTGGAGGAACCCTGCTTTTCACACGAACAACTCTATGTCGCCTGCTCAAGGTTTGGCAATCTTAAAAATCTCTACATTTTTGCTCCCAATGGAAAAACCAAAAATATTGTTTACCAAAAAGCAATAACCTAAATGAATTATAATAAATTTACCGAAAAATTACAGGAATATATTTTTCATTCATAAAATTTCACCCGCTGAACTTGGTGATTCCACGAATATTTACCCGGGAAATACCGGGAACCCCTGCAAGTCACTAATACTTTAAAGTTGATTAAAGTAATTTAATAAGTAGAAAACTTAATTAAATAAACTCCAACACTAAATATAAGAATTATTGGACACATTATAAAATTATATAAAACAAAACATTAAACAGATAGAAAGAAACTGACTGCATCAACTTACAATGTAACTACACAAGTTAATAAATTTCGACGTGAGATCCCTTGGTTGCTCGTAGTACGTCCAGGCAATACTCGATTTCATGCCATGTATTGGCAAGCATCTGAGGAATTATGGAATTAATAGCAGCTGTGTTACGCTGCTTCAGTTCCTGCAAATCAGTACAAGGCGTCTGATAGATACGATAACCCCACATGAAATAACCCAATTGGCCTAGATCTGGAGAGCGAGGAGGCCACGGAATGGGACCATCACGCCCAATCCATCTGTTGGGGAAATGCTCATTTAGGCACTTACGTACACACGTTGACCAATGCGGAAGCTCGCCGTCTTGTTGGAAAACGACGTTGTCATATCTTTTGATCTGGGGTATAGCGACATTTTCTAACATATCCAAGTTTATTTCTGATAATAAACTTGGATATGTTAGAAAAATTCTGAGAATAACAATTCTGCAAAACAAAAATATAGAAACCGTGATAGTAATACGTGGCATAGAAAAACAGACAATGCTCATAGTTGTCTTTGTACATAATTTTGTAATGTGTCCAATAATTCTCGGACACCCTGTATAACAAAACAACTCGAACAGGCAAACATCTACATGGTAAACATTGCTTCAAGGTAATGAAGCTTCCACGATTACGACACTACAACACATCATACTTTTCGCTGCTTGTTTCAACATTATAGCTCGTTTTTATCATGTCCACATACACGTCATGCATCCTGACCTCAAGAGCGTTGCCAACATACATTCCATGAGCGAGAAAAATATAACGTTAAAGTTGAAAAGGCTTAAAGAAAATAAACTCAAAATTTACATAGAGAAAGCAAGTAAATATGAAAGCTAGTATACGTCGTAGGCGACCAAAACACCAGTAGAAGAACGTGGTCGCCGCACGTGTCATTCGTTGACTGCGAACAAGTAGAAGGCTTTCTGCTTGCAAAGACCACAGAACATGACCAGATGTACCTAAATGGTGAGTATTTACTCGCCTTCACTCGTCTCTGAACAAGACGAGGCAATGTGGTTTCTGCTTATTTACCTCGGAACTCCAGCAGATGTCGATAGGTAACGTGCCAAACAATAAAAACAAACACAAAACGATCAACTAGGTCTCAAAAAGCACTATTTTGCTAAGGTTTGCTGTAATTTTGTGAGCAGAAAAATTGGCAATTAAATAAGTGATAATATAATTATGTAGGAAACATTTAAAAAATTCGAATTTTGATCCCTAAAACATACCCGGTACGCATTGCGCATCCTACATATACCCATAATGTACACCATTGTTGTAATTATCGGTTCCTTACCTGGCAACGTGTCTTGTGTGCTAATTTTATTTGATTCCAATCACGTTCTCTAGTATGAGTGGGAGAAGGGTTGCAGTTTTAATATCACCATAAAAACATTTCTGTAAAATAAACCGGCATTTATCAAATGTTCAGCATTGCCAGGGAAGTTACCTAACATTACTAGCGTATTTAAAAAAAATAATTCCGTATAATGAGCTGGGGGAAACTAGATAAGCAGGAAACATTCCCTTATGAGCACGAGTTAAAAATAGTGAGAATTTCTTTTTATTAAAGGTGCGAAAGCAGGTGAAGAAAAAAGATTCTGTTTTCGTTTCCCGAGGGATTATTCCTCCAAGACTAGGAACAAGACGGAAAGGATTTTTCTTCTTGTAGTATCCGGAGATTTCCTAATCAATTTCTTCGTCTTACTCTAAACTGACGTCTTTGTTAGGTTTATTTTACCTAAGAAACGCGACAGGAATATGGATCACAGCGCTAGAAGCAAAAAAACTAAATATTTTAAAAAAATGACTACTTTTAAAATATTACGACAGATATTCCTGAAGCAGAAAGGAAAACAAACAATTTTAAAATATATATAAACGCTACTAAATTGGAATTATTGTTTGCATTTTTTTTTACTCTGAGAGATTTTTTTACTACTGCCTCTCAAATATTGCAGCATTCAGCACATCATAAAATACAAATTCACCGGTAGTGACTCGAAGTTGAACTTTATACAACATATGTTCAGAGGCAGAAAAATTACATCAGTTACGTATGAAATTGTAAAAAGTCGGAATTTAAAATTTTTGAAACCAATTTCTCTAGAATAGGGATACTTGCTTTCAAGATTTTGGCTACAACTTAAAAAAACTATACGCTTGCCCAAGTACCTGCTTGACACGCATAAGGAAATCTCTGTCGTTCTTTAATAAATAAGTCCAACGCTCTTCCCACGTTAAGAACGCACAGCAACCGAAAAATTGTTATTCGGCCGCCGTCGAGGAATCGAATCCCGAATCTCTCGATATCTAGCCGAGCGCGTTAACCTTACACCACAGCGACCAACCATTCACGGTGTTATGTGTGTTTTTCTTTTTCAGTCAGCATTCGACACCATAAATCCGTAAGACGGGCTCAGCTACTGAGACGCCTCCATCTGGTGAGCATTAACGGCACTGGCTATATATCATTATAGCACAAATCCAAAGGGCGAGATCCAAGGTGAAAATTATCTAAATACGTGGTGTCAGTTGAATAAATAAATCCATCGCTCTTTCCACGTTAAGCAACGCACATCAACCGAAAAATTGTTATCCGGCCGCCGTCGGGGAAACGAACCACGAATATCTCGATATCTAGCCGAGCGCATTAGCCTCACACCACAGCGGCCAACAATTCACGGTGCTATGTGTGCTTTTCATTTTCAGTCAGCATCTGACATCATAAATCCGTAAGATGGGCTACTGAGACGTGTGGTGTAAAGCTACTTATATATAGCTTATATATACCCAATGCCGTTAATGCCCACCACATATGGAGACGCCTCAGTAACTGAGCCCATCTTACGGATTTATGATGTCAGATGCTGACTGAAAAAGAAAAACACACATAGCACCGTGAATGATTGGCCGCTGTGGTGTAAGGCTAATGCACTCGGCTAGATATCGAGAGTTTCGGGATTCGATTCCCCGACGGCGGCCGAATAACAATTTTTCGGTTGCTGTGCGTTGCTTAATGTGGAAAGAGTGATGAATTTATTTTTTCAACTGACGCCACGCCACGTATTTATATGGTTTTCACCTTCCTTGGATCTCGCCCTTTGGATTATTGCTATAATTATATATAGCCTGTGCCGTTAATGCCCACCAGATGGAGACGTCTCAGAGCTGATCCCGTCTTACGGATTTATGATGTCAGATGCTGACTGAAAAAGAAAAACACACATAGCACCGTGAATGGTTGGCCGCTGTGGTGTAAGGCTAATGCGCTCGGCTAGATATCGAGAGATTCGGGATTCGATTCCCCGACGGCGGCCGAGTAACAATTTTTCGGTTGCTGTGCGTTGCTTAACGTGGAAAGAGTGATGAATTTATTTATTCAACTGACGCCACTTATTTTCACTCTGTCGTTCTTTTATCTTGATAAAAATTCTGAACATTGCGTGTGAGGAGGAGAACAGATTTAAGAACCTTCAACTGCCATATTATTGAAATGTGAAAAGTAATTGGTGATAACTGAACAATTTACATATATTTTGATGATTCAAGGAACCTTCTTTGCTTATATACAACTCCTATTTCAATAATTTTCACCTCCTGTGCACGTTCGTTTCTACAGAAATAATAGCCACTTAATATAAAGTTCTATTTAAGAAGAATGAATTATGTTAATGCGATACCACTAATGTCATAATACCAAAGAAATGAGGCAAACGTTATATTTAAGATTATCAAATGATTACAAAATGGGTAAACGAATGATAATCAACTTAATAATGGTAAAAAAAATACATAATTAAAAATGCATCAATCGTAATATAAATTTTGAAGATTTAATGATGGATTATATAAATTCTTACCGAAAGGAAGTAATTTTGAGGGTTGAACCTGTTCATGGAAATAAAAAGCGATCGTCATTGGGTATATAAAGGGTGCGTTGTGTTTATATTCGTTTCTCCAACACTTATGTTGGGGGCCACCCCGGTGACGCAGTGGTCTAAGCGATAGCCTCTGATCATTCGTCCGGAAGAGGTCGGGTTCGAATCCCGGTGAGGCACGAATGTTGTGTTTGCCTTACGTCACTGACTCTCTCCCTTCCCTGGAACCAGTGGCCCTAAATTATGGAAGAGCAACTGCATTGAGTTGCTCACGGTAGTCGTTAAACCTTCAATTAAAAAAAAAAATGGCTGAGAGAGATGAGTGCCTAAATGGGATTGTCGAACAGGTGTATCGTTAACCAAAGTACTATATGTATTCATTGTTCAAATACTGGTACGTACACTGCTGTCCAAAATTAAGGACGAACATACAATCAGATGATTACAGAGCGTCATGAGGCTGGAAGAGTATCATGATAACATATGCACACGAGTGCGTTGTGAAGTGTGAAGACAGTTCATGATGCACACTGTAACGTATATTCTATTTGAACTTTCCTTTTGAGTTTCTTTTTCTATGTAAATTTGAGTTTGTTATCTTAGATATTTTCAAACCTTAACGTTATGTCTTTTCCCTCATTCCCTCAAACGAGAATGACGTTGACAACAATATGTGATCGGAACGGGAGTGACGTATGCATGTGATAAGAATGTTAGAAAAACAAGTTAGTAAAATCATACAATGCATTGATTATGATAGGCTTTCCAACATACCAGAAATCATTACTCAAATTATGAGGATAATGGCTGTGGAATATCTCGCTCGTGTGGCCTGACCTTTAACCCCATTTCGATGATATTCAACGGAACCGGTTCAGTATATCTCCGGAACAACATACAAAAGTTTTGTCGCAATAGAAGCAATTTTAGTGAAGTTATGAGGATAATGGCTGTGGAATAAATCTTGCTCCTGTGCCGTGACCTTCGACCCCATTTCGATGATATTAAATAGAATTGGTTAGGAAATTCAACTGTGAGCTAGTGAGGAAAGCAATTGAAAACAACCAAAGCCTAAAGATAGCAAAGGGACATCTCAGTAAGGGAAGAAAACAGATTATGGCTCTGAGAAAAGAAGATGGTTCTATAACAAGAAATAGAGGCGAAATTTTGACAAGAGTGAAAGATTTCTACTCCAAACTATATGAAAGGGATGATACATGTACTCCAGACATCATGAAAGGTACCAGAGTTCTTCCAGTCCTCCCAGCAGAAGTTGCTCATGCAATCAAGAACATGAAGCGGGGAAAGCTCCAGGAGAAGATGGAATTACTATAGACATCATACAAGAAGCAAGTGGAGAAATTGAAACAGTACTCGCCCAAATTTTCACTCAATGCCTTAATGAAGGGAAGATTCCTGAGGATTGGAACAATGCTACAATGATCCTGCTACATAAAAAAGGTGACATTGAGGATCTCAGGAACTACAGACCTATCAGCCTCCTATCAGTGGTTTATAAAATCTTCACTAAAGTTCTTTCACACCGCTTGAAGGTAACACTGGACATGGCTCAACCGAGAGAACAAGCTGGATTCAGGAGTGGCTACAGCACAATAGATCATATTTATGTACTGAGAGAACTAATTGAAAGAGCGAGGGAATATGAACTTCCATTGTGCATGGCTTTTATCGATTATGAAAAAGCCTTTGATTCGGTGAAACCATCAGCAGTTACCACTGCTCTGAAATCCTGCGGTATTGAAGATGCATACATTAATATTATTAATAACATCTATGAAAATGCAAGTGCAAAGATTCGGCTGTTTGAAAATACAACAGACATAAAAATTGGAAAGGGAGTGAGACAAGGTGACACCATATCTCCGAAGCTCTTTAATGCCACATTGGAAAATGTCTTTCAATCACTGAACTGGGAAAACAAAGGGATAAAGATTAATGGAGATTATCTAACCCACCTTCGTTTTGCTGATGACGTAGTCATTTTTGCAACTACCCCATCAGAGCTGCAGAGTATGATCCAGGAACTTGCTGACAAGAGTAAAGAAGTGGGATTAAAAATGAACTTTCAGAAGACAAAAGTGATGTTCAATGCTTTTACAAGAAATGAAGATTTATCGATTGATGGAGAAAAACTGGAGATAACAGATACGTATGTTTATCTTGGACAGCAGATATCAAGTGAGGGTCACATTGATGAAGAAATTAATCGGCGTACAAAACTTGCCTGGAGAGCTTTTGGAAGAAACAGCATAATTTTCAAGAGCAATATGCCATTATGTCTTAAAAGAAAAGTGTTTGATCAATGCATCCTTCCAGTGCTTACGTATGGTGCAGAGACGTGGACCTTAACTAAAAGAGACATACAAAGGCTGCAGACAACTCAAAGCAGCATGGAGAGGTGCATGCTTGGTATAACCAGGAGAGATAAGAAGAGAAACTCGTGGATCCGAAAAATGACGAGAGTGGAAGACATCATGATCAGAGTTAAATCCCTGAAATGGCAATGGGCTGGACATACTGCCAGAAGGACAGATCATCGATGGACAGCCGAAATTTTAGATTGGATTCCAAGGGACAGGAAAAGACCCAGAAAAAGACCACATGGGAGATGGGTGGATGAAATTCGTAAATATGCGGGAGTGACATGGAGGAGACTGGCACAAGACAGACCGTTGTGGAGGAAACTTGGGGAGACCTTCGTCCAGCAGTGGATTGATAATGGTTGACAATGATGATGATGATGATACCTCCGTAACAACATACTAAAGTTTTGTTGCAATAGAAGCAATTTTAGTCAAGTTATGAGGATAATGGCTGCGGAATAAATTTGGCTCTGTGCCCTGACCTTTGACCCCATTACGATTATTTTAAACAGAACCGGTTCAGTACATCGCCGGAACAACATGATAAAGTTTTGTCGAAATCGAATCATTTTTACGTACGTTATGACGCATAAGGGAGATAGAATGGATCCCGCTCCTATGTCCTGACATTTGACTCCATTTCGTCCATTTTCATCAGGGTTCCTTCCCAGGTTGTCAGCTACAACATACTAAAATTTCAACGAAATCGAACCATTTTTACGCGAGTTATTGTGCGGACGGACGGACACAGCTGGAGCATATACGCTTCTTCAACCTACGGTTGGAAAGTGTAAAAAAAGACGATGCAGAGGTTGCTTGGTGTATGGAGATGTCAGATTGTTACTAAGTTTTGATTGTAAACCTAAGATATGTGAAGTGGTGTATTTTGGATTTCGTCTAATGTTGCTTCACGAATAAAAAGTTGACGGAAGTTGAACTTTTTGACTAGGATATGCGAAGTAGTGTGTTTTGGATTTCGTCTAATGTTGCTGGACCAATAAAAAGTTGACGTAAGTTGTTTTGTTTGACTAAGATATGGGAAGTAGTGTGTTTTGGGTTTCGTCTAATGTTGCTGGACCAATAAAAAGTTGACGTAAGTTGGACTTTTTGACTAGGATATGCGAAGTAGTGTGTTTTGGATTTTCGTCTAATGTTGCTGGACCAATAAAAAGTTGACGTAAGTTGGCCTTTTTGACTAAGATATGTGAAGTAGTGTGTTTTGGATTTCGCCTAATGTTGCTGGATCAATAAAAAGTTGATGTAAGTAGGACTTCTGTATATGTTTCGTCTGGCCTTTGTAAAAGCCTTACTCTAACGTGTGCTGTCCGGCACAATTAGTAGCATCGCATATATCCTTAGTTTAACATCTATTCTGCCGGAAATCTTACATAACGTAAAAAGGGTTACGTTATAACACCCAGTATACAAATTTGCAATGAGCACGTGACAGCTGCGGGAAGTACATATAGGCTTGAGGCCGAGCTATGTCTTGTAAGGATTTAATATGATTTTCACGCGTTTCAGCAACGAAGCGAGAGTCCGCGTGTCTGGGGTAATAAAGGGATGTCTCCCAGGCTTCATGTGGATGATTTTATCTGTGGCCAAATTATTGGCAAGCTCGTAAAAGGTTGGACTGTGAAAGGTTCGCCAGTGTGTGTGGAGTAGAACACAGCACAGTGTCGCGGCTTTGGTCAGCGTTCGAAAAACACACAGTCTCTGCCAGATGTTTTTCTGGAGGTCGTCGCTGTTGTATGGACCAGCAAGATGACTGGTACCGGGCCGTAACGGCCAAACGAAGCTGGAAAAGTTCTGGGGAGCAGTTGGCTAACCGTCTTTCAGCAATCACAGGTGTGAGAATTTCGCGCCAAACCGTGTCAAGACGACAAAATGTAGCAGGAATATACAGTGATAATACATTACGTTATGACCACCTACCTAGCAAGCTGTAGAACCCTCTTTAACTTCTGCAAATCTGTTCAGATAAATGCTCGCAATTCAAGAACATTATGCCTTACCAATGGCGTCAATGCGAATGGAATTATTTAATTGCTATGATGCTCCACTTTCGGAAGAATCAACACATTCTGAGACACTCATGATTGAATTACAAGATACGTTCTGAAAGTAATATCCTCGATTTTTTAAGTATGAAATTGTGTAACTTTAGAAATTTTCCTTAAGCATAGACATACACCAATGAGTCATTACATTATAACCACCTACCCAATAAGCTGTAGGACCCCGTTTACCCGCAAAACAGCGGCCACTCGGCGAGGCATCGATTCGATGAGATGGCAAAAGGTATCCTGGGGTACATGGTACCATAATGTCAACAGCAGATTCTCCAGTTCCCATACATTTCGAGGTGGTGGTGATTTAGCTCGAACCCGCTTTTCCAAGTCGAACCACAAATGTTCAATTGGGTTAATTTCAGGTGAATTTGGAGGCCAGAGCATTAGCATAAAATCACTAACAGGTTTCTCGAGCCACTCCTTGACGATCCCGGCAGTGTGGCTTGCCGCTTTATCCTATTGGTAATGGCCATCACCAGCAGGGAACACAGTTGCCATGAATGGGTTAACAAGATCCGCAACGATGTTCAGATACCTGACAGCCGTCAGGGATTGTACTGTTGACATAATGGGACCTAAACTGTCCCAAGAAAACATCGCCCACAGCATAACACCACCGCCGCCGGCCTGTTTCCGCCCAACAGTGAATCTAGGGGCCGCAGCCTCCGTTGGTAATCGGCGTATCCGCGCTCGGCATTCTACGTAATGCACCAGGAATCTTGATTCGTCACACTAGGCCACTTTCTTCCAATCATCCACGGTCCAATCTCGGTGGTCTTGTCCCATTTCATGTGTAGTTGGCGATGACGTACAGTGAGCATAGGGACCCGGCTGGGTCTTCGGCTACACAGGCCCATGCGCAGACGGCTGCGATGAACTGTGTGCTGTGACACATTGCTCTGATCACCACTGTTGTAGCTGCGGGTGACCTGCCGCACGGTGGCCCTGTGGTCGCTGTGAACAATACCGGACAGTTTCCGCTCCCCTCTGGCATCAGTGACCAGCGAACGACACACCGTTGGACGACGGTTCGTCATTTGGCCATCTGTGCACCACTTTTGATACGTACTCCCTACAGCGGCACGTGAACAAGCCGCAAGCCGCGCCGTTTCCGAGATCGTAGTTCCAAGGCGCCGTGCCATCACAATTTGTCCTTTGTCAAACTCCGATAAATCGACAGCTTTTCCCATTCTGACTCCGAACACTCTACTAACTGAAAGCCGGTCTTCGGGTTGTAAATGCACTGCTCTGTGAACTACACATGCGCCACCGTTCGGCCTCCAGGCGCACAAATTTCTCTAGGTTGGGGGTGGTCATAATGTAATGGCTCATCGGCGTATGTCTGGAAACCCGTTGCTCTCTATCTTTAGCTAGGGTGCACCGTTTAGCCCTCCATCAGTGGTCTGTGTGTGTCTTACGTTGACTGGACTTCAAATTAGTGGTCCAAGGTTATTAATTCATAGATGAAAGCTACTTTAGTCTTTCGTCCGATTCCAAGCGGGAATTACTCTGAAGGGAACAACGTGGGACTGCGTATGATGCCAAGAACATCGTTCAACAGTATATATATATGGCGATCACGGCGGCACTGTATGGGCTAGTATCATTGACAATGGATGTACAGAAGTGCTGGTGATGGATCAAGTGACAGTCACCTGGCATCGATACTGCAATGATGTGATTCTTCGCAACGTTAGTCTGGTGTATCGTGTTGGGGACTCATATTTCATTTTTATGAACGACAGGGCCCGTTCTACCGCACAGACGCTGTGGATGAAATATTGGCTTGTGAGGACATCCGTCAGATGAAGTGGCCAGCGCGCTACTCTGATCTCAATCCAATCGAACATACATAGGATGCTGTGGAGAGAAGTGTTGAGCAAAGGAGTTCCCCACCAGAAATCATTCCAGCACGTATCAGGGCTCTTCAGCAGGAGTGGGACGATTTAGAGTAGTGCTCCTAAACCACTTGGTGATCAGCATGATACACCAGGGTTAAACATGCATCACGATACGGGGTAGACACATCACCTACTAAGGACTCCACCCTGTAATCTATTTATGCAGTGCTGATGGAAGAGTGTCACTGGACCAAAGGCGAGCCTGCACCTTTTTCGGAACATTTGGTTCTGTTTCGATATCTATTGCATGTTGCTATTAGCACCGAAAGCACTTAAAGCTGTAACATTGCATTTCCCGAGTTTGACTGGTCAAAATGTATCTCTTCCTCAAGTTTTGGACGGCAGTGTATGAACACAATAAAATAACAGCGATTATTGTAATATCTTCAGGAAACCGTTGTTAAACATGTAACAATTTTAAAAATGAAGTTGAAGTAAAGAACAACGTATGCAATGACTTTAAGTTTGAAAGTTTAAATTAGGCTTGGTTACGCTGCTGCTGCGTAACTGAACTTTCTAATGTTTGGACATAACGTCATGACCTATATCCACTTAAATAAACATAAATTTAGTGACGGCTAAGAGAGAGACATTAGATACATGAGATAAGGAAGAAAAGCAACATAATTTTTTCAGGACATGGTAACAGTAGCATGAAGCTTTTAGTAGACATCGGCCAAAGTACCAACACTTTGAGAACACAGCTTCGTGTGTTTCATGTATTACGTCTCTCTCCACAAACAGAACTCTCTCGACTCGCTGCTTTACTTCTTAGCGTACATTCTGTGTTTCTTTTCTTTTCTTTTTTCTTTTCTTTTCTTTTTTTTTTTTTTTTTTTGATTGGAGGTTTAACGACCACCGTGAGCAACTCAATGGGCTATAAGCAGTCGCCCGTCCCTAATTTAGGGTCACTGGTTCCAGGGAAGGGAGAGAGCCAGTGCCGTAAGACAAACACAACATCCATGCCTGACCGGGATTCGAACCCGGACCCCTTACGGACGAATGATCAGAGGCCAACGCCTTAGACCACTGCGCCACCGGGGCGGCCCTTTCTTTTTTCTTCTTTCATTTTTTTTTTTTGTGTGTGTGCGAGAGCATGAATCTCTAACTATTCTTTTTGGACGCTGAAACGTTTGAGACTAATCGCTTGGTAGGAACTGATACTGTCCGAGCTAATCAATGGATGATCTTACACTCTATGCGTTAATGGTTTAACTCTAAAGACAAAATAATTTCATACAACTAAGCACGCAAAGGAAAAAACTGAATTCTTTTTAATGACCTCGGCGGACTGCAGCACAACCCTAAGAGTGCTGTTGCATTCTATGATATAATGGCTGCTGATCAAACATTTCAGTGTGCCGAAAGTAAGCTTAAAAACCGCGAGCTTTAAAAATAAATTTTCGGCCTAGCAGTATGAGAACTAACGGCCTTATCGTTTCTAAGCTTCACGTCGTTTGCTTTTTAAAGTCAAGTCACCTCAGCTTCCAAACAACTGACCGGAAGCAACTCATTAGCTAATAACTGACCGGAAGCAACTCATTAGCTAATAACTGACCGGAAGCAACTCATTAGCTAAACACTGACTGGAAGTCGCTCATTAGCAAACAACTGACTGGAAGCAACTCATTAGCTAACAACTGACTGGAAGCAACTCATTAGCTAACAAGTGACCGAAAGTCACTCATTAGCTAACAACTAGCTAGCTGGACCCCCTCATTAGCTAACAACTAACTGGAAGTCGCTCATTAGCAAACAACTGACTGGAAGCAACTCATTAGCTAACAACTGACCGGAAGCAACTCATTAGCTAACAACTGACCGGAAGCAACTCATTACCTAACAACTGACAGGAAGCAACTCATTACCTAACAACTGACCGAAAGTCACTCATTAGCTAACAACTAGCTGGACCCCTCATTAGCTAACAACTAACTGGAAGTCGCTCATTAGCTAACAACTGACAGGAAGCAACTCATTAGCTAACAACTGACAGGAAGCAACTCATTAGCTAACAACTGACCGGAAGCAACTCCTTACCTAACAACTGACGTGAAGCAACTCATTAGCTAACAACTGACCGGAAGCAACTCCTTACCTAACAACTGACGTGAAGCAACTCATTAGCTAACAACTGACCGGAAGCAACTCATTAGCTAACAACTGACCGAAAGTCACTCATTAGTTAACAACTAGCTAGCTGGACCCCCTCATTAGCTAACAACTAACTGGAAGTCGCTCATTAGCAAACAACTGACTGTAAGCAACTCATTAGCTAACAACTGACCGGAAGTAACTCATTAGCTAACAACTGACCGGAAGCAATTCATTAGCTAACAACTGACCGGAAGCAACTCATTAGCTAACAACTGACCGAAAGTCACTCATTAGCTAACAACTGACCGAAAGTCACTCATTAGCTAACAACTAGCTAGCTGGAACTCCTCATTAGCTAACAACTCAGTGGAAGTCGCTCATTAGCAAACAACTGACTGGAAGCAACTCATTAGCTAACAACTGACCGGAAGCAACTCATTAGCTAACAACTGACCGGAAGCAACTCATTAGCTAACAACTGACCGAAAGTCACTCATTAGCTAACAACTAGCTAGCTGGACCCCCTCATTAGCTAACAACTAACTGGAAGTCGCTCATTAGCAAACAACATTCACGCACTCTTATGGTAAATTGTAAAAACACCTATAGTCCCGACTATAGTCAGACAGGGTTGTTTCACCGCAGTGATTACGCCATCAATACAGATCTGGAGTAGGGGAGGACAGGGAGGACTATGATGGAGACTAAGTATCGTATTGATGGAGGCCAGACATTTTGAAGTACTGAGCAGATATTTTGTCAAACAATTCTGTTATTGTTCATTTTACCTTACGCTAATGATGTTATCTTCCACAAAAAAAAAAAACCCAAAAAATAATTTTTTTGAGGTACGTACTGTACATAGTATTTATTAAGTATATGTGGTACTGCAAACGATGGATTTGAACCTCCATGGCCCTTAATCAGTTACTATTTCTTCTCAATTTTAGCCTACTTACGTCATTTTTTAAATCTTTTTCTTACATTTTTGCTGTCGTAAGGCTGTGCATGAATTTCAGTTTGTAGCCTGAAAAGGAATATCTCTCTCTTACTCCCTCATCTTTGTAAACTATGAATACAAAAATGGCTTCTTTCTAGTACACTTTTAGACGTTCTCTTAGAAGACTCGTTCCATTGCACAGTACAACACTAATTAACAAAAATCAATTTATATACCGAAATGTTTGTGAATCCGAAAAATTTACATGCGATTATCCAGTTCTCTAAAATCTTTAATGGTTGCACTTGCCACGTGCTCTAAATTCTTAAGTATTTTAGGGGGGCTAAAGAGTGGTCTAAGAGAAAAATTGAATGAGCAGAAGCCCTCCCTAGCTCACCTATAGTGTCCCGCCTGCTTCTCCGTGGAAAGGATTCGAGCTGGACAAAGGACTCTTTTCTCTATAATTTTTAACTTGTATAACGAAGTAAATTTCTCCGTCATTTTCTTCCACGCCGGGCTCGAACCCGGGTCCCCTCATTCCGGAACAAGTCACTCTACCAATTGAGCTACGCAGACGTTCGTTCTGACTGCTATCTGCCTTTATGTCGTGTGCGTCCCGCTGGCAGGCACGTCACACTTGTACATATTTTTAATTGCAGGATTTTATATACGACTGTAAATATCTGCAACACAAGAAATCTAATATATATCAAAACTCACGTACCTGTTTCTTTGGCATTTGTTTTCCCACTTGGTTTTGTCTTGTGTCATCTCATCGTCTTTCTACTTCATGTCGTCGTTCAAATGGACTCTCCAACGATTTTTAGGATTTCATTTTCATCGCATGTTCATATCTTTACCACATATCCTTCAATTTTCAACTGATGTCCATACCAGCGAGGTCTTGCTTCTTGAGTCTGTTAAACAACAAGATGCCGAAACGTTAATACATATACAGTAAAACCTCTCAATAGCTGACACCATGGGACCTCAACATTTGTCCGCTATTGAGAGATGTGCGCGTTCCGGGAGGCTGATTTCTGAGTCCACTTAAGCTCACAATACAAAAACCTTTACACTAAATACGTAAGTACAATAAGTAATTAAACATATTTATTTTCCATATTTTTAATTAAACGTTTTATTGTTTTGCTATTGTTTTACAGTACGCATTTATACAATACAATATGTATAAATGCGTACAGTACATGTACGGTATTTTCATTTTAAAATAAGTTCATACAACGTACGTATTTTGATGAATGAGTTGCAATATACGTAGGTAATAGTTAATTATGTTACACCCGAAATTTTAAAATGTACGTACTTACCGCTTACTATTTAACTATTATAAAAATGCGTTTAATTCGGTGAAACCATCAGCAGTTACAATGGCTTTGAAATCTTGCGGTATTGAAGATGCATACATTAATATTATTTATAATATCTATGAAAATGCAAATGCAAAGATTCGGCTGTTTGAGAATGCAGCACCCATAAAAATTGGAAAGGGAGTGAGTCAAGACGACACTATATCTCCCAAACTCTTTAATGCCACTTTGGAAAATGTCTTTCAATCACTGAACTGGGAAAACAAAGGGATAAAGATTAATGGAGATTATCAACCCACCTACGTTTTGCTGATGACGTAGTCATTTTTGCAACTACCCCATCAGAGCTGCAGAGTATGATACCGGAACTTGCTGACAAGAGTAAAGAAGTGGGATTAAAAATGAACTTTCAAAAGACAAAAGTGATGTACATTGTACAATGCTTTTACAAGAAATGAAGATTTATATATTGTTGGGGAAAAGCTTGGACAGCAGATATCAAGTGAGGGTTACACTGATGAAGAAATTAATCGGTGTATAAAACTTGCCTGGAGAGCTTTTGGAAGAAACAGTATAATTTTCAAGAGCAATATGCCACTATGTCTTAAAAGAAAAGTGTTTGATCAGTGCATCCTTCCAATGCTTACGTATGGTGCAGAGACGTGGACCTTAACTAAAAGAGACATTCAAAGACTGCAGACAACTCAAAGAAGCAGACAGAGGTGCATGCTTGGTGTAACCAGGAGAGATAAGAAGAGGAACTCGTGGAACAGAAAAATGACAAGAGTGGAAGACATCATGATCAGAGTAAAATCGCTGATATGGCAGTGGGCTGGACATATCAGAGTAAAATCGCTCATCAGATCAGAGTAAAATCGCTGAAATGGCAAGGACAGACCATCGATGGACAGCCGAAAATTTAGACTGTATTCCAAGGGACGGGAAAAGACCCAGAAGAAGACCACATGGGAGATGGGTGGATGGAATTCTAAAGTATGCGGGAGTAACATGAAGGAGACTCGCACAAGACAGACCGTTGTGTAAAAAACTTGGGGAGACCTTCGTCCAGCAGTGGATTCATAATAGTTGACAATGATGATGATGATGATGATTTAATTAAATCAGTCGTTTGTTTTTTTGATTTTGCGATTCGTAGCATGTTTTTCAATCTGTATTTTGAAAAATTCTTCAGACGTGCTGATCTCCCCGTGTCATTTATGTTTACAAAAAACTTTCCCCTTTCTTACAATGCGTTGAAAACACCAGCAAACATATTTCGTTTCCTCTTCGATGCACAGATCTATTTCTGTAAAAAAAATAATTCTGCCGTATTTAATCCACAGACCATTAGATTTGTAATGAGGATCAGGAGGACAAAACGGTCAACCCGTTTTCGTCTCCTGTCTCCCCTTCCCCAAAATAAAGGAAATCTTCTCTGAAATGTTTTTCTGATTTTTTCCCTTTGAATGTTCGCGTGTTTAACTATATTATGACAAAAATAGCTCTCCGTCATTCGGAGAGTCCGCTGTTTGGAGGTAATTATACAGAACCGTATGTGCTTTGGGAATGGGAACCACAGAACTATCTGCTAAACAGTGGTGTACGCTATTCGAGAATGTCCGTTAATGAGGTTTTACAGTATCGAGAAGTGTAAATTACTGAATAAATAATATGATACGAAGTTTTCTCGTAACAGGTAAAAACGAAGAAAAAAAAAGGTTTTTTAAACGAAGAAAAAAAAAAGGTTTTTTAAACGAAGAAAAAAAAAGGTTTTTTAAACGAAGAAAAAAAAAAAGGTTTTTCAGACGAAGAGAAAAAAAACCTTTTCTATTATTGTAGCAAACAGCTCGGTGGCATGAAACCATTCTTTTGTGTGTTTTTAGCGTAAATATTCGTTCAAACCTGTTTTGCATCATCAATGGCGGATACACATAGATATTAGTTGGGGTCAGAATCCCCATCTCATTAGTCTACGACTTGGTGGTTCTATTTTAAAAAAATACTTGTTAGCAGTATTAATTATACATAGAGATATCACAATTACAACTGATGCAGTACTTGATGAACTATCTGAAACAGCATGTCGAACTGAGTTACGTTTGAAGTATAATAAGTCAAGAAATAAGTGTTTCATACTATGATAGGGGCATTGCTTATTTTTAACATTTAAGATTGCCTATACCGTGCATTTTGGGGTGTGAATCGACTGAAAATTTTAACTGATTAATCAAAATTCATTAGTAGATTAATTGGTTGATTAATCGCATTTAAATGATCTTTTAAAAACAGTCGCCTGCAACACTATTTCCGGGATTTTTTTATTCAAAATAAAGAGCAATGACTTTGTTTATTTACATTGTCTCCTCGTATTTGGAATATCTTCACCATTTCTCCCGCCCTTTGGATTTATTAGCTTTAATTAAATAGCTAGTGCCGTTAAGCACCACCAGATGTACGTCTCAGTTGCTGAGCCCATCTCTACGGATTTGTGAAATCAGATGCTGACAGATAAACACGCATAGCCTCGTGGATTGTTGGCCACCGTAGCGTAAGGCGAAAGCACTCTGCTAGTTAAGTTCCACCAGATGCAGACATCTCAGTTGCTGTTCCCATCCCTACGGATTTGTGAAGTCAGCTGCTGACAGATAAACACACATAGCGCCGTGGATTATTGGCCACCGTAGCGTAAGGAGAATGCACTCATATAGTTATCGAGAGATCTGGGGATCGATCTCAGTGGTGTCGAAATACAATTTTTTGGTTGCTGTGTGTTAAAAAAGAAAAACGTGGAAAGTGCGTTGACTTTGTCTCTTTACATTGTCTCCACGTATTTGGGAGATTTTCACCTTTTTAACATTTTTTTCGCTAAATCCTCCTTCCACCAGCATTCTCTATATGACACTGTGCATATCTACACGTCTTTGAATGAAAATGCAGTTTTGAATACATTCAGATTAAGCTTTCTATTTTGCTACGGCGTTTAACGAGTATTATGAGAAAATCAGAAAGCAATCGCCGGTCCCTAATTTAGGGAAGACGGTTGCAGGGAGTGTACAGGGCCATTGGACATACACATCACCCATACCCGGGAATCAAACCTGGGTCCATCCTGGACGAATGGACAGAGTGCAGCGCCTCACAACATTCGGCCACTGATGCGACAGATAAGACTTATTCTAAAGTAGGTAATACATTTTCTTCAAGAAAACTGGGTATACACTGCTGGCCACACAAAATGCAACACCAAGAAGGAAGCATCCGATTGGCCTGAAATTCACAGCATGCGTCGCCCGCGAAAGGACATGAAAACGATTAGCATTTCAGGGCATATGCAAATCATGTGCGCCTGGCACGCCACCGAGAAGCACTATAAGAAGGGTGCACAGAAGGCGGGGTGTAAGTAGTGGAAGTGTGTGTGCTATCGGACCTGTGCGTGGGAAGCTTCCTGATGCCTCGTCGCAGAATACGGCAGTCGTTCCAGCACGCTTCGGAGTTCGACAGAGCACGAATAGTGGCTTATCGCGACAGCGGCTTATAGTACCGAGACGCTGGCGCTCGTGTGAAACGACATCTAGCCACAGTGAGGCGAGTATGGAATAGGTTGGTGCAGGAGGAACGTACGCACCGACGTGAGCCATTGCCGCAGCCGCGGCACACCACCGAACGAGAGGACCGGCATGTTGTTCGGCGGGCATTGACAGCTCGCACCGCCACATCACGAACGTTAGCGCAGGAATTAGGGTGTGTTGTTCAACAACCTGTGTCAGTACGTACCGTTCGACGTAGTCTGCAGGAGCGGGGACTTGTCGCACGGCGCACATTGTACCGATTGCCATTGACGTTACTCCACCGGCGAGTGCGGCGGCAGTGGGCCGTTGAACGCCGCACCTCGACTACGGAATGGCACGACATTGTCTTCTCCGACGAATCCCACTTCTGCCTGCAACACCAAGATGGTCGGATCCACGTGTGGCGGCACCGCGGCGGGAAACTGTATGAACCCTGCATTATGCATCGCCATACCGGTCCGTCGCCTGGCGTTATGGTTTGGGGCGCAATTGGATATGACACCCGCAGGCCTCTGGTACGCATCGCCGGTACAATCAACAACCACCGCTACATCTCCGACGTTTTGGAGCCTGTAGTCCTCCATTACCTGCTGGATCTGCCAGCTGCCACGTTTCAACAGGACAATGCGCGCCCGCACGTGGCACGCATCGTGGAACAATTCTTCACGGCCTACCAGGTGTCACTGCTGCTGTGGCCCGCCTGTTCTCCCGATATATCGCCCATCAAACACGTTTGGTCGCTGATCGGCAACCGAGTGGCCCGGCAAGCACCACCCGCGACTATGCCTGATGAACTGTGCCAACGTGTGGAAGTAGCCTGGACCGACATACCCCAAGCCCACATCCAAAGCCTCTTTCGTTCGATGCCGCGGCGTGTAGCGGCCGTTATTGCCAGCCATGGGGGGCACACGAACTTTTAATGTCTGCGTGTTCCGCAAGTCGCACGGGCCTGTAAGCTCAATCGTTTCATCTTTGTATCTGTTGTTATGTGTCCAGTAAATCTGGCTTTGCTATCTCGCGTCCTTCTTGGTGTTGCATTTTGGGTGGCCAGCAGTGTATTTCGCAAGTTCCTCCAACTTTGGAATGTCGACCTCGCAATAGGAACAACGCATGGAAGTAAAGATGTCTAGAAACGGGAAGTTCATCTGCTTTTTTATTTATTTACTTTTTGATTGGAAATTTAACGATCACCGTGACCAACTCAGCGAGTTATAAGGAATCGCCGTTCCTAATTCAGGGCCACTGGTTCCAGGGAAGGGAGACAGCCAGCGCCGTAAGACAAATACAACATCCATGCCTCACCGGGATTCGAACCCGGACCCATCTCGGACGAATGATCAAAAGCCATAGCTTAGGCCACTGCGCCATCAGGGCGGCTTCCTTCATCTGCTTTACAATACTGTGCTAAACGAATAATTTTAAGTACTTTCTTGTAGGCTTGTAGTAAAAATTCCGTGTAAATTTTACAAATGCTGTTATCGCAATTGCCCAGAAGAGCTGTCAGCACTTTTCATACGTGGAACCACAAGAAGTAGTATCCTTGAAGTTCATTTTACGTCCAGGGAGCAAGGGTCGAACAGAGATCTTTTTGATAACTCATTCATTCCTACTGCAAAGTTTTTTAGAATTATCTCCTCCCCAGGCGATATCACAGACTTGAGTTATTTTTATCAAGTGGAGAGCATATTGTTTTTAAACAGCTGCACGTTCTATAAACCATTTGTCATGGCACTGTGCATTAAAAGGAACCTCGTCCATCATCAATTTTGCGTAAAAAAGTTATTTCCCAGGCAAATAATGGCTTTATTGAAGCAAATTTTCTGCCCTGCTAAAGTGCATAATTTTTCCCCCATCGGAATCGCATAAATTGCTTAAGAAACATAAATCCCACGAAGAGGCATACTTGTTCCAATCATTACTTGCGAAATCATTTTATTAGGTTTGAGCATCATTAATTTTATAATGAACAATTAAAAAAATACGTTGAATAATATTCGTCCTTAGGAAATGCTACGAAAAACCATCTTGTAACTATTAAATTAAAAAAAAGGTAGCCGAAAAGGAAAAAAATTAGTTCATTTACCACATTTCAAATACTACTGAGGATGTTTTCATATTTGCAACAGGTAATCTGGGTCGAACTGAAACCAGAATGACTTTTATTATAAAATAGATAAAGGAAAAAAAGGGATTGCAAATTGCAGAAGAGTTGGTTTCGCTAGTACTGTAGCCGAAAACGGATTTCAGTGCACTTATCTCCTGCTTATTTTCCAGCATCGATATTCGTAACTGTGACTGAATTAACCGTTGTCTTTATTTGTTGCTACGACTTGAGGTATGTCTCTGGGAAATGATCTGAATAAGCGTATGCAGGAATCCTTTGTCAATGACTGACTTTCATTTAATCGATTAGGAATGATACAGGTTCGGCATTTTCCCTCTGCAGCAACTTTATGCAGCGTCTGTGTTGCTGGATGAATCATGAATCGGACTTTAATGTTTTTCCATTGTCGGAAATCCCTTCGCGTGTAGATGGCCGAACTTTGCGAACATCGCAGAGGAGTGGTCAATGTTGGTAAAATGACAACTGTTCTTATCGACCTTACCGGACATTAGAAGAGTGACCAACGCTTTCGCTTTTCGCTCTGAATCTCACGAGAGCTTTATTGAGCGCAGAAAGAAGCTACTGGCGCTCAACAGGATCAATTAGAAGGAGCCATTTGCCGCTGCTTTCGGCAATGAATAGAAACTTGGCACATACAGTGACTGCTAAATGGCTTAGCTTGACAGCAAGGAGCAGTCGCAATCCTTCATTCACTGAGAAATACTGGGTGCCATATCTGTACTTTTCTAAGCAGTTATGTACATTCTTAATGCTGTTTCATCGATTATTATTTCTGTCTTTCTTTCTTTGCTTTTCTTTTTGCCGTAAATGATTCCTTTTACTGGATACTGATATTTAATGGATCTTCTTCCAACTTTCCAATGACGCGACCTCGGGTAAAGTCATCCAGATGTCATCTACTGGATTGCCTGTTGGCCATATCACACGGTGGCAGCAACTCGACGTCGTTCAAACCGATGTACACCGTGCAATAGCTTTCACCGAATTGCTGAGCAAATGATGATGATGATATGTAGAGGATTTTAGGAAGGGAGTGTCTGACCCCTGGTCTTAAACAACCCTTTGAAATAGGTAGCTAGGAGATTTGGGCTAGAGTGCCCGATAGGAAAGTGACACTGAAGCGAAGTAGAAAGGGGGAGGAAGACGCCCTTATTTATTACCGGGGGCAGTACCCGGGGTCCGACGGCTTAACGTACCCATCCGACGCACGGCGGATATTTAGTCGATCGAGCGTTTGTACCTGCCTGGGATCCAACCTGATGCCCTTCCCGTGGCAGTCACGAACGTTGCCCACTAGACCACCCGCGCCCCCGAATCGCTGAGCGTACACCGCCCGTGTGCTTTATACCCTTCCGACACTCCGCCTCCCCCTACGTCATGCTACATATATATGCGCATGCCCTACCGTATGGGACCCTAGTCTATCTCCTGAGTGGTCTGTCAGTCCGTTCTGCCTGTTCGTTCGGCTGTTATGCTAATTTCTCCTCTTTGTCCTTAATTTTTGCACACCAGTGTAGTTACGTGCTGGTTTGGAAGGGGAGGGAGGGAGCTCGAAAGCTGTCCCTCTTGCTGTGAAGCCTAGTAATATGCTAGTTTAAAGTAATATCTGGAAGCAATTAGAATTGCTGTTTGCGTAGGGCGCGTTCTTCCCCTCCAAAACTACTTTTGCGGGCCTGAGCCTCACGTGTTGTTTTTATTTCTAAGATTAAAAAAGCTGTTTAGCCTGTTCTTCACAAACTCGACCATACACAAACACAGTGAATGATATATAGAAATAATTCACTAAGGGCGTATAAAATAAAATTTATAATAGTATCTAGAAATTAACATTTATAATTTATTAACATAATAAAGTAATTCTTTATAAAAACGGCTGCGGTTAGAGAACAGAAGGAGGAGAGCAAGGTATTTTAAAATAAAGGTCAAACTATATCATTAATTCGTAACTGCAGTAATATCAAAGAATAAACAATGGAGTGAGTACCCGCACGAATGGGCATTATACGTGGAACGTGGCCTTGAAATCTTTCTCAGCAACGAATGTCTACATTTCCAGTCATATATGAATGCCGTAGACTTGAACATACCACAGGATATGTACACTTTCATCATTGATAACAATCTTCAGAGCACATTTACAAACTTAGAAATAGCTTTGAGAATGTTTTTAACTTTACCAGTCAAATTGTTCTTTTAAAAGATCATTCTCAGGAACCTCAAGAGTGAAAAATTAAGAAAGGACTTTATTGGGAGAAAAAAGTTTAACTCACTCGTAATAATGTGTGTAGAAAAGGAACATAACCCTGGGGATAGACTACTCTTAAGTAATTGACAATTTTACCCAGGCAAAAAACCGTAAAAAAACTATGATGATGCCATAATTATGGTGCAGTCAGACATTGGATGGAACCAAGTGGGAAATTACGTTAAGTGTTAATCAAATTTTCATTTGCATCGTAAGTGTTCATAAGATTGTTTTAATATTTGCTTTTTTTCCCACATTATTGTGTCCTTTCTGGTGCATCATACTGTTTTATAACAACAAATGTTATTATCATGTATTTATTTTTCACAAATTCTGAAGGTCAATAATTTGAAACGTACACTGGTACACTATGGAATAGACCTACTATATTCTTTATTAATAATAAATATATCAAAATTGCTTAACATAACGCAACAAAACACACTCCAGACAGACACATGCACGTCATGAGCCCGTACCTTTTAGCAAACGAACAAATTTGGTGGTGGTGGTGGTGGAAAGGGAAAGGAGGCGCCATCTTGTCTTGTGCCCATGTCGTCAAAGATTCTTACTTCGTTCCTGTAGTGATAGAACTGTGAACTACAAAAAAAAAAAAAAAAAAAAAATCCCCACGAACACAGGCAAAGTGATACACCGGATAAATGGTATATGGTATAAAAATCGGACTTTTAGGAGAAGAGATATCGGGAAAAACAGATAAAATATTTTCGCCCACTAGCGGGAAATTGTGCATATTTTAAGAAGGAAATGGCGACAAATATTCTTCTAGTTAGTAATATCTGTCTTAAACAGGATTTTTCAATCGGGTGTTTAGACGAACAGATGTTGCTGTAAACGCAAATGTGAACTTATGCCCTCTGGCGACAAGTTTGTGCGCTAAGAATTATTTAAAATTATATAATAATACGAGGGGGTATCAAAAAGTTCGTACAATAACCAAGAAATAAACAAGCTAGAAAAAAAAACTTTTTATTCAGGTACTTGGTCCTTCTCTACATAGGCACCACCCAGTGCCACACAATTCTCACACCTTTGCTTGACCTACTTTATTCCTCAGTGTAGAACACCTCAGATTGTGCCTGAAACCACTGGTCTACCACAAAAAAGACGTCATCAGTGTCATCAAACCGCCTCCCACGTAGTGGACGTTTCATCTCGAGGAACAAAAAGAAGTCACTTGGTGCCATATCAAAAGAATATGGCGGATGACGCAATATATTGTATTTAAGACGACTCGCAGTGACGATGGTGTTGACTGCTGAATGAGCTGGTGCGTTGTCGTGCAAAAATGGACCCTTTTTGTGATCATTCCGCTTTTTTTGCTTTTAATTTGCTGTTTTAGTTTGGTCAGTAGGTTGAAATAGTAGTCAGAGGTAATAGGTTAACCCTTCTGAAGGTAGTATGTTGAAATAATACCTCTTTTATCCTAAAAAAACTGATAGCATCACTTTGGTGGCAGACTTTTGCACTTTTGCCTTTTTTGGGGGTGGTGAACAGGGTTGTTTCCATTGCTTGCTCATTTCTTTGGTTTCTGGATCATAGAGGTATAACCAACACTCATCCATAGTAATCAAAGGGTCAAAAAAATCTTCGGAATTCGCGTTAAAAAGATTCAACATTTTTCACGCGGATTGTGCCCGAGCTTTCTTTTGAAATAGCGAGAGAAGTCTAGGTGCTCATCGCGCTGAGACCTTGGACATGTTCAATTGGTCATGCGTGACTGTCCACACTTGTCCATGGCTTAGATGAACTTCTTGACAAAGCATTTCAATGGTAGTCCGCCTATCTTCAAGGATTAACTTCTCCACTTTGGTCACAACTGTCTGGTCACCTGTCAAAGATGGCCGTTCGGACCTTGGTTCGTCAAAAATGGTCACATGACCACTTTGAAAATTTATTTTCCACGGTCTCGTAGGCTTGACACTTATTTCCATATACATTTAACATTTCTTGATGGATTTTTTTAGCTGACTTTCCTTGGAGATGAAGGAACTTGATCACACTGCGAAATTCCACTTTCTCTATGATCATGGACCTCGATTCCTGAAAAAAACGGGTTTGCTAAATATTTCTTATGTTGTATAGTATACTGAATGTATATATAACAAAATAAAACAAAAATGGTTTCCGTAGCTTTAATAATTTTGGGTGATTACATGAACTTTTTGATACCCCCTCGTATGTAAAACATTTCGCACTAGAAAAGCTCTCCGACAAAGAAAGAATGTTTTAAATCGGACTGTTAGAAGAAGATATATTAAGAAAACTAAGATATACATATATCTACACCTCTTTGCGGAAAAGTAGTGCGTTATTTTAAGCAGAGAGAATTTTGAAAAGGTTATTCGTAGCGAGTGATTTCAGTCCAAGAAACAAAATTGTTCAATCGAGTTTTCGGAAGCGCCGATGTTACTGCAAATACAACAGAAATAGAATTATATCGTTACGCCCCCTAGTGGCAAAACCGGTCTTTAGCAAAAATTAAGAGTCATATGCAAAGTATTTTCTACTAGGAAATCTATCCGATGGAAAAAAATAATTTTTCAAATAGATCATTTAAAAACAGAGATATCGGAGAAATCACATATACCTTTACGCCCCCTAGCGGAAAAACTGCATTACTTGAAGAAGAAACACTGCCCAAAATAATCTTCATTTTAAATGCTATTGAATGGAAGCAATAATGTTTTAGTCAGATATTTTAAAGCAACGATATGGGATAAAATGTATTTTGAATTCGATAGCCTCCGCATTTGGGCACTATGGCGGCAAAGCTGTGCATCGGACAAAAACCGGAAAATAAGAATCAACTTTCTTACATTTCGGCCTTCCCAACGTAAAAAGAATTTTTCAAATCGGACTATAGTTGCAGAGATATGGTGGCCACAGCCGGACGAACGGAAGGGCAAAGTGATACCATAAGCAGGCATTTTTTAAAAAAAGACTATCCTTCTCCAAGGATAGTCTGTTGCACTATTTTAGGAGCAGGTTACACCCTAGACAAACGTAATAGGTGTTAGTGGAGAGTATTTTGATAAAGACTATGTATATATCGATAATTAAATATATATATCACGAGCTGTAAGGTGAGCCTAATTATTTTCCGATCAGCCTACGTACCGTATTTCCCCGAAAGTAAGACCTAACCGGAAAATAAGCCATATCATGATTTTTCCGGATGTTCGTAATATAAGCCCTACCCCGAAAATAAGCCCCAGTTACGATACGTAGTAACGTAGTCAGCCAGCCAATCACCGTTTAAAAAAACTGAAGCGAGTGCCAAAATCACTGGAGGATACCCTGTTCATGAGTTTAATTTGCCTTGAATATCCGGAGTAAAAAAGAAAGCCGATTGACTTTGAACTCAGCCAGAGGATATGGTTTTTGTAATTATGGCGCATGCATTCAGTTCGGTTCAGAGAGCTAGAGGGAGTGAAAAGAAGCCACCTTTTGTTCGGCAGCTATAACATCCAGTTCCAAAAAGAGAATCCGACGTGGGAAACTTTACCAGTGAACGCTTTCTTTGGCGGAAAAGTTATTTATCAACAGGTGGTGTGTGCTTTAGAAATGGAGGAAGGGGGGCGAGCACATGCGAACTTAAAGAAAAAGTAAGAAGTGTTCTAACCGCCTTCAATGGATTACGAAAGGGATTCGTCCCTGTCCAAGTTATTGTGTTGGCAACGGTGACTGAAAGAATTCTTTAAAAATCACAGAGTTAATATTTTGGGGCCGAACGTACATTCTTAACTGTCATCATTTTTGTTGTCACTCCTGTGTCGATTAACAATTAGCACTTGATGTAATGGTAGATTTAAAGGGAATAACATTTTTACCCCCAGACAAGATGAGTGCAAAAAGAAAGAGCTATTCCGTCGAGTACAAGAAAGGAAACGTGGAGGACTACAGGGGCAAGAATCTCTGAATGGTCCGAAAATGGCGAGCAGATTACGATAACCCCAGTCAACAGGTGGACGAGGGAAATGTTAAGAAGCGCAAGTGTGGATCAGGTCGACAACCATTATTTCCTGAGCTGGAAGACATCATCTGTGAATGGATTGCTGACAGGAGAGCAAAGGCTTTGGTTGTGCGCAGGGCCGATATTCAAGCATTTGCCCTTGCAATGGCACCACAGTTAGAAATATCCCCAGAAGAGTTCAAAGCATCACAACACAGGCTGGATGGCTTCCTTCAGCGATATGAACTGTCTCTAAGAAGATCGACAATACTGTTCAAGCTGGAAGATACTGAAGTTATTAAACGTGCACTTGCATTCAAGTACTTTGTTGGTGGCATCGGATTTTTTAAACACCAACTCTCCAACATGATTGCTGTGGATGAAACAGCGGTGTTTATAGGCCAAGGATCTCAAACGACAATTGATCAGAGGGGTGCCTCGTCAATCTACATTCCCTCCACTTGGGAAATTCTTCTGGATGGAAAGAAAGCCCCACCTATAATCATCACTAAGGGCAAGAAAGATAAGATTGAACGTGTTTCAGGCATTTATGCTCTTGAAACTGAAAAAGCCTGGTGCACACAAGCAGTTGTAAGGAAATGGGTCGATTTAATGCTGCCATTTGTTTTGCGAGGTGGCCAAAGTGGTCTGCTAGTCTGGGATTCAGCCAGCACTCACCGCGCTAAAGACATGAAGAACTTCCTTGCAGAGAAAAGAATATATCAAATAATGATTCCTGCAGGAATGACTGCCTATCTCCAGACTCTTGATATTGCAATAAACAAGCCATTCAAGGATCATTTGCACATGGAAATCAATGACTTTATTGAAAATAGAATGGGGAGAAATCAGCGTGGAAACTTTGTGAAGCCTAGCCTGCAAGAGGTCGCGACTTGGGTGAAGAATTCATGGGATAAAATCACTGACAGCTGTGTTGCCCATGCATTACGAGCAGGCTACATGGACAAGAAGTGCCCATTTAAGGAGAGCTTTATTGCTGGACATGAGAGATTGGGGTCAATGGTTCTACAGGAAATGGAGTCGCAATAAATTCAGGCCGGAATTCGGGGTTTGGAGAGTTATGACGATGTTCCAGAAGAAGATGACATGACTGTATTTGAATAAATGTAGATTTCTGTACATGAATAAATTAATAAATGTAGATGAAAGAAAAAGTTGGTAGTACCTGAAAAAAAAAAGACATCCCCTAAAAATTAGCCCTAATGCGTCTTTTGGAGCAAAAAGTAATATAAGACCCGGTCTTATTTTCGGGGAAACACGGTACTTATGAACCATTATGGTTCAAAACCGTGATCCTGATGCTATGCGTTGTTGACACAGTGATCAAATGCTATGAAAGCAAATCAGATGCGTTGGAGAATGAGCAACTTCAGTCAAAATGAGATAAAATGTCTGAGCATGGTAGAGCCAGGACAAAAACGTAGCCAGAACGAAAAGCCTTAAACGAAAGTTCTTTAATCTCATAAGTCTTGAATTTACTCGATTCAGAAAGGTCAAATTGAAGAGAAAATGAAAAGCGAATGCAAATTTGCCAGGCTGTTGATCTACCATCAATAAAACACATGTAAACAAATGAATCAGCTAACAGTAGTTTATCATCAGTCGCTATCGAAAGAAAAGAAACAGGTACAACAAAATATTGAAGAAAATGAAGTTGATCATTCGATTTGAACGATCCTGTTATTTGGATCGATGGAAAAGCATAGATTGAAATAGGAATGGTCAAGACCTTAATAAATATTATTATTATTAGCAAAGAAAAAGCGAGTCATGCTCTTTTTATAAGTGCTTTTTAAGAAAATTTCAAGCGGCGAAAATTTTTCAGTCGTAGCTGATTTATTCAAAAAACAGGCGTGCTTTTGTTTTATCGGAATTTCTTCTATAGATACCAAATTGAAGACTCAACGACTTCCAAAATACATGAACAACATTCAATAAATACCAATACAATTAGAAGCATTTAGCGATTAATTCAACGGGAAGACTAAACAATCGAAAGTTAGACTGAAAAAGCGTCTGATTGTGTTTTGTTGCAAACCGATTGTGTAGAACAATCTAATGATACTTTTTCAGTTAAAGGTGCAGATGTCGTGGTTGCCTTGGACACCAACAACCGTTACTACGGCTCTGGCTGTAGGACTTCACTGTTTTTCTTTCTTTACTTTTTAGTCTAATTAATTCTATCTCTCTCCCTTTCGTCCTCTCAGAATCAGCTGATTCCGTGAGCAAAATTGGTATGCATGCTGACTAAAGACAAGTAGAAACACAAGCAGTAAAAAAGTTTTCTTTGTGTTTCTGCAATTGTAAGGCAGTTAATCTCTCTGTTAGGTGACGGAAGAATACGCTTCTTGTCGCTCCGGAGTGAGTTGCTCTAACCGACAAAGCTACACCGATGGAATTTATGGCTGCAGATTTGTCGTCTTGACACGTGATTTTTTTTAGTACGTCATATCACCTCCCTCTTATTTTTTTTTTTTATTTGAAGCGAAGAAGGAATTTTAATTAAATCCAGACGATGTGTAGAACAGAAATCACGCATTTTTTGAAGAACCTGTAGATCCATTTTCGACAAACGTGCCAATCTGAAAACATAAATTTGTCTTTGATGAAGATCGATCCCGCACCACCCGCTTTGGAGCCAGTTGTTCTAACCAACTAAACTACACCGACAGAATGTATCGCTGCAGATTTGTCGTCTTGACACGTGCTTCACATTTGTAATACGTGGCAGTGTTAAGATTTTCAAACCTGTTAAAACACAGGTTTGTTCTGTGACGGAGATCGTGTCCCCTCACTCCGGAGTAAGTTGTTCTCCCAACTAAGCTACCCGGACGGAATGTATCGCTACAGATTTGTCGTCTTAACACATGCCCCACTTCTGTAGTATACATCTCAGAGTGTGAAACTTGAAGATACCGCATGTGAATTCGTGCGTGAGTGTGCTCTCCTTTCGAGAACTCATACTTACATACATGTTTGCCTTTCAAGTACGACATATATTTTAACATGAAAAGTTTTACTTATGGAAAGAAATGCCAATTTTTTATATTCACAGGATGCACCTTTTTCGAGACTGTTTCGTCGTTGGAACTGGCAACTACATTACTATCACTAACTTGGATCCACCTTTCTTCCCCATAATTACTTTACGTCCTAACCCAATAGAATGCGTAGAAAAAAAGTCAGTTGCCATTTAATATTGGAAAGCTATACATTTTGAATTTCTGCACACTTAAAAAATGAAACACACTAATTAATGCAGACATTTGACGTGAACTAGGAACATCAAACAGAGGTCATCACTCTTTCCACGTTTATAAGTAAGTCACGGAAAAATTATCATTGGCCGCCACCGCGAATCGAACCCTGGGTCTTCCAGTTACGCGCCGGATATGCTTCCACTGCACCACAACGGCCTCGAATTTCCCCAGACAATACTCCATGTCATAGTGCTCACATTGTACGCGAATGGTTTGAGGAGTATCATAGAGACTTTACCCTAGGATATTGGCCTCCCCAATCACCGGATATCAATCCAATGGAGCATTTGTGGAGTAAAGTCGAAAGGGGCATCAGACAATAGATTCGCCACTATCAAATTTTCAAGAGCTGGAGAATGCAATTCATCACATTTTGGCTAATAAACCCCAACCGGCTTACCGACCTTTAATATAGTCCATGCCAACATGAATTCAAGCAGTATTAAGGCGGACGTCAAGTAATTTTGCTTCCTATACTTCCAATGGAAAAACTTTTCTACATATTTCTTTCACAATTAGTGTGTTCCCAAGGATGAAAATTTGAACATCGATTAAAATAACCTCATGTTATAACTTGGAATACTTAATATTTTCTAAAACATAACCATAAATATATTAAAAATCAATAACTTTTCCTTTGGTGGTGTTGAAACAAGAAAAAAGATGCCGCGACCTATTATTTGATGACGTCAGTAGCCAAACAAATGTTGGATTGCATAATTATGGTTATGTTTTAGAAAATATTAAGTATTCCAAGTTATAAAATGAAGCTATTTCAATCGAGGTTCAAATTTTCATCCTTGGGAAAGCATTAATTGTGAAGAAAATTTGTACAGAAGTTTTTCCATTGGAAGTATGGGGAGCTAAATTAGTTGACGTCCACCTTAAGGTCAAAAGGTGGTCCAACAACGTACTAACCAGGTGGACATAATAATTTGGCCACACTTGGTAGACAAATGCATTCGGATCCATCCACGTATGCGAATAAACGTGCAATTGCTGCAGAGACGTACAAGCACACGGGGAGTATTTGGATGCTGTATATAAAGGAGAGCGCTGATACACTTGTCAGACCGCATTGTAAGTGAATATTCCGCTGGGATCTGAACTAACAGAATCTGAAACGACGACTGCAGTGGTGCCTCATTCTCCGTTCTCAGAAAATAGGTTAGATGGGTGGATGAAATTCGAAAGCACGTCGGAGTGACGTGGAGGAGACTGGCTCAAAGCAGGCATGTTGTTGAAGAAACTTGGGGAGACCTTCACCCAGCAGTGGATTGATAATGCTTGAGAAAGATGATGATGATGATAAATGTTATGAAGTCGAGCCATGCGTATCAGTGTATTTTGTTATTTTGTAGCTTCAAATCCTCATTTCTGAAAAATCCCCTGCTGTCCTTTTCAGAAAACATTTGCCTTTTGAGGTTATAACAGAAGAGCAATAAAAAATTGTGATAACTTTTTTTAATTAAGGATTGAATTTTAGCAATCATTCAAATCTCTGAGAACGAAACCGAAATCTTCTGGCTCCACCTGTGGAACACATAATGCCATTTTATTGTCCCCAGGGATGTCAATCTTGGAGTCAGCAGGATAACAAAGGACCCAAAGAGAATCAGAGCATTTGGAAGACATTTGTTCCTTTGAGAGTGATTGTTGTAATTACTTACCAAGCTCATTAAACTGTCTATAGGTCAGTGTAATGAGTTTAGCTTATTAAACTGACCGATGGATAAGAGTTAGACGTTCCTTGTAATTTCAGCTATTCCTCACCTTTCCTCAGTATTGAATCACCGTCAACTGAACCGCGCTCTCGTCCTATTCTCTGGTCACAGTTCGCAAGATTCGTTAGCAATAGAACATAATACGACGCTCCGAATATCGGTAGATGTTTAATCCTTTTAGCATTGCATTGGGGAAATTTTCGGCTTTCACATTCGAATTAAATACAATGTACTTTGGAATACTCTCGTGTCCAACCAATAAGATGGATGCCACTGCATTTAGTGCGTGTTTTAACAAAAAGGCTCACCCAAGTATAATAAAAGCGTTTCTAGACTTTTTGTTTTTTCAATTTTAAAATGTGCAATCATAAATTCTTCCACAAAAAGTAGAATTTCACTCCTCTTGCGGGAAAAGTTCATGACAGAATAGCTGGGAAACCATAGAAGAATCGTTGTCGTTCTAATTCAAACCTATAAAAAAATTGAATCATAACGATTTATTGGAGAACTACGCATGTGAAAATATTAAATATTAAAAGGCATTCTTCAATAAAAGTATTAGAAGTGGCGATATGAAAGTAAAAGATAAAATATAGATTTACACCCTCTATCAAAAGAACAAAAACTGTGCGTTTTTAGGATTAAAAACATGTGTAAATTATCGGCGCTGCCACTGTTGCTGTGCGGCATTTCTACTTGGGTCAGAGTTCAAGTTCCGAATAAGAGCATGGTTTGGGTGTCTGTCTTACGGAACTGGTTCCCTCCTTTCCTTGGAACCAGTGGCCAAAAAATAGGGACGCGCTACTTCATATAACTTTAGATGCTCAGAACCGTCGTTAATCCCTGCAAAAAAATCTTTGTCGTAGTGACAGGTGTCCGACGCAAAGTGATATTTTTCCAACTTGCATTTAAAATGCAAATGTATAACTTCGCACGGTGGTAGAACTGTACATTATTGTACAGTAGAAAGTGCACACGAAATATTTCTTATATTGGTAGGTATCCGAAAAGAGAACTTTTGAAATCAGACATCTGGAAGCAGAGATTATGAGTGGAAATTGAATATATAGCTACGCTCCCAGCGGAAGAAACTGTACATTTTTTGAAGTCGAAAACGCAAGCAAATTCTTCATTGTAAATGATGTCCAGTATAAAAACATATTTAATTAGAAGTGGGGATGTGGCATTCATACAGAAATACAGATTGATGACCCCTAGCGACAGAACTGTGCTGTAAGAATGGTCCTCGTAGTAGAGGTTGTCCGACGCAAAAACAATTTTTTTTAATCGGCCATTTAGAGTAGAGAACGAAAGGAAAATGGCATACCCATCTACAGTGTGTCATATAGCGGGAGAACGATGCGTTGTTTAGCGTTGAAAATTAAAGCAAAGCTCTCGACATACTGAACGACAACTGGGGAGATTTTTTCAATCAAATTCTTACGCTGTTAACTTCTTTTGTAGCAGGCTGCACCACTTTGGCACAAAGTTAAACCATTGTGTGATGCATAAAACATACAAAAACATGATGCACCATATTATGGTATCCCACCTGAATGGGGTGAAGTTGCTCCCATTGCGCCAAATTTTTGTGTCTCATGCATCACATACACTGTTAAAAATATCTACTTAAAAATGAGAACCTGAACTTACTCGGTTTTTTTATGTACAATCGTATCGTAAACGAGTACATGACATGCTCTAATATAAGTAACCATACGTTCTTACAAATAACTGCGTCGCTAAATATAAATATAATCTCGTATTACTTTATTTTAGATATTATAGATTTAAATTGAAAATGTTTAATAAATGTGTAAAGTGACACACATAAATAATTAGTACAACAAAGTCACTGATCACAAGTAATTTAATTA
The DNA here is from genome assembly GCA_039090855.1 of Macrothele yani. Lineage (NCBI taxonomy): Eukaryota > Metazoa > Arthropoda > Arachnida > Araneae > Macrothelidae > Macrothele > Macrothele yani. The sequence goes on from CM077005.1 coordinate 7,305,243, forward strand.
TGCTTAAAGTATATTTCTGAACGTTTTTACATTAACTATATTTGTGTCAATTTCATAAATAATTTATTGTCGTTTCATCACTATATTTGTCATAAAATAGTGCGGTCCATTTACCCAGCATGTGACAACGAGTGTATCTATTATGCCAGATGTACCATCGAATAATGTACTTCCAGTTGATTTTATGAATAAATGAGAATGTATGGAGTACACGTATTCCAAATTTGAAATCGAGCCGCAGATGGCTTAGTGGTTAGGGATTCAGACTACTGATGGCGGGACCCCAGGTTCAAACATAGCCTGATGGGTGTAAACCTGGGGGCTCTCCGCGGTGGTGTGAATTTCTAACAATCGCTGAATATCCACCGTGCATCGGAGGAGAACGTTAAGTGACGGCCTCCGGGTAGTCCCTACGATAACGTATTCTCCTTCCTCACTGCTGACTCAAACACTGTCATGCCGACCGAGCAACGCGGTGCTGATAACAGAAAAACGACTGGTTTCCGGTTTGTGACGTTGCGCGATCTGATTAGCTTAGAAACGGTGCGCATGCCTCTATGACGCCAAAATGCAAAAAATCCTGCAATATTGCCTAATTAGCGTATTCTGTTAAAATCAAACTTCTAGCTCGACTTCTTTCAGGTGTTTTGCTTTTTACCAATAAGCATTTAATAGGGTGCTACGTAATTAGTCGCTTCTTACATGACACTTCAGTGGCATTGAATCCCTAGGTCGATGGTTGGCGATGTCATATACAAATAGACGCAGACTGGGACTGAACCCACCAAGAAACGACTCGGTAAATCTCCGAAGCAAACGGAATGTTACAGGAGACCTCTACAAAGTACTCTGCGCCCAGAACGTAAATTAACATTGTCTGAAGTGGACTGGGACTGAATCTGTCAAGAAACGGTCCGGTAAACCTCCTAAGCAAACTGAATGTGACAGGAGAGCTCTACAAAGTACTCTGCGCCCAGAACGTAAATTAACATTGTCTGAAGTGGACTAGAGCTGAATATATCAAGAAACAATCAGGTAAACCTCCGAAGTAAACTGAATGTGACAGGAGAGCTCTACAAAGTACTCTGCGCCCAGAACGTAAATTAACATTGTCTGAAGTGGACTAGAACTGAATGTATCAAGAAACAACCAGGTAAACCTCCGAAGCAAACTGAATGTGACAGAAGAGCTCTACAAAGTACTCTGCGCCCAGAACGTAAATTAACATTGTCTGAAGTTGACTGGGACTGAATTTGTCAAGAAACGATCCGGTATACCTCCGAAGCAAACTGAATGTGACAGGAGGGCTCTACAAAGTATTCTGCGCCCAGAACGTAAATTAACATTGTCTGAAGTGGACTAGAGCTGAATATATCAAGAAACAACCAGGTAAACCTCCGAAGCAAACTGAATGTGACAGGAGAGTTCTACAAAGTACTCTGCGCCCAGAACTTAAATTAACATTGTCTGGAGTAGACTAGAGCTGAATATATCAAGAAACAACGATGTAAACCTCCGTAGCAAACTGAATGTGATAAGAGAGCTCTACAAAGTACTCTGCGCCCAGAACGTAAATTAACATTGTCTGAAGTGGACTAGAGCTGAATATATCAAAAAACAACCAGGTAAATCTCCGGAGCAAACTGAATGTGACAGGAGAGCTGTACAAAGTACTCTGCACCCAGAATGTAAATTAACATTGTCTGAAGTGGACTGGGACTGAATCTGTCAAGAAACGACCCGGTAAACCTCCGAAGCAAACTGAATGTGACAGGAGAGCTCTGCAAAGGACTGTTCACTCCCTATTGACCATTGGAACTAGAGGTGAGATTAACAGTGATTTTTATGTTACGTGACAGCTGTGACAGTTCCACGGACGTAACAACGAACAGCGAAAGCCAAAACGGAAACTATCTTGACTTTAAATGGTGACAGTTCCACGGAGGTAACAACGATTTTAAACGGTTACACTTCCAGGAAAGTAGCAGTGACTTTAAACGGTTACAGTTCCACCGAAGTAACAGTGACTTTAAACGGTGGCACTCGCACGGCAGTAGCAGTGACATTAAACAGTGACAAAATCGCCGTTTACAACAGCAGTGACGGAACTGTAAAGAAGCGTGAACTGTGTTTCACGGTCTTACTTGTTAGGGTTAAAAAATCACTGTTTACGACACGGATGAAAGAGCAGTAATGAAACGGTGAATTATCGCGTTCCTTGTAACCATCGCAAAATCACTGTTAGAATCGGCTCTCTCTGAATTCGCCGTTTACGAGCGAACGAACAGCGATAGCTCCCCCCCAAAAAAAAAAAACTATCTTGAGCGTGAGAAAAAGGGGAGAGTGAAAGAAACCTTACATCATTAGCGACCTCTATGATGTTTCAACGGGAAAGTAGACAAATTGTTTAGATCTGGGGACATGGTAACCGAAATTATGATGTAACAGTGAGTTTGAACTACAAACATTGCTTGGACACGACTAACAGCAACATTTTTTTCAGCTAAATTGGACTTTTGTTTTCGTCACTGGTCGTAACTGTCGTAACACTGATTTTTTAATAACGGTGACGGGATTTTGAACCTACTTCTAATTGGTACTAATGTTAGCTCCAGAAGAGTGGGTAGGAAGCTGAACGATATGGGTTATCAAGTAATCATCCATAAGCTGCTGATCATTTCACACGCCCGTTAGGGTGGTGTAAGGAATGTCGACCTTGAACTCTCGACCAATAGAAATCGGTGGTTTCGACTGACGAGTCACGGTTCACAGTCCGCCAATCTGATGGTCGTTCGTGAGTGTGGCTGTTGATGGAAATTCGAATACTTCTGGGGGTCTTACAGACATGTGGCTTTTTAGGTTGATGTACGTATTGTTCGATATGACTTTCACACTGTTAAACATTTTGCCGTAGGTTGCACCAAAACGTGGTTCTTCACCAGCTGCTCCACTTTAGGAAAAAGGGTAAGTAATTACACTGTTAAAAATTGGTACTTAGAAATAAGCAAAATGTACTCGTTTTTGAGTACATTCTGGGATTAAAATAGCTCCGAGTACTTGTGTCTCATTTTTGAAAACGACACGTACTCATTTTTGAGTATATACAGGGAATATATTGTGAGTATATCTAATATTTCTAATTTGAAATATATGTACTCATTTTTGAGTAAAAATATCCATATATTTCAAATATATATGTTTTAACTTCGTTCGGTTTCTGTGCCCTTTCAGGGAGGGCACAGAAGCTGAAGGAAATTAGCGATTCTGACAGTATAGTTTGTAAGTAAGAGAGAGCACACTAGATGGCGTCACTGTTCGACTTTGCACAAAAGCCACCCGTTACGTCACGTGATTGCCTGCTGCCACTGCCGGGAAACTAGTGGACCACATTAGGCTGGCCATCATTTGTGGCACGTGCTTGCAGGGCCGCTGAAGACTCTTGTGGCAGCTACTGCCTGTGATGGATAACTAATGGATTTGTTCTCGCATACGACAACTGATGGGGGTGCCACTGATGGTCCGCTGCTGGCCTGAACTGCTGGCCCATGTGGTGGCTGCCGGGACATTTTATTGAAGGTTGGGCGGCGGCAACATAGGCTGGGCCATCACTGGCAGTGCCGACAGCCAGCAGTGGCGCAGTGCTGGCCCAGCAAGACTGTTTCTGCTGGGTGGTGGCCCTACGCTATACTTAGAGACGCTACTGATTGGCGTGTAGCTCAATAAATATTTCCCATATCAGCTCAATGTTTAATCATTTATTGTTCCTGGTAATCTTTACTTACCTTCCGAATAGCATTGCAATCCGACACATCAGTCTGGTTGCAACTATTTTTTTGACGATGAGTGTAATTTGTACGGAAAATGTTCCCGGTTGCTAATTAAAGAACTAATGTCGTGATGTCTTGAACATGAAAGCTCGTGATTCAAATCGCATTGTTTTATGTCATTTATTCTTACTGTGTGGGAAAACGCACATTTATAAACATAAAGCGTGCTTCGTAAACAAAGTATGTCCGCCATTTTGATTCGTGTTTTTACTTACTAGGCAAATTTGACAGGGATGCTAAGGGTTCCTGCTTAAAGTTGCTCTAATATTTATATAATTTCCCCTTACATCGTCGAGAAATACCTTTTGCTTAACTCTCAACTGGGTCACTCTGCCACTCCTTTTAACACAAAGGACAAAAGCCGGAGGAAACAATTCAGCATTTAATACTCGGGGTGACGTTTGCCATAAGGTTTTGTATAGTCTGTCTCCTTATTCTATTATCCTCAGTCTTGATAAGTATTATGAGTGTCCTCTCTAAGCGTCAGCCCTTTGGTCTCGCGGATGCTCCCAAGAACATTTTTTCTGGGATCTCGGCAGGGTGTTTTGCTGTCTTATAATATTCCTGCAACATGTTTGGTGCGATGTTTAAGGCGGTGTTCAAGTGCAAAGGAAGAGGGGGAGCTTATGCAAAAATACAGTGTGATAAATAATGGCTTTAAAAAAAGTGTGCAAATTATGTTTAAAACTACGTTTGCTGGTGAATAATATGGTGGGCAGTTGGATACTACAGGAAGAAGCCTATGTGAATAAAGGAGATGTGCAACATGGGGAAGGATCTGTAGGTAATCGTGGTCGTGCAGCATTTGTAAGGTATTGAAAGAAGAAGAAACTAGCGCACTTTTACTTCATTTCATCCTTCAAGCACGAAGTCCTGTAACTGTGCTGAAGAGAAAATGGAAAATACCTCGAATAACACATTTTCTGTTGTTTACTTTATATATCTTATGGTGAGGCAAGCACGCCGGACAAAAAATTAGTCACCCCTGTCAGAACTTACCTAATAACGGGTGACGGCGCCTCTTGACTTGACAACACCATGAATCTGGAGTGGTAGAGACTCCACGAGGTTGTGGATGTATTAAACATCGATTTGCAGCAACTCGTGCGTCAATTGGTCCCGAAGTTCTGCCAGAGTGCGCGAGTGTCTATGACGGCGTTTCACCTTCTGTTCCAAATGATCCCACAGATTTTCAATAGGATTTAAACCTGGTGATCTGGCAGGCCAGTCGAGGTGAGACAGTGTGGCTGATTGTTCGCCGTGCCACTCAGACACAGTTTTAGCTCTGCGCACACACGAGAATTCTCATCTTTGAAGATAGGAGTGGCAATGTTATGCTGCTCCTGTAGATGTAGGGCAAAGGGCAACACTTCGTCATCCAGAATGCGGATGTACGAATGCTGGTTCAAATTCATCGTCATTGCAACGAGAGGGCCCATTTCGTGGTACGAAAAACATTCCGAAAACATCACAGAACCCCTCCAGCTTGAACAACACCTTCGACACAATCAGGATTAAAAGCTTCATTGGGCCTGCAATGCACTCGTTGCCTCCGATGGTTGGAGTACAAACAAAACCGAGGCTCACCAGACCACATTACTGGTTTTCAATCCTCGACAGTAAAGGTTTGGTGCTTCTGAGCCCATTGATAATGTGCGACTTTGTGACTTGCTGTTAAAAGATGCCTCTTCCGTGGTATTGTGCTCCAGATGTCCATCCCAGGCAGTTCTCGTCGCAATGCCCTTTAGGAAATTGGTTGGAATGGACTTTCATTGACAGTTTGGAGCAATTGTTGCCTGGTTTGAAACCGATTTGCAGTTACTAGGCGTGAAACATGGCGGCGGTCCTTGTTGGTGAGAATCGTTTTCCGGCCACAGTTACCTCGCCTATTTTCAGTTGACTTCGAACTACACCACTGGTTGTAAACCCGCCGGATAGTACACTTCGACACATCGACAAATTGGGCGACTTCATTCACTTTGTGTCCGTGGGCACGAAGAAACACGATGGCTCCTTTTTGCCACTCAGTAACGTCTGTCTTTCGACCCATATCGCAGACTAAATTCAACACACACGTTGCTCTTCACCACTGCACGAGACAGAAATGATCCTGTACACCACGTCAGTGCTATGTATCTCCCAACAATGCTATCATGGCGTCCTCTGTGCAACAGGTAACTTCCTACTGTCATTTCTGTTAGGGGTGATTAAATTTTTGTCCGGTGTGCTTATTCTCTTCTTTTAAAAAATAGTTTTCTGGAACATACGTGAAGTGAGGACTACTGAATTTGTGATTACCAAATGTGAATTGAGGACTTGAGAATATTAGCCTTTTAAGTTGCTGTTTGTGAAGGTTCCAAATAAGAAAGATGTACTTTGAGAGGATACACGAACAGCACAGAGGATGCACGGCGGAACAACCGGATAAAATATCTTTTCTACCTTTCTGTTCGAGCTGTGAGTCAGGTTGTTCTGTAGTTCATTGGAAGTCGGCATTTCTATTGCCGAAGCTATCAGCTTTCTTATTTCCAATTAATTTTAGTGAAAACGTGGCTCTCTACCTCCATAAGACTAATAAAACTAAACCAAGTCTTTTTATAAAACAGATGTTTGAAAAATGTATATTAAGAACAAGAATCTCCCACATAAGTGAAAGCTCGAGCAAAATATATGGAGTACAGAATTAATAATAAGACGATGAGAGCAACAATTGAAGTAACACAAGTTTTCAAAGGAAATCCTAGAAGCAAGACTGTGTGGCATGGTCATGTATTAAGAGTGGACAAAGGAAGAAAGTGGCGAAGGGGTAGACTTAAGCTGAGGCGGCAGTGCCCCTGTAAACAATTACATTAGATTTAGACATTTCGCACCCCCCCCCCCCCTTATCTTTTTAACATCCCGCTGGTGTTACACAATCCCGCTCTACAATACAGCTGGAGAGAGAGAGGCACATGCCCTGCACCCCTTCATCACGCAAAGGGGGGGGGGAGCTCATTAACAGTTGGCATGTAGTTGACAGAACGGAAAGAACATTCTCGTTGTCACTGTCTTTGTGCATGAACAAAAGACATCGAAGTCACAATAACGAGTGACTCATTTGTATTCACCTACATGCATTTTTCTCTTAGCAAAAGCTTTCTCTGATGACCGAAGTGTTTTTGTGACGCTCGAATAAATAATGACATCAGGTGCAGTTTTTTTTTTCATTTTAGCAGTGAGCTCTTTTACGTAAATTTCTGTTTTATGAATCTTTAGTCCTGGCACCATGGGAAATCGGACAACTGTATATAACACGCAATAACCTATTTTCGCTATCGGCGTTTGGTAAGGGAGGCATCTCATGTTCATTATGAACATGAGATGCCTCCCCTTACCATATCTTTACCAAATTACTCGTTGAACAAATATTGTAGGTCTAGCAACATAAAGAGTGACCAAGGTTCGCACGAATAAAAACAACTTATCAATGAATGAAATATCAATGAATGAAATATGAGATTACACCATTGTACAATACAAATTTGGAAGACGTGAGTCCGTTTAAACTTGAAACTTGGTCTTTCTGGGTGATGTGATGGTTACTCTACTGGACGCTATTCAGCAGAAGCGGTTTCGATTCCCGCTCCATGACGACGAAATTCTCAAGTTTTCGGACATTATCTGACTTAACATCCATGTCATATTTACACAAATAAATGGATTCACATCTTTCAAATTTGAAAGAACAACTTACTTTAAATCCAAAATATTTATTCTGTCCAGATGTAGAAGTCACATGATATTAGAACGTAACATAACATAAACAGCATAGGGCATAAGTCACATATACACTTTGGAATTTTTTAATACCCTCTTGACAATGGCAATCAATAAATACTCCGACGTTAGTATAAACACGCTCTTTATAATCTCCACACTATCCGCAGACCTTTTACCCTCGACGACGTTCCATTTACTCTTTGACTCATTGTTAGTGTTACCAAAATATATTAGGAAATTCGAAGAAGTGATCAGCCGTTCAGAAGGAAAATCTAACTTAGAAGTCTCAAAATTTACATCAAAACAGAAACTTAAAAAGAAAGGTTAAACTAGAAAAATACAAAGTGCGACATGAAAGTTCGGTAAGGATAAACAAAAAGCAATAATAAAAAATACTTGCTTTACTGGCCTTAAAAATACCCCCATCCGGAAACAATGCACTTCTTTTTATTGTTCGCACAACTGCTGGAATCTTTGGAAAAGTCCTCCTGTGTTGTCGTCTACAGCAGCTGGAACGTCACGTTCGCTTAAATGTCCAAAATGTTCGAAACTTTTTTTTCCTTTCACTGATTTCAGTCGGAGAATTAAAACGTAGTCAGCCGGTGCCAGACTAGGCGAACACTGTGGGCAATTCAATGCAGCAACAATTCGCACAACTAGAAGATTATTGGTTCTTTCCTCAGTATTTGCTCGCTAACAGCGTGCGCTTACATCAGCTGCTGCGACACACTCTCTGTGCCGCACCGCGTCCGTCAGCGCTGTGACGGTTGCGGACATATTCACTCACGTACTTAACTGCTTCGTGATAGTTACTGCACTTTTCACCTTTTCTTTTACTGTTACAACACCATTCACCGACCATTATTGACACACCTTATACTTGACAACTACTATTTTATTTTCTATGTTTTTTCAAAGCCAGTATGCAAACGTGATGAATATATAAACTGGTATCTAAAATTTTCGCGACAAACAGCAATCCGAGAATTAGTCCAAAACGCGACGACCGGTTTTAAAGATTTTTCAGTGACATGTGCAAGGGGAAACGCTAAGTCGACGTACCCAAGCAACATTGTATTAGCTCCTACGGAAATATGAAAACAACAACCATACGTCATCGAGCTGCCAGGCCCGCGACCTTGGTATACGTTGTTCTTTTTTTTTTTTTGATTGGAGGTTTAACGACCACCGCGAGCAACTCAATGGGCTATAAGCAGTCGCCCGTCCCTAATTTAGGGTCGCCGGTACCAGGGAAGAGAAAGAGCCAGTGCCGTAAGACAAACACAACATCCATGCCTCACCGGGATTCGAACCCAAACCCCTTTCGGACGAATGATTAGAGGCCATCGTTTAGACCACTGCGCCACCGGGACGGCTACGTTGTTCTAAACGAGATGCGACAATTGAAGCTTCAGTTGAAGTGTTAGTGGAAGACTGGCTCCGCATTATCGCTTAGCAGACACTTTTCGGCCCCGGAGGCGCAGTGGTCTAAGCGATGGCTTCTGATCATTTGTCCGAGATGGGTCCGGGTTCGAATCCCGGTGAGGCATCGTGTTGTGTTTGTCTTACGGCCCTGGTTCTCTCCCTTCCCTGGAACCAGTGCCCCTAAATTAGGGACGGGCGACTGCTTATAGTCCACTGAGTTGCTCACGGTGGTCGTTAAACCTTCAATAAAATAATAATAATAATCAAGATGGCTGAATGTGCCCAGGCAAATGATCTCTAATCTCTGGAGATCGTTCCAGGAGACCGGAACAAGGCCGGGAAAAGCATGCTCACGAACCACAACAAGCCAAGACGATCGGTACTTGTTCCTACAGCTCGCCGCCATAGGTAAATGATAGCTAGACAGCTCTCGCAAATTTCCTCTGCGACAGGAACAGCAATATCGAGGCAAATACTTTACAGAAGACTCTGCGAAAGAGGCCTGTATGCAAGAAGGCCAATGGTCCGTATTCCGCGCACTGCATCACAGAAGAACCAGAGAACATCACCCCTGGACCTCTGATCAGCGGGTTTGTGTTCTCTTCAGTGGCGAGTAGCAGTACAGCTTAAACACGGATTCTCGACGTGTATAGATTTGGAGAGATGCATTAAGTCGAACCTTCAGTCCAACATTTAGGGAAATTAATCATCACTCCTGGTTTGGGCCGACATCGTGTTGGATGGATGAACGCCGCTAAACGTGTTTCCAGGAGGCACTTTGACTGCAGCACCCTACAGGGATGGCATCCCATATCCTATGTACGTTTTTTCAGGGTACCTGCTGTTGGTCCCCAGTTCCTTTTCATGGACGATAACGCCTGTCCCCATAGCTAGTCGAAGAATACCTGGAGAGTGAGGTTATTCACGTGATGGAGTGACCCGCAAGATCTGCGAACCTGGACCCTACAGAACAGTGTGTGATGCCCTGGGAAACGTAATTGCAAACCGGCAGCCTTCTCCCTGGACTTTCCCGGGACTCCGACGCTCCTTGGTGGAGGAGTGGCACTTATTGTCCCAAACTCTCACTCACAGCCTTGTAAACAACATGCGGACTCATTGTGCCTGCTGTATCGTTGTCCGTGGTAATTACACTTCCAATAACCCCTCGAAATCCTCGCCACTTGCTGCATCACTTTTGGACTGCCAAGCTGTCATGCGAATGCTTCCTCCTCATGCGGTGATAATATTCCTTTTCTGTTGTGGATTTTGCGTTATTCATGATTTTGTGTTTGTCACGTTGATTTTGTACACCAGTGTACATACGAATCTTTAGAGAATTCGATAGTTTTGCAGTAGCTTTTGTCTTTCTATTTCCTTGAACATTAAGGAGAAGAATTAAAGAGCGAGGCGTCATTACAAGAGATAACTGAGGTAAGAAGTCGCGACTGTAATTGTCAGAATAATAGAGTTAAAGGGGAAGAACCACGAAATTTCCTTGGAGAAAACGCTAAAATATTCTTTCCGAAAAAAACGTTATAGGGGCAATTTACAAAAGCAGTGGCCTTAATCAAACCAGTTCAGCTGCTTTTACTATCATTTTTTAGATTAACACCTCTCGTCTATTTTACAAATGTAGCGCAGAGTGTCGTTTTCAAAACGGAATCGTAGGTCTGTTTTTGTGCGGCATTCCCACAGGTTCACATTTTCTTGGTGAATCATGCTTACCAACAAAAAGCGAGAAGTCAAAAAGAGTGAATACGGTTCATGTTTAATGTAAACAGAGACCTCCCATCTTGCCGCGAGATGTAGTGCGGCCCCCCCACCTCAACCCCTCCGCCTCCATTTCTCATCAGGTCTCAGCTAAATCAACGGAATCGGTAAGTACATTTCCGACTAGATTTCGTGAGGAGAGTCACGCGAGGACATTGCAGTCATGTCGTCTAGGATGAACGTGTGAGCCTTGCGAGAATACGTCCATGTGCGGCACTCGTGACAGCAATCATCTGCAGTTAACTGCATGTTCCGACATCCGGGTACCACTCCGCACGACATAAAAACAAACAAAACGAACTTTGACTGCATTAAAGCCACCTTAAATAAATGGGCTACCGAAGCTCCATGGATACAAAAACGTATGCGCGACAAGAGAATTATTGTGTTCATTCTCGCAGAGTAACAATGTTAAATACTCTTTTCGCCTCAAAGCTGGAAAGGTTAGCAAACTAATCGAAAGCTTTCATCTCTCTATCTAGCCTCTTTTCTCCCTCGTTATTATTCTCTTTCTCTCTGTCACTCATGTTTTTTTGTATAATCACTGTGCAAGTGACACATTGAACCCGATAATCTAAACTATTTTTTTTTATGTGGCTGCAAAATTAAAAAAAATATTTGATGTAAAAACTACCGAACCGATTTCTGGGAAACAACTAATGACAATTCGACGAATCCTCTTGCGCATCGAGGAGCCCAGAAGGGTCGCACTTCGCTGACAGTAGTTGTGGGAAGAAACCAGAAACATAACTCCGATGTCTCACCTCGGACTCGAACTCGTCTTTCGACAGTGCTGACTGGTAAGCCAGCTAAAGTTCAAATGTAAAGCTGCTGTATTATAACACAGAACAGTCTTTTGGAATTACTTTGTTTTGTGATAGTGATTATTTAGTGATAGTTTTACTGTGGGGAGCCTTAAGCACGTTCTTATTCCATAAGAAGTGGCAATTAATTATTAGAACAAACAGGCAATGCTGAAATATGGGGGAAATGTAACTGATACAAAATGGAAGACATTTTGAGACTAAACAAAACGCAAACGCGCTGATGAGATTTTTTGTAGATTAAGGCATTTCAAATATACTACCCAGGCACTTTATAAGTTACCTTATCACATATAAGGAATAAAACGGAATATCTGTGTGTGTGTGTGTGAGACACTTCAAAATCAGCGGAATATTTTTCATTTTTGTCCAAGTTGCAGTGGACGGTTTAAAGTTAACATTCCAAACAGTGGCTCGCTAGAAGCAAAAAAAAAAAAAAAAAAAAAAACAAAAAAAACAGCAACAACAACAACATTATCATGCTACGGGAACGGGAATTAATGAACGAGGCAGCTAAGAAATCGAAATTGACCTTGAAGCAGCCTCCGTTCGTTACACATTTCTTTGAGTTGAATAAATTACTTTAATGTTCACAAAAGATTATAAGGGGTGCGTTTGTTATCTAAATTTTTAATTAGTTTTGCAACTGCAAATCTAAATATTGTTAAAATAGAGTCTATTAATGTAGGACTTACGAACGCGACCTCATTTACTACACTGCACACCAGAATACATAGATTACATCTTAAAGTTACACCAGGGCAGTACCGGATACAGTTCAGCTAAAAGTCAGTAAAAAGAAATACGAGGGTTGAACCGAAAGTAATGCGAAATTGGGCATAATTATTTTATTAACTGGCAGAGGTCGTTCAAATTGCACATGTTGGTAGAGTAACTCTTCTCTATACAAAGGTACTACTCAGCATAGTATCTATCACGAGCGATGCATTTGCGCAATCGTTGAACCCAATTCACGAATCCTCTTTGAAAAATTCAGGTGTAGACTGTTGTACCCTCTTTTTCACAGCCACGTTCACCTCCTCTGTGTCATCAAATCGTTGTCCCTGGGAACTGTCCTTCATTGAACCGAACAGGTGAAAATCGGAGGGCGGCAGATCTGGGCTCTACAGTGGATGGAGGACCACCGACTAGCCTAATTTGCTGATCACCTGATTTGTTGACAAAGATTTGTGTGGTCACGATTGTCATGGTGAACGTGGATCGTTTTCAGATCTTTTTTCTGTCTCTTTCCCTTTATGGCTTCTCCAAGCTTCTTGAGTGTCTCAATGTACGGCTCGCTGGTCACGATACAGCCGCGTTCAAGAAAATCAAGGAGAATGACAGCCCTGGCATCCCAAAACACAGTCACTATCACTTTCTGTGCTGATCGCTGGCTCTTGAACTTCTTAGGCCGTAATGAAGAAGGTGTGATGCCATTCCATGAATTGATTCTTCGTTTCGTGATCGTAAAGATAAGCCCACGTTTCATCCCGTAACCAGATCGAAAAAAAAAACTTCATTGGCTTCAAACGATTCCAGTAGATAAGAGCAGACTTCCACCCTTCTCTCCTTCAAATCGAGTGTCAACTGCTGAAGTACCGACTTTGTACACACTTTCTGATACCCTAAGCCTTCCACCGTCTTCTGTATGGCATTGTGACCACAGTCCAGTTGTGCAACAAGCTCACGGATTGTGTCTCGTCTCTTCGCGCGAATCAATTCATCCACTCGCTGACGATTCGTGTCAGTGGTCGCAGACGATGGTCTCCCAATGCGAGATTTGTCTTCAATGCTGGTTCCTCCTTCTTCAAACTTCTTCATTCATCTGTACACATTGCTCTTGTCAATGGAGTCATCTCCGTAAACATTCTGTAGCCTTCTGTGGATGTCGGACAGCCTGCCACCCTTCCTTCGTCAATAACTCAATGACGGCACGTTGCTTCTGCTTGGAATCCATTATTTACCTGCAATGAAGAAGAAGGGTTACCATAAAGGAATAATTGCTCTACCAACATTGCAATTTGAACGATCTCTGTTAGTTAATAAAAAAGGTATGCCCACTTTTGCATTACTTTCGGTACAACCCTCGTATTTACGTGCAATGAAGAAGAAGGGTTACTATAGAGGAAGGGTTACTCTACCAACTTGTGCAATTTAAACGACCTCTGTCAGTTAATAAAAAAGGTATGCCCACTTTTGCATTACTTTCGGTACAACCCTCGTATTTACCTGCAATGAAGAAGAAATGTTACTATAGAGGAAGGGTTACTCTACCAACTTGTGCAATTTAAACGACCTCTGTCAGTTAATAAAAAAGTTATGCCCACTTTTTCATTACTTTTGGTACAACCCTCGTATAATATTTTAAGTAAGAGATTTGGGGGTATAATACCCTGAAATCAAATAGAAATTCATATTACCTATCTAAACAGACTTCTATTTATTATCGGGAATGGAATACGGGATTACACCGTACAATACAAATTTTGAAGATGACAATCCGTTTTATGGTGTAAATATGGCAAGAACGACGAAATTTTAAAGTTTTCGGATTTTATCTGACTTACCATCCTTGTCATATTTACACCATAAAACGGATTGTCATCTTCAAAATTTGTATTCTGTTTACTAAATTGAAAAATATAGAGCTGAAACACCTTCAAGCCCAATCTCCACATCACTTGGATTATTCCGCCGCCAATGGATATAACAACTAATAACGTACACATTTTGAACACCAAAAAACGGATTGTCATCTTTAAAATTGGTATTGTAGGTGTAATCCCGTATTCCATTCATGAACAAATAACTTATTTCCACTTACGCTTTCACATGCACTGAGTATTCACTCTGACTCTGTCTTTCCCAGGTTCATGTCAGATAAAGAGGAAGAATCTTTAAGATTCATAGAGAGAAGTGTCTTAGGGCATTTTAACGTTCCTTATTTTATAAAATGTGATAAGTTGCACAGCTTAATGTGTGATTCCTCTGGTTCAACTATCCCGAAATGCAATATTTATTAGAACTTGTTACTTCAATAGTTTCATCAAGTGTGAATTGTTTCTTTCCGTAGACGTAACAAGAAAGTGGTCCCAATGAAGTGGCCAGACAGTTACAGCAAGAGAAGAAGAAAAAAATAGGGTACGTTGAATGAAGATTCTGACTGTACGGCATCATCAGAAATTCAATCCAGTTTGGAAAATGATCAGAAAACTAATCCAAAAATTGACAGAATTGATCACGAATGGATAAACATTGTGATTATGACAAAAGAAATATATCCGTCTGAATAAGAATATATCAATCTGAGTAAGAATCAGACCACTGAGATCCTACGAATATTATGCAGAAAAATAAGAATAGAAAAAAAAAGAGAGTGAAAGACAAAAATGGGAAAGAACAAAATTGCAGTCTGTTTAATCTAGCCCTGTGTGAAGCTTTATGGTTTTCACGCTAAAGCTATCATCATCAAAAGTCTTTTTTTTTTTAATTTGACACCCTGAAATGTAAATTCTCAAGATCGCTGTGGTACATTTATACTTGTAGTGTTTCTAGGATGTATGATGGGGATGCTGATTTGTATCAAAATAAATCTTAATGTGGGACAGTTAGAATATGTTGTTGATGTAGGGCAGCGATAATTAAAATATATTAATTAAGAGCTGTCATCTTAGAAAATACTTTTGCTGCAGGGAAATTATCATAAATAATTTTGTTCATGTACGGGGACAATAAAATACTTTGTAATAATAGAATGTTCTGTAATATTATGATCTTGCAATATTTTCTTGCTTTCGCTAATTCAGTTTCGTTGACATATTGTCAGATCTTTGGCTTCGAATTACAAACTTGTTTCTGACAATCGTCCTGCAAAAAATTAATGTTTAATTTTGGCAAGGAGTTTTCTGTTCTGTGGTGTTGTATTGTTGTACTTTTACTCTTATAAGCTGAACTGAACTTATCATGCAGAATCTTGGTTCAAGATTTCTGCAGCTAGCGTGAAATTTTCACTACATTTTTTAGAGGCTACGATTTCACATGCCCATTCGCCACTTTCTTCTCTCTCTATTAATACTGCCTACCTACATTTTCGGTTTTGCTTCCTTTCTTTCTTTTTCTTGCTTTCTTATGAAGTTGGATATCAATTTTCCTTCACAGAACTTGGTAGTATTCTTTCATACTGCTATTTCTGAGCTAATATACATACAAGTCACTGAATAAGAAACTTTTATTGATAACTACTTGCAGGTGCGACACGAAAACCTGATTTATGAAAAACATTCATTGTCATAAAAATCCACGCACCAAGAAAAAACCGTGCGATTAAAGCGAAACTCGGCGAATAGCTACGGGGAGGGCAGACATGCAGATGATTAAAGTTTCGTGCGATTCTGCTTGCGGGCGCGTCCAAGACAGGTGCTGCAATCGCAATCTTTGGGGGCTTATAAAGTGCCGGGCAAAAACTCCACATCGTGCCATAGCGCATGGTAAGAGTCAAATGAAATTCCTGAGCGATGGACATGCGGAGGAGCCGCCGTAGGTGTGTGTACGGGGAACTGACCTAGTTTGAACAAGGCCGTATCGTCAGGATGAGAGAGGCAGGGTGGCCGGCCCACCGAATCTGCTGCCATTTGGGCCGGTAGGACAGTACGGTGGGATCGTGTTGGGAGCAATGGACACGGGAAGGCACCCAGACACGGCGGGTTTGTTCTAAACGACTCAGACACACCACCAGCAGAGAGGACCGTGGGATCGTGAGAGGAGTGAGCACAGATGCAAACAAAGACATCCTTGCCCAATATCCAGAGACATGTGGCGGCTGTACAATGGACACCTGTGTCCACCAGAAAAATTTCCAGACGCCTGGCGAAGGAGAATCTGCACTCCCGACTGCCCTTACGCTTTCTGCCATTAACACCTGACCATCGTCTGCGCGATTGCAGTGATGCCAGCAGCGAGCAATGCGGAATGCTACGGACTGGCGACATATGGTGTTCAGAGACGAATCCCGCTTCTGTATGAGAACAGACGACCACCATGTCAAAGTGTGGGTGGCCGCAGATAAAAGGTACAATCCCAACCTCACTGTACAGTGGCACACGTCCCTAACTGCCGGCGTAATGGTATGGGGATCCATCGCGTATGACAGCCGGACTTCCTCGCAGTGATTCTAGGGACTTTGACAGTCCAACGTTGCGTACAGGAGATCCTGTGGCCTCATGTGCTGCCTTTCCTGGCGGGGCGGCACGGAACCATTTTCCAAAATCATAACACCCGTCCTCACAAGGCTCGGGTTTCCAGGACTGTCTACGGCATGTTTCGATGCTTCCGTGGTCTGCCAGATCGCCTGATCTCTCACCCATCGAGCATGTGTGGGACCAGAAGGGACGCCAGATTTCTCCATGTCCCAGTGTTCGTGAGGTAGAGCGTCAGTTGCAAGAAGGGTGGGCCAATGTATCCCAGGATAAGATACGGCTTCCTTTGGACTCCATGCTGGAACCATATCACAGCATGTGTTTGATCACGAGGCGGTCCGACGCGCTAATAAAGCTGACCAGAATGTGTACCGTATTTCCGCGGGAAATCGTGTTGCTGCTGAGATATTGTCATCACTTCTGTCCTTGGTATGTACCATCTCACTACTAACATCTGATTTTTATGACAATAACTGTATATAGGGAATAACAACAAATGTATTATAAAAGTGGTAATAACATTGGTAACAATAAAATTAGAAAATTACTTGACAAACATGAAAAATTGAGACCCAATTAACTTATTGCACACTTGAAAAACAGAAGTAAGGAACTATACTATCTACCAACAAGTAATTGGACACCCCTGCAATCGACGATATCTGCGGTCCTGATACACGCCACGGCCGCCGCCGTTAAATATCGTGTGGGAAACATCAACGCAACCAGTCGCATGCAAGATGCCACGCAGTTCGTAGCTCTCTGATTTCGAGAAAGGTGTAATCGTCGGGTATCACAGAAACGGCCGATCCATACGTGACATATCCAGCAAGTTGAAGTACCCAAAATCGACAATGGCCTACGTTATTGGCAAGTGGAAGATGAGAGGTGACTCTCGGAATGTGCCCCGACCCGGCAGACCCACAAAACTGGGAGTTAGAGACCGACGGGTGCTGGCCAGAGAAATTCGGAAGAACCGCACCAAGTCAATGGGCCACATCCTCGAGGAGTTTCAACAGGCATCCGGGAGTGTTCTTTCGATGAATACCATCCGTAAGAAAGTCCATCTGCTCGGTTATCATGGACGTGCTGCCGCCCACAAGCCTTTGATCACCAAGTCCAATAGCGCTGCTCGGCTAACGTGGTGCAAAGAACGTCGGCAGTGGACCGTTGAACAGTGGAAACAGGTTCTCTGTGGCGACGAATCAAGGTTCACCCTCTACCGTTTGGATGGCAGGCTCTGGATTTGGCGTCTGCCTGGAGAACGCCTCCGGCCAGAATGTATTGTGCCAATTGTGAAGTTCGGCGGCGGTGGAAATATGCTATGGGGGTGTTTCTCCGGGTATGGCACGGGACCCTTGGTCGCAATTCCTGGTAGACTCAACGCCGAGACCTACTGCACCATTTTGGATGACCATGCGCTTCCTACGTTGTGGCAGTTTTACGGGGTGGACCCATGTTACTTTCAGGATGACAATGCCACCTGTCATATTGCGAGGTCCACCATGTCTTGGTATGGTGTCAATGGGGTTAATCGAATGGACTGGCCTGCGCAGAGCCCGGACCGTAACCCTATCGAGCGCCTCTGGGACGAGTTGGAGCGTCGACTTAAGGGGTGCACCCCACCTTCCGAAATCGGTGAAGAAACTGACATGTCTTCTCCAAGCCGAGTGTAAGAAAATACCGCCAGCCGTCGTACAACGTCTGGTTGAGAGTATGTCCCGGAGGGTCGCAGCTGTAATCGCCGCTCGTGGAGGCTCCACCAACTATTGAAGGTGAATAAACTTCGTTTTCCTTTGCTATCACAGGTGCCCAATTACTTGTTGGTAGATAGTGTATTAACCTATGAAAACGGTAACACTACAACTATACCTCTATGAAAACTGTAAAACTACAAGTTCAATCAAGATCCTGAAGTCATACAATCAGTTATTTGTTTTCAAGTCCTATGGAACAAACCATGTTCTTTAACATAAACTTGAATCTCTTGAATTCGGTTTTGAAAAATATCATAGTAATCCTTAAGTATGTCAGGTTTGAAATCCCTTTGAATCGTTCCGTTCAAGTCAGTAATCTGTTTAACTGTGAGCCGCTTTTATTCAAATTTAGAGGATGTTCTTTTAGAAACGATGTCTTGCATTTAGCGACGGCACAAAGACCTTTTGAATTGTTCTACAGTCCAAGGGTCTACGAATCTCAGGATAGGCAAGCAATAAGGCATCCACCCGTTCCTGTCTCGCAGCAGCAGTACTTCCTCGAGGAGTCGGTGGTACTTTAAACAGAGGATCCAGAGCCACACACTGTGAGAGGTAGTCTTTTTGACCTTTATCTCCCAGTTCTGTCATTCTAATACACTTAATACATATATTTTCCCAAGATAAACCTAGGCGTTTATGTACCTCTCCGGTATCATCCAGATTACACCAACTCTCCATCGTGTCTTCAGTTGTGGGATATACAACCATCGGAAGATATCAGCTGATCTTCTTGATTGGTCAACTCCTGATTCTCATGATGAACTCCAGACTCAGAGACAGCAATTGTAACTGTTCTTCAGGCCCCGATGGAACATCCGGGCCCGCCAAAACGTCGGATTCAGTCGGAATATTACTAGAAACCTGTGCGATTGAATACCGTGTTGAACCTCTTTTAGTCCGAAGTACAGCAAGTAAACGATTTGGCATAGATTCCACAAGGTGTTGGGGTACAACTACGGCTACAACATGCAAGGAGTTCACCAGACAGTCCTTTAAGTGAATCAGATTTGACGGAAGAGAACTTTGCTCACCGATCTGTTATCTAACATGTCCCATACATTCTCAATGAGGTTCAGATCCGGGCTTTGTGCTGACCAGAGAAGACAGTGGAAGTCGCTTTGATGATCACTGAACCACTTCTGAACACATTTTGCTCGATAGCATTGTTATCCATGAAACGACCATTACTTGCTGGGTAAAAAGTCCCACTGCAGGATGGACCTGATCGGTAAAAATGTACACATAATCGTTGGAGAATATCTGACCTTCCAGCAATATAAGGGAACCCGTTCCATATCCGCAGAATGTGCATTATGCCACGACAGCACATCCAGAACATTTTGTGTTTACAAGGAAAGATTGGTCTGTTGCTTCATGGGGCTCCTACCAAACACTATACCTACCATCGGTACAAAACAAGGTGTATTGTATCTCGTCGGACCGTATGACTTATTTCCGGTCTTCCAAGTTCCTGTCACGGTGTTCCTGACACCACCGTAGACGAACATTCTGGTTCTTCACAAAAATCAGTGATTTCCGTATAGGAATTAATTTCATTTCATTTATTTCATTATGAGGTTACATTTGACCATGTTGCATTTCAAAATTGATTTTATAGCATATAGTATTAAGAAAAACAACATATATAATGTGAATACTTATGTACACGGTAACCACAGAACAGGAAATTGGGTAAAGAGCTTTTGACTTGACTACGTACTTTAGGGGAATTGGGATTCATACAGCCTGAGTGAACCCCAATTCCCCTAAAGTACGTAGTCAAGTCAAAAGTCCTGCACATATAGAATTTACGCATATGTGGTCTGATTAATAAATTTTACCATATAATTTTGTATTTTAGTTTGTTATCAAATATTTTTTTAGTTGCTTTCGAAAATAATTATAATTATTAATATGTGTTAATTGACAAGGTAGGTTATTCCATAACATCAATACCTGGTAATTAATAAATCTTTTTTCGGTTAAACACAATGGGAAACAAAAATTAATTCAGCTGAAAGCTGTGGGTCATGACCATCAAACAAGACACAGAAACGCATTTTTGTTACCAAAAAATGCATTTCTGTCTCTTGTTTGATAGTCGTGACCCACAGTGTTCAGCTGAATTAAATGCTGATACTTATTCTGTTGTATTCTTTTATACATGAATTCTAATAATCTAAATTGCCATAATTTCTCAATTTCTAAAAATCCATAAGACTTTATCCGTACCCCCATATTCAAGTTTATTCCCCTAAAATTATTAAAAATTTTGACCATCCTATTTTGTAATGATTATAATTTATATAAATTATTCTTCGTAGTTTGCCCCCATACTAAAAAACAATAAGTCAAACATGGATAAATCAGACTGTAATACAGCATTTTTAATGTTTTAATTGTTAAATTATTTGAAATTCTCGTAATTAAACCCAATACACCAGAAATTTTGTATACAATACTTTGAATATTTATATTCCATTTTAGAATATCCTGAATTATTGATCCCAAATATTTAATATTATTTACTATTTCAAGGGTACAATTCTCCACAGAAATAGATGGTGGCTCAACAATTTGACTGCCGATATTGATCCTCTTCACTTCCGTACACATAGTTCCCAGAGATATGGGTTGGGAATAGCCTTCATTGAATGCTTCGGTTAATTGCTGCGCACAGGAAGTTTTGTTTCTCCGTACAAGCCTTCTCAGACTACGGAGATCTCCTTTCCGACGGATTGTCGTTGTGCCACTGTTACTCTTCTTAGACAAGCAATGTGGGTTATTTTTTCCACTGATTAAAGAGCTGGGATATCTCATCTTTTGAGAAACCAGTCAGCTCTGCTGTTTTCGAAATCATCGCTCTAACCAGATGGGCATCCACAATAAGCCCTTTAACGAACTACAAGAGATCCTTTGTTTTTCCCATTGTGATTAAAGCTACTGACGATTACTGACGAGTAATCTTAAACAGTTGCCTAGATCAGGTGATGAAGCACGTGACGACGCGTTTTTCATATACGCTGCGTAAGTGACGTTTATGTGCATCTGCATAAAGGTTGTGACGTGCCTGCACTGCAGGACGCACATGAGATAAAAGGCAGATAGCAGCGAGAGCATATGTCCGCGTAGTTCAGTTGGCAGAGCGACTTATTCCGGAGTGAGGGGACCCGGAGTTCGATGTCCGGCGTGGACAAAAATGACGGAGAAATTTACTTCGTTGTATTGGCGCCTGAACTTCAAGAGTGATCTGGCCGTTAAAGTTCTCGCAATGGTGTGATGTTTGTTTCACACCGCGAGACAAGAAAATTAAGAGAATCCCTTCTTCAGCGCTTCGAAAAATAAAAATGTGTGTGATGTTACATTCTACACACCAAATTGACTGGGAGTTCTCCAATGTACGTTCTTCAGCGGAAGACTGCCTACAGCGACACATGGTCCCGGTTGACCCGTGGGCCATGCCCCCGGCACTCTTTCGGGGGGAGAGGGGAGATGTGACGTGCTGCACCGCAGGACGCACATGAGATAAAGGCAATAGCAGCGAGAGCCTACGTCGTTGGGGGAGCGACTTATTCCGGACGGAGGGGACCAGGGTTCGATGCCCGGCGTGGACGAAAATGACGGAGAAATTTACTTCGTTATAAGGTTTTTAGTTCAGTGGCCGGTGTGTGTGTAGAAAAAGAATTTTTTTTCTGCTACCCGTTCATTTACTTTTTGTTAGAAAAAAATTCTGCTTCTCACTTTATTTCATGCTTGTTCTCCATCTCGCTTATCCGTTTTTTATCTTGTTCTACGGGATATGGCATTAGGCATAATTTTCGACTCTATAATTAAAAAAAATTATTTACAGTATTTGAGTCGTTTTGATTCCTAATAGTAGAATTACTCAGAAGAAATCAATAAGAAACTTTTTAAATATTCCGCTTTACAGCACAATTTTTTAGTTTTTTCAAGCAGAAGTTCGCTTTCAAACTTCAGATGATTCCCGATAACAATGAAATAATATAGGAGCACGCTTATTTCCGAAAAAATAAAAGGAATTGGATTATAATGTAAGTCCCTTAAGAATTACGTAATTTACATAAATGTGTACTTCAGACTCTTCATTACGAAGAATCAATTTTTGAGTTTTAATGTACAAAACGACATGCAGAAAAATGTAGAGCTCTGTCCGTAGTTTACATAAATAAGACATAGGAATGCGTACTTATCAGTGATGTTCGATTTAGATTTACGTCTGAAAACTGCGGGGACGTAAATCAAATCGCCGCATATTCGTGAATGAGGTGTATTTCCTTTCTAAATAATGGCATTCACTCGGAATAAACAGTTGCGAATTTCGTCAAGTGAAGCATCTCATCCAACAAACGTGAAAAGGGGCCAGCAGCCCAAACTAGAAACCTCAATCGATGAAATATCGACGAGTACATTTATGGCAACGCTGATGAGGTGTTTGGAATCCGGTGACACGCGACGGGACTCGAGTTTCATGATACGCTTGGTCAACTCTTCGATTGGACAGCGAAAGAGCAAGAACAGGGTGCTGAAACAGCCAGGGTCTTTTAGCCCCTGATAATACCCCATGCGTGTATGTCGTCATTCTAGCACGGTTCCCTCCGCGCAGTGGCAAAGGGAGACAAGTGTTCCTTTCAAATGCCACCTGACGTATGAAAACTCTTAATCTCTCTACTGTTCATTATGAAAAGTTGTCGCAAGTTTGATCTTGTTTTCGGTTGCATTCTGTCGTCGCATTTCCGTTCCATAAAGCACGCATATCAATAAATTTTAACATGTCATGAGTACTTCACGGAGCGATAAGGTGAAACAGTGTTCACTGGTGAATGAAATTTTAATGCCGAGTTGTAGAAACAAATTACTAGACGTCATTTATTAAGGCCTGAAACTTTAGTAATAACACGTCTCAATAATACATGGCGAACTTTTATTTTAAGAAGTTTTAGTGCCGCTTATAAGGGCTGAGAAGCTCTGTTGCCGCTCAAAGCTGCAGAATCTCAAATACCCCAATTCAGGGATAGAGAACCAGCGGTACTGTCAAAGCAAAACAGTTATTGCTCATTCTTTTTATTTTACCACCTAACTTTTACTATAAAAATATCTTTCTGGCTGCTTATCTCTTATCTCCAGCTAAAGAATTCTCTACCTCGACCCATCATTATACACTATCTACCAACAAGTAATTGGACACCTGTGATAGCAAAGGGAAAACGAAGTTTATTCACCTTCAATAGTTGGTGGAGCCTCCACGAGCGGCGATTACAGCTGCGACCCTCCGGGGTATACTCTCAACCAGGCGTTGTACGACGGCTAACGATATTTTCTTTCACTCGGCTTGGAGAAGACAGGTCAGTTCCTTCACCGATTTCGGACGGTGGGGGCACCCCTAAGTCGACGCTCCAATTCGCCCCAGAGGTGCTCGATAGGGTTACGGTCCGGGCTCTGCGCAGGCCAGTCCATTCGATTAACCCCATTGTCATAATACCAAGCCATGGTGGACCTCGCAACATGACAGGTGGCATTGTCATCCTGAAAGTAACATGGGTCCACCCCGTAAAACTGCCACAACGTAGGAAGCGCATGGTCATCCAAAATGGTGCAGTAGGTCTCGGCGTTGAGTCTACCCGGAATTGCGACCAAGGGTCCCGTGCCATACCAGGAGAAACACCCGCATAGCATATTTCCACCGCCGCCGAACTTCACAGTCGGCACAATACATTCCGGCAGGAGGCGTTCTCCAGGCAGACGCCAAATCCAGACCCTGCCATCCGAAGGGTAGAGGGTGAACATTGATTCGTCGCTCCAGAGAACCTGTTTCCACTGCTCAACGGTCCACTGTCGACGTTCTTTGCACCACGTTAGCCGAGCTGCGCTATTGGACTTGGTGATCAAAGGCTTGTGGGCGCCAGAACGTCCATGATAACCAAGCAGATGGACTTTCTTACGGATGGTATTCATCGAAAGAACACTCCCGGATGCCTGTTGAAACTCCTCGCGGATGTGACCCATCGATTTGGTGCGGTTCTTCCGAATTTCTCTGGCCAGCACCCGTCGGTCTCTAACTCCCAGTTTTGTGGGTCTGCCGGGTCGGGGCACATTCCGAGAGTCACCTCTCATCTTCCACTTGCCAATAACGTAGGCCATTGTCGATTTTGGGTACATCAACTTGCTGCATATGTCACGTATGGATCGCCCATTTCTGTGATACCCGACGATTACACCTTTCTCGAAATCAGAGAGCTCCGAACTGCGTGGCATCTTGCATGCGACTGGTTGCGTTGTTATTTCCCACACGATATTTAACGGCGGCGGCCGTGGCGTGTATCAGGACCGCAGATATCGTCGATTGCAGGGGTGTCCAATTACTTGTTGGTAGATAGTGTATTTCTACTTCTATCTCTCCGTCAGTCTCTCTATTGATTTTTCTCTCCATACGTATCATTCAGTTTCGATGCCGATCTTTTACTCTGTCGTTTCATTCATCGTTCACTGTGCCGATCTTTGTCTTTACCGGAGCAACGATCTTTTGCTACTAGTCTCTTTCTTTGCCTGTTCAGCACTTTCTATCTGTCCATCAAACTCACTATGGATCTCCTATTGTATCTGCTTAGATCTTAGCCCTTAGTCGATCTTTCCCCCATCTGTTCATTTATATCTTTCTTCATTTGTCCGTCACTTTATCTAAAAAACTGACCACCAATCTCTTTATTTGCCTATTTCTAATTACCATCATTGTCTCTTTCTTGAAATTTTCTGTCTTTACCTGTTTCTTTCTATCCGTCAACGTTTCGACGTTCTTACAATCTGCCCTTTGCTTTCTGTCAATTTCTTTTTCTACTGAACGTCATCGCTCTGTCTGCATCTTAAACAAATTTTCTATCTATCTATCTATCTATCTATCTATCTATCTATCTATCTATCTATCTATCTATCTATCTATCTATCTAATCTTACCCTGCATACCTACATAGGTACTTACCTAACAATCCATCATACTTCCAGTCTCGTTCGCTCTCCCTCCCTTTTCTCGCTTTCTAAATTTCAGTTTCCTTCCTCTAGTTTTTTTCATTTTCCTGAACATGCTTATACACTGCTAGCCACCCAAAATGCAACACCAAGAAGGAAGCATCCGATTGGCCTGAAATTCGCAGCATGCGTCGCACGTGAAAGGACATGCAAACGATTGGCATTGCAGGGCATATGCAAATCATGTGCGCCCGGCACGCCACCGAGAAGCACTATAAGAAGGGTGCACAGAAGGCGGGGTGTAAGTAGTGGAAGTGTGTTGTGCTGCCGACTTGTGTGTGGTAAGCTTCCTGATGCCTCGTCGCAAAATACGGCAGTCATTCCAGCACGTTTCAGAGTTCGACAGAGGACGAATAGTGGCTTATCACGACAGCGGTTTATCGTACCGAGACATCGGCGCCCGTGTGGGACGACATCCAGGGACAGTGAGGCGAGTATGGATTCGATGGGTGCAGGAGGGACGGACGCACCGACGTGAGGGATTGCCGCAGCCTCGGCACACCACCGAACGAGAGGACCGGCATGTTGTGGGGAGGGCATTGACGGCGCGCACCGCCACATCACAAACGTTAGCGCAGGAATTAGGGTGTGTTGCGCACCAACCTGTGGCAGAACGTACCGTTCGACGTCGTCTGCAGGAGCGGGGACTTATCACACGCCGCCCATTGCTCCGATTACCATTGATGTTACACCACCGGCGAGTGTTGCGGCAGTAGGCCGTTGAACGCCGCACCTGGACTACGGATTGGCACGAGATTGTGTTCTCCGACGAATTCCGCTTCTGCCTGCAACACCACAATGGCCGGATCCGCGTGTGGCTACACCGCGGCGAGAGGCTGTATGACACCTGCATTATGCATCGCTATACCGGTCCGTCACCTGACGTTATGGTTTAGGGCGCAATTGGATATTACACCCGCACCACTCTGGTACGCATTGCCGGTACACTCAACAGCCACCGCTACATCTCCGACGTTTTGGAGCCTGTAGTCCACCCTTACCTGCAGGACCTGCCAGCGGCCACGTTTCAACAGAACAATGCGCGCCCGCACGTGGCACGCATCTTGCAACAATTCTTTACGGCCCACCAGATGTCACTGCTGCCGTGGCCCGCTTGTTCTCCCAATATGTTGCCCATCGAACACGTCTGATCGCTGATCGGCAACCGAGTGGCCCGGCAAGCACCACCCGCGGCTACGCCTCATGAACTGTGGCAACGTGTGGAGGCAGCCTGGACCGACATACCCCAAGCCTACATCCAAAGCCTCTTTCATTCGATGCCGCGGCGTGTAGCGGCCGGTATTGCCAGCCATGGGGGCCACACGAACTGTTGATGTCTGCGTGTTCCGCAAGTCGCACGAGTCTGTAAGCTTAATCGTTTCATCTTTGTATCTGTTGTTATGTGTCCAGTAAATCTGGCTTTGCTATATCGTGTCCTTCTTGGTGTTGCATTTTGGGTGGCCATCAGTTTATATCTGTCTACAAGTTTCTTCGTAGAAAAGAGATTGAGACAAAAATGATCTTCTTTCTTTGCCTGCCTAAAGTTAATTATGGAAAGTTGTTTCATCTTCGACCATCGTTTGAGCTGGGTTTTGTTGTCACATTCCCGTCTTCCACTCGATAAACTGTACATCTCAATTAATGACAGCATTCTTACTTTATGGGAAAACATCGTAGAAAGACGTTCACGCATAGACAAAATTTTAGTACGGAATTTTAGAAGCAAATTATTTAGATGTTCTTTTTAGCGGCGACACCAGAGCTTCACTATCACAGTCTACAGTCAGAAGACTTATTTTAAACGAAGAATTTACAATCCTTCAGAACGTGCTGTTAATGATTGTTATTCGGTTGTTCATAACAGACATGTGCATCCCAGAAAAGCAGTAGCATCTTTTGTCAAATACCTTTTCTGTTTGAATAAGCCTAATACTTTTAAATCTGCGTTCTCAGGCTGTGATATTCAAATTTTAAAATTCCTGATTCAAACGCACAAAACAGATCTCCAGATTTGTAATTATTCGTGTAATCTTCAGAAAGATAAACTCCGTTCTCCTAAACTCCAAAAGTAATGTTTTCCGAAAATAAAAGCTTCGAAAGAAGAATTTCCTAATTCGGAAAAATCTACGACCAGATGGAAGTGATGGCAACAAACACTCATAATAATAGAACTCAATTCGGCTGTAACAAGCAGCTTTTCTCAATAGGAGTTCTTTTGTAATGTTGATGAAGGTAAAAATCGTTCTGACATAAATGTAATTACAATCTTCCTTGAAATGCATTTTGATATACGTATATATATATTTATTTATTGTGCTGTTTTTTCGATGATTTGTTCTCTCTCTGTCTCTCTCTCTATCTCTCTGCCTGTCTCTCTCTCTCCCTCTCTCTCTTTATTTCTTTCTCTCTCTCTCTCTCTCCCTCTCTCTCTTTATTTCTCTCTCTCTCTCTCTCACTCTCTCTCTCTCTCTCTCTCTCTCTCTCTCTATATATATATATATATATAACGCGAAATAGAATAAAAATATGAGAGCTTAGAAGTTTCAAAGTAAGCAAACAGAATACAGTAAAACCCCGTTTATATGGTGTAAGAGCGGAGGAATTATTTATTTTAATAAGTCGAATACATAAACATTATGCATGCATAATCAGGAATTATATATCTATATATCAACATCATTGTCAAATATTATCAATCCACTGCTGGACAAAGGCCTCCCCAAGTTTCCTCCACAACGGTCTGTCTTGTGCCAGTCTCCTCCATGTCACTCCCACATACTTTCGAATTTCATCCACCCATCTCCCAAGTGGTGTTCTTCTGGTTCTTTTCTTATCCCTTGGAATCCAATCTAAAATTTCGGCTGTTCATCGATGGTCTGCCCTTATGGCAGTATGTCCAGCCTATTGCTATTTCTGGGATTTAACTCTGATCATGATGTCTTCCACACTTGTCATTTTTCTGATCCACGAGTTACTCTTCTTATCTCTCCTGGTTACAACAAGCATGCACCTCTACATGCTTTTTGAGTTGTCTGCAGCATTTGTATGTCTTTTTTAGTTAAGGTCCACGGCTCTGCACCATACGTAAGCACTGGAAGGATGCATTGATCAAACACTTTTCTTTTAAGACATAATGGCATATTGCTTTTGAAAATTATGCTGTTTCTTCCAAAAGCTCTCCAGGCAAGTTTTGTACGCCGATTAATTTCTTCATCTATGTCACCAGCACTTGATATCTGCTGTCCAAGATAAACGTACGTGTCTGTTATCTCCAGCTTTTCTCCATCAATCGATAAATCTTCATTTCTTGTAAAAGCATTGAACATCACTTTTGTCTTCTGAAAATTCATTTTTTATTCCACTTCTTTACTCTTGTCAGCAAGTTCCTGGATCATACTCTGCAGCTCTGATGGGGTAGTTGCAAAAATGACTATGTCATCAGCAAAACGAATGTGGGTTAGATAATCTCCATTAATCTTTATCCCTTTGTTTTCCCAGTTCAGTGATTGAAAGACATTTTCCAATGTGGCATTAAAGAGCTTCGGAGATATGGTGTCACCTTGTCTCACTCCCTTTCCAATTTTTATGTGTGTTGTATTCTCAAACAGCCGAATCTTTGCACTTGCATTTTCATAGATGTTATTAATAATATTAATGTATGCATCTTCAATACCGCAGGATTTCAGAGCCATTGTAACTGCTGATGGTTTCACGGAATCAAAGGCTTTTTCGTAATCGATAAAAGCCATGCACAATGAAAGTTCATATTCCCTCGTTCTTTCAATTAGTTCTCTCAGTACGTGGATATGATCTATAGTGCTGTAGCCACTCCTGAATCCAGCTTGTTCTCTCCGTTGAGCCATGTCCAGTGTTACCTTCAAACGGTGTGAAAGAACTTTAGTGAAGATTTTATAAACCACTGATAGGAGGCTGATAGGTCTGTAGTTCCCGAGATCCTCAATGCTACCTTTTTTATGTAGCGGGACCATTGTAGCGGTGTTCCAATCCTCAGGAATCTTTCCTTCATTAAGGCATCGAGTGAAAATTTGGGCAAGTACTGTTTCGATTTCTCCACTTGCTTCTTGTATGATGTTTACAGTAATTCCATCTTCTACTGGAGCTTTTCGCCGCTTCATGTTCTTGATTGCATGTGCAACTTCTGCTGGGAGGACTGGAAGAACTCTGGTACTGATACCTTTCATGATGTCGGGAGTACATGCATCATCCCTTTTATATAAATTGGAGTACAAATCTTTCACTCTTGTCAAAATTTCGCTTCCATTCCATGTTACAGAACCATCTTCTTTTCTCAGTGCCATAATCTGTTTTCTCCCCTTACTGAGATGTCCCTTTGCTATCCTTTCGGTTTGGTTGTTTTCAATTGCTTATCATCATCATCATCATTGTCAACCATTATCAATCCACTGCTGGACGAAGGTCTCCCCAAGTTTCCTCCACAACGGCCTGTCTTGTGCCTGTCTCCTCCATGTCACCCCTGCATACTTTCGAATTTCATCCACCCATCTCCCATGTGGTCTTCTTCTGGGTCTTTTCCTGTCCCTTGGAATCCAATCTAAAATTTCGGCTGTCCATCCATGATCTGTCCTTCTGGCAGTATGTCCAGCCCATTGCCATTTCTGGGATTTAACTCTGATCATGATGTCTTCCACTCTTGTTATTTTTCGGATCCACGAGTTCCTCTTCTTATCTCTCCTGGTTACACCAAGCATGCACCTCTCCATGCTCTTTGAGTTGTCTGCAGCCTTTGTATGTCTCTTCTAGCTAAGGTACACGTCTCTGCACCATACGTAAGCACTGGAAGGATGCATTGATCAAACACTTTTCTTTTAAGACATAATGGCATATTGCTCTTGAAAATTATACTGTTTCTTCCAAAAGCTCTCCAGGCAAGTTTTGTACGCCGATTAATTTCTTCATCAATGTGACCCTCACTTGATATCTGCTGTCCAAGATAAACGTACGTGTCTATTATCTCCAGCTTTTCTCCATCAATCGATAAATCTTCATTTCTTGTAAGAGCATTGAACATCACTTTTGTCTTCTGGAAGTTCATTTTCAATCCCACTTCTTTACTCTTGTCAGCAAGTTCCTGGATCATACTCTGCAGCTCTGCTGGGCTAGTTACAAAAATGACTACGTCATCAGCAAAACGAAGGTGGGTTAGATAATCTCATTTAATCTTTATCCCCTTGTTTTCCCAGCTCAGTGACTGAAAAACACCGTCCATTGTGGCATTAAAGAGCTTCGGAGATATGGTGTCACCTTGTCTCACTCCCTTTCCAATGTTTATGTGTGTTGTATTCTCAAACAGCCGAATCTTTGCACTTGAATTTTCATAGATGTTATTAATAATATTAATGTATGCATCTTCAATACCGCAGGTTTTCAGAGCCATTGTAACTGCTGATGGTTTCACCGAATCAAAGGCTTTTTCATAATCGATAAAAGCCATGCACAATGGAAGTTCATATTCCCTCGCTCTTTCAATTAGTTCTCTCAGCACATAGATATGATCTATTGTGCTGTAGCCACTCCTGAATCCAGCTTGTTCTCTCGGTTGAGCCATGTCCAGTGTTACCTTCAAGCGGTGTGAAAGAACTTTAGTGAAGATTTTATAAACTACTGATAGGAGGCTGATAGGTCTGTAGTTTCCGAGATCCTCAATGTCGCCTTTCTTATGTAGCAGGATCATTGTAGCGGTGTTCCAATCCTCAGGAATCTTTCCTTCATTAAGGCATCGAGTGAAAATTTGGGCGAGTACTGTTTCGATTTCTCCACTTGCTTCTTGTATGATGTCTACAGTAATTCCATCTTCTCCTGGAGCTTTTCCCCGCTTCATGCTCTTGATTGCATGTGCAACTTCTGCTGGAAGGACTGGAGGAACTCTGGTACTGGTATCTTTCATGATGTCTGGAGTGCATGTATCATCCCTTTCATATAATTTGGAGTAGAAATCTTTCACTCTTGTCAAAATTTCGCCTCTATTTCTTGTTACAGAACCATCTTCTTTTCTTAGTGCCATAATCTGTTTTCTTCTCTTACTGAGATGTCCCTTTGCTATCTTTAGGCTTTGGTTGTTTTCAATTGCTTTCCTCACTAGTTCACAGTTGAATTTTCTTACGTCTTCAGCGATACTTTTTCGTATTGTCTTGCATAGCTCTATATATTCCACTTTGGAAGTCACATCTTCTTTAGTTGTCCTCATCTCTCTTCTTTTTTGCATCAACATTTTCGTTTTTCCTGATAATTTATTTACATGCAACTTGTTCTTAGACCCAGCTAATTTTGTTGCTGTTTCCATAAGAGCTTTGGTTACTTTTCTGTTAACTTCAGAGATGTCCACTTCTTCCGATGTTAGGCCTTCTAAAGCAGAGAACCTGTTCTTCAGTTCCAACTTGAAGGTATTCCAACTTGAAGGTATGAAGGTTGGTTATGTCAATAGATTTTGTTTGTCTTATGAGCTTGCCACGTTCAAGTTTAGTGTTGAGGTGCATCTTACATCTCACCAATCTATGGTCACTACCTGTGTTGAACTTGTTTAGCACACTGCAGTCTTCTATGACGAATTTTTTGTTACACATAATAAAATCAATTTCACTTGTCGTCCCATTTGGATTTCTCCATGTCCATTTCCTGTGCGGCTTTTTCTTGACGAAGGAGTTCAAGATGAAAAACCCTTCTGCCTCTGCAAACTCAACGAGAGTATTTCCACGCTGGTTTCTGTTGCCGTGACCGAATTTACCTACTGAAGTTTCATTCTGTTGCCCTTAGCCTATTTTTGCATTGAAATCTCCCATAATTATTTTCAAGTGCTGCTTACCTTTATTATTTAGATGACAAATTTCCTCATAAAATTCTTCAATTTCTTCTTCAGGATGACTTGTGGTGGGTGCATAAGTTTGAATAATCTGAGCCTGGTATCTATTCGAGAGTTGGATAACAAGTCGTGCAGCTCTGTCAGAGGAACTTTCAACTTCTACAACTTTATCCTTCAGTTTCTTGTTTATTATAAATCCAACACCTCTAGTTCTGCCAGTATCTGTCCCACGATAGTAGTCTTAAGAGATGTCCACTTTTCAGTTCGATGAGATCTTCTCCTTTTCTCCTTACCTCACTTAGCCTCACGATGTCCCACTTGATCCTTTGTAGTTCCTCTTCCAATTCAAGAAGCCTTGAATCAGAAGATAGGGAGCGTCCATTGTACGTTGCCAAGATCAGCATCAGATGGCAGGCTAGTCCGGTCCTCCGGGGATTCTTAGCACCCTCTGCCTTCATGTCGCACTGGCCGCTGCCTTGGCCAGGTACATTCCAGCTGCCGGAGACTGAGGGCCAAGATTTAAGTTATGGAGTCATTTTGGATTGGTTTGGCCATAACTCACCACGCTGGACAAGCGGGTTGGTGAGTGTGGGATAGAATTTCCTCTAATCCCGATGGTATAGTTATACCGCTATTGGTGGTCGTCAGAGCCCCTTTAGTAGGAACAGGATGCACCACGAGAAGGCGGGGTTGACATTTGTCAAGGAGAGGCTGTGATGTTACGCATCACCTGACCTTACATCCCTCAATTTTTTATATAAATCACATCATCATCATCATTGTCAACCATTATCAATCCACTGCTGGACGAAGGTCTCCCCAAGTTTCCTCCACAACGGTCTGTCTTGTGCCAGTCTCCTCCATGTCACCCCTGCATACTTTCGAATTTCATCCACCCATCTCCCATGTGGTCTTCTTCTGGGTCTTTTCCTGTCCCTTGGAATCCAATCTAAAATTTCAGCTGTCCATCGATGATCTGTCCTTCTGGCAGTATGTCCAGCCCATTGCCATTTCAGGGATTTAACTCTGATCATGATGTCTTCCACTCTTGTCATTTTTCGGATCCACGAGTTCCTCTTCTTATCTCTCCTGGTTACACCAAGCATGCACCTCTCCATGCTTCTTTGAGTTGTCTGCAGCCTTTGTATGTCTCTTTTAGTTAAGGTCCACGTCTCCGCACCATACGTAAGCACTGGAAGGATGCATTGATCAAACACTTTTCTTTTAAGACATAATGGCATATTGCTCTTGAAAATTATGCTGTTTCTTCCAAAAGCTCTCCAGGCAAGTTTTGTACGCCGATTAATTTCTTCATCAATGTGACCCTCACTTGATATCTGCTGTCCAAGATAAACGTACGTGTCTGTTATCTCCAGCTTTTCTCCATCAATCGATAAATCTTCATTTCTTGTAAAAGCATTGAACATCACTTTTGTCTTCTGAAAGTTCATTTTTAATCCCACTTCTTTACTCTTGTCAGCAAGTTCCTGGATCATACTCTGCAGCTCTGATGGGGTAGTTGCAAAAATGACTACGTCATCAGCAAAACGAAGGTGGGTTAGATAATCTCCATTAATCTTTATCCCCTTGTTTTCCCAGCTCAGTGACTGAAAAACACCCTCCAATGTGGCATTAAAGAGCTTCGGAGATATGGTGTCACCTTGTCTCACTCCCTTTCCAATTTTTACGTGTGTTGTATTTTCAAACAGCCTAATCTTTGCACTTGCATTTTCATAGATGTTATTAATAATATTAATGTATGCATCTTCAATACCGCAGGTTTTCAGAGCCATTGTAACTGCTGATGGTTTCACCGAATCAAAGGCTTTTTCATAATCGAAAAAATCCATGCACAATGGAAGTTCATATTCCCTCGCTCTTTCAATTAGTTCTCTCAGCACGTGGATATGATCTATTGTGCTGTAGCCACTCCTGAATCCAGCTTGTTCTCTCGGTTGAGCCATGTCCAGTGTTACCTTCAAGCGGTGTGAAAGAACTTTAGTGAAGATTTTATAAACTACTGATAGGAGGCTGATAGGTCTGTAGTTTCCGAGATCCTCAATGTCACCTTTCTTATGTAGCAGGATCATTGTAGCGGTGTTCCAATCCTCAGGAATCTTTCCTTCATTAAGGCATCGAGTGAAAATTTGGGCGAGTACTGTTTCGATTTCTCCACTTGCTTCTTGTATGATGTCTACAGTAATTCCATCTTCTCCTGGAGCTTTTCCTCGCTTCATGTTCTTGATTGCATGTGCAACTTCTGCTGGAAGGACTGGAGGAACTCTGGTACTGGTATCTTTCATGATGTCTGGAGTGCATATATCATCCCTTTCATATAATTTGGAGTAGAAATCTTTCACTCTTGTCAAAATTTCGCCTCTATTTCTTGTTACAGAACCATCTTCTTTTCTCAGTGCCATAATCTGTTTTCTTCCCTTACTGAGATGTCCCTTTGCTATCTTTAGGCTTTGGTTGTTTTCAATTGCTTTCCTCACTAGTTCACAGTTGAATTTCCTTACGTCTTCAGTGATACTTTTTCTTACTGTCTTGCATAGCTCTATATATTCCACTTTGGAAGTCACATCTTCTTTAGTTGTCCTCATCTCTCTTCTTTTTTGCATCAACATTTTGGTTTTTCCTGATAATTTGTTCACATGCAACTTGTTCTTAGACCCAGCTAATTTTGTTGCTGTTTCCATAAGAGCTTTGGTTACTTTTCTGTTAACTTCAGAGATGTCCACTTCTTCCGATGTTAGGCCTTCTAAAGCAGAGAACCTGTTCTTCAGTTCTAACTTGAAGGTATTATGGTGTTTTTTAAGGTTGGTTATGTCAATAGATTTTGTTTGTCCTATGAGCTTGCCACGTTCAAGTTTAGTGTTCAGGTGCATCTTACATCTCACCAATCTATGGTCACTACCTGTGTTGAACTTGTTTAGCACACTGCAGTCTTGTATGACGAATGTTTTGTTACACATAATAAAATCAATTTCACTTGTCGTCCCATTTGGATGTCTCCATGTCCATTTCCTGTGTGGCTTTTTCTTGAAGAATGAGTTCAAGATGAAAAACCCTTCTGCCTCTGCAAACTCAACGAGAGTATTTCCACGCTGGTTTCTGTTGCCATGACCGAATTTACCTACCGAAGTTTCATTCTGTTGCCGTTGCCCTATTTTTGCATTGAAATCTCCCATAATTATTTTCAAGTGCTGCTTACCTTTATTATTTAGATGACAAATTTCCTCATAAAATTCTTCAATTTCTTCTTCAGGATGACTTGTGGTGGGTGCATAAGTTTGAATAATCTGAGCCTGGTATCTTTTCGAGAGTTGGATAACAAGTCGTGCAGCTCTGTCAGAGGAACTTTCAACTTCTACAACTTTATCCTTCAGTTTCTTGTTTATTATAAATCCAACACCACTAGTTCTGCCAGTATCTGTCCCACGATAGTAGAAGAGATGTCCACTTTTCAGTTCGATGAGATCTTCTCCTTTTCTCCTTACCTCACTTAGCCCCACGATGTCCCACTTGATCCTTTGTAGTTCCTCTTCCAATTCAAGAAGCCTTGAATCAGAAGATAGGGAGCGTCCATTGTAAGTAGCCAAGGTCAGCATCAGATGGCAGCCTAGTCCGGTCCTCCGGGGATTCTTAGCACCCTCTGCCTTCATGTCGCACTGGCCGCTGCCTTGGCCAGGTACATTCCAGCTGCCGGAGACTGAGGGCCAAGATTTAAGTTGTGGAATCATTTTGGAGGGGTTTGGCCATAACTCACCACGCTGGCCAAGCGGGTTGGTGAGTGTGGGATAGCATTTCCTCTGATCCCGATGGTATAGTTATACCGCTATGGGCGGTCGTCAGAGCCCCTTTAGTGGGAACAGGATGCACCACGAGAAGGCGGGGTTGACATTTGTCAAGGAGAGGCTGTGATGTTACGCATCACCTGACCTTACATCCCTGCTTATATATATATATATATATATATATATATATATATATATATATAATTGGGATGTTACGCATCACCTGACCTTACATCCCTCAATTGCTTATATATCATCATCATCATCATTGTCAACCATTATCAATCCACTGCTGGACGAAGGTCTCCCCAAGTTTCCTCCACAACGGTCTGTCTTGTGCCAGTCTCCTCCATGTCACCCCTGCATGCTTTCGAATTTCATCCACCCATCTCCCATGTGGTCTTCTTCTGGGTCATTTCCTGTCCCTTGGAATCCAATCTAAAATTTCGGCTGTCCATCGATGATCTGTCCTTCTGGCAGTATGTCCAGCCCATTGCCATTTCAGGGATTTAACTCTGATCAAGATGTCTTCCACTCTTGTCATTTTTCGGATCCACGAGTTCCTCTTCTTATCTCTCCTGGTTACACCAAGTATGCACCTCTCCATGCTTCTTTGAGTTGTTTGCAACCTTTGTATGTCTCTTTTAGTTAAGGTCCACGTCTCTGCACCATACGTAAGCACTGGAAGGATGCATTGATCAAACACTTTTCTTTTAAGACATAATGGCATATTGCTCTTGAAAATTCTGCTGTTTCTTCCAAAAGCTCTCCAGGCAAGTTTTGTACGCCGATTAATTTCTTCATCAATGTGACCCTCACTTGATATCTGCTGTCCAAGATAAACGTACGTATCTGTTATCTCCAGCTTTTCTCCATCAATCGATAAATCTTCATTTCTTGTAAAAGCATTGAACATCACTTTTGTCTTCTGAAAGTTCATTTTTAATCCCACTTCTTTACTCTTGTCAGCAAGTTCCTGGATCATACTCTGCAGCTCTGATGGGCTAGTTGCAAAAATGACTACGTCATCAGCAAAACGAAGGTGGATTAGATAATCTCCATTAATCTTTATCCCCTTGTTTTCCCAACTCAGTGACTGAAAAACACCCTCCAATGTAGCATTAAAGAGTTTCGGAGATATGGTGTCACCTTGTCTCACTCCCTTTCCAATTTTTATGTGTGTTGTATTTTCAAACAGCCTAATCTTTGCACTTGCATTTTCATAGATGTTA
Organism: Macrothele yani; assembly: GCA_039090855.1. Taxonomy (NCBI): domain Eukaryota; kingdom Metazoa; phylum Arthropoda; class Arachnida; order Araneae; family Macrothelidae; genus Macrothele; species Macrothele yani. The sequence goes on from CM077005.1 coordinate 7,342,708, forward strand.
TTAATAATATTAATGTATGCATCTTCAATACCGCAGGTTTTCAGAGCCATTGTAACTGCTGATGGTTTCACCGAATCAAAGGCTTTTTCATAATCGAAAAAATCCATGCACAATGGAAGTTCATATTCCCTCGCTCTTTCAATTAGTTCTCTCAGCACGTGGATATGATCTATTGTGCTGTAGCCACTCCTGAATCCAGCTTGTTCTCTCGGTTGAGCCATGTCCAGTGTTACCTTCAAGCGGTGTGAAAGAACTTTAGTGAAGATTTTATAAACTACTGATAGGAGGCTGATAGGTCTGTAGTTTCCGAGATCCTCAATGTCACCTTTCTTATGTAGCAGGATCATTGTAGCGGTGTTCCAATCCTCAGGAATCTTTCCTTCATTAAGGCATCGAGTGAAAATTTGGGCGAGTACTGTTTCGATTTCTCCACTTGCTTCTTGTATGATGTCTACAGTAATTCCATCTTCTCCTGGAGCTTTTCCTCGCTTCATGTTCTTGATTGCATGTGCAACTTCTGCTGGAAGGACTGGAGGAACTCTGGTACTGGTATCTTTCATGATGTCTGGAGTGCATATATCATCCCTTTCATATAATTTGGAGTAGAAATCTTTCACTCTTGTCAAAATTTCGCCTCTATTTCTTGTTACAGAACCATCTTCTTTTCTCAGTGCCATAATCTGTTTTCTTCCCTTACTGAGATGTCCCTTTGCTATCTTTAGGCTTTGGTTGTTTTCAATTGCTTTCCTCACTAGTTCACAGTTGAATTTCCTTACGTCTTCAGTGATACTTTTTCTTACTGTCTTGCATAGCTCTATATATTCCACTTTGGAAGTCACATCTTCTTTAGTTGTCCTCATCTCTCTTCTTTTTTGCATCAACATTTTGGTTTTTCCTGATAATTTGTTCACATGCAACTTGTTCTTAGACCCAGCTAATTTTGTTGCTGTTTCCATAAGAGCTTTGGTTACTTTTCTGTTAACTTCAGAGATGTCCACTTCTTCCGATGTTAGGCCTTCTAAAGCAGAGAACCTGTTCTTCAGTTCTAACTTGAAGGTATTATGGTGTTTTTTAAGGTTGGTTATGTCAATAGATTTTGTTTGTCCTATGAGCTTGCCACGTTCAAGTTTAGTGTTCAGGTGCATCTTACATCTCACCAATCTATGGTCACTACCTGTGTTGAACTTGTTTAGCACACTGCAGTCTTGTATGACGAATGTTTTGTTACACATAATAAAATCAATTTCACTTGTCGTCCCATTTGGATGTCTCCATGTCCATTTCCTGTGTGGCTTTTTCTTGAAGAATGAGTTCAAGATGAAAAACCCTTCTGCCTCTGCAAACTCAACGAGAGTATTTCCACGCTGGTTTCTGTTGCCATGACCGAATTTACCTACCGAAGTTTCATTCTGTTGCCGTTGCCCTATTTTTGCATTGAAATCTCCCATAATTATTTTCAAGTGCTGCTTACCTTTATTATTTAGATGACAAATTTCCTCATAAAATTCTTCAATTTCTTCTTCAGGATGACTTGTGGTGGGTGCATAAGTTTGAATAATCTGAGCCTGGTATCTTTTCGAGAGTTGGATAACAAGTCGTGCAGCTCTGTCAGAGGAACTTTCAACTTCTACAACTTTATCCTTCAGTTTCTTGTTTATTATAAATCCAACACCACTAGTTCTGCCAGTATCTGTCCCACGATAGTAGAAGAGATGTCCACTTTTCAGTTCGATGAGATCTTCTCCTTTTCTCCTTACCTCACTTAGCCCCACGATGTCCCACTTGATCCTTTGTAGTTCCTCTTCCAATTCAAGAAGCCTTGAATCAGAAGATAGGGAGCGTCCATTGTAAGTAGCCAAGGTCAGCATCAGATGGCAGCCTAGTCCGGTCCTCCGGGGATTCTTAGCACCCTCTGCCTTCATGTCGCACTGGCCGCTGCCTTGGCCAGGTACATTCCAGCTGCCGGAGACTGAGGGCCAAGATTTAAGTTGTGGAATCATTTTGGAGGGGTTTGGCCATAACTCACCACGCTGGCCAAGCGGGTTGGTGAGTGTGGGATAGCATTTCCTCTGATCCCGATGGTATAGTTATACCGCTATGGGCGGTCGTCAGAGCCCCTTTAGTGGGAACAGGATGCACCACGAGAAGGCGGGGTTGACATTTGTCAAGGAGAGGCTGTGATGTTACGCATCACCTGACCTTACATCCCTGCTTATATATATATATATATATATATATATATATATATATATATATAATTGGGATGTTACGCATCACCTGACCTTACATCCCTCAATTGCTTATATATCATCATCATCATCATTGTCAACCATTATCAATCCACTGCTGGACGAAGGTCTCCCCAAGTTTCCTCCACAACGGTCTGTCTTGTGCCAGTCTCCTCCATGTCACCCCTGCATGCTTTCGAATTTCATCCACCCATCTCCCATGTGGTCTTCTTCTGGGTCATTTCCTGTCCCTTGGAATCCAATCTAAAATTTCGGCTGTCCATCGATGATCTGTCCTTCTGGCAGTATGTCCAGCCCATTGCCATTTCAGGGATTTAACTCTGATCAAGATGTCTTCCACTCTTGTCATTTTTCGGATCCACGAGTTCCTCTTCTTATCTCTCCTGGTTACACCAAGTATGCACCTCTCCATGCTTCTTTGAGTTGTTTGCAACCTTTGTATGTCTCTTTTAGTTAAGGTCCACGTCTCTGCACCATACGTAAGCACTGGAAGGATGCATTGATCAAACACTTTTCTTTTAAGACATAATGGCATATTGCTCTTGAAAATTCTGCTGTTTCTTCCAAAAGCTCTCCAGGCAAGTTTTGTACGCCGATTAATTTCTTCATCAATGTGACCCTCACTTGATATCTGCTGTCCAAGATAAACGTACGTATCTGTTATCTCCAGCTTTTCTCCATCAATCGATAAATCTTCATTTCTTGTAAAAGCATTGAACATCACTTTTGTCTTCTGAAAGTTCATTTTTAATCCCACTTCTTTACTCTTGTCAGCAAGTTCCTGGATCATACTCTGCAGCTCTGATGGGCTAGTTGCAAAAATGACTACGTCATCAGCAAAACGAAGGTGGATTAGATAATCTCCATTAATCTTTATCCCCTTGTTTTCCCAACTCAGTGACTGAAAAACACCCTCCAATGTAGCATTAAAGAGTTTCGGAGATATGGTGTCACCTTGTCTCACTCCCTTTCCAATTTTTATGTGTGTTGTATTTTCAAACAGCCTAATCTTTGCACTTGCATTTTCATAGATGTTATTAATAATATTAATGTATGCATCTTCAATACCGCAGGTTTTCAGAGCCATTGTAACTGCTGATGGTTTCACCGAATCAAAGGCTTTTTCATAATCGATAAAAGCCATGCACAATGGAAGTTCATATTCCCTCGCTCTTTCAATAAGTTCCCTCAGCACATGGATATGATCTATTGTGCTGTAGCCACTCCTGAATCCAGCTTGTTCTCTCGGTTGAGCCATGTCCAGTGTTACCTTCAAGCGGCGTGAAAGAACTTTAGTGAAGATTTTATAAACTACTGATAGGAGGCTGATAGGTCTGTAGTTTCCGAGATCCTCAATGTCACCTTTCTTATGTAGCAGGATCATCGTAGCGGTGTTCCAATCATCAGGAATCTTTCCTTCATTAAGGCATCGAGTGAAAATTTGGGCGAGTACTGTTTCGATTTCTCCACTTGCTTCTTGTATGATGTCTACAGTAATTCCATCTTCTCCTGGAGCTTTTCCCCGCTTCATGTTCTTGATTGCATGTGCAACTTCTGCTGGAAGGACTGGAGGAACTCTGGTATTGGTATCTTTCATGATGTCTGGAGTGCATGTATCATTCCTTTCATATAATTTGGAGTAGAAATCTTTCACTCTTGTCAAAATTTCGCCTCTATTTCTTGTTACAGAACCATCTTCTTTTCTCAGTGCCTTAATCTGTTTTCTTACCTTACTGAGATGTCCCTTTGCTATCTTTAGGCTATGGTTGTTTTCAATTGCTTTCCTCACTAGTTCACAGTTGAATTTTCTTACGTCTTCAGTGATACTTTTTCGTACTGTCTTGCATAGCTCTATATATTCCACTTTGGAAGTCACATCTTCTTTACTTGTCCTCATCTCTCTTCTTTTTTGCATCAACATTTTCGTTTTTCCTGATAATTTATTTACATGCAACTTGTTCCTAGACCCAGCTAATTTTGTTGCTGTTTCCATAAGAGCTTTGGTTACTTTTCTGTTAACTTCAGAGATGTCCACTTCTTCCGATGTTAGGCCTTCTAAAGCAGAGAACCTGTTCTTCAGTTCCAACTTGAAGGTATTATGGTGTTTTTTAAGGTTGGTTATGTCAATACATTTTGTTTGTCTTATGAGCTTGCCACGTTCAAGTTTAGTGTTGAGGTGCATCTTACATCTCACCAATCTATGGTCACTACCTGTGTTGAACTTGTTTAGCACACTGCAGTCTTCTATGACAAATTTTTTGTTACACATAATAAAATCAATTTCACTTGTCGTCCCATTTGGATGTCTCCATGTCCATTTCCTGTGTGGCTTTTTCTTGACGAAGGAGTTCAAGATGAAAAACCCTTCTGCCTCTGCAAACTCAACGAGAGTATTTCCACGCTGGTTTCTGTTGCAGTGACCGAATTTACCTACTGAAGTTTCATTCTGTTGCTGTTGCCCTATTTTTGCATTGAAATCTCCCATAATTATTTTCAAGTGCTGCTTACCTTTATTATTTAGATCACGAATTTCCTCATAAAATTCTTCAATTTCTTCTTCAGGATGACTTGTGGTGGGTGCATAAGTTTGAATAATCTGAGCCTGGTATCTTCTCGATAGTTGGATAACGAGTCGTGCAGCTCTGTCAGAGGAACTTTCAACTTCTACCACTTTATCCTTCAGTTTCTTGTTTATTATAAATCCAACACCACTAGTTCTGCCAGTATCTGTCCCACGATAGTAGAAGAGATGTCCACTTTTCAGTTCGATGAGATCTTCTCCTTTTCTCCTTACCTCACTTAGCCCCACGATGTCCCACTTGATCCTTTGTAGTTCCTCTTCCAATTCAAGAAGCCTTGAATCAGAAGATAGGGAGCGTCCATTGTACGTTGCCAAGGTCAGCATCAGATGGCAGCCTAGTCCGGTCCTCCGGGGATTCTTAGCACCCTCTGCCTTCATGTCGCACTGGCCGCTGCCTTGGCCAGGTACATTCTAGCTGCCGGAGACTGAGGGCCAAGATTTAAGTTGTATAATCATTTTGGAGGGGTTTGGCCATAACTCACCACGCTGGCCAAGCGGGTTGGTGAGTGTGGGATAGAATTTCCTCTGATCCCGATGGTATAGTTATACCGCTATTGGCGGTCGTCAGAGCCCGTTTAGTTTGAACAGGATGCACCACGAGAATGCGGGGTTGACATTTGTCAAGGAGAGGCTGTGATGCTACGCATCACCTGACCTTACATCCCTGCTTATATGTATATATATAATTGGGATGTTACGCATCACCTGACCTTACATCCCTCAATTGCTTATATATATATATATATATATATATATGGGATGTAAGGTCAGGTGATGCGTAACATCACAGCCTCTCCTTGACAAATGTCAACCCCGCCTTCTCGTGGTGCATCCTGTTCCTACTAAAGGGGCTCTGACGACCGCCAATAGCGGTATAACTATAACATCGGGATTAGAGGAAATGCTATCCCACACTCTCCAACCCGCTTGGCCAACGTGGTGAGTTACGGCCAAACCCCTCCAAAATGACTTAACAACTTAAATCTTGGCCCTCAGTCTCCGGCAGCTGGAATGTACCTGGCCAAGGCTGCGGTCAGTGCGACATGAAGACAGAGGGTGCTAAGAATCCCCGGAGGACCGGACTAGGCTGCCATCTGATGCTGACCTTGGCTACGTACAACGGACGCTCCCTATCTTCTGATTCAAGGCTTCTTGAATTGGAAGAGGAACTACAAAGGATCAATTGGGACATCGTCGGGCTAAGTGAGGTAAGGAGAAAAGGAGAAGATCTCATTGAACTGAAAAGTGGACATCTCTTCTACTATCGTGGGACAGATACTGGCAGAACTAGTGGTGTTGGATTTATAATAAACAAGAAACTGAAGGATAAAGTTGTAGAAGTTGAAAGTTCCTCTGACAGAGCTGCACGACTCGTTATCCAACTCTCGAGAATATACCAGGCTCAGATTATTCAAACTTATGCACCCACCACAAGTCATGCTGAAGAAGAAATTGAAGAATTTTATGAGGAAATTCGTGATCTAAATAATAAAGGTAAGCAGCACTTGAAGATAATTATGGGAGATTTCAATGCAAAAATAGGGCAACGGCAACAGAATGAAACTTCAGTAGGTAAATTCGGTCACGGCAACAGAAACCAGCGTGGAAATACTCTCGTTGAGTTTGCAGAGGCAGAAGGGTTTTTCATTTTGAACTCCTTTTTCAAGAAAAAGCCACACAGGAAATGGACATGGAGACATCCAAATGGGACGACAAGTGAAATTGATTTTATTATGTGTAACAAGAAATTCGTCATAGAAGACTGCAGTGTGCTAAACAAGTTCAACACAGGCAGTGACCATAGATTGGTGAGATGTAAGATGCACCTCAACACTAAACTCGAACGTAGCAAGCTCATAAGACAAACAAAATGTATTGACATAACCAACCTTAAAAAACACCATAATACCTTCAAATTGGAACTGAAGAACAGATTCTCTGCTTTAGAAGGCCTAACATCGGAAGTAAGTGGATTTTTCTGAAGTTAACAGAAAAGTAACCAAAGCTCTTATGGAAACAGCAAAAAAATTAGCTGGGTCTAAGAACAAATTGCATGTGAACAAATTATCAGGAAAACCAAAATGTTGATGCAAAAAAGAAGAGTGATGAGGACAACTAAAGAAGATGTGACTTCCAAAGTGGAATATATAGAGCTATGCAAGACAGTACGAAAAAGTATCACTGAAGACGTAAGGAAATTCAACTGTGAACTAGTAAGGAAAGCAATTGAAAACAACCAAAGCCTAAAGGTAGCAAAGGGACATCTCAGTAAGGGGAAAAAAACAGATTATGGCACTGAGAAAAGAAGATGGTTCTGTAACAAGAAATAGAGGCGAAATTTTGACAAGAGTGAGAGATTTCTACTCCAAATTATATGAAAGGGATGATACATGTACTCCAGACATCATGAAAGGTACCAATACCAGAGTTCTTCCAGTCCTTCCAGCAGAAGTTGCAGATGCAATCAAGAACATGAAGCGGGGAAAAGCTCCAGGAGAAGATGGAATTACTGTAGACATCATACAAGAAGCAAGTGGAGAAATCGAAACAGTACTCGCCCAAATTTTCACTCGATGCCTTAATGAAGGGAAAATTCCTGAGGATTGGAACAACGCTACAATGATCTTGCTACATAAAAAAGGTGACATTGAGGATCTCAGGAACTACAGACCTATCAGTCTCCTATCAGTGGTTTATAAAATCTTCACTAAAGTTCTTTCACACCGCTTGAAGGTGACACTGGAATGGCTCAACCGAGAGAACAAGCTGGATTCAGGAGTGGTTGGTTGGTTGGTTGGTTGTTGGATTTTATTGGCGCAAGGGCCAGGGTTGGCCAAAGAGCGCCAGACCAAGAACTATCAGCCACAGATTTTTAAAAAACGTGGAAAATGATTAAGAGCAAACAGGCTTGGCAAAAGTTGAAAAAGAGTATGATGAAAGCTGTGAAGACAAGGTAGTTAATTAGGTTTATATAAAAATTTATTAATTGACTATTATAATTATAATTTTTTTTTTTTTTTTTTTTTAAACAGAACTACACAAAGGATGAGTCACTCTCCTCCCCCCACACTCCCCTGCAATGCTGGCAGAGGGCGGGGACGAACTGTCACTCTCTTCTCCCCCATGTTCCTCTGCAATGTTGTTTGAGGCTGGGGACGAACTGTCACTCTCCTCCCCCTATGTTCCTCTATAATGTTGGTTGAGGGTGGGGACCTCGCTGAGGCCGAGACAGTTGGATGGACACTGCACACCTTTGCGGATTGAGGGCCGGGTCGTCCGCACGTGCAGGCTTTCTGCTTTAAACTGGAAGAGAGGGTCGGCTGCAAAAGAGAAGGCCCAGAATCAGGTAGTCGAAAAATCGCGAGCTCGGGGAAAAACACCTGTGTCGCCTGGTCAGCTGTAGATCGCTTGGCAAGCGCTGCGAGAGCTACAGGGCGCGGAACAAAGGGCTGCACGGGTTGTGGCAGAGACTTAACAACTGCGGCAAAACTACGCTGTCGGGTGTTGGGAATACCCAACTTGGCTTTGGCAGCAGGGTACGAGAGGCCTTCCAGGGTCTTGAGGCGCTGGATCGCCATCTCGTCCTTCCATTTCATACAGTTGCGGGAGTAAGCTGCATGGGCCTCACCGCAGTTAACACAGCAGGCCGCAGAAGTGCAACCTTCCCCGTCATGTTCACCGGAGCCACAATTAGCGCAACGAGCGGAACTCTTACAGAATCGTTGTGAATGCCCGTACCTCTGGCACCTGAAACAGCGCAGAGGACTGGGAATGTACGGGCGAACTGCACAGACCAAGTAGCCTGCTTTGATTTCTGTCGGAACTTTCGGGGAGTCAAAAGTCAAGATGACATTTTTTGACTTAATCATGGAACCATCACGCCGGAACATCATACGACGTGCAGCAATAACACCTTGATCAGCAAGTTCAGTCACGAATTCGTCTTCACTGCATGGCAAGAGATCAAACTCCGAAATCACACCCCGAGAGGTGTTAAGAAACGGGTGAGGTGTCACTTTCACAGGAATGCCTTGAAGACTAGTGAGGTTCAGAAAAGTGTTACTCTGAGAAACACTGCAAGTTTGGACAAGCAGGTCCCCAGAGCGAAGCTTCCTCACAGACTTCAAGGGGCCAACCGCAGCGTCCAAAGCTTTAGAAATGAAAAAGGGAGATCTGGTGGACAGTCTCTCATTCGGATCGATGGATTCTACAAGCAAGTGAGTAGCATGCGTAGTCACAGCAATTGAGGGGAGACGACGCTTCGGAGCGACTGGTACAGCTGCCGAAGAAGAGGTTCCACATTCTTGGTCCAGGTCAAGGTCTAAAGACCGTTTAAGGGTATGAGACTTGGTAGGTTGAGAAGACGAAGGAGTGTCGTTGGCAACTATCATTTTGTCAGGTGACTTAAATTTGGAGTTTTTGTTCTTTTTACCCATGGAAAAAAAGGAGGAAGATTCGTCTGCAGACTACTCCACCCACCACCGAGCCCTACAAGGGAGAACTGGAGGTCTGCAAGCCAAGAAAATGACGCTGGACACAGTTCTGGAGCTTATACGTTACAGATATAGTCCGTTGGCTGTGATCACACGCACTCGGCGGACACTTCGGCCTCCGGGTACCGTCATGCCAACGCCTTTGGCATGATCCCACAGCCCCCGCGCTCACCCTGCCGTGCTATACGACAAAAAAGCCGCTAAAGCCGTGTACACAACTTGGTACAAGACTTCTGACTAGAGGTGGGTTAGTCTCTAGCCTCCCGTTTACAGCGAAGCCGGGGTCGAAGAGGAGTGTTGGTACACAGGAGGCTCTTATCCGGTCTCCTGCGACCTCAGCCGCCAGACATCCCATTTCCGCCTCACGGGTCTCCGCACGCGGCAAACATGCAGGTAGGTCTAGCGCCCAAACCAGCGAAAAGGAAAAAAGAAATCCAAAGAAGACAAATCCTGTCAGGGAACCTAAACGGAATCTCAGCAACCTACGAACTGAGCGGTTAATATAAATCAGTTAGTGGTGGAGGGTAACAAAACCACAAGACCGGGGTGTTAGTGCATAACGTGGTAGCGATTAGGTAAAGTATACAACACGGGCAACTAGCCAGTGGAGAAAATAAATAAAAACGAAAAAGCGAGACACAAGACCAGCTCGGGAACGTGGGGCCGCGACTCCCCAACAGCTGGATGAACAGCTGTCCCTGCAAACACCAAAATAAAAAAAACAAGCGGTGGCGTGACATCAGATGGTGACCAGTCACAAGGTCAGCTCGGGCCGTGGGGGCGCCGCTCCCCAAATAACTGGAAAACCAGTTATCCCCGTGCGGGCGATTCAGGAGTGGCTACAGCACAATAGATCATATCCACGTACTGAGAGAAATAATTGAAAGAGCGAGGGAATATGAGCTTCCATTGTGCATGGCTTTTATCGATTATGAAAAAGCCTTTGATTCGGTGAAACCATCAGCAGTTGCAATGGCTCTGAAATCCTGCGGTATTGAAGATGCATTCATTGATATTATTAATAACATCTATGAAAATGCAAGTGCAAAGATTCGGCTGTTTGAAAATACAACACACATAAAAATTGGAAAAGGAGTGAGACAAGGTGACACCATATCTCCGAAGCTCTTTAATGCCACATTGGAAAATGTCTTTCAATCACTGAACTGGGAAAACAAAGGGATAAAGATTAATGGAGATTATCTAACCCACCTTCGTTTTGCTGATGACATAGTCATTTTTGCAACTACCCCATCAGAGCTACAGAGTATGATCCAGGAACTTGCTGACAAGAGTAAAGAATTGGGATTAAAAATGAACTTTCAGAAGACAAAAGTGATGTACAATGCTTTTACAAGAAATGAAGATTTATCGATGGATGGAGAAAAGCTGGAGATAACAGACGCGTACCTTTATCTTGGACAGCAGATATCAAGTGAGGGTCACATTGGTGAAGAAATTAATCGGCTTACAAAACTTGCCTGGAGAGCTTTTGGAAGAAACAGCATAATTTTCAAGAGCAATATGCCATTATGTCTTAAAAGAAAAGTGTTTGATCAATGCATCCTTCCAGTGTTTACGTATGGTGCAGAGACGTGGACCTTAGCTAAAAGAGACATACAAAGGCTGCAGACAACTCAAAGCAGCATGGAGAGGGGCATGCTTGGTGTAACCAGGAGAGATAAGAAGAGGAACTCGTGGATCCGAAAAATGACAAGAGTGGAAGACATCATGATCAGAGTTAAATCCCTGAAATGGCAATGGGCTGGACATACTGCCAGAAGAACAGACCATTGATGGACAGCCGAAATTTTAGATTGGATTCCAAGGGACAGGAAAAGACCCAGAAGAAGACTACATGGAAGATGGGTGGATGAAATTCGAAAGTATGCGGGAGTGACATGGAGGAGACTGGCACAAGACAAACCGTTGTGGAGAAAACTTGGGGAGACCTTCGTCCAGCAGTGGATTGATAATGGTTGACAATGATGATGATGATGATATATATACTTAAGAGCAGAGCCGAAAAACATAAGAAAAACTTAATAATTTAAAACGAAAGTTGCAAAGTAACCTGAAGATCAAAACGCGCAACGCAGCAGTTATGAAAATTCAGAATTCACATTCTATTAAGAAGAGACTGAAGCAAAAAATGTTTTGACTCATACCAAGTACAACATAGAGAAGGTTATGTATTTACCGGTGTGAGTAAAAAGAGAAAAAAATAGAACAACTGAATGTAGAAAGTGTCGAGAATACTGACCCTTGGCTTTATCAAGGACCAGGAAAAACTCTGCATTTTCTCACTTCCACAAAGACCTATTTGGAAATGGGTTTCTGCAAAGTCATAGATGCAAGTAATAAGTCCACCAAAAAATTTAATATATATATTGGTGAGATGTAAGATGCACCTCAACACTAAACTTGAACGTGGCAAGCTCATAGGACAAACAAAATCTATTGACATAACCAACCTTAAAAAACACCATAATACCTTCAAGTTAGAACTGAAGAACAGGTTCTCTGCTTTAGAAGGCCTAACATCGGAAGAAGTGAACATCTCTGAAGTTAACAGAAAAGTAACCAAAGCTCTTATGGAAACAGCAACAAAATTAGCTGGGTCTAAGAACAAGTTGCATGTGAACAAATTATCAGGAAAAACCAAAATGTTGATGCAAAAAAGAAGAGAGATGAGGACAACTAAAAAAGATGTGACTTCCAAAATGGAATATATAGAGCTATGCAAGACAGTAAGAAAAAGTATCACTGAAGACGTAAGGAAATTCAACTGTGAACTAGTGAGGAAAGCAATTGAAAACAACCAAAGCCTAAAGATAGCAAAGGGACATCTCAGTAAGGGAAGAAAACAGATTATGGCACTGAGAAAAGAAGATGGTTCTGTAACAAGAAATAGAGGCGAAATTTTGACAAGACGGAAAGATTTCTACTCCAAATTATATGAAAGGGATGATACATGCACTCCAGACATCATGAAAGATACCAGTACCAGAGTTCCTCCAGTCCTTCCAGCAGAAGTTGCACATGCAATCAAGAACATGAAGCGAGGAAAAGCTCCAGGAGAAGATGGAATTACTGTAGACATCATACAAGAAGCAAGTGGAGAAATCGAAACGGTACTCGCCCAAATTTTCACTCGATGCCTTAATGAAGGAAAGATTCCTGAGGATTGGAACACCGCTACAATGATCCTGCTACATAAGAAAGGTGACATTGAGGATCTCGGAAACTACAGACCTATCAGCCTCCTATCAGTAGTTTATAAAATCTTCACTAAAGTTCTTTCACACCGCTTGAAGGTAACACTGGACATGGCTCAACCGAGAGAACAAGCTGGATTCAGGAGTGGCTACAGCACAATAGATCATATCCACGTGCTGAGAGAACTAATTGAAAGAGCGAGGGAATATGAACTTCCATTGTGCATGGCTTTTATCGATTATGAAAAAGCCTTTGATTCGGTGAAACCATCAGCAGTTACAATGGCTCTGAAAACCTGCGGTATTGAAGATGCATACATTAATATTATTAATAACATCTATGAAAATGCAAGTGCAAAGATTAGGCTGTTTGAAAATACAACACACGTAAAAATTGGAAAGGGAGTGAGACAAGGTGACACCATATCTCCGAAGCTCTTTAATGCCACATTGGAGGGTGTTTTTCAGTCACTGAGCTGGGAAAACAAGGGGATAAAGATTAATGGAGATTATCTAACCCACCTTCGTTTTGCTGATGATGTAGTCATTTTTGCAACTACCCCATCAGAGCTGCAGAGTATGATCCAGGAACTTGCTGACAAGAGTAAAGAAGTGGGATTAAAAATGAACTTTCAGAAGACAAAAGTGATGTTCAATGCTTTTACAAGAAATGAAGATTTATCGATTGATGGAGAAAAGCTGGAGATAACAGACACGTACGTTTATCTTGGACAGCAGATATCAAGTGAGGGTCACATTGATGAAGAAATTAATCGGCGTACAAAACTTGCCTGGAGAGCTTTTGGAAGAAACAGCAAAATTTTCAAGAGCAATATGCCATTATGTCTTAAAAGAAAAGTGTTTGATCAATGCATCCTTCCAGTGCTTACGTATGGTGCGGAGACGTGGACCTTAACTAAAAGAGACATACAAAGGCTGCAGACAACTCAAAGCAGCATGGAGAGGTGCATGCTTGGTGTAACCAGGAGAGATAAGAAGAGGAACTCGTGGATCCGAAAAATGACAAGAGTGGAAGACATCATGATCAGAGTTAAATCCCTGAAATGGCAATGGGCTGGACATACTGCCAGAAGGACAGATCATCGATGGACAGCCGAAATTTTAGATTGGATTCCAAGGGACAGGAAAAGACCCAGAAGAAGACCACATGGGAGATGGGTGGATGAAATTCGAAAGTATGCAGGGGTGACATGGAGGAGACTGGCACAAGACAGACCGTTGTGGAGGAAACTTGGGGAGACCTTCGTCCAGCAGTGGATTGATAATGGTTGACAATGATGATGATGATGATGATGTCATTTAGTTAACAATTTAGCTTGCATCCATAACTTTCCTGGCCCGACCCATGCTCTTCATCTGTTACTAATAAACAGAAAGAAGATGATTATAGAAAACTCAAGTTGTAGGAGTGACATAATGAATCAGAAAAAATGTTCAGCAATAACAAATTGCCAAGTTACCTAGTTGCCTGAGAGAGAATTTAAATGTGAATAGCAATACTAAAGTACTACAAATTCTTAAACATTGCAATAAAAAAGGAAATATTAATTTTTATCTAAAGCACAGATTCTTGAAAGAAAAACTGGATTATAAAAACCCCCTACTCCACAACTTCTGACAACACCAAAACGAGAATAAAATAAAGACAATAATAAACTAAAGAAATGCTTTGTGAAGGTTATATGACATAAACAATTAGTTGCAATATGTACAAAGTATTTCAGTAGTGCTTTAAGTGCATAATAAAGTAGTTATTAAAACCTTAACTACATGGAAAACACATAGCAGACTGCAAGAACAATGGAACGGCCGGCTGTATCGTAGATATCTTGGGTTATGTGGAATTAATATATGATATGTTAACGCACGTGGCATATTAATTAGACTCGGAAAACATGTTCCAGTGGACGGAGAAAGGATGATTCTAGACCTTTTCAGAATTCATTGTGTGGTAGGGAAAAGATCCAAATAAAGGAGACTCTTTTTCCAGGCCGATCATCAGCCATTAATGTAATGACTTTCGCTGGACACTGCTGGCCACAAGCAGACGCCAGTATGTCTGGCTAACCGTCACTAACCATTGTATTCGTATAGTACTGTGTATTGTGTCACTGTGTTTTTGGAGAAATGTAAGTCTGTCTATAGAGCGCAACGCCGAAGTACTTCAAGCAGACTGCTGATCTCGAGAAAGGGACCGATAACGCCCGTGGCAGGACAGGAGCGCCAAGCAGATTTCGGGAGAAGAGACGCCTAGTCGTTCCTGTGACGTAGGCAGCAGCAGACAGAGCGAGGGCATGCCAGCAGGGCAGGTTAGGAAAGGTGACGTGCCTATGACGTAGGTAAGAGGAGAGAGAGGAAGAATGTGTGTGTGCGTCTGACGTCGGAACGGGGAGGAAGTTCTCCCTAGTAGTTCAGCTCATCGGAGCTGGGAGCGTGTTCGGCTCGGCCAAAAAGGGCCAAGAGTGTTGACCGCGTGCCGGAGAGCGACAGGACGGGTCATAGGTTATGCGTTTCGTGATACAGGTTCTAGACGGGGAGGACTCTCAGGAATATCTTCAATTAGTCGGAGATAGGCAATGCTAGGTAGCAACGCTCAGAGTTAAGAGATACAGAGCAGAAATAATATCCGATTAACATTACAACTTCAGGACCGCTTCGTCAGATAGCGACTGAATTGAAGTACCTTCAAAGACGGCGATTCTATAGACGGACGGACCATCGATAATTTGATTACACCAATAAAGCTATTAAGTTTATTCTTAGCTACATTTCATTTCATTGGACACTAGTAGTTCTTCCAGGTTTCAGACATCTTCCTCAATCCTTCTGATTCGCAGATGTGATAGTAAAGCGGGGATGATTTCGTCTGATCGTCCAATCTTTGTTTGGGATGGTTGCAAGTAACGAACCTTTTGTACTTTTATTGGCTGTAAGGGAGCCCATGCCGTGAGTATTCGCGGAGCATAACATTAAGGCGTTACTAACATAATTAATGAGCGAGTTCGCCCCTACATATGGTTTTCGAGAGACCAAGTAAAATCAGCGTATAATTGGAAAAACGTATAAACAGAACATGGCACGCTTCCGTTCCCAAATGGGAGCACATAATTCTGTTGCGACGTATGGCATAGCCGTTAGTGCCATAACACTAGGAATTACATAGAGAGGGTGGACGACGATACTGAAACACATGGGTTTAGGACACAACAATTTATTAGTACGGTGTAGGGCCTCCTCCTTTGGAAGCCAATACAGCTGCAATTCGTCGTGGGAAGGACCGATACAAGTCCTGTACAGTGACCAGTGGGATTTTAAAACATTCCTCTTGCAGAAAAGTGGCTAGTTCACGATGTAATGCTGACGGAGGAAAACGTTTCCTGATTCGCTTCTCCAGAACACCCCAGAGCGGCCCAATAACATTCAAGTCGGGTGACTGTGCAGGACATGACAGATGTTCAACCTCACTTTCATACTCAGTAAACCATTCTTCCACCACTTTGGCTCTGTGTATCGGTGCGTTATCATCTTGAAACACGGCACCACAGTCAGGGCACAATGTTTAAACCACTGGGTGCATCTGGTCCTCCAAAATTGTCCGATACTCCTTGGCAGTGATGTGCCTCTCAAGAACAATAAGCTTGCTGACAGACTGCCAGGGTATTGCGGTTAAAACCATCACCGATCCGCCTCCGTTCTTCACTGTGGGCAATAAACGGCCAACGTGGTAAGACTGTGAGAGATGTCCCCACACATAGACTCTACCGGTTTTGGGAAAGACAGTGAAGGACAATTCATCGGGGAACAATACACATTTCACGTTGTCCAATGTTCACGATCTGAAATGCTGGCACCATTGCAACCGACGTTTCGCATTCACGCTGGTGATCCAGGTTTTGTTTGGCGATAGCAACACGACCGTGAATATTGACCTGGTGAAGCTCCCGAAGAAGAGTTTTGATGGAAACAGGTGAGTCGCGGTGCGTATTCAACTCTGCGGTGAATTGAGCATCTGTGGTTCTATGTTTTTTGGCTACCATCCGTGTTAGCACCCGGACGCCCCTGTCAGACACCTTACCTCGACAGTTGCTACTATTGGATGTGGTCATTCCTTCTTGCTTGTATGCCAACATGACCCTGAATACTGTGGATCGCGATACACCACAAACACTTGTTGTCTTGGACACAGATGCACCGGAGAGACTCGCACTAACAATCTGTCCTCTTTGAAACTCGGATGTGTCTCCCATTATGTTGTGTGGATCGCACTTTTCGACATCCAGCTGTGCTACTGCGCTGCTAATGTAACCTTTACACTCCGCTCTACTGCGAAATAGATGTCTGCTGCGCACCAGGTAGCGCATACAGCAGCATGACACGTGGGGTACTATTTGCGCAGGTGTTTCAGTTTCGTTGTTCACACCCTGTAGAACGAAGCATTTTTTAAATGTTACAACGATTGATGTTCGCAGTTATCCTGTTTTTTCACAGCTTCTTTTGCTTTTAATTTAATCATTTCAATCCCACTTCGTAGAGTTACTGCACTTGTAAACACAGTATGTAGTACATACACGGTATAAGTACATAGTATACAAAGCGTTGCTACTAATTAATGTACGACTCACATGATTTACACAAAAATATACACTATATTGACGAAAGTCACAAGACACCCCTGAAAAAGCAAATTAACGCATCCGCTGCGTTGTTGAGATGCGTGGTGCAACTTCAAACGGTATAAAAACAAACCTGCAGCTGACCGCGATCATATCGTTCTGTGAGATTGAGTGAAAATGTCGCGGCGGGAGCGAACTGACTTTGAGAAATGAAAGACTGTTGGGCGTTATATTAGTAATTTGTCCATAAGAGAAACCGAGAGGCGTTTAAACATACCCAATTCAACTGTATAACGAAGTAAATTTCTCCGTCATTTTTGTCCACGCCGGGGCTCGAACCCGGGTCCCCTCATTCCGGAATAAGTCGCTCAACCAATTGAGCTACGCGGACGTTCGTTACCGCTGCTATCTGCCTTTATATCGTGTGCGTTCTGCTGGACAGGCACGTCACAACTGTTTTGGATGTACCCAATAAATGGAAGACACATGGCGTACACGAAGTAGCAAAACGCACCGGCAGACCAAATAAAATCAGTGATAGAGGACGGCAAAGCCGCAGGAGAGTCGTTACAGCTAATCGACGGAGTACTGCACAAGACCTCAGTGTACGGGTGAGTAAAAATGCTGGAATCTTGGTATGTACACGTACCATTCACAGAGAACTTCATTCCGGTTACCATGGTAGCGCGGCTGCTCATAAGCTTTTTCATCTCCACTCGGAATGATCCTCGTCGTTTAGCATGGTGTAAAAACATTTATCGTGGACCGTAGATCAATGAAAACGGGTCCTATGGACTGATGCATCCAGATACATGATCCATCAGTCTGATGGCCGTGTGTTGGTATGGCGGCAGCCGGTGGAACGCTATTTACCCCAGTGTACTGTTCCTATGCTCAAGTTTGGAATTGGCAGTTTACTCGTGTGGGTGTGTTTTCCGTGGTATTGTCCCAGACCACTGGTTATCGTAGACAAACGTGTTAACCAGCACGTCTACCTCGATATTCTGGACAATTATGCCCTACCAACTCTGTGGCAATGCTATGGAACCAAGCCTTGTTGGCACCAGCAGGATAATGCACCGAGTCATAAAGCAAGGACTGTTACGTCGTGGTTTGACGATAATTCCGTATCGTGTGTGGACTGGTCAGCACACAGCCCTGCTCTAAATCCCATAGAGCATCTATGGGATAAATTAGAGCGCCGCATAAAAAGTTTGGAACCAAGGCCTACTACTAAGCAACAGTTAGCGGCAGCATTATGTACTAAATGGAATCGCATACCTATTGCTGTGTTCCAAACCCTTGTCGAAAGCAAGTCTCGAAGAAGTCACTGCATGCATTAAGGTGGACCGACACCTTACTAACGCATGTCAATAAATGTATGTTGTAATCTTTTTTGTATATTTTTCTTCAACGCAACCATCCCCTGTGATGACAAGGTCAATAATTGTAACTTTCCTTTATCTTTGTACCACAGTTACATCTAGTATATTTTAATCTAACTTTTCGTCTGTCTGAATTTAAAAATCCCACATTTTAACATCAGAATTGTTCACAGTTCTTTCAGGTTTATGCTGGAGTTAATTTCTTGCAGTTTCTAATTACATTTCCTTATTTTTACATATGTTTCAAAGCACTATCGCAATAACTTTGTAAAGGCGTCGCTTAGCGCTATCTTGTAGCATGAGTCAATTGTGTGGTATACTGCAGGGATTGGGAACCTATGTTATATGGAGCTATTTTTAGTAGCATTCGGCTAGATCCAAGTACAGAGAATAGAAAACCAAAGCAAGAAAGATGACACCGAATTTTCGGTTGTAATGTTCACGTCTTTTTAATCCTTTCCGACGCGAATAAAATTAAGGAAAGTTATTGAAAGTAAATGGAACCAGTTAGAAAAAAAGCACAGTTTCTATAATCGATAAAACATCCAGAAATAGAAACATGTACTTACTTCCACCCAGTAGCGTATCTTGGGTCCGAGATCTGGCCTATCTCACCCCCCCTCTCGCCAGTACTGTTTTTTTAATTGCGAAGTTTAATTTTTAATTGTTAAGTAATAGTAGTAACTTTTTTTCTTAATTTTAGGTACAAGCCATTGCTAACATGACACCAAATAATTTTGAGAATTAGGATTTGAACACTTATTTGTACATGAACTCCTTTTTTCTTCTTTATTTGTAGATGAGCTCCATTCTTCTTTCCTTTTGTGTGAACTTGAGTGTTATATTTTCATAAAATGTTTCTTCCGAGTACTTTTTCATATCGAAAAAGAATGTTTTTCTCTACTGACAAAACAGCCAAGTTTTTCGAATGTGCATGTCCTTTTGTGGCTCTAAGATATATCTTGATTCTTTTTAACGCAGAAAAACTTCTTTCGGCAGTTGCAGTTGTTGATGGAAAGTTTAATATGAGGTCTGCTGATATGTAAGCCTCATTAAACACTATGTCCAATTTATTCAACTATATGTAACACGTAATGTCTCTTACTGATTTGTTTTTGTATTCATCAAGGGAATAAAACACCTTCAGGTCATTTTTTAGTAGAGCTGTATCAAAGTTTGAAGCATAGAGTTCTTTAAGTCCTGACAGTAGATGTTCAGGGAAGCTTTCACAAAATTTATTAAAACAGTTCGAATCCAACAAAGCCACGAATTTAAGATATAATATCTCTGATTTTAATTCATTGACACTTCACAAAAACTGAAACAACTCTCGCGAAACACTTATGGGCGGGAGTATGAGAGTGACAGAGATAGTCTAACTCTTGTTTTTTCTGAGCAAACTGTTTCCCAAAGCAATGGCCCATTCCCCTCTACCAGCTAATTCATGTTGTCATGGAAACGCTAGCAGGCGATTGTACGGAAGGTTTTCGCATCAGAACTGCGATAACTTTGGAAGAGCTGCTTGCGTTATGTCGTTGGTTTTCGCTTGCCAGACTGAGTCAAAGAAGCGAATCCGCACGCGGTTTTTTCTCACCGAAAGCGTCGACATATTTTAATGCCGTTGATAATTGACTTTTATTTGTGTATATTTAATTCAGTTTTATTTGTGCATTCTCTGGGCTTCGCAGCTAGCTTATCTAGCCTCAATTATACGCCACTGCTTCCACCAGCGACTCAAAAGTATGTTATGAAAATTAAGAAATAGCGCACAAAATGTTTCTCATAGTAGAAGGAGGCAATGAGATTTTCAAATCGAACAGTTAAAAGGAGAAATATAGGACGAAACATGATATACAGTAACTCTACTCTTCCTGGCGGAAGATCTTTGAATAATGGAGCAGTTGAAAATAGGCGAAAGTATCCTTCATCGCAAAAGCGATGCTAGGAAAAAAATAACTTTTCAAATACAGTTACGGAAAATTAATAGCAACTCTAGAAATTATATATATATAATATATATATATATAAATGTGAAACCAATGAATAAATTTTGAAGAAAAGAAAAAATAAAACAAAAATTCTGGGTACGAGCAGAAGAACAACAATCACCAATTTCCAACCACCCGAAGCAGGCGAGCTTTAAACGATGGAAAATTAACGAACAGAACAATGCAAGTAAACATTTTTTGTTTTATTTTTTCTTTCCTTCAAAATTTGCTCATTGGTTTCACATTTCTATTCTATTTGATTTTTCTTTCATGCAGCCTCTGGCGCTTTGGGATTTCAAATTTGTTCTTGGATTTTGCTTATTTTCCTTTGTATGATTTTGACACACACACACACACATATATATATATATATATATATATATATATATATATATATATATATATATATATATATATATATATATATCATTTTAAAGCACATTTCATGCAGAAACCTACTCAGTCTACAGAATTGGGAAATGAGAATATCTTTTACAGAACACAAGCTATACCAGAAATGTGCTGCGAAGGAAACACACTTCGTTATGTGAAATATCATCGTCGTTGCTACAAGCCGATGGAGTTGCTTGTACGTCCGCGTGCAGGTGATATAAAAGGCAGGAGATGTGCGTGGGGTTATTTCAGACGTTTTCGCAATGGCGTAGGTAGTTCGTTTGCATTGGTGAGTGTGTAGTCCTTACTCCTGTGGACTGCACTGCAAATCTGAAGTTCGGAGTGCATTTCGTTTATTCTGTGCAAACTGTGATGCAGTTATGGGGAAATTAGGTGATATTTCACCACGAAAGGCTTCGCAAATGGTGACTTTAAGTGAATTCGGAAAAAGCCATGCAGAAATTTCCCGGATAACTGGAGTGCACAAGAGTACAGTTGGACGGCAGCTGGCGAACATCCGTGATATGAGTGCAATCAAGAATGGCAGGCTGAGTAAATATGGCCGAAAAATGAAAACAACTCCTGGAAGTAACAACGCATTTGAACGGTTATGTCTGCGAAACAGGTTCGTCTCGTCAACAGTTCTTGCCAAAGAATTGCGGGAGAGCTGTGGTACTGTTGTTTGTCCTCGAACAGTGAGGAACAGGTTACATTCTACAGGCCTGACGTCTCGTAGGGCGGTAAAGAATCCATTGCTAACCAATGTGCAATGCAAGAAACGTTTAGAATGGGCAAAGGAACTTAAGGAGTGGAACACTGATAGGTGGCGTCAAGTGTTTTTTAATGAGGAAACAAAATTGAACATCGACGGCAAGGCGCTGCGGGATGCCGAGTGTTTCGACGACATATCGAGGCGTTGCATCCCTCTTGCACACTTAAGACAAGAAAGCATCCATGCAGTGTTGTGATTTGGGGATGTTTTGCTGCTGCTGGAGTGGGCAGAATCCATGTGTGTGAGAGCACTGTTAATGCACAAGTGTACAAAAGTATCCTCCAGGACAAGATGGTGCCTTCTGGACGTGATATATTCCAAGGTCAGCCATACACCTTCCAGGAAGATTCGGCCCAATGCAAAAATCATTAAAGCTTATGTGACGTCTTTAGGCTTTGTTGTGCCTCTTCCTTGGCTTTGTGATTCTCCAGACTTGAACCCGATTGAGAATTTGTGGTGCATTCTGAAAAGAAAAGTGCACGAACGTCACCCCGAAAATCAAGTGGTACTGATTAACGCAATTACTGACATTTGGCACAACTGTATTTCATCCGATATGTTGCGTAAGTTGGTTGACTCCATACCCAGCAGGCGTGCAGCCGTTGTTAAATCAAAAAGTCACCCAAAGAAATATTAGGTACGTAATTGCATTTGAATTTGAACATGTTATGCACTTTGCCGTGATTTCTGCTTCGCAACACATTTCTGTTCAAAATATGAGTTCTGTTAAAGATATTCTCATTCTGTAAACTGATTTAGCTTCGGCATGAAATGTGCTTTAAAATGATATATATAAATATATTGTGAGTATTATCTGTACATTTACTTTTGTAGCAAAACTGAAAACCCCAAAACGTCAGAAATTTTCAGATTTGCTATTAATTTTTCCGTAACTGTACGTCTCCCGAAAGCACAGATAGCGAGAAAAAGATTTCAAATTTTACGCCCTCTAACGGGAAAGCTGTGCATCATTTAAAGGGGATAACGCTCCCCATTCTTATTGTAAAGAATGGTATACGGAAAATAATTTCTCAATAGGGTTTTGAAAAGCGACGATACCGCGGCAGAATGGAATAGAAAAACACTAGCTAGCGACTGAACTGTAAACAACAAAACTCATTGAATACAAACCGAAAGTGTTCCACAATCTAAATGGCATCCGTTGTTAAAATAATTTTTTAAATTGCACACTTAGAAGCAGAGATATTGAAAAAAAAACATATTAAAGATTTGCGCTCCTAGCAGCAAAATTTTGCGTTATTTTTCGAAAAAAGTACGTATAAAGAGTTTACATAGTTACTAGTATCTCACGGAGAAAGATCTTTTCAATCGAATTTTAGCTCCGCAGATATTGCTGTAAAAGATAACGCTAACTTACAACCTCTAGTGGTACACTAGTACGTTATGGAAAATTGGAAATAATACAAGAAACATTTCTCACCAGAAACGTTTCTAACAAAGAAAGCTTTTGTTCAAATCGGACTGTTTGAAGTAGAGATATCAACAAAATTATACACTATTTTAAGCAGGTGGTATTCACAAAAGGTTTTCAAAGGTGAGGAGTATCGATCCATGAAATAATTGTTTCCATCGAGTTTTCAGAAACTCAAATTATACTGCAAATACATCAGAAGCAGAAATAAACACTTTCGCTCACTGGTGACCAAACCATTTTTTTTTTACCAAGAATTAGAAATTTGCGTAAAACATTTCCCATCGGAAGCTGTATGAGAAGCAAGAAGAATGTTTCAAATCGAACTTTTAGAAGCGGAGGTAATGGGGGAAATGCAATATATCTTTAAGCCCCCTGGCAGAAAATCTATGCATTACTTAAAAAAGAGACTGCACTTAAAATAGCCCTCGATATAATTATACTCGTAATGAGGAAGTCTTTCTCATAGAAACCACGATAGGCAACATATGAAATAACCACTTTCTGATCAAATGATGAAGAACGTCAAGTTTACACATTTAATCAATTTAAAAACGGTGTTTACAAGTTACATGATAGATAAAAGCACTAGATATTTCGATCACACCAGTGATCTTCATCCGGTCTCCCACCTCCAATGGCATAAGGTTTTAACAGCACGCAACATATATAGGATTCGATGTCAGGGAAGAGTAGCTAGAGCGCATGCTCGCAGTGGTAGTTGTGAACACAGAGATACAAGCTAAGTAAATACATTTAAGGAGCATGAAGTCAACATGATATCGCACGAGTATTTACGATTTCAATATAATTGTTATTATTTACACAATGTTTCATTAGATTAGTCTATGCACGTGGGAGAAGAAAGGGCATATCATCCTTACAGCAAATTCCTGTGTAATGGTGGATGTATAAGCTTTCGGTCATACTTTTATTACTGTGTGTAATAAGAATCTTAACTTCATCCCATATAGGTCTATGTGTACCACTAGCTGCTAATCGAACCAGAGCTGTCGATTGTGAGCCTGTTCTCACATCGCGCAAGTGTTCAAGCAGTCGGATTTTTAAA
This sequence comes from Macrothele yani, assembly GCA_039090855.1. NCBI lineage: Eukaryota > Metazoa > Arthropoda > Arachnida > Araneae > Macrothelidae > Macrothele > Macrothele yani. The sequence continues at coordinate 7,366,922 of CM077005.1, forward strand.
TTGCGCAAAATTGAACCTATGTACACTTGATCAGTTTCATTAAAGTTTTAAGGCCCTCAAAGGGATAAGATAGACGACGTACTGGTGTTTGGTCTCGACGGGGTCCCTGTCGCGTTTTTTTTTTATTCGCGATTTAACGACCACCGTGAGCAACTCAATGGGCTATAAGCAGTCGCCCGTCCCTAATTTAGGGTCACTGGTTCCAGGGAAGGGAGAGAACCAGTGCCGTAAGACACACACAACACCCATGCCTCACCAGGATTCGAGCCCGGATCCCTTTCGGACGAATGATCAGAGGCCATCGCTTAGACCACTGCCCCACCGGGGCGGCCCTTTCGCGCTTAATTAGAGTGTATAAGTTGCGTGTTTGTAAACCAAAGTTTAAATTAAACCTGGCACATGCATGTTTTAAAGCGCCAGCGAACCCGGAATAATAGCTCATGGATCCTACGTACCTAGTGGCAGTGTAGGTGCGTTGCAAGGTAGTAAACGCAAGTCGTCGATGTCTGCGGAGAATTGCGTGTACCGTATCTGTCGGGTACCCGTACTCGCTAGCAATTATATAGATTCGATCTGCTATGGCATAGATTCGATCTGCTAGCGAGTACGGGTACCCTACAAATACGGTACACGAAATTCTCCGCAGACATCGACGACTTGCGTTTACTGCCTTGCAACGCACCTACACTGCCACCAGGCACGTACGATCCATGAGTTATCATCCCGGGTGCACTAGTGTTTTAAAACATGCATGTGCCAGGTTTAATTTAAACTTTGGTTTACAAACACGTAACTTATACACGCTGATTAAACACGACAGAGACCCCGTCGATACCAAAGTACAGCGTCTTTCTTATCTCTTTGAAGGCCTTAAACACTAATGAAACTGATCAAGTGTACATGGGTTCAACTTTGCGCAATTTAAAAATCCGACAGCTTGAACACTTGCGCGATGAGAGAACAGGCTCACAATCGACAGCACTGGCTCGACCAGTAGCACACATAGACCTATATGGGATGAAGCTAAGATTCTTATTACACACAGTAATAAAAGTATGACCCTTATTGCCGAAAGCTTGTACATCCACCATTACACAGGAATATGCCGTAAGGATGATATGCCCTTTCTTCTCCCACGTGCATAGACTAATCTAATGAAACATTGTGTAAATAATAACAATTATATTGGAATCCTTAATACTCGTGCGATATCATGTTGACTTCATGCTCCTTAATTGTATTTATTTAGCTTGTATCTCTGTGTTCACAACTACCACTGCGAGCATGCGCCTTAGATACTCTGCCATGACATAGAATCCTATATACACTGACGGAAAAAAAATCCCAACACCAAGAAGGGGTTGTGTTAGATAAACGACAGTTGGTATACATCTGTAAGATGACGTCTATGTAAATTTCGCACTCGGCGTATACGAGTGGCGCTAGTAGCGCCCCTCGGAACATGCAAAGCAGGTTTGCTGTAAATACGCGCTGTAATGTTCGTGAGCGTTAGTTATCGTTGAGATTCGACGTAGGGTGTTGATGTTAGTCAAGTATGCCTTTAAAAAGACGAAGAAGCCATTACCAACAGCTCACGGAGTTTGAACGAGGTCGTGTAATAGGGCTACGAGAAGGTGGATTTTATTTCCGCAATATTGCAGAACGACTTGGCAGGAATGCAGCCACTGTGCATGATTGTTGGCAGCGGTGGTCAAGGGAAAGTACTGCCTCAAGAAGACCGGGTTCCGGCCGGCCACGTGGCACCACTGAGAGGGAAGACCGCCGTGTACGGCGTATGGCCGTGGCGCATCGTACCGCGTCTGCGGCAGCAATTCGAGCTGCAGTTGCCACCACAGCGACACAACGAACTGTTACAAATCGGTTACTTGAAGGACAGCTCCAAGCCAGACGCCCTGTAGCGTGCATTCCACTTACTCCAAACCACTGCCGTTTGCGACGTCAGTGGTGTCAAGCTAGAGCTCATTGGAAGACGGAGTGGAGATCTGTTGTATTTTCTGATGAAAGCCGGTTCTGCCTGGGTGCCAGTGATGGCCGTGTGTTGGTTAGAAGGAGGCCAGGTGAGCGCCTGCAACCAACCTGTCTGCGGCCGAGACACACTGCACCTACACCTGGAGTTATGGTCTGGGAAGCAATTTCCTATGACAGCAGGAGCACTTTCGTGGTTATCCCACGCACCCTGACGGCACAGTTGTACGTCGGTCTGGTGATTCAACCTGTTGTGCTGCCATTCATGAACAGCATTCCAGGGGGTGTTTTCCAACAGGATAACGCTCGCCCGCATACCGCTGTTGTAACCCAACATGCTCTACAGAGTGTCGACATGTTGCCGTGGCCTGCTAGATCACCAGATCTTTCACCAATCGAGCACGTATGGATCATCATTGGACGACAACTCCAGCGTCACCCCCAACCAGCATTAACCGTCCCTGTATTGACCGACCAAGTGCAACAGGCATGGAACTCCATCCCACAAACTGACATCCAGCACCTGTACGACACAATGCATGAACGTTTGTGTGCTTGTATTCAACATTCTGGCGGTTACACCGGTTATTAATGTACCAGCATTTCACATTTAAAATTACTCTTCTCGCGCTTACAATAAGCTGTGTTCTTGAAACCTTAATCGATTAAATATGTTACCTATACAAATGTATTGCCGCCATTTCATTCCTCTACAACTATTTTTTCGTGGTGTTGGGATTTTTTTTCCGTCAGTGTATGTTGCGTGCTGTTAAAACCTGATGCCATTGGGGGTGGGCGACCTGATGAAGATCACTGGTGTGATCGAAAGATCTCGTGCTTTTCTCTATCATGTATTTTAAACTTCTAAATACCGTTTTTAAATTTGATTAAATGTGTAAACTTGACGTTCTTCATCATTTGATCAGAAAGTGGTTATTACACAAGTTGAATATCGTGTTTTGTATGACAGAGACTTCTTCATTGCGAGTATAACCTGCAACACGAAAAAAACTCACCTATTGCTATTCGATATAAGTAACATCGAAAGGAAAAAGAATATCTGCAGTCTGATGTTTAGAAGCAAGTATATGTAATAAAATGTGTTTTGAATTCGAATAATCTGCATTTACGACCTCTAGCGGCTAAGTTGTGCATCGGAAAAAAACCGGATTTCAAGGATCATTATTCTCATATTTCAAGCTTCATAATGCAAAAAAGAATTTTTCAAATCTGACGGATACTTGCATAAATATGATGTCTACAGACAGACGGACGGACAAAGTTATACTTGCATAGATATGGTGTCCACAAACAGACGGACGGACAAAGTGATAACATAAGTATGATTTTTTTTTACCAAAGATGTACTAAAAATAAGCGATGATAAATAGTCATAATAATTTCAGTCTATATTTAATATGTTGCATCATGTTTATTTTTTCTCTCTAAAACGAACCTACTGTACATGTGAAAGTAGTTTGTTTAGTCCTCTCGCTGCTGAATTTGAGGTCGGCGGGGAAGAAATTTGCATTTTGCCATGCCTTCGGCTTTTGAATCCATATCCTGTAAGCAAATACTTTCACACATGAGCAGCGTTGCATTCAGATAGTATTTTTCGGGAGTGGGGGGGGCAATGACGAATTTTGAGGGTTTAAGGGGAATAAAACTTGTTAATGATTACATACATACAATCACGATGTTGTTATTTATATGTGTATATTAATATACACTGCTGGTCACCCAAAATGCAACACCAAGAAGGAAGCATCCGATTGGCCTGAAATTCGCAGCATGCGTCGCCTGCAAGAGGACATGCAAACGATTAGCATTGCAGGGCATATGCAAATCATGTGCGCCCCGCACGCCACCGAGAAGCACTATAAGAAGGGTGCACAGAAGGCGGGGTGTAAGTAGTGGAAGTGTGTTGTGCTGCCGGACCTGTGCGTGGGAAGCTTCCTGATGCCTCGTCGCAAAATACGGCAGTCATTCCAGCACGTTTCGGAGTACGGCAGAGGACGAATAGTGGTTTATCGCGACAGCGATTTATCGTACCGAGACATCGGCGCCCGTGTGGGACGACATCCAGCCACAGTGAGGCGAGTATGAATTCTGTGGGTGCAAGAGGGACGGACGGACCGACGTGAGCGATTGCCGCAGCCGCGGAACACCACCAAACGAGAGGAGCGGTATGTTGTGGGGCGGGCATTGACGGCTCGCACCGCCACATCACGAACGTTAGCGCAGGAATTAGGGTGTGTTGCGCAACAACCTGTGTCAGCACGTACCGTTCGACGTCGTTTGAAGGAGCGGGGACTTATCGCACAGCGCCCATTGCTTCGATTACTATTGACGTAACACCACCGACGAGTGCGGTGGCAGATGGTCGTTGAACGCCGCACCTGGGCTACGGAATGGCACGACATTATCTTCTCCGACGAATCCCGCTTCTGCCTGCAACACCACGATGGTCGGATCCTCGTGTGGCGGTACCGTGGCGTGAGACTCGCACCGGCCTGTAAGCTCAATCGTTTCATCTTTGTATCTGTTGTTATGTGTCCAGTAAATATGGCTTTGTTATCTCGTGTCCTTCTTGGTGTTGCATTTTGGGTGGCCAGCACTATATATAAAAATTTTAAATAGAGTATAAAAATTTCCTTACTTTCTTATATCTTAAATGCAAATTCCAAGAAATGTACACATACAAGTGATTAAAAACGTCAAAATGTTATACCTATGCTTTAATTCAGTTATACAGCACGGTTTTCATCATGGGATGGTGTAAAATGTTAAGAATGCTAATAAGATAACTCTGTGCTGGAGAAAATCTTCCTCAGCCCCCCTTCCAAAACCAACAACAATTAGAAGCGTTAAAAATGTCCTCGCCTTACTGCAAGCGTGTTTCCGATTATTAAGGAATCATTACAGTGTTACTTGAAAAAGTATGGTGTAAAGCATTCCCCTGCCACTTCGTTTCAGCCCCTTCAGATTATTTAGATTAGCACATTATAGTAAAAAACAAAACCAAACTTTAACTAACCATTTGTAATCCAGTTTGATGTGCGTTGATTTTTTCTCACAGAGTGTAAACCACCCACCACCAGGAAGAAAAACACTTTTAATGGGAACAATTTCTAATAATTTGCTATTGTTAAAAATTAGATAGCAAATATTTTGTTGTATTGGAAGCACTAACGCCATGTTAGCTATATTAAGGCTTAACCATATACATGGAAAGTCGGCATTCAGAAGAATGAAATAAAACTTAATGCCAGCTTCCAAAATATGATGATGTATTGCAGGGCAAATATCTCTCTTTGTGGATTTAGACTTTTATTGCGGAAGTAGTCTGAGTTGTCATTGCTTGAAAAATTGTCCTTTCAGTTAGTGCTGTTTAACGTTTTTATTGAAAGATGATAGAAATTTCAGATTGAAGTCCATGTAGATGTGTGTGTGTGTGTTTTTTTATTTTAATGTATTATTACAATATTTTACCTCATTTTATTAACTTTTTTAAATTAATTTGTCGAAATATTCTGCTATAAACGAAAACTATTAGACTAAATGTAAGGAGTGATCACCCAAAAACCTACGTGGGCGTCCATGGATTTTCGGGGGGGGGGAGAACCCCGAAAAGACGCCTGAATACACCACTGCACAAGAGATTAGTTTTGAATTCACATCCTGTAAGCAAATACTTTCACACATGAGAATATTTTGAATCCACATCGAAGCCGCCTGATTACCGCACATTCAGTAATCAGCGTGAGACTTAACCTTTTAAGCGGCCGAAGTATCTGAATCAAATGGTGCCCATCATTTTCTGCGTTCCCCAGACAAAAATGTTCACAGAGCGGCCGGGTTTTAAGAAAGCTACGAAAAAACGATTCCTTTGCCAGACCATAAACCTGTCACTGCTGCTAAGCGCTCTGTATTCTAGTCTTTTATTCTCTGATCCATTCCGACATCATGCTACTGGGTAGAAACACGTGGCTCAATAATCTGATCTCTCCTTTCTTAGGCTTGTCGAGAGTCTTATAGCCCTTTTAGCAGGTAATCAGTCAGAAAGGATTAGTGTCAATCTTCTCCCTAAATAACCGCTTTGAATAACAAAGCAAACGCTTCATGATGCTCAGATTTACTCATTTCAGCCGCGTTCGGCTCACATCTTAGACAACGAATATATTCGTTCAAGCTGATTTCAGCCCAATTTGCTAACCCAGAGTTAATTCGACCCAGCCGGTTAGAAGATCAAAACTAAGAAACGCGTTGCTAATATTAGGTGACGAATCGAAGGTTCGAAATTTTGAAGCATACGATAAACGTCTTTGATTATTTTATTGGTTCCCTAAAAAGTTTACTTGCCAGCATGCTAGCTTAGCCGAGCAATGGATGGTGGGAAGACACGTGACGCCTGTGTTCTAATGCCTATGAATGAATGTTTAGACAGGAAAGATGGGCAGTTAAGAGTGCTGAAATATTAGAGTTTGGAGAGTATATGCATTGCCTTAAGCTGAATGCTAAGAAAGTGAAGCAACTCTCATCACACACTTAGAGAGCACGTGGTTTTTAATATGATCGATTTGATTTGATTATGTTTGATTTGATATTTTGGTGGCAGGCGAGTAAGTGTATTCTTGTACGTAAGGTTTATTAATTTACTTAATTAAACTGCATGACAGAGAAAATGCCACACCACGAAGACGTGAACACAGCGCCATGCAAATTGCAGGGTGTGTGCACATGTACAAGTTATGAAACTTATTGCATTTGCAGGCCAATCGCACCAACGGCGCGCGAGATATAAGCGGACAACCAGCCCGTGAGGCCATCAGTCGAGACGTCGTCACGGCCGCGAGAAGTGAGCGGTTCTGCTGTAGCCGTGTCTGGAGAAGGAACATACGACGCCGTCGTACACGATTTCGTCAAACGGATGAGTTCACGAGAGGTGTCATCGTAGGCCTTCGTACCACCCGATTGTCCTTGCGTCGTATTGCGGAAGATACGTAACGTGATGCCACTACCGTCGGTCGCATTTGGAGACAGTGGTTCCCGGAAGAATCTGTGCAACGTCCTACGGGGACCAGAACGCGGAGACGGACGTCCGAGCGCACCGATCGTCGCACCCGACGTCATGCCGTAGCGGACCCACAGGCCACAAGGGGGGACATTTTGCGGAGTGTACGGAGAGGGTTGGATGCTCCGATTTCCACGCGGACAGTGTCGCGCCGATTGGCTGCTTCTGGTTTGCTGTCCTACTGTCCGTTGCGAGCGTGGGTTGCCGAATGAACAGCATGTTGTTCAGCGACAAATCATGGTTCTGTCTCACCACGGATGAACGCTCTGGGAGAGTCTGGAGGCGACGTGGCCAACGGGCGGGCTCCTCCGCCATTGTGGAGCGCCACACGTGCCGGCAACGTGGAATCATGGTGTGGGGTGCTATCAGCGCCAACAGCCACTCACCGCTGATACGCATTACAGGCACATTGACGCTGTGTTGACGAGATGCTGCGGCCCGTGACACTACCGTATCTGCAGGGCATCACAAACGCCGTTTTTTCAACAGGATAACGCCCGGCCGCATACCGCTCGGATCAGCCTGAATGCTTTACACGGTGTGCTGATGCTTCAGTGGCCAGCACGATTGGACGTCGGTTGAGTACCTTCCCACCCCGCAAAATGAAGATGAACTGTGGACTCGGATCAATACCACATGGTTCACGATACCACAGGACTCTATTCGGACACTCATTGCCTCGATGCCACGTCGGATTCGACGCTGTATCGTCCAAAATGGGGGCCACACTCCTTATTGATCATCCTGTATATTTGGCTACTGGAGCCTAGTCTGTATGTGACAATTAAATAATTTGTTCAGGAAATACTTGGCTATCCGTGCATGCAGTTTGCTCTGTTTTCGAGCATTCCTCCATGTTGCGACATTTTCTCTGTCAGGCAGTGTGTTTAAAATTGTTTTCGATTTCTTTCTTTTTTTTATTGGGTGGTTTAACGATCACCGTGAGCAACTCAATGGGCTATAAGCAGTCGCCCGTCCCCGATTCAGGGCCACTGGTTCCAAAAAAGGGAGAGAACCAGAGCCGTAAGACAAACACAACATCCATGCATCACCCGGATTTGAACCCGGATCCATCTTGGACGAATGGTCAGAAGCCATCGCTTAGACAACTGAGCCACCGGGGAGGCTCTTTGATTTCTTCAATTCAGTTAATCAGGGCATCACGTATTTGATTTAAATTATTTTAAAGGTGTCTTGCTCTTTTAAGATTGGAAAGATGAATTAATGAATTACAAGGAGTTCCTAGTGAATGTATGATATCTTTGTTTTCACGCTTTTGTATTTAATGTTCGCAATATAGAGGCGATGAGATTGAAAAAAGTGTTTTTTTTTCTGTTCAGGTGAATTGTTTTACATATTTTGATCAAGCATAAATTTAGTTGAAAAATTCCATTAAAGTGCAAAGAGAAATCAACACGGAAAATTTGTTATACTTTTATATCACGCCACAAATCTTTAAATCTAAATTTCCTTTAAAATAAATAACTTATTTGTATTTTTAGCTTATTAACAATAAAATAAAATTAATTTTCTTAAATATTTTTTAATAATTAAGCCTGATTTACAGAAAAGTACTAATATACAGAACAAATATGTAAAATTGTGGTGCCACCCGAAAAGCAATGCGTGTGGTTGGGATACATGTCCTAGATTATTTGATTTATTCTGCATTTAAATATTTATTTATTTGTCTCTTTCCTTGGAACTCAGAAAATTAGATGTAGGCTTATTTGATGAAATGAGGCCGGCATGCCTCGTGGTATTACTTTGGCACAGCGCTCATGAAAGTTTGCTGACCCCTTTCGTCTTTTTCTTCGCATAGACTGCATTTATCATTTTCATGAACTTTTTAATGGTTTTCTTCAGGACATTAATTTGTAGTGCTTGTTCTGGTGCTGCAAAAATCAGGATTTCTGTTTCTTTCTTCAAAATTATATATTGTAGTCTTTTCCAGTTTTTTTTCTGCTTTGTCTTTCGTACGTTCACATAGAGTTCCTGTGTGATGCATTAATTCGATATTTTTCTTTCGGTAGCTATTTTTTTTTTGTTTCGCCTTCTTCATATACACCAGTCAAAATTTTTTGTTTCATATTTTTGACAAATGTAATCATTTCATGCAAATTTATCATCTCCTTTTGTATATTTGACTTGTACGAAATCTCTGCCACCTTCGTTATATAGATTACACGTGTTATCAATATCGTGTCAGGGATGTGCTTTGCTATGGGCTTTCATAAGGTTTTGGATTTTATTAGATGTCTGTTTAGCAGTGATTTTCCTGTTACAGTGACAACTCCATGAAAGTAACGGTGGCTTTAACCGTGATAAAATCGCCGTTTACACGGCTTCTTTACAGCTCTGTCACCGCTGTTGTAAACGGTGACAAAATCAGAGTTTACAGCAGTGGTGACGGAGCTGTAAAGAAGCCGGAACTGCGAGTCACAGTCTTACTAGCAACACTGACAGAATTACTCTTTACGACAGGAGTGACGGAGCAGTAACGGAACGGATAGTCACTGTCTCGCTTGTGCTGTCAAAATCACTGTTGCGATTGGCTAGCTTTGATTTTTCTTTTGAGCGAAGGCGCAATGAAAGCCAAAGCAAAAACTCTCTTGAGCGTAGGAAAACGGGGAAAGTGAAAGAAAGCTGACATCACTAGCGACCTTTATGATGTTTCAACAGAAAACGAGGCCAATTATTTAGACGTGGTGACTTGGTAACCGAAACAATGACGAGACAGTGATTTGAACTCCAAGCATTGCTTGGACACGGCTAACGGTTACATCCTTATCAGTGACCTGAGCGTAGGAAAAAGGGGAGAGTGAAAGAAAGCTGACATCACTAGCGATCCGTATGATGTTTCAACAGAAAACGAGGCCAATTATTTAGACGTAGTGACTTGGCAACCGAAACTATGACGCGACAGTGATTTTGAAACATCAAGCATTGCTTGGACACGGCTAACGGTTACATCCTTATCAGTGACCTGAGCGTAGGAAAATGGAAGAGTGAAAGAAAGCTGACATCACTAGCGATCTTTATGATGTTTCAACAGAAAACGAGGCCAATTATTTAGACGTAGTGACTTGGCAACCGAAACTATGGCACGACAGTGATTTTGAACTTCAAGCATTGCTTGGACACGGCTAACGGTTACATCCTTATCAGTGATCTTGAGCGTAGGAAAAGGGGGAAAGTAAAAGAAAGCTGACATCACTAGCGACCTTTATGATATTTCAACAGAAAACGAGAGCAATTATTTAGACGTAGTGACTTGGCAACCGAAACTATGACGCGACAGTGATTTTGAACTTCAAGCATTGCTTGGACACGACTAACGGTTACCTCCTTATCGGTGATCTTGAGCGTGGTAAAAAGGGGAGAGTAAAAGAAAGCTGACATCACTAGCGACCTCTGATGTTTCAACAGAAAAGGAGGCAAATTGTTTAGATCTGGTAACATGGTAACCGAAACTATGACGTAACAGCGATTTTGAACTCCAAGCTTTGCTTGGACATGGCTAACGGTTACATCCTTATCAGTGATCTTGAGCGTAGGAAAACGGGGAGAGTGAAAGAAAGCTGACATCACTAGCGACCTTTATGATGTTTCAACAGAAAACGAGGCCAATTATTTAGACGTAGTGACTTGGCAACCGAAACTATGACGTAACAGTGATTTTGAACTCCAAGCATTGCTTGGAGATGGCTAATGATGACATTCTTGTCAGTGAATTTGGAACTGTTACTGGACGTTAGAGTTACAGTGATTTTTCAGTAACGGTGACAAAGTAGCTGTGACGTGATTTCGTACCGATTTCTTGTTTTTATGTCTAAAACATCTAGCTCAGCGTAAGGAAAATCTACTATTATTGCCCTGTACTGAATTACAAGTATATGCCACTCATTTATGGAACGAATGGCATCTGTACCATTTCTTTTAGATTTCGGAATTTCGGGAACTCTTTCAATATGTTCATCAGTGATTCTTCTTTTTTTCATTACTGTTTTTATATTGGATGTCTTTTGCTTTAACAATTCCTAATGCGAGTGGCATTTGCACCATTCAGTTTAGATTTTAAATTTTTGTGGATTCTTAATTTATTCAGCACTGGCCCCTATTTAGTTTTATTTTACTTTGCTTCTGAACCGTTTGATGATGAATAACTTCTGCTTGAAAAATTTCCAAATATGTCTATCTTTCTTCCTAATAAAAGCTGCTATCACATTGTTACTACTACATTGTAAAAAATTGCCGTGAATAGTCAGTGTTTTACCCGGATTAAAACGGTTTACAGATCTTAAGCACGCCACCTGGTGGTCAACCATAAATTTTCGGTAGATAAACTAAATGTTCACGGTGTTTGAACTTTTACTGTATTTTAACCTTGACAATCTAGCAGCGTTCTTCTTAAAGTGGTTATATACCTGTTTTTTCACGTGCAATCAGTCCACTGGCAACGCCTCTGTGGGCAACACGTTTTTATTTCCCGGTCATTAGACTGTTAATGAACATTACGGTATTGTACTGTAAAATTACGATTGGCCACTCAGCTGCCGGTGTATCTACCGCAATTTGACTCTGCAAAGTTTTACAGTGTATAATAATTGCATTTATTATAGCTATTATTATTACATGGTGTTTGGAGTGCAGGATTTTCACTCTATGTTATATTTGTAACGCTTGTATTATCTAAACAGAAAGGAAGAATGCAACGTTCAAGTCTCCCACCAAGTTGGAATGAGGAAATGTCTTTGTACGTGCTCCCCAACACAAAATGAAATGAAAAAATAAAAAGAATGCATATGTAGAAAAGGAAGAGGAGAAAAGAAGAACGCAGATCCCTGCTTTTTCTATTTGTAGGACTCAGGGCTCGAGCTAAATACAACGGTAAGGTAAATCCCTTTAAATGGGGAGAATATCCAAGGATAAATAGGATGAGCGGAGGAAGAAGAGATAAGAGTTGTCGTTGAAAGAGATGCAAAAGCGTGAAAATTAAGAAAACAGAAAGGAGGAGAAATGGATCTCCTAATAGACTACTTCACCAGCTCTCTGTTTTGTCTGTTCTGAAAAAGCCCATTTTTCCCCATTACAGTTTGTTACTTACCAAAAGTTCTTCTGATGATCAAAGTTAAAAAAAAATATCCAATGCAACGATTTACACATTTCATCCTCTCTCACTTTGATTAATCAGTTTCTATGTTTTGTAAGACAATGTAATAAACAAAGAGGTCACAACTACATATCTGTACGAACAGAGTGCTTGAGCCAAATAAAATAATAGGTGTTTTTTATAGTTTTTTGTATTTGTGAAACTATCGAGTGATTTTTCTTCGGTGTTTAGCAGGGAATATATCTACAAGAAATATGAAATTTAAGGCGACTATTGTAAGAGGAAGTTTGATTACAATTCCATCAAGATATTTAAAAGCACTTTTCTTTACTGCTTACAATTGAACAATAAAATCTCCTGATACATGAAACAAGAAAAATGATGCCCAATACTATTAAAAAGTTTTGAATAAAATCTGCCGCTCTTTAGTATCAAGTCTTAAACATAATAATGAATAAACCTGATATAATTTCCGAAAAATACACTTGATATCTTCAATTCAAAAACGAAACTACGTGCGAGCTCTGTATCATGTATTTTAAAAATATTTTCCATTTCATCCAAAATTAATTTTTGGAAGAAATGGAAACTATTCTTCAATGTTTTATTGGGATGGGAACTATTCTTCAATGTTTTACATTGAAGAATATGGGAACTATTCTTCAATGTTTTACTTCAAGTTCATAATTTGACCTAAAACGCGAAGGCATTTTTGATTAAACACAAAACAGTATTTTGTCACTTTGTTTTCCTTATAAACTAACGAAAAACAAACACTCTAGATAAATTCCTTTTTTGATTTTCCGATCAAACCCTTTTTTATGTACAAGGAAAAAAAAGAGAAATTATGATGGAACACTACTTTGGAAGTTTTCATACATTTAAGCAAAAACTTTTGGTTTCCTTCAATAAAAGAGAGAAAACTATCAAAGAAACCAGACAGAAATTAATTATTTAATTCACATCGCTTTTTTTTCCGAAATTTCGTAACATAATATAGGGATCATGTCTGGAGTACGTTACATTCACTGACAAAATGTTATCAAAATTCTTGAAGGAGTTCAAACGCATTTTCATTACTAATTATTATGCTTCAGACCCCATATTTAAGATGCATGCGCACTTGCAAGGCTTCGTTTTTCATGTACTCAACATTTTCTTGTTTGATATATTTTCCTTCAGCAGTTATGAGATGTAAATTTTTATCTAGATATTCTTTTAAATTGCAACTCGAAACCAAGTTCGTTCTTCTGGGTCAAATGATCCGATTACAGAAGAACTTAACAGGAAACAATACAACGATACTTATTATAAGATTTACCGGTAAACTGAAACGAAATTGCGAGAAGTAATGTCCTTTTTCGTAGGACAGCTCGACTGTGTTGAAGCCTCTCTTAGGACACAATGCCTACGCCTTCGTTTTACAATAATTAAGAACGTGTGCGCGTTTCCCTTGCTCTTAGAAGGCGGTATCCATTTTGAATTTTATAATGCATGAACTCAACCGTTCACTTATCCACTTCCACATCCTGAAAGGAACTCTTTTCGTCTCAGCATCTCTAATCATTCTCAAAAGATCCTCACGAATTTCACGGATTGGAAGAAAATTACAATGCAAGAGGGGAACCTGATTATATTATAGTCGCTCATTTACTCGAGTCGCCGAGACAGAGCGCCCTAACCCAAGCAATCCCATTGTGTGCCGGGACTGATTTGTCGGCCGGAGAATTCCCAGTTCTCAGAGATATCTAGCAGCTGAGAGGAACCTGCTAATGATTGCGGCCTCGTATATATAGAGAGAGTGTGTGCGTGAGAGTGAGAGAGACTCTGTTGCACAAGCGTATCTGCTACTCATTCTAAAGTCATTTTAATATGTTTAACGATGAATACTGCGTTGCGACTGAAAGATCTCCATAGAAAGAGAAGAGGCAATGCGGCTCTCTCCATAAATCAAGAGTTGCTCTTTTACTTTTCTTTCCTTTCTTGCTTTCTTCCTTATTTATACATTTCCTTTTGGAGTAAAATGATTTTCTAAATATGAGTCTGTTCTTTATAGCTCTCCAGATAATCTCTTTTTGTTAAGAAATTGCAGCTTTTACTTGTTCTGTAATGTCCTTGTGATCTCCACACTAGAAACAATGTATTATTATTTAACCGCCGTAGAACAATGAAACGATGAGATATAAAAGTGACCTTGGAGGACAAAAGCTTTAGCTTAAATACAATGACCGACAGGTCTGTTTATTAGCATACACTCTTTTAACTTATGTATGACAGGTCGCGGTTGAATCTACACAGCACTTCTTCTATTCCAAAATCATATCCACTCTCCAGACGTAAACACACACATGGTTCTTATGCATCGTGTGTTTGTTGGGCACAAGAGGCCTTCAAGTTTGTGATGGCATACGTCATGACTTCTAGAGTTATCATTCACACTAAAGAGTCATTTACGAATGATCATTCATATGAATGGCTATTCAATTTCCCCTCCCGGTTGTTAGTACGCTCACTCAGTAAATAATTCATGACAGAGATTCCGTATTTACGATTAAAGCGTTTTCAAGGACACAGCGGAAATTAGTCAACTGAGAAGAAGAGAGAGAGCTGAGTTAGAACCCATTGACCGTTCACGAATGAATCTTCGTTCGTCGAAAACAAACCATTGAAATAAAGGGCAGTGACATGTTATTTGTTTCTTTTTGATTGGTGGGTTAACGACAACCATGAGCACGTCATTGGGCTATAAGACCAGTCGCCCGTTCCTAACTCAAGGCCACTGCTTCCAGGGAAGGAAAGAGCCAGTGCCGGAATACAAAAACAACATCCACTGACCAGGATTCGAACCCGGACCCATCTCGAACGAATGATCGGAAGCCATCGCTTAGACCACTGCGCCACCGAAGCGTCCCCTAACGTCTCATTCCTATTATGAAGTTTCACCGTATTTCCTGAGTGTTCGTTGCTCACCCATGTAACTTTGAGGCTGTTGTCAAGTTCTTGGGTGTATTTTTACAAGATAATTTGAGATGGGATGCACATGTTAGTAAAATTGCGGTTGGGATCAGATCACGTATTGGTGCCATTTATAGGATTTCAAGTTTCTTGCCTGCCAAGGTTAAGTTGTTATTTTATTTTTCATTTATTATCCATTTCTATCTAATTTTTTTTCTTGGCTTGGAATCGCACAACTATTGGAAATGTTCGTAGAATTTATGTTTTGCAAAAATTTTTTTTACGTTTGGTGAATCCGTCTTTACAGGTACATTCTCATTTCCTTAGTTATCAGACAATGACATTTGATAAATTACACAGTTTTCGATTATTATTGTTTATGCATTAACGTATATATGCTAATAAATATTCAGATCTAATTACCTTACATTTGTGTTCCCATTATCATGACACTCGTGGTAATACTAGTTTTTAATACCTAGAGCACCTACTAATTTATCATTTAATAATTTTAACGTGACCTGCCCTATGTCCTGGAATGGGTTGCCGCTTCGGATCAAGACGATGCCACACTGTTCGGTATTTAAAAGAGAGCTTAAGACTTTCTTAATTAATGGTTGATTAACGGTTGGTCATATATTATGCATCATTACTTCAATTTACCGTATTGTTCCTTGGCTTGACGATTTAGATTCATTGGGGGGGGGGGGGGGGCTAGGGGCTCGTCAGGCTTTTTGTTAGCCTTTTTCTCTGGCTCCCTTGCCATATTACATCGCAACCAAGGGCGGATTTATGGGATCGCGCAAGTCGCAATCGCGAAGGGCCCTGCGTTCCAGAGAGTCCCCGATTCACTGTGAAAAGAGAAGTAAAGCAAGGAGGAAATAAAGAAAAGAAAAAAAGAGGGGAAAGGTTATGTTGATGAATATAATATTTTGCGTATTCATAGAAAAGCAGTCGTGGTTCAAACTTTATGTAGTGCTTGTCGTCTGTTCTCTACTTAAGAAATGTAAAGTTGGCTATCCTGCTTGTCAAGCGGGTAAAATTTTGCTAACTAGAGTAATTTCATTTGTGCGTTGTGGCGACACTGGCCACTGGTAACGCCGCAGCATACCTAAAATATCCTCTGTAATCTGTGTTGCCATTCGATCTCCACGTTGTGGTATTATACTGTGTTACTTACTTAATATTGTGATTATTATTAACACCTAACCGTGTCCTTAAAATCGGCATGGTTACAGCTGTTGTTTCCGTTTCCAGTTCGTATATGCAGAATAATAAGAAACTTATGAATGGAATATGGGATTACACCATAAAATACAAATTCTGAAGATGTGAATCCGTTCTATGGTGTAAATATGACATGAATGGTAAGTCAGAGAATATCCGAAAACTTGAAAATTTCGTCGTCCTGGAGCGACGAAATTTTATCCCGGGAAATCATGGGATAGAATTCTTAACCTCCATATTCGCTAAACATGAATGCCGGTTGCTTCGACTAGCGAATCCCGTGATGGCTGTATATTCAAATTAATTGAAAATTTGAGACTTGGTCGTTCTGGGTGGTGTAATGGTTAGTATACCCGGGCGCTATCTGGGAGACGTGGGTTCGGTTCCCGCTCTAGGACGACAAAAGTTTCAAGTTTTCGGATATTATCTGACTTACCATCCATGACATATTTACACTAAAACATAAAACAAAAAACAGATTCACATCTTCAAAATTTGTAGTAATCGAATTATTTGATGATGATGAAATTGATTTACAGTCCATTTAAAATTGTAATAAATATACCAGAGACCCGGATGTGTCTCAAAACGAGGGGCCCCCAGAAGGTTCAGTGAGACGGGCCCCTACAGCATAAATCCGTCCCTGACAGCAACGATTTGTTTTAAGGAATTTGTTCCGGTGCTTCAAATTATTTAAAACTAAAAGATTATAGTGTTACTTTGGTGTTTTGTAATTATTATTTACTTTAGTTATGCTCCCTGTGGTGAGAGTTTTCATGATTTGGCTATGACGTGTTCGCACCTTCGTCTTGTCAGTTTGTGTGACTTAATAATTTATTTTAGTATGTAACTTTTTGAAAATAACACTTTCGTTAGTATATATTTCATCATGTGTATGTCTTAATGGAAATATGATGTTGCTTCCAAAAATCGAATTGTATGGAAATAGTTATACTTCTGAAGTTTTGTAATTGTTATACTGCTGCAATTTTTAAGTTACTTTGGTTGCATTGCATGCTGCGTGCAACCGTTGATTTCTATGATATAGAAAACCTCAGTTCATTAATTGTGTTTGCCCATTTCTATTACCATTGGTATTACTGTATTCTTGGACTTTTGTTGTTTATTATGATTGTAGATGTAGTCCCTGGTGTGTATGGATTAAATTCTGTTTTGTTGTGGTGTGGCATGAAATTATAGTTAAAGTAAATAAAGAATAAATACAGGCTGACACTTGGTAAAAAATAAATAAAAAAATAAATAAAACCTTTAAAAATATATATAACCTAAAACCTAAAACCTTATACTGTATAACCTATAACATTTTTATTTTAACCTTTTAAAATAAATAAAGAATAAATAAAGGCTGACACTTGATAGTTCTCGACATTACTTTTCTTGTTGGGAATTCTTTTCCGAATTCATGGGGACGGAAGAAAGTTAAATGAGAATGAGTGTCGTAGGAATGGTGGATTGAATGATCATGTGTGACGTACTACAAAGGTGAAGTACGTGTCAAAACGACAAATCTGTGGAGTTACATTACTGTTGATGTAGTTTAGTTGGTTAGAACAACTGGCTCCGGAGCGAGGAGGCGTGGTTTCGAACGATTAATTTGCGTTTCTATACACTCACAGCTCATTTCGACAAACTTCCCTACAGAGCAAGAGCTTAAGGTACCCATTAACCGTTCACGAACAAATCTCCTCCTGTCGCGAACAATTAGCTTTCACCATTCAAATAAAAATCACTCACGTTTCATTCCCATTCTTAAGTTTAATCATATTTCCTATCCGACTCTTCATTACTCATTTTATAACATTCCTTTGCTGTTCATGGAATTCGAATCTTCATATTCCGGAGGCACGGTTCTCCCAATTGGACTACGCCGGCAGGCTTATCACTGCCTCATTTTCTATTTGACACATCGTTACTTCAGTAGTACGGCATCTAGGGATTGCTCTTCCAATTGAACCACGCCGTCAGGCTTATAGCTGCTTCATTTTCGATTTGACACATCGTTACCTCAGTAGTCAGTCATCTACGTCATGTCACGTAGTGTAGCGTTCTTTACTATCTGAGACGTATGTATTAATGTATATCCTACTGAACACTACATACAATCAGTTCTTATCCACTCATTTTAAATGAAACAGGAGTCTCTCAAATAAAATTCAAGAAATAGTTACTTACAGTTCTTCCTTTTATTCTGTCAATATTTCGTAAGCACTACTCATGC
Organism: Macrothele yani; assembly: GCA_039090855.1. Lineage (NCBI taxonomy): Eukaryota > Metazoa > Arthropoda > Arachnida > Araneae > Macrothelidae > Macrothele > Macrothele yani. The sequence goes on from CM077005.1 coordinate 7,385,516, forward strand.
AGAACTTGATTTATAACAGCACTAATATTTTGAAACTAATTAACGTAAGTTAGTAAGCAGGAAACTTGATTAACAAACTCCAACACTAAATATATAACAACACAACTCGAACACGCTGACTGAAGTAAACCCAGCTTCAGTGTAATGCAGCTTCTATTAATACGATAATGACATCACACCATAACACACTTCGCTGCTTTCTTCAACATTATATATCTCCTTCCTATCTGTCAACACGAACACGTCACGCAGCCTGACCTCAATATTGTTGCCAACATACATTCCGCGAGTGGGAAAAATAACGTTAAGGTTGAAAACGCTTAAAGAGGATGAACTCAAAATTTGCATAGGGAAAGAAACTAAAAGTGAAAGTTAAATGAAAGTATACGTCATAATAGTACGTTGCATCCCCTCCCCCTCGAAATCTCAGGTTTCGTATCAGCCGACAACCATGTTCGAAGGGATTATCGCATTGTAGAAAAATTAATTTCTATTAATTTCGTGCGTTGTGTGGAAGAATCATAAAACAAATTTTCGAAACTTCACGGCAAGAAGATTCATTTTCCCTTGGGTGCTAATATAACCTTATTTTCCCTTGGGTGCTAATATAACCTTTCCTTTCCGACGTTGGAATTCGAATTCACATCATGCTAATCCGAAGCGGCTGTTCTCCCAATTGATCTACATCGGCAGGGTTATCAGTGCTTTAATTAATACACACAATTGACGTGGATTAGGAGCATCAAACAGAAGTCATCGCTCCTTCCACGTTCATAAGTGAGTCACGGAAAAATTATCATCAGCCGCTACCGGGAATCGAACCCAGGGTCTTCCAGTTACGAGCCGGACATGCTGCCACCGCACCACAGCGGCCTCGAATGTGGTTTGGCAGTTAGTCGTTTGTGAGTCTGGAGAATTCGACGCCGCTGTGGTGCAGTGGTAGCATGTCTGGCGAGTAACTGGAAGACCCTGGGTTCGATTCCCGGTAGCGGCTGATGAAAACTTTTTCGTGACTGACTCATAAACGTGGAAAGAGCGATGACTTCTGTTTGATATCACTGCTTCATTGTCTATTTGATATATGTGTTACCTCAGTCATCAACGTTATGTCACATAGTACGTTACAACTCACATAACGCTTGACACTTATTGATTCTCGACATCTCTTTTAATATTCGAAATTCATTCTTGAACTTATGCGTACGGAAGATAGTTAAATGTGCTATGGCTTCAGTGTGTGTGTGTGTGTGTGTGTGTGTGTGTGTGTGTGTGAGTTGTTGTTGTAACGGGGGATTGAATGATCATTCACAATGATGAGAGCAAACCTTTCACGGTAGAGTCATTCGTTGAAAACGAATCGCTCATGAATGGTCCATCACCATTGAGAACGAATCGTTCACAATGGTCATTCAGATAGTTTTGTAAAAATTATATTTCAATGCAATTCAGTGTGTTCAATTTATCCTGGTATCACTTTACAAATGAGATAGTTTATCTTAACGTTGGCGTATCGCGTTCAAATCATCGTGTGGTCTATCCTTTTAGCACGACAATTGTCAACGAATTATGTAAAAAGTCGTGCAATTTCAAACACAACAGCTTAGTGCATCCATTCCAAGTCAGCCTAAGAGTTTAGTATTGTTGAAGTACCCTCTAAGAAAAAGGTAGCCACAGTTCACAGTGTCTCAATGGAATGCAAGGATGGTATCAATCTGCGGTACACTGCATTTCCGTCCTTACTACTAAACATTACTACAGCACTGACCCTTTCATTTACGGCTTTATCACCTATGTAATTTTTTAGTATTTTGATGATTCATGTACCTCTTTATTAAATTACTTATTGAAAAAATACCTTATGTCTAACAACATACAAAACAGCCAAGGCTCGTATGAATTAGGAAAATTTACATTAAAAACGAGAGGCTTATTATGTTCAAATGCAGAAGTCACACTACTGTGGGGCTTGATACAATATCCATATACTGTATGCAGTAACAATCGCATACAATTTACACTTTCGTAGTAACTCGTTGATAGCAACTAATAAAGCTGGCTACTTATAATGACCGACATCTCAAAACTAACAACCGTGATAAGGCTATGCGTTATATATCACCAGTAGTGTTATCACTGCGTAAAATCGGCAGGTGTTTGTTTGACTGTTGTTAACGGTTAACGACCCTGTTGGACATCTAAGAAAATAAGGAGTTTTTATCCAAATCTAGAGCCACTGGTCCTAGAGAAATAACAGAACCAGCGTCGTAAGACCACCCATCATCCAGGACTCGAACCAGGACCTATCTCATACGAATAACCAGAAGCCCAATTTTCGCACTTCGGTTATCGCGACGGCAAAACACCCTACTGAAAATTTAGGAAGAATTCAACTAACTAAGAGAAAATGAATGTTTGCTCTTATTTTTTTTTCAAAATCGGAAGTTTTAATAATACTCAGGTCTGTTTTGTGCATCTGAATATAAAAAAATAATATGATACTTGAAGCTCAGAAGCATTCAGAAATTTTTCTATGCGGCAAATTAGATCTAAATATTAAATCAGACCTGCTAAATATACGCAACGGAAGGTAAAACCAAGTCGGAAATTTCTGCGTGTGTCCATCTCGAAAACGTCAGGCAACCTGCAAGCATGATGTTCAGGTTACTGAAAACTTTTGATATCAACCTCAGATTTCTTTATCGAAAATTTCAAGATGTAAGGAATCTGACAATAGATGGCAAACGTATATCGGGACGCTCTCCTTCTGTTTGAACACCAGAAATCATAAACCAGTTCATCGCTCAGATTCCGAGAAATTCGTTCCGTCAATGAATGATAACGGCCCTAAAACTAAAAATCTGAAAAATAAGTGTACAAAATGCGCTGAATGAAGCTCTAAGACACAGTTTATTGTCGGACTGCTGGTAGTCTGCAAAATATTAGCTCAGACAGAGGAAAAATATCTCCTCCATCGGCACGCCAACGGCATGCATCCCAGCATGCTTTTCGCCGACGAGAAAATTTTCACCACTGAGGATAATTTCAAAAGCCAGAATGGCAGGGAATACTAGTGTGAGTCAAAAGTTCATCCCGTTTTGAGCTACACATAATATTGTGCCACCGTTCCTGTGTAAAACACACGCTAGCGTCGAATGGCCACGGCGATGGCGTTGAACATGCTGACTTGCATTTGGCACAGAGCCACATTACGTAATGAGGTGAGCAGACGATGGAGGTTGATAAACGTGCTGTTCCGGTGTTCATAAGCCTTTATTGGAAACACGGATTAAATGCAGAAGCAGAATCGAGAGAAATTTGAAGAGTTGATGGCGAGGAGACCGTGTACAGCGAAACTGCGCAATAATAATTCACGCTTTTCAATACTGGAAACACCAGCCTTGAAGACAACCTGAGATCAGGACGTTCATCTACCACAACCTATGACCGAAAACCCCGATGTCAGTACACGACAATTAGCTCATCGCAATTTACCATCATTCATCACCTGAACTAGCTCGGTTTCTCCTCCAGGTGCCATCGAATAGTTCCTTTTTCTAGCATGCGCAACAGCGTTCAGCTCTCTGCTACAGATTGCCATAAAATCCACAGAACAATAGGTTTTGGCGTTCGTATCTTCAAAAGCGGATACTTTTACGTTTTCCTGCCACTGTGAATAAGTAGCTGAGAGCACGTCAAGAAGTACATCCAGTGGTTCAAAGCGTGCAGGTCGAAGGGAAAGTCATGTTATGCATTTGGCAGGGCCGGATTAGTGTGTGTGTGTGTGGTGTGTGTGTGTGTGTGTGTGGGGGTCTATAGGGGCTATAGTAGTGGGGCCCACCATGACCAAGGGCCCAGGAAGCATGCCTGGGCAAGTAATAGAGTGAAAGAGAGAAGTTCATAAAAATGTTTTACTTTTGCCTCGTATATGATTTACACTTGGTAAGAAACAGAGGCTGGAAGACAAACAGATTTCAAGACAGTGACTCACCAAGGATAAAGGTTTCATGTCGCTGTGCACAGCGGAGTCGGCGAGACAGTTTTAGCTTTTCCACTACCACACATCCAGTGGTTCAAAGCGTGCAGTTCGAAGGGAAAGTCATGTTATGCATTTGGCAGGGCCGGATTAGGGGAGGTATCTATAGGGGCTATAGCCGTGGGGCCCACCATGACCAAGGGCCCAGGAAGCATGCCTGGGCAAGCAATAGAGAGAGTGAAAGAGAGAAGTTCATAAAAATGTTTTACTTTTGCCTCGTATATGATTTAGACTTTTGTAAGAAACAGAGGCTGGAAGACAAACAGATTTCAAGACAGTGACTCACCAAGGATAAAGGTTTCATGTCGCTGTGCACAGCGGAGTCGGCGAGACAGTTTTAGCTTTTCCACTACCATCTACCGGTACCTCCCAATTTGTACTTGGAACCGTTACCTGTCGAAGTCCTTTTTGGCTTCATATTGTATTTAACAAAAAATGTGAACTAAGAAAGATATACAATCTTAAATCAGTAGAACATCCAAGACAAAATCTAGGAATCTTAAGCTTTTAACTCATGCTCTTCTGAGAACAATGAAAAGTACAATGACTTATTATAAAAACTCTACAAATAATTCAGTAGTTACAGTTTTATATTTTAACGGAATTCATACTAGTTCTCCATTATAAGTTCTTTGGGGGCCCACTCAGATGTCTTAGTCTTGGGGCCCACTCAAATGTCTTAGCCTAGGGCCCACTAAGGCCTTAATCCGGCCCTGGCATTCGGTGGAATTTCCAGGGACCTGCGCACTGGGAACTCGTTTTAGATGCTCAGACTACAGACATGGGCCCTTATACCGAACAACTGTAGCGAGCCCATGGTACTCTGCGTCAACGCTACACAGGGGTTATCAATAGGAGGTTGGCGTTGCTGCAAATATCACCCGGCGTCAGTTATGGTTTAATAAATAATGCCATGTAATGGTTCAAAGAAATCCAGTGCCAACATCTATAAAGAAACAATTTTAGAGAAACTTGTCAAGCCCCTTCAATAAGACAAAGTTCGGCAACAAACATTGTACTTTTTTTGCGGGATTTGGTGTTACTCACAAGGCCAGAAATATTCATCTATGTCGTCAGAACGGGGTACTTGAGTTTATTTCCCATGATAATTGGCTATCCCCAAGTCCAGACCGCAAACTGCAAGACTAATTCTGCGATATTTGGGAAAACAGGGACTGTTTCTCCAGGTATTCCAATATTTGCAGTTACAGCTATTGATGACTGGCAGCGTCTTTGAAGTTTTGTGTGAAGGCTAATTATTTTGACCACGACTGAAACGAAGATGTTTTACAGCTATGTAATGTAAAGAAAAATGTTGCTAGTAGAGTGGAGACATGAATATTATGAGGGAGTTTGGCCATGTGGAAAGAATGAGTGATGAAGTGCTAACTAAGAGAATTTAATAAGCCTAAGTGGCAGAAAAGGAAATTAGTAGAATTCAGAGGAAATCATGGAAGGACGAGCTCAAGGAATCCTCGCAAGATAACAAGATAATCAATGAAGTACGAAAGGTCTTGTGTGTCAGACGTGCGATGGATGTCAATGGAGATAGAGTCGTATTTCCAGGACACAGTAAATCGACGCCTTTGATATAACAACAGTAAGTAAGATTTAACACCATACGTAATTTTTATTTGGCAGATGAACTATGTTCGTAGAGTTAACCTCGGAAGCTCAGAAAACAGCTTAGTGAAATGTATGTATGCAATTTTACTTGACTCTTAAACGACAATACCGCCCAAAATGCCCGTATATGCAGATGGCCACGGCCGCCTGAATTGCTTGCCTAGTGCGAGTAGAACTTCCTATCTTCACATGTCCTAGGAATTTATATAGCCTCTTGAGGATTAGTTGAACTAACCCTCAGTCACGATTGTTCCCACTAAAAAACGAAGTGAACTAGGAGTTTTATTTTGCGTGGCGACTACGGCTGAGCCAGCAGCGGTGTGTGGCTGCTGCTAGCTGAGGATTCTAAAAAAACTATAAAATTCCCCCAACTGACACCAGAGGGCAGCACAAGAGAGCCAACATCGTCGTGGACAAATGTCATCGAAGGAGGCGCGCACCAAATAAACACGTGATGTCATCAACCGACCACGCCCCGAACGACAATATCGAGACCAGAAGTTAGGAGAGCAGGAAGTCATTCATTAGATCGATCAGCAGCCGCCCCACCCACCTCTTCTGTCAGAAGACGACTCGCCCCGCACTACCATTAATGTTGCCTATGAGAGCCAGAACTCCCCTTTTATACTACTTGCGTGGTTTCATATATCCGCTATGTAAATAATTAAGGCCCCCAAATTTATTAATTTTCGATGCCTATACCCATGTAAGGCAATTAGAACTCCCTGCCTAAATTTAGGGCTGTAGTTCAAGGAACAGACAAAATTAATGCCGTTCGACATGCACATCTATCATGCCTTATACGGGACTCAACCCTGGTCGCAATAAGTTATCTCCAGAAGCAAGAGTTTGTGACCGTTTGGTCACCCGGTAGGCGCACAGAGATCTGGAGCAGCAGGAACACAAATGTCCTCTGCTGGAGATGCTTCTACATATCTTTTAATTGGCCCATAATGAGTGGTATCATGTTTGAACATAATCAGACCCGGAACTTTGAGTTGCACTTACTGATCTTTCATGATTTAAATAATCAACTGGATGTGAATGAGTACAGTCAAGGCTATTTCAGCAAGATGGCAAGACATGCCAGATGGGACATACTATATATAAATTTTGAGGAACTCACGATTCCGAAGGTCTTGTGGCCTCATCAATCGTCGGATCATGTGTCCTCTGATTTCATTTCAATTTAGGTTTCTCCCAAGGACCATGTTTTTGAAGGCAATCCTGTCGCACTGCAAGCATATAAGAAGAAAATTGTGTAAACTTTTTTGGAATTTTAAGGCCTGATACTTTGCGTCATGTGTCGTCGTGTAATGATTTATCTGAAAGCTGTTATCTGCCATTTGAAAATTTCACTACTACGCATGAAAATTTCAAGGGTCTTTTCCATTCAAAAATCCTTGTTTTCTAACATGTTTTATACAACAAATATAATTTTGTTTTTCTTGATTATTTCCCTTTTTACAAAGAAAGCAGTTTTTGTCTTATCTTCTAAAACAAATCATATCACAGTGAACCAATTTTGTGTCCAGCTAAGTGTCTCATTGATCGCGAGAATAAGTTATTCGTTACTAATGTTCTCCTTATTCAAAACTGTGGAGTATCTTCCCTGACTACATTTCGATGAACATTATAGATTCGAGTTTTTTAAATCAAGGCCAAAGGTTTACATTACAGCATATTGCCTTTTTGGAAAAATAAATACGTTGATCCCAGTACCATATACTGTGGGCTCTGCCTTTCGTGAAGAGTTAAACAAAATATTCAGAAGATCATTGACCCTACATTTAGGCACCTTTTCTGGAAAGTTTATTGACTTTGAAAAATAACTGTATTTTATATCATGCTGTGTGAACTGGACACATAGCACTTTCTTGGGACTATGACATAAAACGAGGCCAAAACAAAAGTTTCAAAATAAGTTTGTCATTTCAAATGCATATCGTTGGGAGCTCTGCGAAATAAAAGGATAACGCCTTGGAAATAAACTTGAATGAAAGCCAAGCTCAGGCAGTTTAGAATGAAAATAATTTGAAGCGAAGGAATCCCTAGAGGAAGAATTGGGTCATGGGAAACAATAAGAAAGACATCAGGACGGTTTGTGTCTGAAAAATGCTGAGACAACATTTCTTCTTTGTTCAAAATAGTGGAAAGAACATGGTCGGCGTCACAGAAAGTTTTCTTCACAATCGTCATCCAGAGACATTAATAAAGGTCACCAGAGAAGGCCAGTGACCCTAGACAGGCGGCGCCTTTTAAGAGATCGTTATTGTGCCAACAGGATCATTCCTCCTCTCAAGGACGATATATGCAACTTTTACATTAAACATCTTTCGATTCGGGATGACATCAAAATATTGATTATCAGCGAATATGAGACCGACATGAATGAAATTCAAAGATAATTTGAGAAAGTTATTTTAACATCGAAATATAAAATTATTTTTGTAAAATACTAGAAAAAGGTTAAATCAGAATATGTGACTGAGGCGGTTAACGGTCCAAAACTAGTTTTGGTGAAAAACGCATTTAAAGTTTCGAGCTATTTTCGTTTGTACTGAGATGATGGCTCACTAGTTAAATGTAAGAAATTAGCTAATTCATTACCGCAATATTTCAAACTACGGGTCGAGCAGAAGAGCTTACCACTTAATAATATGCCACCAGAAGGATTCTCCATGAAAAGTTGTTGTACTTATATAATAAAGTACGACCGTTTTGCTCCAATATGGAAAAGAGAGACATATTCCTTAACAAGCCAGAAAGTTCTCTAAATAAAACAAAGGAAAAGAGGAAACTAAAATTGTGAATTTTGTATGCTGATAAAACTATTCCCTCGTCAATACTGTTTCCTTATTTTGTAATTTTTCTACTTCATTTCTCTTTCTTCTTTACTCTGTATACTACTGGCATTATACACTGACGGAAAAAAAATCCCAACACCACGAAAAAAAAAGTTGTAGAGGAATGAAATGGCTGCAATACATTTGTATAGGTAACATATTTAATCGATTAAGGTTTCAAGATCACAGCTTAATGTAAGCGCGAGAAGAGCCATTTTAAATGTGAAATGCTGGTACATTAATAACCGGTGTAACCGCCAGAATGTTGAATGCAAGCACGCAAACGTTCATGCATTGTGTCGTACAGGTGCTGGATGTCAGTTTGTGGGATGGAGTTCCACGCCTGTTGCACTTGGTCGGTCAATACAGGGACGGTTAATGCTGGTTGGGGGTGACGCTGGAGTTGTCGTCCAATGATGTCCCATACGTGCTCGATTGGTGAAAGATCTGGTGATCTAGCAGGCCACGGCAACATGTCGACACTCTGTAGAGCATGTTGGGTTACAACTGCGGTACGCGGGCGAGCGTTATCCTGTTAAAAAACGCCCCCTGGAATGCTGTTCATGAATGGCAGCACAACAGGTTGAATCACCAGACCGACGTACAACTGTGCCGTCAGGGTGCGTGGGATAACCACGAGAGTGCTCCTGCTGTCATGGGAAATTGCTCCCCAGATCATAACTCCAGGTGTAGGTCCAGTGTGTCTCGGCCGCAGACAGGTTGCTTGCAGGCGCTCACTTGGCCTCCTTCTAACCAACACACGGCCATCACTGGCACCCAGGCAGAACCGGCTTTCATCAGAAAACACAACAGATCTCCACACCGTCCTTCAATGAACTCTTGCTTGATACCACTGACGTCGCAAACGGCAGTGGCTTGGAGTAAGTGGAATGCACGCTACAGGGCGTCTGGCTCGGAGCTGTCCTTCAAGTAACCGATTTGTAACAGTTTTTTGTGTCACTGTGGAAGTAACCGATTTGTAACAGTTTGTTGTGTCACTGTGGTGGCAACTGCAGCTCGAATTGCTGCCGCTGACGCAGTACGATGCGCCACGGCCATACGCCGTACACGGCGGTCTTACCTCTCAGTAGTGCCACGTGGCCGGCCGGAACCCGTTCTTCTTGAGGCAGTACCTTCCCTTGACCACCGCTGCCAACAATCATGCACAGTGGCTACATTCCTGCCAAGTCGTTCTTCAATATTGCGGAAATAAAATCCACCTTCTCGTAGCCCTATTACACGACCTCGTTCAAACTCCGTAAGCTGTTGATAATGGCTTCTTCGTCTTCTTAAAGGCATTCTTGACTAACATCAACACACTACGTCGAATCTCAACGATAACTAACGCTCACGAACGTTACAGCGCATATTTACAGCAAACCTGCTTTGCATGTTCCGAGGGGCGCTACTAGCGCCACACGTATGCGCCGAGCGCAAAATTTGCATAGACGCCATCTTACAGATGTACTCTCACCGCCTACCAACTGTCGTTTATCTAACACAACCCCTTCTTGGTGTTGGGATTTTTTTCCGTCAGTGTATTACATTAGGTACATTTTGCATGAGAATTTATTCTTTTTACAGTTTTGTAAAGATTCTACTGAAATGAGGAACATATAGGCTATACTTGTTAGATTTAAGTGGCTGTAACAGTGTGAATTTTGAAGATAATACCTGATACCAGTTGCGTTTGAAAGAGTAAGGTTTGAAGTAAAAGAAATGATCAAAATCTTAAAATAGAGTTTTGGAGACCTAACCGCTTTTCTTGGAGCAGTGTTACCTATACGCATAACAAACGTTCAGTTGCAATGTTGGCTCCTCCTTCAACATAAAAGTTCAGTAACAAAGTTGATTTCTCCTTCAACATAAACAAACTTTGAGTAGCTATGTTGACTCCTCCTTCAACATAAACAAACTTTTAGAAGCAATACTGACTCCTCCTTCAACATAAAAAAACTTTTAGTAGCAATGTTGACCAATATTTCAATATAAATAAACTTTCAGAAGCAATGCTGAATTCCCCATCGCCTGTATCATTTTCTGCATATTTATGTGAGTTCTTTACGATGTATCTTACAATTTTCCTGTTGTTTTCTTAATGATGCCTTAACTGTAAATTTTTACGGATTCTGTTCGTACTTAAAATTTATTGGCATGGACATTTCAACGTTTCGTTTTCTTCGTAAAATTTACTTCGCGTTTTATTTCTCCTTTATCCTTTTCAAATTTCATATTAAAATTTCCTGAAGGTGAGTTTTCACTCTGGTTTCCCTTCCCTTTGTTTGCGGAACAGCATGTGCATGCCATTTTCCGTCTTCTCTTTCTTTCTTAAAATTTGCAAGATGCTAAAAATTCATTTAATCGGAACTGTACTTTGCTGACAATGCTCTGCTTGAACGGACTTGAATGTCATTTTTCATTCTTCAATTTTAGCGGAAAACTTAACGCTGATCCCTTGCTTAATGATGATTTAAATTAAGGTAATGTTTTAAAAAAATCCGCAAATAAATTAAATTTTGGCAAATAGGAATCATATTGCCTAGAGCTTTATCTTCATTAGCGTTGTTTGATATTGAAGAAAAGAAATTCGTCCGGCCACTTTATTCGCAGTGCTTAAAAAATGAAAAGTACGCAAAAGTTGAAAAATGAGCGCACATATGTAGTGTGTACAGGGACAAACTACAGATGTCTCTTCCCAGCAGTTTTACTGTTACTTTGAAAAAAAAATTAAGAAGTAAAGATTGGGAGAGCTTTCGACGGCAAAGAAAAGGTTTTTTAGGTATTTCGCAGACGCGCCCTGTCACTTTTTGCTACACACCTAAACAACATTTTATTCCCGTATGCTTTCTTTTTTTATCTCCGTATCCTTATAAACCTTTGAGTTCAAGAACATGTTTTATGTAAAAGAATGTGTTTTTAGGGCCTTGAAAGGCGGGCTATTCCCATTTGTAATCGTCTCTCAGTCGAAACAGACTCGGGGACATGCTAATGGCGTTGTGGCGTGCTCAGGCATCACTTCACACCTTCTTGCATCACTGATCCTTCTCCTCCTCTTCCTCCCGCTCTTCTTCATCTCTGTCTTCCTCGCAGGTTTCCTTTCAGTGATCAACAACCAATTACCATAAAACGTGCTTAGCACGTAAGTCTGTCTCCATTCATTAAAGAACGTGTGTGGAGTGTAAGCTCCACCCTGTTTCTTTTATTCATCTCTCTCTCTTCTTATTCTTCTCCGCTCTTATCCTTTACGTTTTTCTTCCTTCAGCGAGGAAAGAGCTTCGCAAGGGGTGGCAGAGGAAATGATTTCGAAGATCGATAACCGGGAGAAGTAGCGCTTCTGTTTCCGAAAGCGCTCTGCCATCATCCGCAAAACAGCTTGCATGCCTCCATCTAAGCTTCTCTCCCTCCCTACACTTTACTCATGGTTTTCTTTTGTTCTCTTAACTGTTTTTGCTTCCCGATGTTGAATTTTTTCCCTATTTTTGACATTTTTCTTTGCATTTGAGAAAAGTGAAGTTGTATTGACGTTTAAGTGGAATGGTATATCAAATAACTCACATTTTCTCACATTTATGTTGTACACAACCTTTCTTTGGCAGATAAAGTACTTGAAATTGTACAGGTCATTTTCATTTCAACGGTAAAGTGTCCTAAACATTTGATTTTGACATCTTGTTGGGATTCCATGTAGCAAAGATAAATTTTTGGTAATTTCGTGCAAAGTTAGAAGGACAGGAAACAGCAGAACTCTAATGTTTGAGATAAAACTGGGAGAACTCTTTCATCCAAGAGACGTATTACCAAATGAAAATAAAAATGAAAAAGCGGAGAATTATATTTTATTAAAAATGAAACTATTTACCGAGGGTGAGTCGAACGTTTTGCAATATTTGGATCACTTTATGTCTCCATACGTACCTTTACGACTGAAGCTGACTAGCATTCAAATTACAAGACATCGTGTTTCACCGTCTTTAGCCATCTGTCTGACAGTTCATCGATTTTGCGGCGGTACCAGTTCTTTTCCTTCGAGGCGAAGAACTCCTTCACCTCCTCCCGGTTGTTGAAATGTCACCCGCAAAAGAAGTGGGCCATGGACCGGAGCAGGTAATAATCCGACGGGGCAAGGTCCGGATTATATACTGGGTGTGGCATCAGTTCGATGCCTTCAATTTCCTGGAGTTTTGCCCGGGTCGTTTGCGCGGTTTGAGGCCGACTGTTGTCCTGCTGTAGAAGAGGGCGCCTTCTGTTTACCAGTGCCGAGTACTTTTCCAAAACAGCATTCATCCGCTCCAGCTGTTTAGAGTACAGGTTGGCGTAGACGGTCCGACCTTCTGGAACAAATTCGTAATGGATTATCCCCTCGATATTCCACCAGAAGCAGAGCATCACCTTGTGCTCGAAGCGCCCACGTTTAGCAACAAGTTCAGGACGCTGGCCTGGGCTCAACCACTGCCGTTAAGTGTTAGGATTACGGAAATAGACCCACTTTTCATCGCACGTAACAATTCTTCTGATGAAAGGTACATCGCGCGGGTTTTCTAGGAGGTTCGTGCACACTTCCACTGGTGGTTTGCTCAGCTGGCGTCAGTTCGCGAGGGACAATGCGGTAGCTCCTGTAGACCTTGCCGAGGTCCTGAAGGTGATGAACCACGGTGGTCTGTGATATGCCCAGCTCGCCTGATAATCTCCGAGTGCTGGTTGTCAGAACTGCCTCTACGGCTGGCGCACGGACTCCGAATCCACGGTCCGTGGCCTACCTGACCTTGGCTGATCGTCGAGGTTCCTGTCACCTAAATGAAATTTCTTGAACCACGTGGTTTCGGTGCTGTGATCCACGGAACCTTTCCCTTTCGCATGACAAATGTTTCGTGTTGCTAGCAGCGTTACGGCCGATCTCAAACTCGTGAAGCAAAAGTTCCCTAATTAGTCGGTTGTGGCTGGTAAATTTTTAGCTGTCCCAAACCACAGACAGAATGACGACATGCAATGCTGTTCACAGCCACTGCAGTCAGTCGTAAGGGATATTTGTAAATCCCTTACGACTGACTGCAGTGGCCGACTTGAACTAGTTTAAACACGTGACGTACCCGCCGCAGCACATGCGTTTATGAAAATATTGCAAAATATTTGGGTCTACAGCCCGGACTCAATCGGACACAACTACTCTTTGATTTCTGCGTCGCGAGGGAGACACTAACGAAATGAATTTAAAATTACTTGACCGCAATGCTTTAAAAATAATAATTTCAACATCTGACGTTTTATTTTGGTTTGCTGTTTATGAACTGAACTCAGAAAAGCAAGTAACGTTTTCTAAAATAAGGGAGAAACTTTCAGTGAGTTGCCAATTATTTTGACCACGTGGTTCGTACTTGTTGGGTCACCTTTTGCCCTTAACATTGCTTGAATTCGTACTGGTATTGACTATATTAAATATCGGTAAGTGGCTTGGGATATATTAGCCCAAATGCGATGAACAGCACCCTCTAGCTCTCGAAGATTTGATGGCATCGAATCCGACCGTCTGATACCCCTTTCGACTTCATACCACAAATGCTCCATTGGATTGAGATCCGGTGATTGAGAAGGTCAATGTAGTTGGGAAATGATACCGTGGTGCTCCTCAAACAATTTGAGTACAATGTGAGCCATATTACACGGAGCATTTTCTTGGTGGAAGTATCCATCTCCATTGGGATAAACCATTAACATACCTGGGTGGACTTTGTGGGCAAAGATATTTAAATACATTTGGACGGTCAGAAGTTGCTCCACACGAATCAAAAGGCCCAAGCACTCCCACGAAAACATGCCCCGACCATAACGTTGCCTCTTCCAGCTGGAAGAGTAGTGACGATGCAAGATGGGTCCATGCTTTCATGCTGCTCTATCCAAATACCCACCCTTCCATCTTCAAGGTGTGGTTGAAAACGTCATTCGTTGGACCACATAACTCTTTTTCATTAATTTACTGTCCAATTCTCCTGTGTTCATGAGCGAACTAGAGGCATATCTTCTTATTTGCTGCAGATAGCAACGGCTTACGTACAGGCCGTTTGCTTCTGTAGCACATATGATGCAACGTGCGGCAAACTGTACGTTCAGAGGCCATCAGACTTCACTGATTCAGATAATCTGTAATCTGATGAAGTGTTGCGCGGCTGTTGAACTGAAGACATTTGCCTACTCTTCACTCAGATCGAGCATCCAGTAGCCGTTGACGATCATACACCTTGCGCTCCGACCCCGTTTTTTACGCTTTACAACCGTAGACTGAAGAAGCGTATATGCTCCAGCTTTATCCGTCCGTCCGTCCGTCCGCCCGATAACTGGCGTAAAAATGGTTCGATTTCGATGAAATTTTAGTATGTGGTAAGGGACCACCTGGGGACGAACCCTATTGAAAATGGAACAAATGGGGTCAAAGGTCACGACGTAGGAGCGGGATCATTCCATTGCACTTATGGGTCATAACTTGCGTAAATATGGTTCGATTTCAATGAAAGTTTACTATGTTGTAGGGGACCACCTGAGGACGAACCTTATTCAAAATGAAACAAATGGGGTCAAAGGTCACGACGTAGGGGCGGGATCATTCCATTGCCCTTATGCGTCATAACTTGCGTAAATATGGTTCGATTTCAATGAAATTTTACTATGTCGTAGGAGACCGCCTGGGGACAAACCTTACTGGGTGAAGTGGGGTCAAAGGTCAGGACATAATATCGGGATGCATTCCATTGCCCTTATGCGTCATAACGTGCGTAAAAATGGTTCGATTTCCATGAAATTTCAGTATGGAGTAGGGGACCACCTGGGGACGAACCCTATTAAAAATGGAGGAAATGTGGTCAAAGGTCAGAACATAAGATTGCGATCCATTCCATTGCTCTTATCCCATACTATTAAGGTGGACGCCAAGTAATTTTGCTTCCTATACTTCCAATGGAAAAACGTTTGTACACATTTCCTTCACAATTAATGTGTTCCCAAGGATGAAAATTTGAACATCGATTAAAATAACTTCATATTATAACTTGGAAAACTTAATATTTTCTAAAACATAACCATAATTATATTAAAAATCAATGACTTTTCCTTTGGTGGTGTTGAAACCAGAGAAAAGATGGCGCGACCTGTACTTTGATGACGTCAGTGGACAAATAAATGTTGGATTGCATAATTGCGGTTATGGTTTAGAAAATATTATGTATTCCAAGTTATGAAATCAAGCTATTTTAATCGATGTTCAAATTTTCATCCTTGGGAACGCATTAATTGTGAAGGAAATGTGTACAGAAGTTTTTCCATTGGAAATATAGGAAGCAAAATTACTTGACGTCCACCTTAAAGTAGCAATTCTTGTATGTATGTATATATATTTTATTTTGAAAACGGCTCTAAGAATTTTGATGAAAGTCGTTAACCTACCGTTTTCTGGTACTAGAAATCGATTTAGCTTGATTTCGACTCTAGGAGAATGCGTTCAGTGGGTTAAATAACCACCCCGAATTATAACGTTTTCAGTTTCATGGCGTTGTTCCATTAACGTTATTAATGCTTAGAAATCTTATGACGTCACAATCTCGCGTTTGAGAATGTTGGCGCGCGGTCACACCATCTGTCTCATTACGTCACGCGTTGTGTGCGTATGTCCGTCCGCACGATAACTCGCGTAACAATCGTTCGATTTCGATGAAATTTTAGTATCTGGTAGGGGATCACCTGGGAAGGAACCTTATTTAAAGTGAACGAAATGGGGTGAAAGGTCAGTACATAGGAGCGGAATCCATTCCACTGCTGTTATGCGTCATAACTAACGTAAAAAAGGTTCGATTTCGATGAAATTTTAGTATGTGGTAGGGGACCACCTGGCGACAAACCCTATTGAAAATGGGCGCGAAATGGAGTCAAAGGTTAGGACACAAGTCCGTCAGGTAGCGTCCTTTATCCAATATTTCTTACGCAGTGTACTACATTAGGTTCTTCAGGGATTCAGCGTTCCTCCTTTTACACCAATTTAGCCATCTTGCGTCAGCAGCATCAGCGGGATAGCTGCGTTGCATAAAATGGTCTGGTGGTCATAAAAAGTTGGCCCCTCAGTGTATGTTAGAAGTACATCAGGCCAATAAAAAATCACATTCAGACCTGATTTGCATAAAAAAGGACATTGACTGGCGATAGCAGAAATGCATTGTTACTATAATCAATAGGGAGTACGAATTCCCCTGACTAGTAAGCATGTTGCTTAACAATCATGCATGCTGGTCGCAAGATGACAGATGTGGTGTGACGGTGATAACCACCAGTGTTCCGGTAGTACATATCGCATTAGCTTCTGGAAGGGTCAGAAGACTGTAAATGCGTCTCTCCAGAGGGACTCATACCCTCAATAGAATTAAGTTCTGGAGACCTAGTTAGCCACTTTAACCTGGGAATATCCCCATTCTCGAAGTTGTGAAATTCACAAATTTGCCCGTAACGAAGATCGAAATCACGCCTTCTCGCTTCGGAGTCAGATGCTCCAACCGACTAAACTACACCATCGGAATGTATCGCTGCAGATGTATCTTCTTGACATGTTCTTTACCTTTGTAGTACGTCACAAGGTAATCGTCGAGAATCCGAGCCCTATTGGGACGAGCATTATCGCCCACAGAAAGGAACTTAGAGCTTTCATCAGATCAGATGAGAACATATGCAGAGAATTTTAGGAAGGGAGTGTCTGACCCCAGGTCTTAAACAACCCTTAGAAATAGGAAGCTAAGGGCTTTGGGCTAGTGCCTGATAAGATAGAGCTCTCATCACCTATGAAAAGCCTTAAATATGGCTCAAAGCACTCCTCTATGCACCTTTGAGCTTGCACGGTGCCACTCTTAAACATATGAAGCGGCATACGGTCAACCAGCATTACATTTCCTTATCCATACTTGTTTCGTTCCCGGAAGCTGCACGGATGGCTGTACGTTCTTTGCAGATGAGAACAATAGGGAATCGTTATTCAGACTGAAACGAGACTCATCCGTGAAGAGCACATGCCTCCACTGCAGTTCAATTCCGTTCAGGCGTGATGCTATCTGCACCAAGTCCTTCGCACTCTTCCTCGAGAAGGGCTAATGGGCGAGCAAACCATGCGTGCCATGGCGTAAATACCACTCTCACAAAACCAAGTTTTATACACCCAATACATTCATCTTTGATGTGGCCCTCGCTTGATATCTGTTGTCCAAGTTAAATGTAGGTATCTGTTACTTCTTGATTTTCTCCATTAATCACTAAATCTCCATTTCTTGTAAAATAAATGGAGATTTAGTGATTAATGGAGAAAATCAAGAAGTAAATGGATTTCGGATGAAAAATGTCTGGCAAGTTTGTACATCGATATTGTTTTCTGAAAGTTCTTCTGTAATCTCAGTCCTCTACTTTAATCACTAAGTTCCTGCATCATACTGTGCATTTCTAAGGGAGTTACTCTCTGCAGCTCTAAGGGAGTACTTGCAAAAATGTTTATGTCGTCAGCAAAATGAAGGTGAGTAAATAATCTTCGTTAATCTTTATTCCCTTTTCTCCTCAGTTCGATGATGGAAGGATATCCTGCAATGTGGCATTGAAAAGTTTGGAAGACATGGTGGCACATTCTATCATACACAAGAAACGGTGTCTTTTTATGAAAAGTTCAAAACATTAGAGTCGACTAAAGATTAAATTTCTGTTAAGCAAAAAGAGGGACAATGTTAGTCATGCTTAACAAGAACTGCTTTCCAGTTTATGTAGTATGTACAAGCAAGGATTTCATGAACAAGTACAAATATCCACTTATGCCATCTATCAAGAAATTTGTGCAACAGAAAAATCAAGAATGTTTGAGAAAAATCTTAGAATTTCCGTGGTTTTCATATGTTTATGTCTAGTTGAACAGTCAGATTTCTTAAGTGCAAACTATTATTTCCGCCATACGACACTCATGGGGGATTTTTCTCGTAGGCTTAATATGTACATAACAAAGTGGCCACTCTATAAATGCCAAAAAACCTGCTGAAATGACTTCATAATAGAATATATAGTGGCCACAAAAGCGCAGGTACATTCAAAAACGAAGATACGTGGTATGTTTTGGTGAGACATATATATAAGGGGTATTGCACAGTTTCTGCTGCTGCTTCTATGCGTATTCCTTAGTGCAAAATTGAGAAATACATTATGCAGATCACGTTCTTGATCAGCGGAATTAGAAGTTGGTTTTCGAATTGCTCTCTCCCTTGCAGATTAGTGATTGTTGGAATTATCATCCGTTAGTAATTAAGGCGATCTCCATATTAATTCTCCCGGAGTTCATTAAGGATCTGGGATAAGCGAGCAAGTTATCAATATGTTGCTAAAGTGGGGACCACAGAGTAAAGCGATCTCGAAGGAAGATTTCGATTGGCAAATATTGACCTTTCGAGGCTCTCTCCGCAGCTTCTCTGGTCCGATAAAACCCCGCGGCAAAGAACGCAAGTGAACGGAAAATGCCTCTTCACTGCACTGCCCATCTACGCTGAAATAAAGCCAGACGTTCTTAACTGCTGCATATTATATACAGGGTGTATCAACATTCACGGCAAGTGGGTTCCACATTCAAAAATGGAGAACACTGACAGAATGCAGGTATCGACATACAGTTCAACTCAAGTACAATAAATTGATGTTGAAGACCGATGGTTGCTTGCCTTTCACATCCTGTGGCCTTTTGTTTGGATAAAAGTGTTCCTCTATAAAATGATCTGAATAAAAAGTACAAGAAAACGCAAAGCTAATGGATTTCGGATGAAAAATGTCTGGGCGAAATGTACGCGGAACTATTGGAAAATCGATTTCGTTCAGTTTCTGCTTTCCATTTCTCCGGGAATATATGGCTTGCGTATAAGACATTCACAGAATTTGCGATTGGGAATCTATTTCGACAGAAAGTGACCAGCGTTAAACTGTCTGACATTAAGCATGAGTGTACAATCTGTAACAATAAACCTTCAAGCTTGGTTTCTTTCTCTTTCGAATGGCGATATCATAAGCACTAAAACATAACAAACTATTTCGAGGTATTTGAAAATTCTTATCCTTACAACCGCACTGGCATTATCCACCATTTCTTCTTGAAATTCTATTTGAAGTAAAGAAAGAACATCGATGTACCGTTTTATCGCGTCCACCTTGAGTCAATACACAAAAGGTTTAATCGAAAGGCTTCAGTTAGCCTCAATTCAAACGCTTATTAATATTTGTTTCTGAAAAACATTTTTAGTTATTGTACTTAAATTTTCGTTTCAGAGTTACGATATTACAAGGGTTTATCACAGTAATGGAAACACTGACTACGACTAGACTACACGTAATGCGTCCTATGCAAATCCCAGGGACGACGTCACCGCGATGTGAAGTACATAGAGGGATGAAGTACGATGTTGGTCATCACGCAGCAGTGCCATAGTCGGAGGTGAAACAGCTGCTGAGGAATATCAACAATGCTAGATCTCAGTGACTTAAAAAAGCATGATCATTGGTGCGCGTCTTGCAGGAGCTACTGTAACTGGAATGGAAGAAATAGTGAGAGGAACACGAGGAATTGTACCGAAGATTATGACTACCTATCGAAAGGCCACGGCGTTGCCAACAAATTTGCAAATTGTGGACTCCATACGAAGATGTCAGATAGGGATAGACGAACGTTGGCACGGATCGTACGAAGGAAGCACAAAATAACTGCACTGCAAATGTCAGCAGAGTTGAACACCAGTCGGAATGATCCATAGCCGTTATAACAGTTCGTCGGGAACTCCATCATGCCGGTATTTATGGCAGCGCTGCAATCCATAACTTCTGATTACCAACATCAATGCTACAAATGCGAATAAGGTGGTAAAACACCTAAAACCTGGGATGGTAAAGACTTATCAACATGTCATATGGTCTGATGAATCGTGCTTCACATTATTTCCCACCACTGGTAGAGTGCACTTCTGGCGAAACCTACAAGAGCGTACCACTCCAATTGTTTGTCACCGACTGTGAAGCTGGCAGGTGGATCCCTGATACTGTGAAGCACCATAGCACGGCATTCCTTAGGGTCATTGGTAGGAGGGTAGTACCGAAAGTAAGGCAAAATGTTTTTATTACCTGACAGAGGAAGTTCAAATTGCACATGTTGGTAGAGTAACCCTTCCTTTATAGTAACCCTTCTTCTTCGTTGCAGATAAATAATGGATTCCAAGCAGAAGCAACGTGCCGTCATTGCGTTCTTCCCGAAGGAAGAGTGCAGGCTGTCCGACATCCACAAAAAGCTACAGAATGTTTACGGAGATGACTCTATTGACAAGAGCAATGTGCACAGATAGATGAAGAAGTTAAAGAAGGGGAAACCAACACTGAAGACAAACCACGCAGTGGAAGACCATCATCTGCGACTACTGACACGAATCGTCAGCGAGTGGATGAATTGATTCGCGCAGAGAAAGGAGTCACAATCCGTGAGCTTTATGCACAACTGGACTGTGGTCACAATGCCATACAGAAGATGGTGGAAGACTTAGGGTGTCAGAAAGTGTGTGCAAAGTGGCTACCTCCGCGGCTCAAACCCGGTTTGATGGAGAGAAGAGTGGAAGTCTGCTGGTATCTGCTGGAAGCGTTTGAAGCCAATGAAGACAGCTTTTACGATCGGGTGACAGGAGATAAAACGTGGTCGTATCCTTAGGACACGGAAACGAATAATCAATCCATGGAATGGCATCACACCTCTTTACCAAAGCATAAGAAGTTCAAGAGACAGCGATTAGCACAGAAAGTCATGGTGACTGTTTTTTGGGGATGACAGGGGGGTCATTCTCCTTGGTTTTCTGAAACGTGGCCGTACCGTGACCAGCGGGCGGTACACTGAGACACTCAAGAAGCTTGGAGAAGCCATAAGAGGGAAGAGACTGAACAAGAATCTGAAAAGGTTCCACATTTACCATGACAATGCGAGACCACACACATCTTTGGCAGCAAATCAGGAGATCAGCAAATTAGGCTGGTCGGTGGTCCTCCATCCACTGTACAGCCCAGATCGGGCGCCCTCCGACTTTCACCTGTTCAGTCCAATGAAGGACAGTCTCCATGAACAACGATTTGATGACACAGACGAGGCGAAAGTCGCTGTGAAGAAGTGGGTACAACTGAATTTTTTCAAAGAGGATTCGGACGAGTTCAGCGATGGCACAAATGCGTCGCTTGTGATGGAGGCTATGTTAAGTAGTACCTTTGTATAGAGAAAGAGTTACTTTACAAAAATGTGCATTTTGAACATTTACTTTCGGTACAACCCTCGTAATTCTGCAGGGTTGTGTCACATTTGCAATGTACGATTCCATTCTTGGGTACCGCCTGCACCCAATATTGCAAGCATTATTTCCTAATGACCGACTCTGATTTCAAGCAGATTATACACCTTTACGAAACGTGACAAATAGTGGTCTGCAGAGCATGAGAATGGGGCACAGCAGCAACCCTGGCCACCTTAATTTCCAGACCTCAATGTCATTGACCATTTGTGGGAATATGTGAAGCGAAACAACATCAGTGGCACAATTGACACACATTTTTCAGGAAGAATGGTCCCAAATTCCATTTTCTTATGTGCATGACTTTTATACGTCTATTCCATGTCGAAATGTTTCTGTTCTGAAAGCCCCAGGTGAGACTACAACTTATTAATAAAAAGTTATCTATCAACATTATTTTGATAAACTCCTGTAGTTCTGTTCAGCCAACGATAAAACAAAGACAGACTGCAATTAACTGGCCAATTTGTACGTATCTCAATTGGAAAGAACACTATTTTACGTTTGCAGTTTCTGCAGCACGTCATGAGTTAGTGTGAGCTCAGGAATTCGTATGGTAATTAATTCCTCTGGTACGTTTCGGGTACTGGATCTAGTGATTTTTGATCTACCTGAAAATTTTTGGACTGATTTCTTGTTAGCCCAGATTAGAGATCACGAGCTAAATTTTATTCCGGATGGAATATTTCAACAATATGAAAACTTTTGGGTCTGTGTGTGTGTAACAGCTGTTTGTGCGTCTCATTGTGATTCAATCCGCACGGAAAATATTGGGAGGATGATTCTGTTACTTTCAGTGCATTTAGTGTTGCCACTAAATGCACTGAAAGTAACAGAATCATCAGGCCAATACACAAAAAAAAAAGTTGAAAAAAATGATATCAACATAAATTCTCAAGAAATTGGGAAATTTGTGAAAGAATTTACGGAAATATGGCTTTTACTGTAAACTCTCTAAATAAAAACGTTACAGATATTTGATGGTATTTTTTGCATCAGTATATGCGCATGACTATTATCTATGCAGTGAACTGAAAGGTAAGTGATGTTCCTAAACACGGCTGAGATGCACTGATTCCTACATGCATTACTGTGAATTTTCGACAAATATCTTCACTATGTTGAATGTAAATAGCTATAACCTAACGTTGAACTGAAAAACTGCTGAACGTTTAGTTCATTGCATGCACAACGTTGTAAGAAAGATGTATACCATGTTTCATCAATTTATTTACATACCTTTTGCAGTTATCAGGTTTTCCGTAAAGAGTTGTGGACGAAAATATCATCCTGCAAAAAACGCGTTTCAAGTGTCACTTCCCGTTTGTTTGATACCTGGGTTTAGCTATTCCGATTACTATAACTCTGTATCTACTCATCGCAGACAAGAAAAAAAAAAGGCAGTTTTGGAATCCCAAAGAATGTAGATTTAAAATGAACGCATTTTTACAAAATATGAAATTTGGCCCAAAACGACCGTTGCAACGTAATGGGTTACCTTAAGAAAACTTTGCCGTTAAACGTGACATTGATACTTCTATGATACTCTTAACACTGGCACTGTTCCATTATTGTCTTCGCCCACTGGATGCTGATGATATACGTGGAGCTATTGCCTTCATTCTGGAATATCGTTGCCATATATTACATAGATTGAAACGTAGAAATGAAGGTAGCTTTTCTTAAAAACAGTCTTCGAACTAATATCTCTCGAAACAATCTTGCTGGCACCCCTGTGACGTATACTCTATTTGACTTTCCTTTTTTACGCTTTCCAACCGTAGGTTGAAGAAGCGTATATGCTCCAGCTTTGTCCATCCGTCCGTCCGCCCGTCTGTCCGCACGATAACTCTCGATGAAATGTTAGCATGTGGTAGGGGACCACCTGAGTCGAATCCTATTGAAAATGAAAATGGGTGAAGTGGGGACAAAGGTCAGGACATAGGAGCGGGATGCATTCCATTACCCTTATGCGTCATAACTTGCGTAAATATGGTTCGATTTCAATGAAAGTTTAGTATGTGGTAGAAGACCAGCTGGGGACAAACCCTACTAAAAATGGGTGAAGTAGGGTCAAAGGACAGGATATAGGAGTGGAATGCATTCCATTGCCCTTTGCGTCATAACTTGAGTAGGTATGGTTCCATTTCGATGAAAGTTTAGTATGTGGTAGGGAACCACATGGGGACGAACCCTACTGAAAACGGACCAAATAATGGAATCAAAGGTCAGGACATAGGAGCGGGATCCATTCCATCGCCCTTATGCGTCAAAACGTACGTAAAAATACTTCGATTGAGACAAAACTTTATCATGTTGTTTTGGAAGTATATTTTACCGGTTCTGTTGAATATCATCGAAATAGAATCAAAGGTCAGGTCATAGGAGCGAGCTTTATTCTACAGCCATTTTCTTCATAACTTGAGTAATAACTTGAGTAATGATTTCTGGTATGTTGGAAAGCATATCAATGCATTTCATGATTTTACTAGCTTGTTAGTTTCTTTCTCTATGTAAATTTGAGTTCGTTCTCCTTAGCATTTCTCAAACTTAATATGATATCTGCTCTCTCGCTAGAGTATGGTTGGCAACATGCGTAGGTCAGAGCGAATGACGTGTGGATGTCTGAGATGAGAAGTAACGTTACATAATATTTCAGCAGCAGTACTTTGTGGAGATGGTAGAAGTTAAAATATTAATTGTGGGTACGGTATTGTTAAATTGAAGTTATTTGACGACTGCCTGTTCTATTTTAATGTCAGTGTTGATTTTCTTAGTCAAGTGTTATTGTTGATACGAACTCAAATTCGTTTGATTTCACCTTGTTGAAGTGCCAAACGCTTAGTGGCAGAATAAAGACGAACAGTAAGTAACCTTTTCTGAAGTTGAGTAACTCCTGACTCGCTTAAAAGTTAAGTTATTACGAAATAATATGTGCAATGCTCAGACAGCGCAATACTGCTTGGAAAATTACGCACCTGTAGTACTGATTCCCGCTTAAGAGTACAATACTGTTGATTCCCATTTAAAACTAAAGAATCAAAATCCTGACAGTTTTGTGAAGTTCAGAAACTTTCCGAACGTGTCCTTATGCTTCTAATCTGCTAAAGTTTCAGCCCTTTGTTAAGCTGCTTGTTCTGATGAGTATTTCTTATAGCAAAACCTCAGGAGTCAGTTCTATAACCAATTATATTCACCTTGTTCATAATTAATACAGTTTACACTTTATTTAACCAAATTCACTGTTTCTTTGTGTATTTTCGTGGATCAACGACCACCGCTGGCTGCCCATACAGTCGTCAGTCCCTAATTTGCGTCCATGACCTTTAGAGAGGGGACAGGGTCACTGCCATCACATAAATGTACCAACGATGGTTCATGCAATACTAAAACATGGTCTTATCTAGGATGAACGTTCAAAAGCGAGCGCTACGTACCACTCTGCCACCCGGCAGCAATTTATATTTGCTTAACTTTGTATGTATCAGAATGCACTCACTGACTAACAATGTACATATTTTGTTATCTTAAAAGGCATGTGAAAATTACTGAATGCAGGAAATTTAGCTGTGTAAAAATTGAAGAAGGGGTAAAAGAACACAAAACAACAGTTGTGCGTCACCCCAAGTTTTGTACAATGGGTGAGATTTCCGAAATGTAGATGTTCTTTATTTTTTCATTTTCTCATTACAGATTAATATGCAAGTGTTCGCTTGATGTGTTGATGAGCACGTATGTCTAGTGGGAAGACAGATATGGCGCCGGCAGCGTGGGAATCTTTTACCCAACACGCAACATAATCGTTAATGATACCACCATTGCGACTAGCTGCTCAAGCAAAATAAGAAAAAAGACATTCTTTTCTAGTGTTTGTCATCATTCTGGAAAATGATTAATACTAACCTTGATTGTGAAGCTTAATTTAAATCGTGGAATGAGTTTGCATCGAGAGGGGAACAAATGTGGATTTTACGCAAACTCATGGTGAGCAAAGTCACGTAAATTATTTCGCCCACAAATTGGCTAGTATAAATTCCAAGTATCAATACTAACCAAAGTTTCGGCCAATTCTTTCTACTTATGAATGATTAAAGGGACAACGGATGAAAAAAACAACAACATTTCTACACTTATTTTTTCCCTCAGAGTCCAAAGACACGAAACGAAGAGGGAGTAAAAGAAAAACAGAAAACTATTAGAAATAACTTTTGCTATTTATATTACAATTAAAAAGGAGTGAATAAAACTACAGCCGAATAAGTACAATTATTTTCATTCATTTTCTGAAGAAGCAAAGTACAGACTATGAAAAACTAAATTGCTGAACGTTTGTATAATCACAAGGCTTTTATTTCCCTGTGCTTTAAAGAAAAGAAATTGGAAAACTAATGTCAAGAAGCGGTCCTCATTTTCGCTATTATAATTCTCTAAATGAATGAAAAATAACATAGACAGGCAAAATGGATAATTACTAACGAAACACGACGGTTTCCATCTCCATCTTCAAGAAAGAATGAGTTAATAACCAAGAAGTAAGAAAAAAAGAGAAGAAATGTGCGATGAAATTCCTTCAATTCCATTACTCAATTTCTAAAGAAAAATTTTCAAACCTAAGAGAAACAGCTAGTAATTTATCTTTTGAGGATTATTGGGGTAAAAGCCTGAAACTGTTACAGATCACCAACAATAAACTAAGATCGCAGACATGAGAACAAAAAAATTGTTCAAAAATGCACAAAAGGAAATGTACACAAAGTACGCGAATGCAAAAAGAAATTAAGATGGCAGACAGGAAACAGCTATGCAGATTAAATGCAGCTGAACAATGTTCACCGAGGGTGAAAACTCACAGGCCCAAGATACCAACTAGTGGTCCGAGTTCGGACCAAGGCTTGAATCTCACATGCAGTATGGCCAGTACAGTGAAACCTCCATTAACGGACATCTCAGAAAAAGGGTTATTTCCGAGCAAAGGGAGGTTTCGTATGGCACAGAAAAGCTGCCTTAGGAAAAACATTAGTGATAACCACCGAACAACGGAACCTCTTAACAGAGGTCAAAGGAAGATGTTCTAATAGACACCTTGTCCTTTAGGATTTTCAGTAGCTCCTTCTGTATTTCATGGAAAGGGATAAGACAACGATGAAAAATTTGTGTTTTCAAAGTATAACCTTTAATACAAATCAAGACAGATCAAAACAAAGCGTAACAAAGAAAGGAAGAATATATATACATTATGTAAAGAGGGATTCAGCCACAATCTTGAGAATGTTCTAAATGAAAGTGCTGGAACAACAACTAGGATGGAAAGGACAGAAAAGAAAACAAGGTCTAACGCGTACAGTCAGTGTTCAGGGTTGCAAGAGTCTGATGAGCAGTGAAGGCTTGGAAAAAGAAAGAATAACAGAGCGGTGTTGTGGTCAAAAACGAGTTTAAATTTAGTGCATGATTCAAACAACAGTTGAACTTCCTCATTAGCGACCGAAAGCCAGCAATAACTCAGATCCCAGTTAATTAAGAAGGCATGAGTAGTGTGAGAGTGGACAGTCATTTTGTAGCAAAGAATATTGCTAAAGCAACTGCGTCTGCAAAATGGGTTGGATTACGAAGGGTACAGTGGTGTGCTTAAGTGAAAAGAAAGATGTTAGTTAACATTTAGGTCTACTTAAAGCGAGCTAGTATGTATGTTTCTGTCGCTGTCAGGGAGCTGCCGTAGTGGTCGTTGGCGCCTGATAATGTTACTCCTTGGCGGCGGTACCTCTCGGTTTGGTCCACGTGCTCCCTGTTCCAGTACTTTCAATAGCACCCACCATCAGCTAACTATATAGTTGTACTACACTCTAGAAAAGAAACATGTTTCTTCGTTTCTTTCCTATAGCATACCCTAGCTCTAATGGTGTGACCTCAATTCGTCGCACGTCAGTTCGTCGCCCACTCAGTTCGTCCAGTGCAAATTCATCACGCGTCAGTTCATCTCAGTCGCCAATTCACCACAGGCTCAATTCGTTGCAGGCAAATTCGTCGACTACTCAATTTGTCGTGAACGAATTCGTCGTATTTCGACCCTCTCAGTAAAATCCTTTGGAGTTTCTAAGAGGTTTTTCAGCTCTCCAACCTGAAAAAGTCCTTCGTGAGATGGTTGAGGAATGGGCTGCCGTTACGATTTTGAATGTTGGTTAACTTGTGGATCTTTCATATTGCATGTGACATGTCTCCTCCTTCCCGGGGCACCGGTGAAGTCTTTTAGAGGCATACAGTGGTTCAGGAGGGTGGGGGACCCTGTCCCTTGGTTGTTCTTGCAGTATTAAATTTAATTCTTGTATATTGCATTGATTTCTTCTTAGTGTACTTTACACTTTTCTGCCGGTCCATGGCACCTCGGGGGACCTCGGTGTCTTTGGGCCCATCGGGGATCGCAGGACGTAGATTTGTATAAGCCTAACGAAAGTGATTTGTCTGCATTTTTCGTGGTTACTTTTGTATCGAGTAGTAGACTCTACTTGTGGGTATGCCCTTCCCTCAGAAATTTGGTGAAATCTGTAAGTGGGATCCGAGGTTCTTTGGTTGGCGGCGCTGCCCCTACCTTAGGTAATTGTATATTCTGGACCGCTAAGAGTCAGTCAGTGTACTCAGGGTGTTCCCCCTGAAGCATCCGCGAGGTTCGCGAGCTTTGGGGGCTTCATCCCAAAAAGTTAAAATGGACGTAGAGCTGTAAAAATTAGTGCCATGCTTTATACAGTACAATGATTCTGTACACGATCACGAATTTTCAGAAGGGTGGGGTAAATTCACTCCCCTGCAGGTTTTGAAAATAAGTGGAGACAAGTTGTTTTAAGTAAGTTATTTGCTCTCTATTTCCATTCTTCTTGTTGTATTGAGTGGCAGACTCCACTTGTGGGTATGCACTTCCCTCAGAAATTTGGTGAAGTCTGTAACAGGGATTCGAGAAGTTGGGGTTTCCTGCCCCCAACTTCCGTCGGTCAGTGTCACTGGAGTCAGTCAGTGTATTTGGGAACTTCCCGGATATACTGGCCGATCTTAGCAGTCCAGAATATAAAAATACGGAAGTTGGGGGCAGGGCCCTCCAACCCAAGCACCTCGGATCCCTCTTACAGACTTCACCAAATTTCTCAGGAAGGAGCATACCCACTCGATACAACAGTAAACACGAAATATGCGGACAAATCACTTTCGTTAGGCTTATACAAATCTCCGTCCTGCGATCCCTGAGGGGCCCGAAGATACCGAGGTCCCTAGAGGTGCCATGGACCTGCAGAACAATGTAAAGTACACTAAGAACAAATCAATGCAATGTACAAAAGTTAAATTTAGAAACTCCAAAGAATATCACTGAGGGGGGTAGAAATACGACGAATTCGTTCGCGATAAATTGAATAGTCGACGAATTTACTCGCGATGAATTTCCTTGCGACGAATTAAGCATGCGATGAATTTCCTTGCGATGAATTTCCTTGCGATGAATTGAGCCTGCGCTGAATTGGTAACGGCCACGAAATGACGCGCGATGAATTTGCACACGACGAACTGAGTCGGGGACGAATTGAGCCAGCGATCAATTTGCACTCGACGAACTGAGTCGGGGACGAATTGAGCCAGCGATCAATTTGCACTCGACGAACTGAGTCGGGGACGAATTAAGCCTGCGATGAATTCGTAACTGCGACGAATTGACGCGCGATGAATTTGCACTCGACGAACTGAGTCGGGGACGAATTGAGCCTGCTATAAAATCGTAACTGCGACGAATCGACGCGAGATGAATTTGCACTCGACGAACTGAGTCTGGGACGAATTGAGCCTGCGATGAATTCGAAACTGCGACGAATTGACGCGCGATGAATTTGCACTCGACGAACTGAGTCGGTGACGAATTGTCGCTCGATGAATTGGGCACGACGAATTGACGCATAACGAGCTCTAATCTTCTTACTAGCTACGTATTTCTAAGAGCTGTTTAGGACAAGATGTAGGGACATTCCTGCATATACACCACGACTGATTTGTTTAATTATTATACTGAGTTTTATTCAGCATTTGGAGAGAACACTGCACCTGCGTTCTTTGTACTGAAGTTTCATGCACTTATTGCGCTTTAGTACAAACTCAAGGGCTAGCAATGCTAACTTAGGCCAAACTTCCGAACAATGTCCACATTCCAAACAACGGTCACCTTTTGCTAGACCGAACAGTGACCTTTATTGGAGGTTTTACTGTATAATTATTCACGGAGTAATAAGAACACGACTCTGAATTTCTCTAGTGTAGTGTTCACCGTATAACATCATAGCAGAAAACTAAACGAAAAACTTAAAAAGAATTGCATTATCGTGTAGAGGAAATTGAACTCACATCTCTCAATTTTCATCCGAGCATTCTATGCATTGCACCACTCAAATATGAAGTTATTCAGATTCCTAAGCGGCAATTGCTTATCTTTAGTTACTTGCAACTGCGTTGTCCTGCATGGCGTATCGAGGAGCATGCTCAAACAGAAATTGAGAGATGCGGACTCAACTTCTGTTCCTGAGCGATGTAATTTTCAAGTTTTCTGTTGTGATGTTACATGGTGAAGAGTAAATTACAGCAATTCAGATTTCTGGTTTGATTGCTTCATGAATAATTTATGACATCCTGGGTATTTATGATTTCAATATAGCTACTAGGTTTGTCGCAGCACTGGTTCCGTTCCTTCACTAGAAACAGGTGACCTTTAGTTAGAAACTGACGAATCCTTATACTCTTAATGTAAATCGAACTCCCCTTCAAAAAAGACAAGAAGACGACACAAAGCACTGATCATTCAAAGGACTACACAGTGACGTGGTCGTCGCATTACGTTGAGCAACATAGAAAACAAGCACAGGTGCAACAAAATAAAAGGCGACATACACAAAGAGTGTGAAAAACAGTGAGAAATAAATATAACGTTTGACACAGACTAGTTCAGTGACGCTAAGTGACAAACAGCAGTGTGTGGAAATACTATGTTCTATGCTAAAACGTCAGAGCTATATCTGCATTTTAACCTTCCTATTTGAGCTTCTTATGCCAATTTTGAATCAGTCAGTGTACTCAGGGTGTTCCCCCTGAAGCATCCGCGAGGTTCGCGAGCTTTGGGGGTTCAGATTAAATATTTACATAAATATTTAATCTGAACGCGACATCGGAACTCCCAAGTTTCTCCCCACTTTTGGATACTACTAGCAGCCAGTCGAAAAGGAAATAAAAACTGATATCTCGGTATGAAGAGGGTCGTCTTTCATCTAAAAAGACCATTTTAGACCTGGGGTCAGGTACTCTCCTACAAAAATGTCTAACATTGCATCACAAAATGCCCATATGAAGAGAGTGGATAACGGTATGTTCTGTGAAATATGTGACGACAATGTTACAATCTTGCAAAAGGAATGCTACCTGCTATTGTGCGACGAATAAGTATAACACGTCGTTATAAAGTTACGACTGTGATTAGCTCAATTAATAGTCAAGTTGTGTTTAACAACTAGACTTCTATGCTTCAAGGAAGAACAAACAAAAAACTGTGAGCTCGTTAGCCAATTTATTTCGCGGCCGCCAGTGTTCTCTTTTAAGCATTAGTACTTCGAATTTAGTGACTATTTAAAAACAAAATATCTTAACACATTGTTAACGGTATTCGCGCAAACTAGATGCACCACAAAAAATCTCGAAAGAATTTGCTTCTAATATGTTGATCACATATGGCATATGAAAATCTTTTGTTATACACTATATTGACAAATGTCACCGGACACCTAGAAGAGAAACACAACATAGCATTTACTGACATACACTAGTACGGTGTCTGTCCACCTTTAGCCTTAATGCATGCACTCACCCTTCGAGACATGCTTTCGACAAGGTTTTGGAACACAGCGATAGGTATGCGCTTCCATTCAGTACATAATGCTGCCGCTTACTGTTGCTTAGTAGTAAGCCTTGGTTCCAAACTTCTTATGCGGTGCCCTAATCCATCCCATAGGTACTCTATACGATTACGATCAGGGCTCTGTGCTAGCCAGTCCACACACGATACGGAATTATTGTCAAACCACGCTGTAACATCCCTTGCTTTATGGCTCGGTGCATTATCCTGCTGATACAAACAATGCTCGGTACCATGTTATTGCCACAGAGTTGATACGGCACAATTGTCCAGAACATCGAGGTAGACGTGCTGGTTAATAGGGTTGTCAACGACAACTGGGACCATACCATGAAAAACACCCATACACAAGTGCACTGCCAGCTCCAAACTTGACAGTAGGAACAGTAAACTGCGGTAAATGGCGTTCCCCCGGCTGCCGCGATACGCACACACGGCCATCAGACTGATGGATCGTGTATCTAGATTCATCAGTCCATAAGACCCGTTTTCATTGATCTACGGTCCACGATAAATATTCTTTACACTAGGCTAAACGACGAGTAGCATTCCGAGTGGTGATGAAAGGCTTATGAGCAACCGCACGACCACGGTAACTCATAGAATGAAGTTCTTTCGAATGATACGTGTACATAGCGAGGTTTCAACATTTTTACTCACCTGTACACCGAGGTCTTGTGCAGTACTCCGTCGATTAGCTGTAACGACTCTCTTGAGGCTTCGACGTCCTCTATCACTGATTTTGCTTTGTTCTGTCGGTGCGTTTTGCTGCTTCAGGTACGCCACGTGTCTTCCACTTTTTCAGTACACCTAAAACAGTTGGCTTGGGTATTGTGACGTACCTGCCCCGTAGGACGCACATGAGATAAAGTCAGATAGGGAGAATAAACGTCTGGGTAGCTTAGTTGGTAGAGCGACTTATTCCGTAATAAGGGAACTCGGGTTCAAATCCCGGCGTGGACAAAAATGACGGAGATCTTTACGTCGTTATAGTATGTTTAAACTCCTCTCGGTTTTTTGTATGGACAACCCATTAATATAACAACCAACAATCTTTCCTTTCTCAAAGTCAGTTCTGGCCCGCCGCGACATTTTTACTCAACCTTACAGTGCGATATCAGGCTTGTTTTTAAACCGTTCGCAGCTGTACCGCGCATCTTAACAATGCAGCGGATCCGTCATTTGCTTCTGAAGGGATGTCCGGTGACTTTTGTCAATATAATGTATATCTGATCACAAATGGTAAGTTCCAATGACACGTGTAAGTGATTTGAAAAAAGAAATAATATCTGTCAGTTCCAGTTCCCACTAACGACAGTGGGCAACGACTCTAATCGGCAGCCTTATTTTAATGTCATTCAGAGTGAATTTGTTTGAGCGGAAGAAACGCAAATCGGCTTTGCCCTTTAGGAATAAACGGAAGCACTTACAGAAAGAAGAGAAGAATGAAAGACGTTTCTTGATTATTAGGACGTCCATATTTCTTTTCATCGTGCTCTGCTTTTATTTGGTTAAAAACTAAGATTTATTCAGAAGACAGGTTAGATTTATAAGCGTGAAAGTCTCTGTATTCGAGATTCACAGAATAGGAGCAAGTTTTATTGAACTTAGGTTTGATTCCGCGCGACCTTTTACTATTGGTTGTAAAGAAAGTAATTTCCGATGACGAGGTTCCCGAAGTCAAAGACTGGCCACGGCGCACATTGGCCACTGAGATTGCGCAGCAGACCGACATGACACCAGTAGGTAGGTGGCTTAAGTCCGTGGCAGCCGTCAGAAGACGAACAGTGTAAGGGCCAGCCAACATGGAAGTAGACAAGGAGCACATCAGCCATTGCATGCTGTATGAGGTTCGTAGCACTCCCACAAGTGCTGTAAGGAACCTTACCAGTGTGTATCCCGATGCCATATCACATCGTCAGTGCTGTCGTTGATTCGAATGGCTTCGAGAGGGAAATTTTGACCTGTCAGGCCGACCCAAATCCGGAACACCTGCAACAGTGGATATGAACATGCTGAAGACCTTAGTGGAGACCGACCTAGGTGTGACCATGCGATAGTTGGCCGAACAGGTAAAGACTACCTACGCGAGCATTATCACGCACCTACGTCAAATTTGAAAGGTGTACAATATGGAAGTTTGGGTACCCCATCAACTCACAGTTGAGCAGAAAGCTAATCGCATAAGTGCATGCGTTTTCCCGCTTGCACCCAAGCTGAATAATTCTTGGACAGCATTGGGATAGGTGTACGAGAAATGAGTCCTGTATGACAATGTCAGCTCTCAGAAACAGTGGTTGCACCCAAAACAGAAGCGTATGCCAATCCCCAAAGCCGGCTTACAAGGTCCTGCTGTCTATTTGGTTGGATATACGGGATGTCGTATTTTTGAGCTGCTGCCGAACAACATCGCTATCATCGCCGATATGTAGTGTCGTCGATATACACGCGTCGCTCACGTCGAAACGATAAGCATTGCTGAACTACAAGGGCGTCCTCCTGCAGCAGTGTGGAACGAGACCTCACACAGCACGGGTGATCGGTCACAAGATCAGGGACCTGGGCTGGGAGCTGCTGCTGTTTCACGGAATATTCCCCGAACATTACCCCCAAACGACTACCACCTTTTGCGGAAAAGACAAAGGTTCACCAACCGGGACGATGTCGAACAAGCACTTACTCACATTTTTGCGTCCAAGCCGTCACAGTTCTACAGGGACGCTATCCAACAGCTGAACAGACGATGGGAGCAGGTCGTGGCAAACGATGGCAACTACAGTTTCGACAGATTCGCGCTTGTATATACGGTAATTAGCACTTTTTTGTTGCCTTGCATTTGCAGACATTGCTTTCTTTCCACCACAGTATAATTGTCAGGGAATGAAATCAAAGTCACCGTTCTGTCACAGAATACAGATCGGCTACTTTTTAGGCAGTGGTAAGTTGCTTATTGGGCGAAAACCCCCTTCAGATCCTGATACAAATACATAAGTATTTTTGAGATTGTCCCGTTGGGAAATTAACGCTACGCAGATCCCTGTTTGAGTCCATATACGTAGTGCGATCAAAACGTTCCGAGACTACGTACGTAGTGCGCTAACAGTGGTCGACGTCAGCGACCTTCATGAGTCATTGTGCCGAGTAGCGTCGTTCTGTGAACATAGGAAGCTGTACTACACGGTATTATTTGACCACGTGCAGGACACAGCTGCGATTTCGGTATGGACTGCAAACTAGAGCAGCAAGTGAACATCAAATTCTGCATCAAACTCGGCAAAACGGGAACGGAGACGCCTGAAATGTTGCGGCAGGCTTATGACCATGAGTCGTGCGAGGTGTTTTGAGTGGCACATGGCACTCGCGCTTTAAGAGCAGCAGAACGCACTGGCAGACGACGAGAGGTCAGGGAGACCGTCCACAAGCAAAACCCTCGACAATGTGGACAACATTAGGGAACTGGGGCATGAGGATAGTCGAAGAACCATTCAAGACATTGGTACCACTGTCAATGTGTCATACGGAACAGTGCAAGAAATTCTGACTTTGGTTTTGTACATGCACCGCATTGCTGCAAAGTTTGTGCCAAAGATTCTGAACCAAGGACAGAAGGCGCTCCGTGTCGAACTCTGTCAAGATCTAACTGTCGAACTCCCAAAGATGAAGATTAATTCTCGTTTATTTCTGTCGAACTCCCGAAGATGAAGCTAAAGTTCAAGGGTCGCCGTTTCGAAACCGCGGACAAGATCCAGCGCGAATCGCAGACGGTGCTTGACACGATTCGCGAACAGGACTTCCAGGGAGCGTTCCAAAAGTGGCAAAAACGCTGGCAGCGGTTTATCGCTGCCCAAGGAGACTACTTTGAGGGAGATCATAGCCAGACTTAAGTAACACGATTTGCGAACAGGACTTCCACGGAGCGCTCCAACAGTGGCAAAAACGCTGACAGCGGTGTATCGCTGCCCAAGGAGACTACTTTGTGGGAGATCATAGCCAGACTTAAGTAACACGATTCGCGAACAGGACTTCCAGATAGCGTTCCAACAGTGGCAAAAACGCTGGCAGAGTTTTATCGCTGCCCAAGGAGACTACTTTGAGGGAGATCATAGCCAGACTTAAGTAACGTAAGTACTTTGTTGTACATCGGCCTAGTCCCGGAACTTCCAGAGAGCGTTCTAACAGTGGCAAAAACGCTGGCAGAGTTTTATCGCTGCCCAAGGAGACTACTTTGAGGGAGATCATAGCCAGACTTAAGTAACGTAAGTACTTTGTTGTACATCGGCCTAGTCCCGGAACTTCCAGGGAGCGTTCCAACAGTGGCAAAAACGCTGGCAGCGGTGTATCGCTGCTCAAGGAGACTACTTTGAGGGAGATCATAGCCAGACTTAAGAAACGTAAGTACTTTGTTGTATATCGGCCGAGTTTCGGAACTTCCAGGGAGCGTTCCAACAGTGGCAAAAACGCTGGCAGCGGTGTATCGCTGCTCAAGGAGACTACTTTGAAGGAGATCATAGCCAGACGTTAGTAACGTAAGTACTTGGTTGTATATCGGCCTAGTTTCGGAAGTTTTTGATCGGACCTGGCAAAGTAATTTTCATAAGGGAATGATTAGATGAACTCAAAGGTAAAACAATAAAAAATTCAAAGATGAAAGATTTGTTGGTGGGAACCGGTAAATAAATATGAGGAAAAACATTCCACTTCTCCCTATTCTGGATCAGCATAGTTAGATTTAAGAAGTCCCGAAGAATGCTTTTCTGATTTTCATGTTATCAGTCATTTATGATAAATATTCAATTAAATGGCTGTAGTGATCACCACTGGGAGTACAATTTTATAACCATCACAACAAATAACTTTACTGAATTCCTATAGCTGAAACCCAGTGGTTGCCTCTTTGTTTCATATTTCCAAAAGATGATGCAATACGGACAAGCGTTGTGAACTTCCATGCGTCTTTTCCTTGTATTTATGCTATCGAGGCTTACAGCTTACCTAATGCGGAAGTAATTTGACCATTTTACATGTTATGTATGTATTACGTTAAAAAACCAGGTTGTTGTAATCCTTTTTGCCTTGAATAATTGAAATTGTGATCCAGAGTACCCTGCCGATTTTTCGGTTAAACTTTTTCTTGTACTGGTAGTGCAAATGTTTGTGTTTGCAGAAAATTTTCTGAAAAATAGTGTGCAAGGAAGTAGGGCTGGAAATGAACCATTGCATCTGAAAATTCAATTTTGAACAAACCCGCCCACGCAGTTTTCCCTGTCTTTTCCACAGGTGCCCTTAATTCATACTTTTATTTGTCCCGATATTCTCACTTCCAGAAGTCGCACTGAGAACATTCGTTTCGAAGCGAATATATTTGAACAGGACCAATATCACTCATGCTTATTCAAAAGAAATTCGCAGCCTCAAATGTCAGAGGTGTGGGCATCTGGCTAATTGACAGAGTTGGGATGGTTTAGAATCCCTGAAGGGAACGATGTGGTTTCTGATGGCGCCGTCTCTTCTTTTCTTAAAACCAGTAGCCGATAATAAGGGACGAGAAAATATTTATAGCCTTAGATATTTCTAATTTTTGTTTTGGCGTTTATCGACCAGCGAGAGCAACTCAATGGGACATAAGCCATTGCCTGTACCACATTTGGGACTATTGTTTCCAGGGAAGAAAGAGAGCCCGTGCCGTAAAAAACACAAAAGAAAGACAATGCGCGCCGTAAGAAAAACACAGAAGAAAGATAGTGCGTGCCGTCAGAGAAACATAGAAGAAAGAGATCCCGTGCGGTAAGAAAAACACAGAAGAAAGATAGTAAAAGAATGAGAGACCGTACGTAAGAAAAACAGAAGAAAGGTAGTAGAAAAAAGAGAGCCCTTGCCGTAAGAAAAACACAGAAGAAAGAGCGTAGAAGAAAGGGAGCCTTTGCCGTAAGGGAAGCACAGACGAAAGAGAATCCGTGCCGTAAGAAAAACACAGAAGAAAGAGAGCCCGTTCGGTAAGAAAAACACAGAAGAAAGAGAGCCCGTGCCGTAAGAAAAACACAGAAGAAAGAGAGTAGAAGAATGAGAGCCCGTACGTAAGAAAAACAGAAGAAAGAGAGTACAAGAAAGGGAGCCTTTGCCGTAAGGGAAACACAAAAGAAAGAGAGTCCTAGCCGTAAGAAAAACACAGAAGAAAGAAAGTAGAAGAATGAGAGCCCGTACGTAAGAAAAACAGAAGAAAGATAGTAGAAGAAAGAGAGCCCTTGCCGTAAGAAAAACACAGAAGAAAGAGCGTAGAAGAAATGGAGCCTTTGCCGTAAGGCAAACACAAAAGAAAGAGAGCCCGTGTCGTAAGAAAACCACAGAAGAAAGAGAGCCCGTGCCGTAAGAAAAACACAGAAGAGAGTAGAA
Source organism: Macrothele yani (assembly GCA_039090855.1). NCBI lineage: Eukaryota > Metazoa > Arthropoda > Arachnida > Araneae > Macrothelidae > Macrothele > Macrothele yani. The sequence goes on from CM077005.1 coordinate 7,423,688, forward strand.
GAATGAGAGCCCGTACGTAAGAAAAACAAAAGGAAGAGAGTAGAAGAAAGGAAGCGTTTGCCGTAAGGGAAACACAGAAGAAAGAGAGTCCGTGCCGTAAGAAAAACACAGAAGAAAGAGACCCCGTGCCGTAAGAAAAACACAGAAGAAAGAGAGTAGAAGAATGAGAGCCCGTACGTAAGAAAAACAGAAGAAAGATAGTAGAAGAAAGACAGCCCTTGCCGTAAGAGAAACACAGAAGAAAGAGCGTAGAAGAAAGGGAGCCTTTGCCGTAAGAAAACCACAGAAGAGAGTAGAAGAATGAGAGCCCGTACGTAAGAAAAACAGAAGAGAGTAGAAGAAAGGGAGCGTTTGCCGCAAGGGAAACACAGAAGAAAGAGAGTCCGTGCCGTAAGAAAAACACAAAAGAAAGAGAGTAGAAGAATGAGAGCCGGTACGTAAGAAAAACAGAAGAAAGAAAGACCTTGCCGTAAGAAAAACACAGAAGAAAGAGCGTAGAAGAAAAAGGAGCCTTTGCCGTAAGGGAAACACAGAAGAAAGAGAGCCCGTTCGGTAAGAAAAACACAGAAGAAAGAGAACCCGTGCCGTAAGAAAAACACAGAAGAAAGAGAGTAGAAGAATGAGAGCCCGTACGTAAGAAAAACAGAAGAAAGAGAATAGAAGAAAGGGAGCCTTTGCCACAAGGGAAACACAGAAGAAAGAGAGCCCGTGCCGTAAGAAAAACACAGAAGAAAGAGAGCCCGTGCCGTATGAAAAACACAGAAGAAAGAGAGTAGAAGAATGAGAGGCCGCACGTAAGAAAAACAGAATAAAGAGAATAGAAGAAAGGGAGCCTTTGCCGCAAGGGAAACACAGAAGAAAGAGATCCCGTGCCGTAAGAAAAACACAGAAGAAAGAGATTGCGTGCCGTAAGAAAAACACAGAAGAAAGAGAGCCCGTGCCGTAAGAAAAACACAGAAGAGAGTAGAAGAATGAGAGCCCGTACGTAAGAAAAACAAAAGAAAGAGAGTAGAAGAAAGGAAGCGTTTGCCGTAAGGGAAACACAGAAGAAAAGAGAGTCCGTGCCGTAAGAAAAACACAGAGGAAAGAGACCCCGTGCCGTAAGAAAAACACAGAAGAAAGAGAGTAGAAGAATGAGAGCCTGTACGTAAGAAAAACAGAATAAAGAGAATAGAAGAAAGGGAGCCTTTGCCGCAACGGAAACACAGAAGAAAGAAAGCCCGTGCCGTATGAAAAACACAGAAGAAAGAGCGTAGAAAAAAGGGAGCCTTTGCCGTAAAGGAAACACAGAAGAAAGAGAGTCCGTGCTGTAAAAAAACACAGAAAAAAGAGAGTGCGAGCCGTAGGAAACACTCGGGACAAAGACAGCCGGTCTCATGCCATAAGACATCTATATCTTGTCTGGGATTCGAACCCGGATTCACTTTGACGGATGGTAAGAAGCCAGAGCTTAGACCACTGCGTCACCGCAGCGGCGCCTCAGTTGCTCATGAAGTCTTTAAACCCAAAGCACGCGAAATTAAAATAACCTCCATCTGGCATTTTATGTAAAAATACGAGTGTTAAGCAACATACGCGCACAGTTATATTTCACGCAATATAGGGCTCGAAAGCGAAATAAAGCACAGGATATAGGAAACTTTCGAGTTTTACAAAACTGAATTTACAGGATCGTCAATACAGTAATCAAACATTTTGAATTTTCTATATTTACTGTTCTTCACGTAGCATTAATCACATAAGAAAACTTGAAAATTATATCACCCTGGAGTGGGAATCGAAACCGCAGCTCCCGATTTCCGTTCGAGCATGCTATCCGTTAAACTACCCAGGACGATCGAGGCGCAAGTATCTGAGTGTTAAGTATCAGAACATTCTCTGAGTTTTGCCAGTCGAAGCAAATTCTGCTTCCTCGTAGCATTAAGTAGATCAGCAGTCTGTCAGGTAAATTCTGCGGAAGAAAATTCTCCCGCAGAGTTTACAGAATCTTCATCTTAACAATGACTGAATTTTTGACGAAAGAAAGAACTACTCTGGCGATTATTCAGGAACGTACCAATGGAATTTAAAGTGAAAATTTGTCAAATTACACGCACGTTGCAATAGCGAAATTTGTTTTACCCTTTGTTCAAACAGTTGAGCGCACTTCTATTAACAAATCACATGGGGGTGGAGAATTAACACTGTTTACAGAAAAGTTTTGAGATCCCCGAACCGCTTTGAATTTAGGGAAATAGTGCTTCCGATAACATCGACCACGATTTAAAGCGCATTGTTCAATGTTCCATCAAACGCTGAAATCCTGTTAACGTTGTATCTAAAATCCAGAAGCTACCAAGCAATAAAAACACAAAATCATTGGCGGCAAACTGAAAGTACATTCCGTGGTAAACTGAGATTTATTGTATATCAATTTCTTCAGATATTTCTTAAAGATTCTGGCTTAAAATAAATAACAAGAGCTACACCATAAGCCCTCTGATATCCTCATAGAACATGCTATCGATTAAAATAATCTTTATCAAAAATCAATTTTTCATTTGGGGCTTGACGGAGTGGGGTCCATTAGCTGTGTACATAGTAGGCTGAGTGAAGCGATAACATGGGTTTTTAGGGTTTCCTCATCCTGAGTTGTTCGACATAATGATGGAATATTACAAATGACATAGCGTTCCGATAAAGGAAGATTATATAAAAAAATGACCATAATAAAATTAACGTTAAATTGATGTTAACAGAATTTTTGACTGCAATCTTAAAAACAGAAAAACGAAATGCTTTTGAATCACATGTGAATCGACCATAATTCAAAATGAAACATTATTTACTTGATATATAATCTACACTGGTGCCCAAAATAAAATGATTACCTATCAGGTTGTAAAGAAAGCATCCGGAAAATATAGAAGCATGTATTTCAATCTTAAAAAATCGCACAAAACACTCCACGTAATCGTCGAGGTAGTCACCATTAGAACTGATGACCTTGTTCCAACGATCTACGAGTTGGAATATCCCATTGCGATAGAAGTCAGACGAGCGGGAACTGAAGAAGTCATCCATGCAACGTTTCATATCATCGTCATTATCCAAGTGTTTCTCAGCGAGAAAATTCGACAAAGACCGGAAGAGATGAAAGTCGGACGGGACAACGTCCGGGAAATAAGGGATGCGCGACAATATTTTACGTTCCAACTCGTGCAATTTTTGCTGGGTCCGTAAAGCGACACGTGGACGAGCGTTATCCTAGTGAAAAACAACTCCAAGGCGATTAATTTACGCCGGGCGCTTTTCTTGCCGTGCAATATGAAGGCGGTCCAATTGTTGGATGTAAGCATCACTGATGATATTGTTCCGCGGTAAGAGTTCATAGTGAATCACACCGCGATAACCTCACCAGCAACTCTGCATCACCTTCCATCCGTGAAGGAATGGATTAGCGACATTAGCGACCTTCTGTGGGGGATGTACCTACTTGGTCCATGCTCTTTGTCACGTAACATCCATGTATGTGACTCGTCTTTCGTCACCTGTGACCAACCGATGCAAAAAAGTCATTCCGTTTTTCTCTTTCACGCAGAGCAACAGCAATGGAGTAGCTCTGCATCCAATTCTGGTCAGACAAAGCATGGTGAATCCATTCCCACAGTTTACACGAATATCCCAACTTCCCCAAGAAGTTGTTGGCGGTCACATGGGAGGTCTTCAGCTCTTCTGCTAGTTCCCGTAATATTGCATCAGGCATGGTCGACAGAAAATGTTACAGTGTATCATCTTCAACATTACCGGGTCTGCCAATTCTGGGCGAGTCAGACAGGTCCCGTATTCCAGTGTCAAATTTCCTGCGCAGTCATAGCAAGAACTCTGTCCAATAATATCGTCGCCAAGGGCGTTTCGCAATTTTCCAAGTGCTTCCGTAACTATCACGCCATTAAAATATTCACAGCAATATAGCACGCACACCTTCCTTCGATATCGGCATCGTATCGTCGCCACGTACAACTAATCTTCACCAAATAGGCAAAAGTTCTGTCTTTAGAATGTATTCTTCCGCGCACAGCACTCTGGGATGTTTACGTCACCGCAGGCCCGCAGTATCTTCCAATATACGCGCCACATACAATATTTTCCAAAACTTTTCTTTACAACTTGTTACAAAAATGTACAGTATATAGCTCCCGATGTACACGGTCGTATCAGAATAATGGGACGACCACCGGAATCACAGGGTACCTGCCCAGGCGCGTCACAGAATGCACGTGACAAGGTCGACGACACAGAGATATAAGCGCCGGCCAGGACAAATGACCCATAGTGCGTCACGCGAGCACAATGTGCAGAGGTAGTAATTTAACGGACGTCCAAAAAGGAATGATCATCGGATACCGCGCCAAGGGTGGAAGCATCTGAGAAACAGCAGACTTCGTGGGCTGTTCGCGAGATGCTGTAGTAAGGGTGTACCAAGAATGGACCGCTGGCACACCGATACCTCCCGACATCATAAGTGGAGCCCGATAAGCCATCGACCCCAGAGGAGAAGATTGCTTCCGTCGACTGGTAAAGGACAATCGACATGCAACAGTGCAGCAATTGACTACGCAAATGAACACTGGGGAACCCAGATACGTGTCCCGGATCACACCTTGTTACGCATGGGTCTCCGGAGTCGACGCTGCATCAAGGCGCCCATATTAACCCAGGTCCATCGGCAACGACTCCTGCTGATCGCATGAGAAATGGTAGAGTTGAAAAAGTTTGCCTCTGACGACGAATCGAGGTCTCTACTCCACAAACGTGGCGTGCGGTAGCGGATACAGCGTCAGACATACGAGAACCAACACATGCACAAGCTTGTCGGTCAAGCATAGGCCGACGGTGGTAGTGTGAATGTGTGGGGGATGTTTGCTTGGCTGGTATGACCCGGTAGCGCTGGTACCACTGGATGGGTCCCTGAACGCCACTGGCTACCTGTCCTTTCTCGCTGACCACATGCATCCATTCATGAAATTTTGTCCTGCTGGTAATGGTGTCTATCAACAGACAATGCGCCGTGCCACGTCGCTAAAGGGTGCGTGACTGGTTCCAGAAACACGACAGCGATGTCTCCGTTCACCCTTGACCGGCGAAACCGCCCGACCTGAATCCTAGAGAGCTTTTGTGGGACTATTTGAATCGCCAGGATAGATGTGCGGACCCCAAACACATCATCTCCAGGTTCTCCTTGCTCTGCTGCAGTACGAATGGGAACGTGTGCCTCGGGCAACCTTCCAGGACCATATTGCTTCCATGCCATGCCATCTCGCTTCTGTCATCCGGGCCAAGGGTGGTTATTCCCATTATTTGGTAGGGGGTCATATTATTCTGATACGACTGTGTATGTGAAACAATGCAGTCAAAGCTGGAGAACATGCAGATATCGCTACGCTGAAGACTATTCAGCTTTTACTTTTGCTGCAAGTAAACCGGAGTACGGAAATAAAAATTGCGTTAAAAAAAGGCGCGAGTCCTCTTCCATTTGTAGCTGTTCTATGCACAATTCTTGTTTTTACTGTAGTGCCACGTCGGGCTGATTTTATCACGAGGATATTGTATGGATGATTTTCAGAGGTGAAAGCGATTGGTAGGATTAAAGCAGCTCAGTCCCACAGGGAAGTTTCTAGAGCATTGAATGTTGCTCATAATGTCCTGTCAAGACTATGGAGACAGTTTCAGCACAGAGGAGATGTTGGTGGGCCACCGGGACAAAGTCGTCCCAGACTCACAACTGCTAAAGACAATGAGTCTAACTGCCTGACGGAACAGAGCTAAGCAACTCTCTTTGAGCATGCAGCAGCAACATGAAAAAGGTTTTCAAGACATAATGTTTGTAGAAGACATCGTGACTAACGCCTTTTTGCAAGGAGACCAATTATTTGTATCCCTCTGACTTCCGACGCCGGCGAGTTCGTTTATCGTGGAGTCATGAACATGAGATTTGGAGTCCAGACCGGGGGTCAAACATTTTTTCCACTGGCAACCGCGATTTAGCTGAATTACTGATTCGCAACGTGTTTCTAGTCTGAAGGGAACCGCAACAGTCCCTCTAACATATGACTAGTCTAGTGGCGGTGGCGTGAATGCCTATGCAGCAATGACGACGAACGGGCACACAGACCTCCGCATCTTTCAGAGTCTATTATTGTCCTGGGGTACATAGATGAGATCTTGTACCAATATGTCAGTCCATTCAGGGGAGCAGTCGATCCAGCATTTATTCTTATGGACGATACTGCCCAACCACATCAAGCTCATTTGGTCTACGATTTTCTGAAAGAGGAAGATATTAGCAGAAATGACCACCCAGGTTCCCTGACCTTAATTTCGCTAACCATACATTGGATAATACAGACGAATTTGAGCCGGCTGCCCCATGTCAGAACACTTAAAGAACTCAGAACAGCTCTTGTTGAGGTGGGGTCATAAATCCCTCAAGACCATATCAATATCCTCATAAACAGTACAAGGAGTCGTCGATTGAGCTGCACGACTGTCAGGGGTGATAATACTCTATACTAAAATATCATGTCTGAAGCAAAAGACCTTATATATTATTCCATAGACTAGCGACCCGGCCCGGCTTCGCACGGTAGCAATTTAGAATTTACGGCTAATCGAAAGAGAGACGATTATTACGTTCAACAGGTGACTGTGTTTCTCTTTGTCAAGCCATTCTTTGTCTGTCATTTGCCAATCGAGTTTCTGTTTCTTGGAAAGTTTCATTATGACAGAATAAACAAATTCTTTCAGCGTCCGATGTACTACGACCTATATTCGATTTTCGTCTGGGCATAAGGTTAATACAATATTTAAAATTTAATTAAAGAGCTACTACTCAAAGAGATACATACGTGTGAACGAAAAGAATTACGCATTTAGTCTGTGCGAGCGCCGATAAAAAATTCTTTCAGCGTCCGATGTGACTACGCATTTAGTCTGTCGCCTGACATGCTGTCAGACCGACCGCCGCGCATGCACCTCGCGTGTTTTCCCAAAGGCCGCCGCGCATGCGCCTCGCGCCTTTTTCCCAATGAGCAAAAAAGTTTCGTAAACCGGTCGCAGCGCATCGTTGTTTAGGCAGTGGAAGCCACGAAAGAATGCGAACGGCGTTTTCTTTGACTTGTCGCTAAAATCGTTACTGCTTGGCTCTATTTTGTCATAGATTAATGATTCATACACTTAAACCTTTCTCGACAAATGCTCTATGGAATGGTGAAAACCGCATCAAAATCCGTCCAGCGATTCTCGAGATTATTTCGAACAAACAGACAGACGCCTACCGGGGACTTCATTTTATACTATGTATGGACTAGTTTTTCATGGCCACCCCGTTGGCTTCTGATTATTCGTCCGAGAAGTGTTCGGATTCGAATCCCGTGAAAAATGGATGCTGTTTTTGTCTTGCAGCGCTGACTCTCTCCTTTCCCTGGAAACAGTGGCCCTAAATTAGGGACTGGTGACTGCTTATAGCCCACTGAGTTGCTCACGGTGGTCGCTAAATTTCCAATAAAAAAAAGTCTTTCATGTAAATTACAAGATTACGAGTAAATAAGTCGGGGAACAATTTTTTAGGTTAACGCGCTCGGCTGGATATCGAGAGATTCGGGATTCGTTTCCCCGACGGCGGCCGAATAACAATTTTTCGGTTGCTGTGCGTTGCTTAACGTGGAAAGAGCGATGGATTTATTTACTCAACTGACGCCACGTATTTAGATGATTTTCACAAGATTACGATATTAACATATGCAAATGATAAGATTATTCTATCATTGCATATGTTAATATGTTATGTCACTCACCGGGATCGCTGTTGTCTTCGGGACTATCTATATATTAAGTGTGTGTGTGTTCTCCTAGCGCCAGTTCTTTTAACCTGATGACGCACAGGGCGCCTGTTGCGAAAGATCTTGTTTTTACCTAATATGCCTTTTAGTAGTAAAATTCTAATTGTACGTTTTGGGTAGTTTTCTACATGCTTAGACAGCTGCCTTTTTATTCTTCTTGATAAGATTATGATTTTCTTCTGCTTTAGTTACATAAGTAATGTAATAATAAATATTTGCCAAATTTCATTGAATTTCTTGAAATACTTCGGGTTATGTACGAATTTATAAGCTATCATTTAATTTTCAGCCAGAGTGTAATTCATAATGTTCAAAGAAATTTTGTAGCCTCCTAGAGCCCGCGTGTATATCTTATGACATTCAAATGATAGCACACTAACGTAAAACAAATAGTCGTTTCGAATGTTCAGATGATTTACGCAAACCACTTGCAATCCGTTGTAGTTTAAATTAGTCAAAAGCATAACGTGATAACTTCAAATACGATCAGATTTAAAATGCACAAAAATATTAGTCACTTCCCTGGCATATAATGAAATTGGAAAGGTTCAATAAACATCTTTCCTAATCTACTTGATAGAGATTACGGAATAAAATTGTAACGTATACTTATCTGGAATCTACTTAAATTTTAAGTGCTTAACAAATCTCAGTTATTTGGAATCCATTTAAATATCAAATACTCAAAAGAATTGAAAACCTAGTATTTACTCAATTTTATATTGCTTAGAAGTTATATTGTTCCCTAGAATTCGTTAAAATAGGGAATGCTGAGAATTATTGTCACAAGGAATAAATATCCTGTCATTTACAAAAGTTCAAAAGAATTACTTTATCACCTTGAAATTTGTTTAGCGTGGAACTTCATGGATAAAATTTTGTGATATAGTACGCTTTTCGGGTTGTAACTTTAAACTTTAGAAACAGGCAGCAAAATCATCAAATTTTATGGAATGAATTTTTTTACAATTCTAAAAATTATCGCCATCGTTTGAACGACTGTTTTAGCCACATGTTTGGTGCCAGGAGTGATCGTCTTTATTAAAGAGATATTGCAGCAACATATAAATTATTTACGGAAGGTGAATAAATGCTATCACCAGCGCAAATACTAATTTCATATCTAATACGTGAATCTGTCCGAGTATACCGTAATCAACATAGTTTTTCCCATTAATGTCGCTTATATGTCAAGCGTATTCATGTCTGGAGTGTTTGTTGTTTCCTTAAGTTTTTCAATAGTCCTCACCCCGAACAACCCTCTACACATTGATGCACCCACTGATCATTTTCAATGCCTTTTTATGGAGGGGAAGAAGAATCTCTCTTTTATTTCTGACCGACACTATCATGGGTTGTTCCCTAACTGCGATGTACTAATCCAAGGGATCTGACTGTTGTACCGCACAGATGAACACAATTATTAGCGTGTGTTCATGGTCCGCCAAGAATGGGAAAAGAAGCTACCTAAAAGGCATTCGAAAGCTTGTTTGCCCGGAGAAGTGCACCACAAAAGTACAGCATCCAGAAATTGGTAACAAAGTCGAAAACAACGTGGTCTAATTAATTGACATAAGCACTGGACGAAAAATTAGTCACCCCTAACAAAAATGACAGTAGGAGTTACCGGTTGCACATAGTGCCCCGTGATAGCATTATTGGGAGATAAATAGCACTGACGTGGTCTACAGGATAATTTCTGCCTCGTTCAGTGGTGAAGAGCAACTTGTGTGTTCAATTTAGTCTGCAATATGGGTTGTATGACAGACGTCACTGAGTGGCAAAAAGGAGCCATTGTGTTTGGCCGTGCCCACGGACACAAAGTTAATGAAGTCATCCAATTTGTTGGTGTGTTGAAGCCTATTGTCCAGCGGTCTACAAACAGTGGTGTAGCTCACAGTCAACGGATAATCGGCGACGTAACTGTGGCCGGAAAACGATTCTCGCCAACAGGGACCGCCGCCGTGTTTCACTACTAGTTACTGCAAATCTGTATCAAACCATGTAACAATTGCTCCAAATAGTCAATGAAAGTCCACTCCAACCAATTTCCGAAAGGACATTGCGACGAGAACTGCATGCAATGTATATCTGGCGCAGAGTACTGCGGAAGAGGCCTCTTTTAACAGAAGTCACAAACTCGCACGTTATCAACGGGCTCAGAGGCACCAAAACTTTACTGTGGAGGATTAGAAACGAGTACTTTGGTTTGACTAGGCTCGCTTTTGTTTGCACTCATATGATGGGAGGCGACGAGTGCTTCGTAAACCCAATGACATCGTTAATCCTGATTGTGTCGTAGGTGTTGTTCAAGCTGGAGGAGGTTCTGTGACGTTTTCGGGATGTCCTCCGTACTCCAAAATGAGACTTCTCGTTGCAGTGACGGTGAATTTGAACCAGGATGCGTACACCTCCGCATTCTGGATGACAAAGTGTTGTCCTTTGCCCTACATCTCCAGGAGCGGCATCACATTGCCACTCCTGTCTTCCAAGACAACAATTGCCGTGTGTTCAGGGCTGAAATTGTGTCTGAGTGGCACGACTAACAATCAGCAACACTGTCTCACCTCGACTGGCCCGCCAAATCCACAGATTGAAATCCTATTGAAAATCTATGGGATCATTTGAAACAGAAGGTGAAACGCCGGAATAGACACTCACGTACTCTGGCGAAACTTCGGGACCAATTGACACACGAGTGACTGTAAATCGAAGCTTAATACTTCCACAACCTCGTAGAGTCTCCACCACACCGGATTCTTGCTGTTATCAAGGCAACAGGCGACGTCACCCGTTATTAGGTAAGTTCTGACAGGGTGACTATTTTTTTGTGCGGTGTGCTTATATACACTATATGTTTATGCTTGGGAGTTTAACAACCACCGTGAGCAAGCAGTCGCCTGTCCCTAATTTAGGCCCACTGGTTCCAGGGAAGGGAGAGAGCCAGTGCCATAAGAGAAGCACAGCATCTCTGTTTCACGGGATTCGAACCCGAATCCGTCTCGGACGAATTATCAGAAGCCAGCACTTAGACTACTGCGTCAACAGTGCTGCTCATTTGAATTGAGCAAGATTCAGAAGGCTCTCGGGACAGACAAACCAGGATGCAAAGGAGCAGTTGCAAGCTTCACGTTTCTAAGCATCAAAGAAACTCCCAAGATCATAATACGGTATATTCCTCCGGTCAACGAGCTACCAAAAGATAAAATATATAAAAAAAAAAAAAAAGAAGTAAAATGGAAAACTGCACCCACACAGTATGTAGATGTTTCAAGAATTGCTTCTGACTGATACGAAAAAGGCATCTGTTTTTGTGTAGTTCCAACTATTAGTGGCGGAAAATCCTAGCATTTTGGAGCCATCTGGTGATAAAGCATGGTTTCATATAAATGGCTATATGAACTCTCAGAAGATATGTGTATGGACACCAGAAAATACATTTGCAATTCGAGACGATGCTGTTCAGTCTTTGGCTTTCATATCTCCCCTTTGTAACGACAAATGAAGCGTTAGTCACATAAAAGCATCTGTTTTATAACATTTAGTGAGTGATTTTGATCTCGACATGAATAACCATTTCATTTGCAGGTATGAAATAAAAATCTTCTGAAGTACTGTTCATAGCAAAGGAGAGCAGAGTGGTAATTAAATTCCTATTCTAGAGAGGAGATACAGAGAAAGAAATGTCGGAAAAATTATCTGAGGAGCTTCCTTTCTGTTCCTTAGTTAAACACCAGAATGCTAAATTTAAGACAGAACGATTCGGCACCGAAGATGTAGACCATCCAGAAAGATTTGTTGTGGTCACCGTTCCACAAAATGTGAATGCTATGCGCAATATATTTTTGGAACACAGAAGAATTTCTGTGAAAAAGGTAGGAGAGGTTCTGGGATACAAATTTGAAGTTGTGATGCCGTCAATTGGAGTAAATTATGACAAGAGTGGTAAGTCAAATAATATCCGAAAACGTGAAAATTTCATCGTCCTGGAGAGGAATTCGAACCCGTGTTTCCCGGTTTTCGTCCAAGTATGCTAACCACTACACCATTCAGAAAGTCCAAGTCTCAAGTTTCCTAGAAATTTGAATTTAACACATAACAGGAATCGCCAGTCGAAGCCACGGCATTGATATTTAGCGAATTTGGATGAATAGAATTCATTGTCTCCCGTGATTGCACGGAGAAGCAGATGAACCACGAAATGCGGGATTTACACCAGAATACAATGCAATTTTGAAATTGTGATTCCGTCTATTGGTGTAAATTATGACAAGAGTGGTAAATCAAATAATATCCGAAAACTTGAAAATTTATTCATCCTGTCTTTCTCGAAAACTTAACACTTGGTCGTTCTGGGTGGTGTAGAGGTTAGCATACACGGGTGAAAACCGCAAGACGCTGGTTCGATTTCCGCTGCAGCACGATGAAATTTTCAAGTTTTCGGATATTATTTGACTTACTACTCTTGTCATAATTTACACCAATAGACGGAATCACAATTTCAAAATTGTATTGTATTCCCGGTGTAATCCCGTATTTCATGGTTCATGGAGATTCTGGAATGTCCAGTAAATGTGTCGAATTTACCATCCACGAGTGCTTGCTGGGCATGAAGAGGAACCAGGCCAGTTGGCTGCCGAGTTTTGTTTTTACAGAATAATGATTCGGACCACACCGGTGGCACCACGCAAGTAAAGCTTCATGAAATTCACTTTAAACTGTTGAAATATCGTGCTTACTCACCGCAATTAACTTCTAATCATAATTTATTTTCTCGTTTGAGGAAAAATTTGAATGGAACAAGGTTTTAGCCCACTTCCGATGCCACATCAGCTATTGACATGTGATTTCAGGCAAATCTATAAAATTTTCATTTAGAAGGCATATATGAAAGCTGAAGAATCGGTGTTGAGAGTGTGTTGACCTCGCAGGTAAATAAGGAGAATAACGTATTAAAACCATTCCGTGATTCCATTCTTTCTACGAAAAGCCAAGAAGTTAGGAACACCCCATCGTAAATGGGAAACCTTCGCATTAAGAGAAAATTGTTGTTTGGAGAACAGCATCATATAGACCAATTACCGACCCCATTTTATCGGGGGTTGGGAGGGGAGGACACTGCATCCTGAGAACTTTCTCCAGATATTCAGTGAATTTGTAAATCGGTTGAACGATGGGCAACTAATCGGTGGATTTTAAGAGGATGTATAATGAATTAGCTTAATAATCTTTCCGCTAAGCTAATTATTATGAATGAATAATGCTCTACCTACCAGCTAGCTAATGATATACTTGTACTAAGCTTCAAAGTAGTGAGTTCAAAAGGGTGTTGTTACTAGTTAATTACGAACGTAAATAAAGTCTTAACGCTGGTTATTTATGGTAAGAAACTAATTGTAAACCTAACAGCCAGACAGAAGTCTGACAAAAACTATGAATTGAGAAAAACTAACTTCTTTATTATAAGACTCTTGGTCATCTAAAGCACACACACAACTTGTTTTACACTAATGAAGAATCTCTCCTCATAACAACACAATCTCTCCTCGTATTATAAACGCTCTCCGTAAACAACAACGCTCTCTCACAACAACAACAAAAGCTCTCTCTAAGTCTCGATGAACGCGCCTATATACTAGCTACCACCACGTCATGACTTACACTCATTGCCAGATCTCATTCATCGGGTGAAATAATATTTCGTTCAGTAAGAAGATAATTTACATAGTAAAATAAAATAGCCAGAGATAGTAAAATCAAAAGGAAAGTGAATATAGAGTATACGTTACAGATGCAGTGTGTCACATATCAAACGCAAGCATGAGGGAAACTTAAAATCATTTTTGGAGAGTGAGTCATCGCACAAAATCGTTGTTCGGCAAGATCTCAGATTTAAGTTCTCCATTCTACTTCTTATGAGGCCCCTGCTGAAGAGGAAAACATACATTGAAAAGCCTCGTACAATCAAAGACCACAAAAAAGTCATATGCGAAGAAATTTTAGCAGTTACTGAGGTCACTAAGAAAGTATTCGCAAATTTAGAGTATCACTTGTAGTTGTGTCTAAATGCAGGAGCTTACTAGCTTCAGTGGTGCACCAACAGGGCATCAAACTGCTCCGGAAAACCCCCTTCAAATAATAATATTGATTCTAAGGCTGAAGGCGTGGTATTGAGGTTACGTTGACCCTAAAATATGCCTTGAAGTTTTCGAGTCTTCGTCTGAAACTGCTCAGGAGATACAAACATAGGACAGACAGACGTATGGGCGAACGAGTAGACAAAGAAAGCGCAAACACGGTGCAGCAGTCACGTCTGGTCTTGAAAAGCCATACTCAGAAAATTTAAAATCTGTCTCAAATGGATCCAGAGAACAAATTTTTTATCAGAAACGGGCAAGCGTACGAACAAACATAAGTGCCAATGTGGTGCCTGAAGCAAATACTAACGTGATGTTTGGTGTTAGAGTCGTTTGCTGTCCCTGTAAATGAGCCTGGAAATTTCAAATCTCCATCTCAAATGGTCTCAAACGCATGCCACGTTAAGCTCCTCCTGTAACCCCCGACAAGGAGGCTGGAAAAAGAGTAGGTGTCCACTCCATAATAATTTTATCAGTCAATACTACCTATTACGAGGGCGACTTATCGATATGTGTGTGTGTGTGGTGTGCGCGTGTTGAAAGTAAAAACAATATTTTCTGGACGCCTCTCGACTTTGAGAAAACCCTGTATGAGCCCTTGAAAAGTTTCAGCATGTAATGTCAAAGAATCTTGTTTCACAAAGTTTCAGGCATATTTGTATAAATTACCATTGCAATCCATTAACAAATTGTGACTTTACTGCGAAAAGTATAGAGCCTTTTAAATCATTCAGTATAAAGACGACTATTCATAACGTTTGTAGCTTCATATGGTTAGTTTAATTGTTCATATGTATAGTTCATGTGTATGCAATTTGTGTGAAGCAGAGTTATTTGAAACATATATAAATCTGAATTTGAATAGAAGTTATCTGGTTACTTATTGTCACCTATGAAATCTTTATGCATTTTTAGGTGTTTCTTTGATCTTGCGAAACTGAAGTACATAAGTAACGGAAATATCAATTGACTTGAAGCAGAAGAATGTTGTTTTTTCTCTTACAAGGGAGACAGAAGCACATTACTGAAAGATTCGGCACGCCTTAAAAAGGATTTTTTACCGAAAACTTCTGTGGAGCAAAGAACCAAACAGCATAAAGTAAATTACCGAGCTGCGTGCGGGAAAGTGCAGGTGGGGAGGGCGCATAATTCACGGCCTCGAAATGGGGGTCGAGGAAGAAATAAACGGACTATTATTTGGCCATCCCCACAATTTATGAGGCCATAGAACGACGGGATTCAGCCATAAGCTCAAAGAAGGAGAGAGGGAGAGAGAGAGCGAGAGAGATACAACTTCAGCACAAGGTTTGGATCAAAATGATGGGGAGAAAATAATAGATTGAACACTATCTCTCCTGCAAAGAATTCGCGGCTTCATATGGCTGTTCTGAACGTGAATTATGACTACATCACAGTGTTATTAAAATAAAAATGAAATAGATTTCAAGCTGAAAGTATGGGAATTCATTCCTTTAGAGGAATTAATGGCGCGAAAAGTTTCGCGAGTGTAAAGACGAAAATTCCGTGGCTGATATTTAGGTACGGTACAACAGTAATGGGAAAAGATATTGTAATATCGCGACCCCTATTGATTATGGCTATTTCTTTTCGTTGGAATTCGGCGAGACGTAACTGTAGGACATTTATCCTTCAAGATAACAGGAAAGATTTCTTTCAGCGTCTGACGAATGAATTCTAGCTTTTTTTTTTTTTTTCACAAGTGGATCCACAAACTCTTTAGGGTCTCGCCTTACATCGCTTCTGAGGTACATTACTTACTCATGTGTAGCATAAGTGGAAAAATGTTATGCTAAAGGGAAACGGCACTGTTCATGTCTTACCATGGATTCGAACCCAGCTCCAATACTGCGAATGATATAAACCATACACATCAGAACAATTGATTTACGGAGCTTAAATATCCTGCAACAAGTCACACTAAAACTAAATATTTAAAATACAGTCAAGAAAAATAAATTGTAATAACATTCTATGATTACTGCTGGCATTGTATCTTCCATCCATAACACAAATTTGTTTTCTGCTTGAATTATGAAGAACGTAAAATGAGTGATAGGTATCTGAAACCTGGGCTCTGAGCATGAATTTTGTTCATTCATTAGGATTCTTTCACTTTCTTTTTGTTTAGATCACGCAGGAGAAAGGTTTATACCGAATATTACAAAAGACACAGATCTTTACAGCCCCCTTTGCCAAATACCATGAAGCTCTTTCAAAAAAATAAAAATAAAAAAAAATGCTGAACGTTTCAAAATCGTGGGCAAAACTACCTCTACGATAACGGAAAAGCACTGACTCGTTTTTTATGGTGAGGTGTGTTTGCGGTTTTTAAATTTTATTTTTAATCAAAATTTAATCATGACACCATGTTTACAGCGCGTAGAACAATGACGAATATATTTATCTTTAAATACGAAACTATCTGCCTTTTTGCAGAGGACTGAAACAATTTCAAGTTCTAATTCTCAAAGAAAAGCATCTCTGGGGCGGAATTAGGTAGCTATTGCTTATTAGGATTGTGGAAAATCATTCTGTGAAACACTGAAACAGTTAGACGCTGTATGACTGTTCAGTACTACGGTACTCAACACTCATACAGTGTTGAGTACCGTAATATTCAACGATGGCAAACTGCAGGGAGTGACATAAATGCAGAGACTCCCCATAATATTATCAGTACAAAACACACAGAATTTCCATTGTCTTCACTCCAAGCTATGGAAAAGCGACTGAACATAGTAACAGCAGAACTGTTCCTAATTGTCTGAACAATGCCCTAACGAGGGGCGAATTTGTGATTTGAATAGTCAAGAGACTTTTAGGTTGCGAAAGAGTCCTTAAGGTTTTAGAAGCTGAGTTTACAAAGAAAAGATGTTGGTCACGCGAAGTAAAAACTGGAAGTTTTAATTAATATTTTTACCGAGAACAGATGGAAAGATACTTTTTGTAGGAGAGCTATCCTTCAAAACTTGCATCATATTTCTGTGTATGATTCAGAATGAAATGTCAAAACATTTTTTCGGAAATGGGAATCGGAAGAGAAGTGAAGAAATATTATGTGTCAGTAGCAGATATCCGACAGTAGAATTTGTTATGCATTACTGAATTTGTTTTGCATTACTGTACCTTTCGTGCATCGATTCTTTGCAAAACAAGATTGCGAGATAGGCAAGTGATAAAATTTCATACAATATGTCACCAGAAAGAGGATTTTACCGCATTACAGGTGGGCTTGGAAAGTTTCTCTCGTATGCGTTCTTATCGACTCAGGGGAAAGCGTAAAGCAAAGTGCTTGCAACTTAACTATCTATTGTTTGTTGGCTCTGCTTAGTGGCAGTAATGTAATCAGGCAATGTATTTTTGCGTTTTTTCCCTAAATGTGATGATACGGTATAGTGTTCTTAACTTATTTCATACTTTTATTCACTGTTGCTGCATCAACTAAGGATTGATAAATATTGCAACAAAATACATACGAAAGGAGAAATAATTTCAGACGGGAAATTATTTAGTTACTTAAGCTCCTACTGTGTTAAACTGAAGCACTGCAACCAGTAGCAACTTTTTTTTCTATCTGGGCAATTTGAAGAATTTATGCAAACTTTTGGACTGAGTTCGCACTTCAGAGTAAACACATTTCCATAGGTTAAGGTCAAATTAGATCCTTCCGTTTGCATCTATTATAAAACAAGTTAACATTCATTTCACCAGATTTTAAACCACATACAGTACACTCTAGAAAACGATGACAAATAAGTATGTTCATTTGAGTGTAATTATACTTAGTGCGAATACGTATTTAAGATCGCTTGGAAGGCAGAAATTGAACCCCGCGATTAGCATTCGTGTCATACAGGAGCGAGGAAACAGAGACACGTATGCTAACCATATGGAATTTTGCACTCAAAGTAGTATGAAGAAGCACATTTATCCATCATTTTTATGCCAAGGAAGGGATTCGAACCCCCAACTCTGAGCTCCGGAGTTCCGAGTGCTGTCCACTATACTACAGTGGCATGTGTATCGCTGCTATCTGCCTTTATCTCATGTGCGTCCTGCGGGGCAGGCACGTCAAAGTAGCCACGAGTATTAATATTCCATACACGAAATATTTTGAGCCCAGCTCTACTTCACAGCCCAGGAAGTGAAGATATAATGTTAAAATAGAGAAATTGGACAGAAATCGGAATACAGGACCTAGTTAAATGTACATTGTTCACCAGCATTTATCATGCCTGTCTTTGTTATTTAATTCATTTGCATTGTGAGTCTAAATTATTTTTGTGTTTCTTTTGTCTCTCACTTACTGGCCGATATGGGGATGGAAGTGATTTGCAGATGAACATAAAAGAACTTTTCACGATGGTCTGCAGTGTGATACCAACGGCTAACGGAGTGCTAAGTTGTTGTGGCATCATGAGCAGAAAAACATCCGCACACACATTGTACAAACTTGTTTTTCTCTTTTCTTCTTCTCTGCCAAGAGACAATAGAATTAATCAGGTTGTGAACTGACCAATAGGGAACGAGCAGAAAGGCGAAGAATCGCGTGAGAGATCAGACGGCAGGAGTTAAAGTTTGTTGATGTACAGTATTGTACCCATTTACGTTTGCCTATGTGTACGTTAATTTTGATTTGTTTAGGACAGAAAAATTGGAAAGTTTCTGTTTGCTAAAACAGAGTCAATCTAATTCTTTCGAGAGGCATTATAGTGGTCAGTGGTCATGTCCCATATACATAGTACGTTCATACCACTAAGCTGTTTCCTGAGATTCAGAAGTGAGCTTCTCAAAATAAAACCATTTGCCAAAACGTCTCCACTTACAGTCACCTTGGAACACAACTAGAACCCCATTCATACAGTATATCCATGACACGTCTCACACAATTCCGTTTGTATTTCATACTTATGACTCTTTTTGCCTGCATTGCTGAATCTGGTTCTTTCATGATTTCCCCTACCTTTCGTTTCTGCCAACTGGACTGTGTAAATTCTCTACCTCATTTTGAGGTGGTTCGGCCATCCACCTCAGAATATTTCTTTCCATTCAAATAATAACATTTTACTTCACATTACATACCTAAACCCATTTTCGCTCTCCTCCCGGACAGTGTGTGTAATCATGCACATAAATTTCAGATTACTCGAAGTTCAGTTGGGTACTGACAACACATTTCCTTATAACTGACATGAAATAATATGATTACCATTTGATTTGATTTATTACTACATATATTCAAATAATAATCAGCAATGTGATCATTTGGCTCATGGCTAGATGTCCTCGTTTTATGAAGAGTTAAAAGGGAGTTTTTATCTGAATATATTTATATGTGTCATTAAGCGCCGGGATAATAATACTTATAAATATGGGTAGATGTCTGTGTTTTATGGTTAAAACGGAATCATTATTTTCTAATATTTATATGTTATCATAAGCATCACACAATCGCTTATACTAAGTATTTATTTCAGAGTTTTGTTATCACTTTGTAATATTTAGCATATTAGAGCATTGGCATACCTAGTGTAATGTTTTACGTTTTCAAAAAACCATGAAAACCATGGTTAGGAAGGGCAGATGAAGATGGTGATAGTGAAACTAAAAGCTGAAAGTAGAGATGACATAAAAAACAAGAAGAAGAAGAAGGAAGGAGAAGTAAATGTTTAGCATTAAAATGTTCAGTGGAAAAATGCATAACGGAGAATAGTTCAACAAGCAAGAAAAGAAGAATTGCTTGTCAGTTTCAGGAAAAAGGAGTTTCACCACTTGAAGCAAACATTTATTAGTGCTGTCCCTGAATCTGCGGCTTACACAGTAGTGAACACGCATCATCCAACCAGTTGGTTTGCTAGAGAAGAAGACGGCTGATACGTTATGTGAGGTACTACAGAGGTAACGCACGTGTCAAGACGGCAAACTTGCTGCAATAAACTTCGTCGGTGTAACTTAATTGGGGAAGCATTCGGCACCGGAGCAGAAGAATGAGGATTCCAGTCACGTCACCGGCAAAATTTGGTTGTTTCACTATATTGGCGTCTGAAGGTAAAAATGGATCTACTGATAGTTGGGTTCTTCGAAAAATGTGTAATATGTTCGTTCCGCACATCGTCTGGAATTAATGAGAATTCGTTCTTCAACCATTCGAAAAATGCGCGATGCTTCTTCCACACATCGTATGGAAGTAATCAGAATTTTTTCTCCTAGAGGTAGTTACTTCAAGTATGGTTTGCGGCGTACCCGAAACCTGCGATTACGTGTTTTCGTCTTTCTGGAGGGCGGGGAATATATATGTGTGACGTACTACAGAGGTGATTCACATACCAAGACAGGGAAAACTCCGTCGGTGTAGCTATATTGTCAAAGCATTCGGTCTAACGGTAGGATGCGGGTTCGAGTCCTTCACTGGCAAAATTTGGTTGTTTCACTATAGTTACCAAAGAGAATATCCTAAATAAACTGTTTTTCCCTTAAGGGCTTTGGCCTCCTAAGGCCTGAGAAAAACTGATTTTGACAAACACTGTGATTACTGCAGGAAGACTTCTTTGGCCAGCTGCAGAACTTGTGCAAGACAATATCAAACTTTGCATAGCAAAATGCTTAGAAGTTAATCAGAAATTTAAAGCATTTCATGTTCTACTGCATGCATACAGGTAAACATTCAAATATTTAGTACCATATTCTTTCTCCTAGCTGTCAGATTTGTTGGAAGAAAGCTCTAAAAACGTGTTTCGTGAGATCGGGATGCTTCCACAGCGCGTGGAAGCCTCTAACATGATTGGGCCTCTGTTCTCTGCTGCATGACGTCACGGTCATGTGATATAATTCTTTCGTTAGCGGAGGCACAGACCAAGCCTGATTTATGCTTGGTTCTGGAAGCGCGAAGGATTGACTAGAAGCGTTTTCCATTTCCAGTACGTGTGTCGATAAAAAGAGCGGAGTTCGCCATCGAAGAGAAAGCCGCGAAACATTTCCGGTGCTGTGCATTACCAGAGAAAAAATAAAGTACATGCATATTTTCATGAAGGACGTTACGACGACGTATTTGTGATATTGTGACAATTATGAACATAATCTGTGCACTGTTATGTGTGCATGGTTTTACCTGCCGCAAAGCTTCATGTTTTTATCAAATGGATTAATCATCTTCAAAACATCAAATTAGTGTCCGTTTTATTATTCTTGCTACCTTGTATGTCTCACTCATTATATTAAGCAGTTCTTTGGTCAGCACAGAAATCTCTTCATGACACAGGCACGAATATCCTACTAAAGCTATCGAAGGCGTATGGATGAAAAAATAATCTATTTTAGTGAAACATACTTTTTCTTAACAACAATAGTTTTTTTTTAATTTTGTGACTGAATTGTTATTTCACGAGGATAAGTTCATGTAAATTGGAAGTATCTGCTGGCAAAAATGCATAAAAAAACTTATTTTGTAGAATAATTTCAAAATAAACAAGCTACTAAGACGTCTTCAGCAACTCGTCCAAATACTATGATGGCTTTAGCATCTTGCATACTGTTCTCAGTAGAGAAATGGAGTAATGATAATGACTTGTGGGAATTTAAAGTTGAAAGGTATTTAATTAAAGACGTTTTATCGCATGTACAGTAATTTGCAGTGAGGTTAGCCATTGCAGAAACAGGAGGTATATTTGTAAGCAAAATACAGAAAGTAGGGCTGTAATTTCATTATTTGTCGAAGACGATTGGATTATTTATGTAGAAAATGAAACTCCTGCAGCTGAAGTGTGTAAATTTATTTAAGAAAAATTCACTAGCTTACTAATTTAACAAGTAAACTATGTTTATTAATACTTAAAAAGCTCTATTGAAAAGATTACACTGAACATGAAATAATGCAGATACATATAAATAAAGTTTTGGAGATTGATAACAAATTCAGAGCCATTGCCGAAGGAATTAAACATAATTGATCCCCGAGTTTATCATTTTTATACGTCAGCCACGATTACTTCCGTTTATTCTTTTAGCCAGATACGAAACTGCTGACTTGGCCATTACCTGAAATTTCGCGACTTCGGAATGTTTTTTTCGAGGGATGAAATGAGGAAAATCATCTGGTACGAATTTTTGGGCTGCAAGGTGAGTAAGAAAAAACATTTCTAATTTCCCTTTCGGAACTATTTCAGTGGGTGCGAAGACTGAAGGTGACTATGAAACAAAAGAACACTGTTTGGTTCTAATTCTCTATGTTTTATTTTCATAAAAACGTCTTCAGTTTCTCTTCCGTTTGTTGGGGTTGGTCTACTCTCCTAATAATGTTCTTGCTGTTCGAAACCAACGCCCTCTTGACGTTGGTTTCGAACAGCAAGAACATTATTAGCCATTCAACGCCAAATCACGGTTTCGTACACAAGAAACCAACCAGACTAATCTGGAAGACATGTACCAAAAACAGTGGAAGACGTGTAAGACATCCATAAAAGACATGTACCACTGTCGCCATGTTGCACATGACGACAGTATGAATCAGCTTCATTGGATAATATTTTTGTGATTTAAATTCTTTTCGGGGTCTCAATAACTAATGTACTTTGCCTCCTTCTCAAAATAGGAAGCCGCCCTGATGGCGCAGTGGTCTAAGCGATGGCTTCTGATCATTCGTCCAGAAGAGGTCCAGGCTCGAATCCCGATGCGGCATGGATATTGTGTTTGTCTTACGGCACTAGCTCTCCCCCTTCTCTGGAACCAGTGGCTCTAAATTAGGGAAGGGCGACTGCTTACAGCCCATTGAGTTGCTCACGGTGGTCCTTAAAACTCCAATAAAAAAAGTAGAGAAGGGAAGATATATTATTATAACAGGAAATCCAAATATTATTTTTATCGAAAATACCACCGACATTTCTAAAATGTTGCCGACAGAACAACGTTCAGTACTAAGGTTTTCCTATATTTTAAGAACCTTCAAGAAGTTTCTGAAACTGCGTAAAACAACGGATGATCTGGCCCTTCGACAACTTCAAATTTTATACAATTACGTACAAGATGAAAAGCAAATAATTTATTTTCTCCATTGTACGCGTTGTACAGGTTGTACAAAGCCGATTATCTGCCTTAACCCTTCAACTGGCTGGAACGAGTTAACTCGGGGTTAACAAAATGGGTTGAAATCAGTTAGAACGAATATATTCGCTGCCGGATAAATGTGCTGAACGCCGATGGAACGAGGCAACCTGCGCATCAGAAAGCGTGGTATAACTTTGTTATTCAAATTGCTCATAGGAGGATGGTTAACACCATCGAGTTTATATTAGGTGGAGACACCACTCCTATCCACGCAGCACCGGCCACCATAAGTCACCGCCCGTGCTGCAAGTGACGTCACATCCAGGCAAGGAGCTGCTTTGAAACTACTGAAACCGGTGGAACAAAAGTTTCGAGGCTTATAGACGGATAAAATGAGGAATTCAATAATCTTTATCAATTATACAAGCTTACTGTTTTATCAACTGTATAAACTAGTTCGTTTTTGCTTGTATGTGACGTCACACCAAAGATTATCTGTGTCCATTGGCGGCAGAGTCAGTGGTGTCTCCATCTAATATAAGCTCGATGGTTGACACTAATCTTTTCTGACTGATTGCCTGTTAAAAGGGCTATAACAATGGCGACAAACCTAAGAAGGGAGACAGAAGATGTTTGAGTCACTTGTTTGTACCCAGTGGCACGATGCCCGTCTCAGGGAGACTATTAATTCCCAGCCATGTCTTGGGACACGGAGCAGAAAATAAAAGAACAGAGGAGAACTCCTATTATTACCACTGGCAAGTGAAGGTCCCTACAGCTGAGATAAGAGGAGGTAAGAAATTGTTTTGTCGTAGCTTTTGAAAAACTGGGCACTTAAGTGAACATTTCTGTTTCGGGAGCCAGAAAATGTTTTAACATATTTTAGTTCACGTACATCGACCACTAAAAGGGTTAATACAGAAACTCTACAATGGAAGAGTGAATCAGCTGCTTTGTTGTTTTAAATATCTGAACTGCGTGAGAAATAGTAATCGACTAACATTTTGGGTAATCGATTTTCATTCATCCAGTTTGCATAGGAACTGGAAGTTAGCGAGCAAGAAAATTGATGGAAAATTTCGACGTAAGTCTGACAAGATTCTGTTCAAGATAGCGCCCTGATGTCAAAGTACGTTTGAAATCATCACATTGTGCCTTTCCGCACAATTTTCTTGCACGAAATGCTTTCTTTGAACCCGTAAAATAAATATTGCAAGAATCTTTATACCTGCCTGTGCTTCGTCCAGGCGAATTTTTGTGTTTCTAAGCTTGAAATATAGCGAAACCTCCGTTAACGGACACTACTGAGCATCGGCTACTTCCGAATAATACTAGCCTCCCAGCAACGTCAAGTTTTAGTTATTACAGAACAGCTGCCGTAGGATTAACATTAAAAATAACCTCCAAAAAAAAAGGAACCTCTTAACAACGACAACAGACACTGTAGTCAGCCCCGAAATAGTTCTAAATGGACACCCGGTGTTTTAGCATTTTATGTAAATTTTCGATACTTCGGCGAGGGTGATAAGATAGAAATAAAAAATATTGCTAAAGGAACGGTACCTCGTGCACCATGGGCTGTATTACGGTGGATAGAATGGCGTGTCTAAGTGAAAAGAAAGGAGTTAAAATTTAGTTATACTCAAGAAAAGTTCCCGTGTATGCTTCTAGGCGTTTCCCGGGACTTGTGTGGGTAGTTGATGGTGCCTAGAGTGCTGCTCATTGGCCACGGTATACCTTTGTTTGGTTTCTGTGGGTTCTGTTCTCGCTTTCCAGTGCGCTGCCAGCTAACTGTGCAGTTATACTTCACTGTCTAACATTTCTCCTTTTCTCTTTCCTACAGCGTAGCCTTATCCTGATCTTCTAACTAACTATTTCTAAGGAATGTATAAGATCAGGCGCCAGACACTGCTTTCCAAAATACTTTACACCTTGATTTAGTTATTTAATTATTATTTTGAATTTTACTCAGCATTTGGAGAAAGCACTGCAACATTTTCTTTGTGCAGAAGCCTTGTACACTCATTCTGCTTTTGTACAAACGCAACGGACAGGCAATGCTAACTTATCACCACTATTCGGAGGTTTCGCTGTACTACTTTTATTTAGAAGTTTACCCACAAATGTCATCATTTACGACTTGTCACGCGTCCTTAAATTAAGGCCACTGATTCACTGAAAAGGAAAAAACTGTTGCCGTAAGAACGAAAACAACATCTAGTCTCACCCGAGATTTCAACCAAGGCACAGCAGCGAAATAAATAAACAAGTTAGTAAAATCATGCAATGCATTGATTATAATACGCTTTCCAACATACCAGAAATCATTACTCAAGTTATCACTCAAGTTATGAGAATAATGGCTGTGGAAAAATCTCAGTCCTGTGCCCTGACATTTGATCCCATTTCGATGATATTCAACAGAACCGGTTTGGTATACTTCCGAAATAACATGATAAAGTTTTGTCGCAATCGAAGCATTTTTACGTAAGTTATGATACATAAGGGCTATGAAATAGATCCCGCTCCTGTGTCCTAACCTTTGACCCCATTTCACCCATTTTCAATAGAATTTGTCCCCAGGCAAGACCCTACAACATACTAACATTTCATCCAAATCGAAGCATTTTTACGTAAGTTATGACGCATAATAGCGATGGAAGTGATTCCGCTTCTATGTCCTGACCTTTGACCCCATTTCGCTTATTTTCAGTAAGGTTTGTAGCCAGGTGGTCTTCTACCACATACTAAAATTTCATCGAAATCGAACCTTTTTTACGTTAGTTATGAAGCATAACAGCAGTGGAATGGATCCCGCTCCTATGTACTGACCTTTGACCCCATTTCGTTCACTTTAAATAGGGTGCCTTCCCAGGTGATCCCCTACCAGATACTAAAATGTCATCGAAATCAAACGATTGTTACGCGAGTTATCGGGCGGACGGACATACGCACACAACGCGTGACGTAATGAGGCAGATGGGAATCGGGACCATCTGCTCGCAAAAGTGTGACGTCATAAAACTTTAATAGGATCCACACACAACGCGTGACGTAATGAGACAGATGGCGTGACCGCGCGCCATTCTCTAACGCGAAATTGTGACGTCATAAGATTTCTAAGCATTGGTAACATTAATGGAATAATGGAACAACGTCATCACTAAAAACGTTATAATGCGGGGTGGTTATTTAACCCACTGAACGAATTCTCCTAAAGTCGAGATCAAGCTAAATCGATTTCTAGTACCAGAAAACGGTAGTTTAACGACTTTCATCAAAATTTTTAGAGCCGTTTTCAAAATAAAATGTACATACATACATACAAGAATTGCTACTTTAAGGTAGACGTCAAGTAATTTTGCTTCCTATACTTCCAATGGAAAAACTTCTGTACACATTTTTTTCACAATTATTGCGCTCCCAAGGATGAAAATTTGAACATTGATTAAAATATCTTCATTTTATAACTTGCAATACTTAATATTTTCTAAAACATAACCATAATTATGCAATCCAACATTTGTTTGTCTACTGACGTCATGAAAACACAGGTCGCGCCATCTTTTTTCTGGACAAATAATGCGTTCACAAGGATGAAAATTTGAACATTGATTAAAATAGCTTCATGTCATAACTTGGAATACTTAATATTTTCTAAACCATAACCGTAATTATGCAATCCAACATTTTTTTGTCCACTGACGTCATCAAAGTACAGGTCGCGCCATCTTTTCTCTGGT
Organism: Macrothele yani; assembly: GCA_039090855.1. Classification (NCBI taxonomy): domain Eukaryota; kingdom Metazoa; phylum Arthropoda; class Arachnida; order Araneae; family Macrothelidae; genus Macrothele; species Macrothele yani. The sequence continues at coordinate 7,450,508 of CM077005.1, forward strand.
TTCAACACCACCAAAGGAAAAGTTATAGATTTTTAATATGATTATGGTTATGTTTTAGAACATATTAAGTTTTCCAAGTTATAATATGAAGTTATTTTAATCGATGTTCAAATTTTCATCCTTGGGAACACATTAATTGCGAAGGAAATGTGTACAAAACTTTTTCAATTGGAAGTATAGGAAGCAAAATTACTTGACGTCCACCTTATTAATATGGGATAAGGGCAATGGAAATGATCGCAATCCTATGTCCTGACCTTTGACCACATTTCATCCATTTTCAATAGGGTTCGTCCTCAGGTGGTCCCCTACTGCATACTGAAATTTCATCGAAATCGAACCATTTTTACGCAAGTTATGACGCATAAGAGCAACGGAATACATCCCGATCTTATGTCCTGAACTTTGACCCAGTTCACCCATTTTAAATAGGATTCGTCCCCAGGCGGTCTCCGACCACATAGTAAACTTTCATTGAAATCGAACCATATTTACGCAAGTTATGGCGCATAAGGGCAATGGAATGATTCCGCTCCTACGTCGTGACCTTTGACCCCATTTGTCCCATTTTCAACAGGGTTCGTCCCCAGGTGGTTCCCTACCACATACTAAAATTTCATCGAAATCGAACCATTTTTACGCCAGTTATCGTGCGGATGGACGGACGGACGGACAAAGCTGTAGCATATACGCTTCTTCAACCTACGGTTGGAAAGCTTAAAAAAGGAAAGCAAAACTACTTGGAAGAATCTCGCTGTGAGCAATACTTCGAGAAAATGATAGTAAAAAAAATGAGCGCAGTCACAATAAAGATCTTGTCATCTATTAAAATGCATGAAAAGCTGACGTTCTTTTTCCACCATTACGTTTGTGGACATGATTTCTCCGCACAAAAATTTAATGAGCAAAAATTTCTTTTGCTAGTGGTAGGAGTGACTGTGTACGAGATTACCCGCGCACTTTCTCCAGATGCACAATTTTACCAGTGACGTTAATACATATTTGTATCTTGGGTCGATCTGTCCTTTTTTACGGCGAATACAAAGAATCATTTTGCAAAGGAGAGCCGTAACTACGATCACGATTATTTATCCCCTTCCCGTTTTTCATACGCACAAATTTTCCTATTGAATACAATATACAATGACCGAAAGCTAGATACAAACGTTTGGGGAAACTTCAGCTATTAGAAAAATATCGAATACAGACGTCAGAGTGATTTTGGAATGCAGGCCTAGGATCAGTTAAAATGCAAAATCATTCGGAAATTTAGCGTTTTAGAAAACAAACTCACAAAAGTTTTCAGTTTATACCTGCTTTTTTTTTTTTTTTTTACAAAAAATAAGTTTAGATGCCACAAAAACTTAGTTGTAAGACGTCACGAGCACACGAGAGTTTGATCTTTCCAAATCTTCGACATCTTTGAAAAAATTCGCGCATTACGAAAATTCGGTATTGAAAGTTCTTATGCACTTTTAAAATGCCTATAAGTCTGAAACAACAGCAATGAAACAAGAACGAAGACGTACAGCAGAATTATTGGGTGTAATGCGCACAACATTAGGGAAAATCCTTCCTTCTAAAAAGAATTCGAAAATGGGTTGAACATTTTGGTAGGGGTAACAGCAATTGGACGAAAAAAAAAATTCAAAGAGACTTTCACCAAAGCAAGTGAAATGTTAAGGGCTACAGCGGGCCTGTGTTAAAAACAATTTTTCCGATCTGACAGTTAGAAGCAAAGATATCATCGAGGTAAAAGTAAATTTATGCCACCTAGTGGTTAAATTATTAACCAATGTTTTAAGACTGCATGGATAATTTTAATCGTAAATAGATGAATCGAAAGCAAAAAAAATTTTTCCAACAGGGTTTCTGGATGCGCAGATGTCATGAGCTTCAAAAGTCGGATACCAGGATTATCATTCGCATGGGAATAGCTATCAAACGCAAGGAGAAATTTCAGAATAAGACAGATAGGTGAGGATTTAACATGCGTGTAGAAGGATGGATCGACAACGTGATATTTTAAGTGCGCGGATTTTCGATGTATGCACCAAAATCGGGAGCCAATAAAACTCAGAAGATCAGAGTTTCGTAAATTTTTTTGTGAAACAGACGGGGAGTTTTTTCTGATCTGAGAAAATTCCATTGGAAAGAATATATGGAATTTCCAGCTTCAAAAACAAGCCGAGAACTCTAGGCAACTTTCAAGAGGTGGAAGATTTCGGAAAAAGGTTTCAGCATCCTGAACAAAATTATAATGGTACATTCAAGCGCATGTTTTGTGTGATATCTTTTAAGAAATGTCACTGCTGCACGTATGTGGCTGGTTTTCTCACTTTCAGAAACTCATTTAAAGAAATAAATCGAATCAAAAAGACATGAGATACAGAGAAAAAACGATTCCATATGCTCCAAATCAGATTGTACTTACAAGGTTAAAAAGGACTACGCGAAAGAGAGAGAGAGAAAGATAGAAGCTGCCATTGATCTGACTTCTGTTGGTTCTGGTGGTAGCGGCAAAAAGCTTCTCCAAGAAATGGCTTTGATTTTTGTGCCCGACTCGCCTTTTAGTATCGTTGAAGACATTACTGTAATGTAATTCTTCGTACGAGCCCATCACTAGGTCATCCCTACGGTTTTATGACGCCATGCGACATAAAACCAGTCCTGTAAGCACCCGGCAGGGAAGGACGAAATGGCTAAGAAGCTTCATAAAGCATCGCAGGGGAGTGCGAAGAAACGGTGGTTTCTGCGAAATTGTCGCATCAGAATGCAACACTGTGGACCCTACTTTCGATTCCGCTGAACAACACAAAATGCCAACAAAGGAATATTTGCATGATGGCTGTAACAGTTTGAGGAACATGCTTCCGACGAATAAATACCCTGCAAGTCACGTGGTTAGAATTACGACCTGCGCAGTTTAAACACTGATTCGAAAAAGATGGCTCGGCTGATTTCGCAGGCATCAGCAAATAATTTATAATCAACATAAGTAGTCGAATCATAAACTGCGATTTTAGAAAAGAAATGAAGTTGAAGAGATACTATTCATTAAACTATGCGCGACGGAGCAGTAATACATAATTGCGGTTAGAAAATAGAATTTCTTTTCTTAGTGAAACGCTATGCATGAAATAAAGGTCACGTAGGTGTGCAAATATTTCCAATTAAAATCCAACTGCGGTTTTGAAGGTCTTAGAACATTATAATTGAAAAATTTACAAAAGCAGTTACTGAAAGTAACTAGACGGAATAGAAATCATTTATTATAATCCTTTCCGATGCGAATACAATTTATCACAGTTAATTGAGGTCAATGGAACCAGTCAGAAAAAAAAATTCAACCGAATTTCTACAATACATCCACAAATAGAAACAGCTACTTACTTCCAGCAGTGGCTAAAAAGTATGTTACGAAAATTAACAAATGGCAAGCAAAAAGTTTCACATAGCAGAAGTATCAGAGAGAAAGAGATTTTCAAATTGAACAATTAAAAGAAGAAATATAGTAGGAAACATGATATAACTCTACACCTTGTAGCGGAAGAATTTGCCTAATGGAAAAGTTGAAAACAGGCGAAAAGTATTCTTTATAGAAAAACCTATGCTAAGGAAAACGAACTTTGCAAAACGTCCCCTGGAAGTAGAGATCAGAGGTCTGCACGAGCCTTAATTTGGAAAGCCCGGCCCAAGCCCGCATGTCCAAGGCCTGGCACGTACCCGTCCCGTTTCAGATTTTTAAATTAAAGCCCGGCCCGAGTATTTCTCCTGTTTCCAAGGCCCGGGCCGGCCCGTAAAATTTCAACAATTACTAAAACAAGTATTTGACACCTGGTGCACTCGGCCATTCGACTCCTGAAGAGCTTTCATTTTCTTAATTGCTACACGTATTCTATTGCAATAAACATTAATTCGGAATATTTCTGTCACACTTTATAAGTCACGGGACGTCTGAGGAGGGGGGGGGTTGCTTGTATACTAAAACTATTACATGTAAATGACAATTTTCATGCCTTTCAAATTTTCTGGATTTTTAAATTATCATTGCCTACCGCCGGACTCGGAATATCCTTGGGGATAAGGAGGGGGGGGATAATTTGAAAAGTACTAAATATCTAGAATTATGAGTCCGATCGTTCTACTTTACAAGCACATATTCTCCGGAAGCGATTTTTTCGCGATAATCTTTCGCTTTCTTAAACTCCATAAAAAGTATGGAAGATAGTTTATCAGCAACACTGAATGGAGCATATGCTAGGGAAAACAACGACAGACTGCCCAGCTAACCAGCGTCACAGAAGTTTTGAAAACGGCTGGGTTGGGATACCTAAGGGTTCATTTGCCATCTGCTGACTCCCTGAGAGTACAAATAGGAAAAATACGGCACATATTTATACACAGAAGTACGTTTCTTGAAGCCCATTTCTCCAGTGCCATTTAAGACGACTTAAAGGCTTTTCACACATCTAGAAAACAAAGTGCCGCCGACCAGAACAATAAAAAAGATCGTCTGCGAGCGGGTGGCTCGGTTTAGAAATGCTGCAGTTAATAGCCTGCCCTGAAGCATGAGAGGAGGGTGAAAGTTAGAGAGAGAAGGGACCACATTCACATTGAAAAACTAAGGGAGCTGACCCACTCCAATTGTTTTGTAGGAGGAGGATGTCGCAAAACTTCCATTTTTTCCATCAGCGGAAATTATTCAATCTTATCCTGCTGCTGTACGTAGTGAGTTTTCCAAACGAGAAAGGCACCATACAGCGATTGTTTTGCTCAGAAAAAAACCCTGCTCGAAGCCCCGAGCACGGCTCGTTTTCCCAACTTAGAAATGAGCAAAGGCCGAACCTGCCTGCGGGCCGAGCTTGGGCCTAAAGGGCTGGCACGGGCCCGTGCAGACCTCTAGTAGGGATAGCGAGAAAAAGGTTTCGACCTTTACGCCCCTAACAGGAAATCTGTGAATCATCTAAAGAGGATAATGCATCACATTTTTATCGTTCCGAATGTCATACAGGGGTTTTCTATCATTGTGAATGTCATCTCAATATTTCATCCTTTATGAATGTCATACATCATTGTGAATGTCATCTCAATATTTCATCATTTATGAATGTCATACATCATTGTGAATGTCATACAGTATTTCATCATTGTGAGTGTCATCTCATTTCTATCATTGCGAATGTCATCACATTTCTATCATTGCGAATGTCATACAGGGGTTTTCTAACATTGTGAATGTCATCTCATTTCTATCATTGCGAATGTCATACAAAGGTTTTCTAACATTGTGAATGTCATCTCATTCCTATCATTGCGACTATCATACAGGGGTTTTCTATCATTGTGAATGTCATCACATTTCTATCATTGCGAATGTCATACAGGGGTTTTCTAACATTGTGAATGTCATCTCAATAGGGTTTTCAGAAGCGGAGATGCAACTGCAAACATAGTACACAAACACGACCAGTAACAGAACTGCGAACTACAAACTCTTCGAATACAAATCTAAAGTGTTCCACAAGGTAAATGGCATCCGGTGTTGAAAGAATTTTTAAATCACACATGTAGAAGCAGAGACATTGATAAAATTAGATTAAACATTGGCGCCCCCTAGCGGTGAAATTGTACATTATTTTGGGAAGAAAATATACCCAAAGAGTTTCCATAACTAGTAGTATATGACTTAAAAACCATTTTCTCAGTCGGGTTTATCGTCACGCAGATATTTCTATAAACGGAAACGTGAACTTACGCCCTCTAGTGGCACACTTGTGCATTAAGAAAAATTCGAAATTATATGAGCAACATTTCGACCGGAAGAGTCCTCTAACAAAGAAATAATTTCTTCAAATCGGACCCTTAGAAGCACAGATATCAACATAAATCGGATATACATTTACGCCGTCCAGCGAAAAACGTATGCATTATTTTAACAAGAAAGTATTCTGAGAAAGTTTTCTAAGGTTAGTGGTATGGGTCCACGAAAGAACTCAATCGAGTTTTCAGAAGCTTAGATCTTGCTGCAAATAAATAAGAAGCAGAAATACATACTTACGACCTCTGGTGCCCAACCCATTCTTTATCAAAAAAAAAAAAAAAAAAAAAAAAAAAAAAAAAACTGTGCGCAAAATATCTCCCATCAGGAGTGCATTCGACGCAGGAAGAAGTTTTCAAGTAGGAGTTTCATAAGCAGAGATATCGGGTTAAACGCAATTTATATTTACGCCCTCTAGTGGAAAACTTTGCATTACTCGAAAAATTTGAAATTATATGAGAAAGATTTTTTACCTAAAAAATAATTTTTTAAATCGAATTCTAAGCAGAGAAATCGACAAAAATAAGAAATAATATAAATAAAAATAAGATTTTTACGACCCCTGGCGGAAAAATTATGCATTATTTTAAGAAGCAAGTATTTTAAAAAGGTTTTCAGAGATAAACGACATCGGATCACCAAAGAACTTTTTCAGTTGAGTTTTCAGAAGCTCAGATTTTGCTGCAAATACACTGCTGGCTATTAAAAGTGCAATATCACGAAGGACAAGAGATATCAAAGCCATATTTGTTGTACCGAAAAAATTATACAAAGCTGAATCGATTACAAATCCAGCACGCTGAGACGAAGCGAACACATAGCATTCAGTACCTAGCGTAGCCACCTTACACCTGCTGCACGGCCCGAAATCGAGAAGAAGAGACGTTGGATGTGTGTTTGGGGAATGTCCGTCCATGCAGCTTCGATACGATGCCGCAGTTACTCCGTTGCAGCGGGGAGTGATTGCTGGCGTGCTAGTCGTCCGGCGATCATGGGCCACACATATTCAATAGACAACATATCCGGGGATCTCGTGGGCCAAGGAAGACGTGGCACATGGTGGCAATCCATGAGTCTTGGACGTTACGTGCGGCAAGCAGTCGCGCATTATCCTGCTGGTAAATGGCATCAGGCCGTCCCTGAAGATATGGTACAACAGGCTGCAACACCTCAGTGTTTTAACGATGTCTGTTCAATGTACCGGTAATGCGGACGAGATGCGTGCGGGAGTGTAATCCAATAGCCCCCATACGATAACGCCGGATACTGGTCCGGTATGGCGCAGCATATTGCAAGACTCGCTCAGTCGATCGCTGCGGTACCGCCAGACACGGATTCATCCATCATGGTGTTGCAAACTGAAGCGGGATTCGTCGGAAAACACGATGCCTTGCTATCCGCTCCTCAATGCGCGACATTCTTGGTACTCTTGCAGTCGCAGACGCCGGTGTTGTACATTCAAAGGTAGCCGAAACAATGCCCCACAGGTGCACACGACGTCGAACCGTCCGTGTGGAGACTGGGTGTTATGATAAACACCCCAACTGTTGAGCTACGGTGGTCGATGTTGCGATCCGTCAGAGCCATGCGCATGAAATGTCGGTCCTCTCGTTCGGTGGTTTGACCGGGTCGTTGGGGGTCCGCATGTCGGTATGTTCGTTCCTCAGCTACCCACTGACGCCGTATTAATCCCACCATGGCCGCATACCGTCTTACACGAGAACCGATGTCTCGGAGTGAAAATCCGCAATCCCAATATGGCCCTATTCTCCCGCGATCGAAGTTGGAAACCTGCTGGTAAGACTGCCGTTATCTTCAACGGGGCATGTTGCAGCTGTCCGTGGCCAGAAACGGCGAGCAAACACACTTCGGGTGCCTAGCACCAGCTCCTTTTTCACCCGTTTTAGAGGACTTCCAGGGGACGTTACTGTCCCACACGATTTCCGTATGCGCTGTCCGGTTAGTCATTCACATTCGCGCCCGTGTTCTGCCCTTCTGCCAACTTTCGAGTCCCTGGGATGGAATCTTTCAGGTGTTGTACATTTAATGGCCAACAGTGTATATCTATAGCGAAAAAAAAAAAAGAAGAAGATAACATTTACTCTCCCTAATGGCCAAATCACTCTTTACCAAAAATTGGAAATTATATGCAAACCAATTCCCACCAGCAGTTGTATCCTATGCTGAAATAAATTTTCAAATCGGAGTTTGAGAAGCAGAGATATCGGGGAAAACGCAATTTGCATTTACCCCTCCTAGCGGAAAATTGAAAATCTATGCATTACTTGAAAAAGAGACTGTGCCTAAACAATCTTCGGTATAAAAGCCATCGAAGGGAAAAAGGTTTTTTTCGATCGGATACTTAGAAGCAAATATGTGAAATAAAATGTATTTTTAATTCGATATCATCTGTATTTACACCCTGTAGCGCCGAAGTTGTACAGCGAAAAAAAAAAAAAAAAAAAAAGGAAAACTGGATACAAGGGTCTCTGTTCTCACGTTTCAAGCTTCCAAATGCAAAAAGAATTTTTCAAATCTTGCTGATAGTTGCAGAGATATCGTGCTCACAGTCAGGCGGACGTACAAAGTAATAACATAAGCACGATCTTTTTTTACAAAATTCCTGCTAAAAAGGAGTCACAGAGGATGACACCATTTTGATGACGCTAGAGTTGTATGAATTTTCTCCGCTTTCTCGTTGTGTGTCTCTACGAAAGTGTTGTTGAAAGATTCCTTAAATCTGAGGAAGAATGCTAGATCTGACACGAGGAAACATGCTTTGTATCTGGAGAACGTTTGACAATTATTATTTTACTAGATCTATGGTATCTTTATTGGATGTTTAACGACCACCGTGAGCAACTCAATGGGCTATAAGCAATCTGTGGTATCTTTATAACACAACTTTCGGACTGCTTTTTATTTTTTAGTGGCGTAAGTTAAACTGTTGCATCTCTTCCAAGCTCTCTGTGGCTGCACTGAAAACTTCAAGGTACACCGAAATATCTCCACTATCTACCCAATTTAAAAAGAAGCCTGAATCTGGGAAATGAATAAAAAATTTGATCTCGTTACACAGTAGCTACTTAATACAGTTTTAGCATTGAATATCCGTTTTCTAATTTTCAAGTTACGTTAACGCCTGAAATCGTTCCAGACCGAGGGAAAGCTTCATATACTTGAGTGTCACGCCATAAAACCTGGATTACTGTTCACCGGGAATGAAAACGAAAATACCAAGAAGACCAAACAGAAGTCATCGCTCTTTCCGCGTTAATGAGTCACGGAAAAATTCTCATCGGCCGCCACCGGGAATTGAACCCAGGGTCTTCCAGTTATGCGCCGGACATGCTACCACTGCACCACAGCGGCCTCGAATTCTCCAGACTCACAAGTGATTAAGTGCCAAACCACATGGCAGGTTGCTTCACGGAGCCCCGCGCAGTGCTGGGGATTCGCCAAAGATGGAAAGCAGCAACTGAAGAAATAACTAGGAGGCGATTGAATAATTAATTCATACACTCGACGTGGATCAGGGACACCAAGCAGAAGTCATCGCTCTTTCCACGTTCATAAGTGAGTTACGGAAAAATTCTCATCGGCCGCCACCGGGAATCGAACCCAGGGTCTTCCAGGTACGCGCCGGATATGCCATCACTCACCACAGCGGTCTAGAATTCTCCAGGCTCACAAGTGATGAACTGCCAAACCACATGGCAGGTTGCTTCATGGAGACCACACAGTGCTGGGGATTCACCAAAGAGCGATGACTTCTGTTTGGTGTTTGTGATCCACGTAGAGTATGAATTAATACGAAGAAGATTAGCAAAGCAGCTACATTTCCGAAACAAGCCCCGTAGTCATGCGGTAGAGAATCACTGACACAATTGTTTCTGTGGAGTCACCTTGATAAACTGAAGTTCGTCTCTCCAATGGCCTTTAGGACCATCAAGCCCAGTGGCCATGTGATTCATTTCGAGAAGGAATGGTTTTGGTGCAACCATTCCTAACGATTCAGCATGAAAAGTCATTTATTTATTCCATTATCCTTAGCGCTAACAAACTCTGGGTCCATAAGCACAGCAAGCGTGGTGCAGCCGTTTCTGATGACTCAACTTTAGAAGTTGCAATTCCTTCATTCTCATGAACCTTAAAACCAACAAGTCCTGTGGCCATGAAGTAAAGAATTTTGGAAACGTTTAACTTAATTTACCATGAGAATCTAAAGCTTCTTCCTTTCCTAATAGAAGACATCCCCAATAAGCCTTGTAGCAACGTTGTAGAGAATTATTAGTGTAACGGCTCCTGGTGATTTGGTTTAAGAAGTCAACACTTCTTCAAATTAGTCACCGTCCAATCTAAATTTTGCTTTAATAAGTTCAGTGTATATACACAGTACGGCAACTATTAAGTAATGAGATTGATTTTTTTTAAAATCTCGGTAAAACACACGGGTCCGGAAGACCCGTTTTTTTTATTGAATAATTCATCAGCTGTGCTGTGACAACAGCGTTTACGCGAAAATTGCGCAGATGATAATTATTCTGTGCATGACGTCACTTGGTGGAAGAACATTGTCACTGTGCCTCTCATGGAGCAGAGAGCAAATATCCAGTTATGCTTGAAAATCGGTAAAACTGCACCTGAGACAGTTGAATTGTTGCGTGATGTGTATGGTGCTAATTGCTTATTTCACGCACAAATATTCCGAAGCTATAGAAGTTTCCGGAATGGGCGGAAAGATTCGGAAAATGACGAAAGGCCCAGACGCCCGATTTCAATATGCATGTCTGACTCATGGAGAAAGCTCGCGAAAGGATAAAAATGATCATTGTGTGACCTTGAGGATGCTGGAATGCGAGCTATGTGTTATTGAAAAAATGATTGGTCACATTTTAGTGCAGATGGGGGGGGAATCGTTTTGATTTGTCAGACGACCAGAAACATGGAGGAGTAGAGTAGGCAAAAGACATCTTGGAGACTAGAAAGAATTGGAATATTTTCTCCAAAGAAGTGTGGCAGGGGACGAGACATGCTGTTTTCTTAATGATCCTGAAACGAAGCGGAAGTGGCCACAGTCATCCAAAGGACAGAAGATCAGGTTACAGAAGTCCAAAATCAAGTCAATTTTGTGTGCTTTTACGACAGCAAGATAATTCTGTATCACGAGTTCATTCCTAAAGAAGCAACTTTCACTGGGAATGCTTACACATACATGTTGGGACGACTGTGGAAGGGGATTGTTCGTGTCAGGCCTGAGTACAGAAAACGGTAATGGTTCCTTCTTCACGATAATGAACCAGAACACAGAGTAGTTAGTGTAAAGCAATTTCTGGTTTAAAAAAAAACGTGTGGGTATTCAACTATCCCTACTTTTCACCAGATTTCTCAGCGTGAGACTACTATCTGTTCCCTAAATTAAAGCTGCCTTTAAAAGGAAAAGTTTTTCAAGACACTGAAGACATAGAAAGAACTGGGACACCAGCTCCCCACTCTATACTAAAAGATGCCCTCTGCAAGACCTTCCTCCGGTTGGTTGATCGTGCTACTTCTTGTGTTAATAAAGGGGGAATGTACTTCGAATAAATATGAAGACATACAAAGAACTATGGCATCATCTCTCCACTCCATACTAAAAGATGACCTCTGCAGGTCCTTCCTTTCGTTGGCTGATCGTGCCACTTCTTGTATTAACGCATGAGGAATGTACTTCGAATAAATATGAACACATACAAAGAACTGTGGCATCATCTCTCCACTCCATACTAAAAGATGACCTCTGCAGGTCCTTCCTTTCGTTGGCTGATCGTGCCACTTCTTGTATTAACGCATGAGGAATGTACTTCGAATAAATATGAAGACATACATACAAATCAGCTCTTCACTCCATACCAAAAGATGACCTCTGCAGGTCCTTCCTTTCGTTGGCTGATCGTGCCACTTCTTGTATTAACGCAGGAGGAATGTACTTCGAATAAATATGAAGACATACATACAAATCAGCTCTTCACTCCATACCAAAAGATGACCTCTGCAGGTCCTTCCTTTCGTTGGCTGATCGTGCCACTTCTTGTATCAACGCAGGAGGAATGTACTTCGAATAAATATGAAGACATACATACAAATCAGCTCTTCACTCCATACCAAAACATGACCCATGCAAGTCCTTGTTTTCGTTGGCTGACCGTGCCAATTCTTGCAGGACGAACGTACTTCGAATACAATATACTGACGTAAGTTTTCCTGCTTTTTCATTGAAAAAGATCAGTACCATTAATTAATTGACGCACTGTGTACAAATAAAATGAAATATTTGTACCTATAATGAAATATCAACATAATTTCATTCATCCCCAAAGATAAAAGCTCGGCGATTTATAATATCACCTGTTTTTTCCCTCGGGATCTCTTTTGCTTAGCTAGGGAGTCTTAGCACCTTCCAATGGTTCCCAGAAATCTCCCCCGATTAACGAATCTATTTTGACGTAGGACTAGGTCTAACTCATTGGATAGTATGGGGCGACTTACGGCCGACCACCTGTGACTAAAGGAGGTCCCAATTGAAATCATTGTAGCGTTAAAAATACTTGCCGCGCATATTCGTAAACAGCATGGAGTCCGATTTGCATAGTGCGCAATACATCGTGCAAGCGACGCTCCCCTCTCTCCCTGCGCGCGGCGGAGATCATGCAGTATTTTTGGGTGTGTCGCCGCGTTTGACTCAGTCTATCTTGGCAACCGTGACCGCAACACGACTGCGCGTGATATCGTTTCAAAGCTCTCGACGAGATCTATTCATATATATAAAGAACATTTCGGAATGGTTTGAACTCAACATTTTAAAAATTGTTTTCTTGTGAACTGGTGAACACTTTTGACAATATCGCGGTTTATCTGGGCAACCGTGAGTGCAAAACAACCGTGCGTGGTGTCGTTTTAAAGCTCTCGGCGAGATCTATTCAAATATGTAAATAACATATCTCAGTGGTTTAACTAAAACTTTTAAAAATTGTTTTCGTGTGAACGGGTTAACATTCGACAGTACCACGGAATTCGCAGAATGAACGCAAGCAAAAGTGGAGAAAATCAAAACGAGAGGCAAGAGCAAGTGAGGAGGAATGTAAGAAGCCCAAGGAGACAGAACACCACGTTGGGTAATTCGTGTATCGATCTGCTTTGTGTTCGTAATGTATCCAGCATTATTTGTAAAAATTATGTAAGCTACTTTTCATATCATATATTTATCTATGTTGGCTATAACAGATTAAATAAATGCTTTGAAACCATACTCGACTAGCTCATTTCAACTCTTCGATCTGCAAGTCGTAATCCTGCGTTCTAAACTGACGGCTCAATCAGAACTTAGCCTACCTATATTTTCCCCCCAATATTACATTACATATTAATGTCGCAGGCTGCCCTTCTGAAAGTGACAGATCCACGTCATTTTTCTTATACGCATTATATACACGTTTTGTTTGCAGCGCGGTAGGCACATTGCGAAAACAGTATGCTTACATAAAATTCGTTATTATTTTTTTTTTGCCATTTGTGAAGCATTTTGTTTCGTTAACTGTGAATTTGTGTTTTTCCAGAAGCTTCGGCACAAAGCAATTTGTTTATATTACGATATGGTGTTGGTACACCGATCCCTTATCTTTAACAACAGAATTTGTGTTTTCCTTTATTGAATTTCAGAGCCTTTTAATATATTATACTTTCCTTTTTATTTTCACACATTTTGTAAATCATGCCTTGAAGTCCAAATCTAACGGAACTTTCTAAATTCACGTGGACTTACGAACAATAATAGCTGCGCTGTTAAAACTGTTGTATCAAAACTAATATTCAGGTCCTAAATTTTAATGTGAGAATATTTTGGAATTTGAACAAAACTCTTTTAGCATTGTTAAATTTAAAGTGCAGTTTATTCAAGGCAATTTTAAAGTATTCTGTCGAAAGCGTTTAATTTAAAACTTCCTCTGTGTATAATGCACTGGAATCGCGTGTGCTGGAGTCATTAAAGTTGGTATTTAAGTTTTCTCTCCGAAGGAATTACTGTTCAGTAACTGGTGAGTAAAAGTTGCTGAAATCCCTTCGCTTTGGAGTGAAATGTGTCGAATAGCACGGAAATCTATCAAACAGGCTTCATTACTGTGTAAAGCAATGACAAGTGAAATCAGCCGGGTTGAATTTACCATGATGAAAAAAAAGAAGAAATTAGACAAGAGTCTTCATTTCAATGAAACTGAAACAAGCGAATACGGTTAATCATGTGCTGCAAATATTTAACCTTCTGAGAAATCCCATACATACACTTACATGCGAAGACAAAAGACCTTTTATTACGAGCATCCATATACTCAAATACAGAACTACAGGGAATGATCACACATTTTTAGAACGATTTTCTGGCAATATATTTAATGTTTAAAATGAAATTATTATTTTCTTAAATGCTCTATCTAATAGCCTTTTCTCTAGATATGAACCTACATTTAGATTGCCAAGATAACAAGACATTTATTAAAACTCGTATTGGCATTTTATTCCACTCCTCTTCCACAGATTTCTATAATCCAATCCTTGTTTTAGGTCTGCGCTTAGAAAGAGATCTTTTTAGCAGTCTGAAGGCACAATAGTCCAAAGGCGACACATCAGGGGACTTTGAACGAATATGAGCAAAAAGGTACAAACTTGATACTCCTCTCTTTTTTCATCTTTTCAAGAAATAGAAAGGTAGATTTGGATGTATAACTGGTATAGCCATATCCTGATGGAATTCTACTCTTTGAAGTCTCTGTGGTTAAAGGAATGGAATTTCCTCTTTAAATATAGGAGTGAAAACATTATTTCGGTAATATGTAAAATTGATTCGAACATTCTTTTCAACTGTTCTTAACTTTAATTTTCCAATATACGAGAAACCAGCAATAATCATGAATCCCATACTGAAACTTTCTTTGGATTCTTGAAACAAAGTTTACGAGTCTTTTTCTGCTCTTTTGCAACAGTGAATAAACGTTTTTTGTTACAGTCGTTTAGATAGATCCATACTTCATCAATATTCGCAATAAATTTCTGTCTGACTTCGGCTAAGTGATTTTCATGAAAAAGTCTACATCGTGTTCTGCTCTCAGCCACGTGCCTAGGCAAAAGGTGGTGAACATCGTTTTTTTTTTTTTTTCAAATTGAAATATTTGTTTATTATCTGGTTTAAAGTTGATATAGAGATTTTTAACGACTTAGTGATTGATCTTTGGGTCAGTGAATCTTCTTTTAAGACCAGAGACCTTACTTTTGAAATGTCGTTAAATTACGTACTCTCTTTGGATATTCGTTTAGTGTTTATTTTTCTGTTAAAAGCAATGCTTGACAATTTCTCCCTCTATTATTGACAATATTGTTTCTTTTACATTTAGAGATGCTAATTCATTATTATTTTTTTGATTGAAGGTTTAACGACCGCCGTGAGCAACTCAATGGGCTATAAGCAGTCGCCCGTCCCTAATTTAGGGTCACTGGTTCCAGGGAAGGGAGAGAGCCAGTGCGTAAGACAAACACAACATCCATGCCTGACTGGGATTCGAACCCGGACCCCTTACGGACGAATGATCAGAGGCCAGCGCCTTAGACCACTGCGCCACCGGGGCGGCAATTCATTATTTTCACAGCGTTTTTTAAATTACAGAACCGGAATATTTCTCTTCGAAAAGAGCCAAAACATAACCTTCTATCCACAGTTTCTTTACGTGTATTACAAGGAGTGTTCAAATGAAAAGGTACGAAACGACACTGTGGGTATAAATGAAGACTTTATTCAAAGTATACACCATAGGCCGTAGCACAACGATCCCATTGATTAACGAGCCGAAGGATTCCTTGTTCCCAGAATTCCTGTGGCCGTGACGAGACACAGTCCTGCACAGCGTCCTTGAGGTCGTCGTCCGAGTGGAAGTGCTTCAAATTTCAGATGTTTTTTCAGGGGACCAAACACATGGAAATCGCAGGGCGACATGTCCGGGCTGTAATGCGAATGGTCAAGCTGCTCCCACTGGAACTTGGCCAGTTCCGCGTGTGTGACCCTGGAGACGTGTGGACGCGCGTTATCATGGAGCAGAACCACACCCTCCGCGATGAATAGCGGCCGGTTTAACACCTTCCGCTGTCAGAAATCGGATAACGTCTCGCTGTTCCTCAATCGTCGAATTTTGCAATGTGAACGACATCCTGTCCTCACACGCACTGCCGCGTCAATTGGACGGCGATCTTTATAAGAGCCTCTGCTCTCTCCTGCGCATGCGGGCACCCGCGCATGCTCCGATCCACGCCGGCGACTCCAATCGCATTCCTAGATGTGTCGCTACGTTCTCCCATAGCGGCATAGGCAAATATGTTAACGGTTACGTTCTTATGACGTTTCGTACCTTTTCATTTGAACACCCCTAGTATTTTCTTACCAGACGATACTTAACTGCAACACATGCTTCTTTCATGTTCATCTAACACGCCGTTGCCACATTCAATTCTTTGAACTTCTTTTATTTTCTGAAATTTCTTATCCAAAAAAAAAAGTTCTAATAATGTGTGAACAAAAAGATATAAAACGAATTAGTGAAGTAATGCTTAATTTTAAATAACTATGCAGAAAGGCATACACTTGCACATTCATAAAGGCGTTTCATACCTCTAAATGGCCGATTCGTATTAATTCATTGTTTCGTTTCGGCGGTTAGTGATCGATGTATATATTTCATTTAAGAACAAAAATTATTTAAATAAATTCACCTGCATCTACGCTCGGAATATAGCATTGCAACAGTTTCCTGTGAGATGTAACTTTGCGTTTCCATTATGCTAGACGTTTTGGAAATTGTGCTTTGCTCGTAGTCAGAGTTCAGTTTTTACAGTATTTTCTAAAGTGCGGTGCTTTTATTTATTTTTCAGAGCATTTCTTGGAACGTTTTTAATTTGTTAATTCTTTTTAAACAACACAGAGTTTTACTATTCCTACTTCAAAAAGTCATGTGTATGTCTTCGAAAGAGATGGGAAACAAAGACATTTACACTCAGCAACTAATTTGTTTTGCAGCATTATGCTTCATGTTGCTTTATACCAGCTGCAACACGGCGAAACTGCGAGCGATTTGTCTTATACGCCCATTTCATACACGCAGGTCATACATTCATGAAACCAAAAACTACAGCACTAAAAGCAACCTATGGAGATAATTTAAGCTAGTCCCTGTAACAGAGTGCAGTGCCACTCAGGTAGCCAATTGGTACGAAGCGTTGACTTCTAATGGTTCGCCCGAGATTGGTCCGGGTTCAAACCCCGTAGCCGCCCCGGTGGCGCAGTGGTCTAAGCGATGGCTTATGACCATTCGTCCGAGATGGGTCCGGGTTCGAATCCGGTTGAGGCATAGATGTCGCGTTTGTCTTACGTCGTTGGCTCTCTTCCTTCCCTCGAACCAGTGATCCTAAATAAGGGACGGGCGACTGCTTATAACCCAATGAGTTGTTCGCGACGGTCGTTAAACCTCTAATCATAAAAAAAACCCCAAAAAACCCCGTGAAGCATCGATGGTTGTTGCCATACGACACTGACTCTTTCCCTTCCCTGGGAAAAGGAAAGGGTGACTACTTACAAAGTGTGGTATAAAGTACCTGCTGCTACAACGACACTTTCAGACGAAGATACATGTGTTATGTATAGCATAGGAAGACTACGTAAAGGTTGTTCTTATTATTCGCCACTTTAAGTGAAACAGGAATCACTCAAATAAAGTTCCAGAAAAGTTACAGTTTCTTTTTGTTCCGTCAATACCTCATAGACACTTCACTCGATATCTAATACTCATAAAGGGCGAATTCTTAAGAGCACAAATAATTTATTATAAAATCACTCGAACACGCAAACTTCAAGAACAGGCCACTTCAGTGTAAGACAGCTTCCGCGAATACTATAACACAGATCAACAGATACTATATGCCTGAAAATACAGGGTGATTGTAAACTCTTTCAACAAAACAAGAGGTGTGATAGTACACATCAAGACGAACAATAATTGCAATGGAACCTAGGGAGACATTTCACTCCTAGTGCCAGAAAAGATTAAAGTTACATATCCACGTTGAGCCTTCAACAGTGAAATCAAAGAGACATACCAAATTTATGAGTTGCACAATTCCTATCTTATCGCATCAGAGAAAGACTCAAAAGAGCTGCTGAAACTGGTATCCAAGGGCGTCGTTGCACAGCCCACACAGGCGAATGAAGGACTGTCGCACCCTCTCGTAGACTCCCAGTGTGGTGTTGATATTGTCCGCAGCAACAGCGATTCGCGCGACGATATCTTCCAGGAAGTTCACAAGTGTCTGGTATGTTTTCATGTGCATCCAGAAGAAAATGTCCAGTGGATTAAGGTCCGGGGAGCGTGGAAGCCAAGCCACAGGTCCATCCTGTCCAATCCACAGCCCGGGATATGTCGCATTTAGGAAGTATCGGACCTCGGTCCCAAAGTGTGCTGGGGCCCCATCATGCATAAACCACATGTCCCTCCGCGTGGTGAGCGGAACATCCTGCAACAGACCGGGAAGCACTTGCTCCAGGAACACACGGTATGCTGCGCCGGTCAGACGTATACGCCACTTCTCATGTGATGTTTGCACGGTAATATCGCTGAACGGGTTCGGCTGCGTTTTTAAGTGTTTGCTCTTCATTGTCTACGCCCGTGTTCAGCGCACCTGATTTGCATCTTGTGCTTCTCATGCACAGGTTGGAACTCCGTGTGCCTGCTGGACGTTTTTCGAAAGTGCTCTTTTCTAGCACTAGGAGTAGAATGCGGCCCAAGGTTCCATTGTAAATATTGTTCGTCTTGATGGGTACTATCACCCCTCTTGTTTTGTTGAAGGAGTTTGCAATCACCTTGTATAGCTTATAGATTAAACCAACTTCCACGACTACCGCAAACACACCACCCGCAGATGATATCTTAACACAATATACACTATCTACCAACAAGTAATTGGACGCCTGTGATAGCAAAGGAAAAACGAAGGTTATTCACCATCAATAGTTGGTGGAGCCTCCACGAGCGGCGATTACAACTGTGACCCTCCGGGGCATACTCTCAACCAGGCGTTGTACGAGGGCTAGCGGTATTTTCTTCCACTCGGCTTGGAGAAGACAGGTCAGTTCCTTCACCGATTTCGGACGGTGGGGGCACCCCTTACGTCGACGCTCCAACTCGTTCCAGAGGTGCTCGATAGGGTTAAGGCTCGGGCTCTGCGCAGGCTAGTCCATTCGATTTACCCCATTGTCACCATAACAAGCCATGGTGGACCTCACAACATGACAGGTGGCATTGTTATGCTGAAAGTAACTTGGATCCACTCCGTAAAACTGCCACAACGTAGGAAGAGCATGTTCATCCAAAATGGTGCAGTAGGTCTCGGCGTTGAGTCTACCAGGAATTGCGACCAAGGGTCTCGTGCAATACCAGGAGAAACACCCCCATAGCATAATCCCACCGCCGCCGAACTTCACAGTTGGCACAATACATTCCGGTAAGAGGCGTTCTTCAGGCAGACGCCAAACCCAGACCCTGCCATTCGAACGGTAGAGGGTGAACCTTGATTCGTCGCTCCAGAGAACCTGTTTCCGCTGTTCAACGGTCCACTGTGGACGTTCTATGCACCACGTTAGCCGAGCAGCGCTATTGGACTTGGTGATCAAAGGCTTGTGGGCGGCAGCACGTCCATGACAACCGCGAAGATGGGCTTCCTTACGATGGGCTTCCTCACGTCCACGATAACCGCGAAGATGGGCTTCCTTACGATGGGCTTCCCCACGTCCATGATAACCGCGAAGATGGGCTTCCTTACGATGGGCTTCCTCACGTCCATGATAACCGCGAAGATGGGCTTCCTCCCAGTTTTGTGGGTCTGCTGGGTCGGGCCACATTCCGACAGTCACCTCTCATCTTCCACTTGCCAATCACGTAGGCCACTGTCGATTTTGGTTACTTCAACTCGCTGGATATGTCACGTATGGATCGGCCATTTCTGTGATACCCGACGATCACACCTTTCATGAAATCAGAGAGCTCCGAACTGCGGGGCATCTTGCATGCGACTGGTTGCGTTGTTGTTTCCCACACGATATTTAACGGCGGCGGCCGTGACGTGTATCAGGACCGCAGATATCGTCTATTGCAGGGGTGTTCAATTACTTGTTGGTAGATAGTGTATATACAGCGATCTTGCTTGTCAACCATGCATACGTCATCCACCCTTGACCTCAAGACTGTTGCCAGATAATATTCAGTGAGTGAGAAAATATTACGTTAGAGTACAAACGCTAAACGAGAACAAACTGAAAATTTACATAGAAAAAGGCAACTAAACACGAAAGTCAAACTGGAGTATAATGCGCATAATGTAATTTTGTATACGTCATAATGCCGAAACGTGTTCTGTGTCAGGTTCCATGTATTACATTCGAATTATCACTATAGACTACATCATGCATGGGGGTGGAAGGTAGGGAATACGAGAGACCAGGCCCACCTGGAATTATCACTATAGACTATATCATGCACGGCGGCGAAAGGTAGGTGTCACGGGGTCCAGATCTACCTGGAATTTCTTGTTCCCCTCAGCGGGGAGTCTTCATACGAAACATCTTAAACTTTTTGTTTATATTTTGTGTGTGTTTTTTCACGAAAATTTCGTGGGGACCGTCAATACCTTTCGCAGTTTTCTGGAAAACGCTTAAAGTTCAACTTTAGAAATTGATTTTGCACAAATAAGTTGAAAAGTTAACTCAATGTTGTGTTTTATACTTTAAAAATCGTTAAAGAATTCTCAAATAGCAATGGGTTGGATATATTTCTAAAAGAACTGACTACCGTTGGGCAACTAAAATGCTAGCTTGGATACCATAGGAAAGGAAAAGACCTAGAAGAATACGTGGGAGATGAAATTCGAAAGCATGCCGGAGTGACTTGGAAGAGAGACGCTGAAGACAGAAAGTTATATGAGAGACCTTCACTCAGCAGTAGGTTGGTGATATTTGACGATTGATGATATTTTTTATTGTTTTAACTCTTGGAAAAGCTGTCCCTCCACCTCCTGAAATTATTAGGTTCCGCCGCCTATGACTTCATGGCTTTGCAGTTTTTGTCTACATGAATGGATAATACGAAAAAGTACGGAAAAGAATTCAATCACTATTTTGTCGTTTTGCAACAAGTATAAAAGCAGTTACGTATAATGTGTCAAGTAATTTGTGACTGTAGGAAAAAAACACGTTGTTTCTCTGACCGGGATTCCCAAGAAGTTGACCTCTCAGAGATGTGTCCAACAGCGAAAAATTATCGGCACATCTCTAGCCCACAAGAATGGTGTTTACATCACGTGGGAATTGTAAAACGAGTTAAGCCAAATCATGGGCATAATTCTGTTGCAAAAGGGCATTACAGATGCTCCGGAGGAAACGCAGACAATGAGGTTACAAAATTTCACATTGCCCACGTTCTGCCGGCGAACACTAATGTTGATCGGTTGTCGTAACGCATGGCACCGTATACCTTAACGGCTCTGATGCTGAGAATAGTGTGATGCACTTCAATAGAGGCTGACCTTGACAAAGCTCACTCATAAAACCTTTATCTACATCAAAACAGAAGCGGCACTTATCGGAGAATACTACCTGCTACCTTCTTCTACCCAAGCTTTTCAGTCTCGAGAATAACAACGTTCCTTGCGGTGGCAAGCTGTCAGCGGCAATTATTTCATTAGACACTGTGTATGTAGTCCAGTTTCCGCTAGATTTTGTTCTGTGGTCTTGTAGACACAGAAGCATATAACGCAAAGTCACATTTCGTTGTAAAGCAGTAGACGTGGCAAAGAGGTGGTCTATTTCTTTTCTCCAGAAAGACTATCCTATCTTTCTATTATACGCTATTGCGGACAAAATTCATTGCGACGGATAGAGATATCCCTCATAATCTGCAGTTGTACGCACCAACTCACTGTACTTACAGCTGGACGAGTTTGAATAACGTGCGTTTTCACCGTAAGGCTTGCTCAGGTGATCTCAAAAATGGATATCTTCGTCACCTGTATAGTCTTGTTATACCCTTACTGCAGTCGCACATGGATAAACATCAATACACCGCATAGCAGTATAACTAGAATAACTTAAACAGCATTGTCATTTGTGACATATTTCCAGTGACACTATAGTCAGGGAGCATACCTTTGTGTCACGTAACTAACATGCATATAAGGACACCTGCACTGTTAATGATACTATTATGACATGGGAAAGTTCGAACGGCCACCCCGGTTACTGAATGATCAGAGGAGCAGGTTTCCGATTACTAGTCTGAGATGAGTCCTTGTTCGAGACCCGGTAGAGGCATGCGCGGTGTGCTATTTAGACAGCATTCCGTCTGTCTCTTCCCATCACTCTTTTCTGTGAGCTGCTTTTCTAAGTTAAAACTACTAATACAACTGACGAAATACGGTTTATGGGGCCCGCGGATGGCTAGTGGTCAACGTTCGTGACTGCCAAGGAGGAACCTCAGGTTCGATACCAGGCAGGTACGAACGCTCGAACCACTAAATATTCGCCGTGCGTCGGGCGGGCATGCTAAGCCGTCGGACCCCGGTAATAAGTAAGGGCATCTTCCTCCCCATTTCTAATTCGTTTCCGTGTCACTTTCCTAACGGGCATTCTAGAACAAGTCTCCTAGCTTCCCATTTCTAAAAGTTGTTTAAGACCTGCGATCAGACACTCGCTTCCTAAAATCCCCTACATCTTATCTGAAATCTGGTTTACGGTTTACTAGGGCTGCAACTCACCAAGGTCATTCAACAGTAGCAGGAGGTGGAAATCACGAAACATCACACGTGCATTCTTCAGCAGAGTGTATGTGACCTGGAATTACCCCTTCAGTTTGTTCGATAAGGGTCATTTCGTAACGAACAATCTTGACGGGTAATTCGAGGTTTAAAGTTCTGGTTTGGGTTTTGGAGTAGAATTACTTTGCGGTATATTTTTCGTGTAGATTCTAATAAAGGCAGTATTATTTTTTTTTAAATACGAAACATAATTTAAAAATGATTATAAAAATTAGGCAAAAATAGGAAAAAATCTGTAAATCGTGGATATATCTGATATTCGCGAAATTACAGAAATAAATCCCCTAAAATTCGCGAAAACATTGCGGAAATTCCCGCCGCCAAACAATTACTAACCTACTTATAATCGTTAGTGTTGCTCATGGTGGTCGTAAAACCCCGAAACGAAAAAAAGTATGTAATCGGTGTTGCAAGTTTTACATCCATGAGTGCAAATAAATAAATAATGGCAGATGTTCCGAATAGGCCGCGTTACTGACAGTGCTCTATGGATTGCATCTCTTCATCCTGTCGAGAGATTCCAAATTCTAAAGTCAACTGCGACTGAACTATTTCGTTTATAGAAGCAGTCTTACAAATGCAGTTTTAGTTCCAGGTCTGAAGTTTATTGCTTTCCGCTACATAACAAATATCATCTCTATTTCTAATTTAGCGGGATAAATAAATAAACAAATTCATTAGCAAAGTCAGACCATTCTGCTAAAAGATACGCTTTTAGATCCGAAACAAACTAACTATTTACCTCTTCTGGGAAAACACGAATTAGAGACTGCAGTTTACTTAATTTCGTGAGCTACCTATTTAATTTCGCAGTTGTTAATACACCCCTATTAGCTTCTTTTGATGTGGCAGCTCCGTGTGCATAATAAACAGGGTAAATGAAAAGATGAGGCAAATTACACGTGGTACTCTCAGCATGCAGTTCCTCTTTGAGAATTACCCATAGGATTTGAATTGTGTTCAGTGGAAACGTTGGCTGTCCCTTCGGATTCGTGTGTAGCTGCTCGCGAAGAATACTTGTCGTCGTTTAGTATCAGGTGGCTCACTAACGGGGATGCGCAAACGCTTGTTTCATGAAAAATCTTTATCTCTGCCTCATGTCAGCATTGAATAATAATACTAACAGACTGAAATATACGTATTTGTAACTCGCACTTTTTTCACCTCTTAAATTGGTATATTCCGAAAGTTCTGCTAGGAAACAGATCCCCTCACAGACTCATTTATTTCAGAAAAGTGTTTAATCTTTCTCGTATCAACATTCCATAACATGCGCTTTGTATAGCAATGGTTTTAACCCACATTTTCCTGTTAAAAATGAAGTCCTTGGACAAAACGGCTTGGGATCTAGCCTGCCAGTCAGAGTTCCGAGATTAACAGAAAGCAAGTCGAAATTTTTGCAATATTTGGATCACTTTATGCCGTCATACGTAACTTTACGATGAAAGCTGACTAGCATTCAGAGTATATGACACCGTGTTGCACCGTCTTTAGCCATTTGTCTAACAGTTCTCCGATTCCGCAGCGGTACCAGTTCTTTTCCTTCGAGGCGAAGAACTCCTTCACCCCAGCTGCCACCTTCTCCTCGTTGTTGAAGTGCCGCCCATGAAGGAAGTGGGCCATGGACCGGAACATGTAATAATCTGACGAGGCAATGTCCGGACTGTAGGTATGCTGGGTGTGGTATCAGTTCGATGCCCTTAAGTTCCTGTCGCTTTGCCCGGGTCGTTCCCGCGGTATGACGTCGAGCGTTGTCCTGCTGTAGAAGAGCGCGCTTTCTGTTCACCAGGGCCGGGTAGTTATCCTCCAAAACTGTTGAAAGTGCAGGTTGGCGTTGATGGTCCGACCGTCTGGAACAAATTCGTGATTGATTATCCCCACGAAATTCCACCAGACGCAGAGCATCGCCTTGTGCTCTAAGCGCTCACGCTTGGCAACAGGTTATGGAAGCAGGCCCGGGCTCAACTACTGCCGTTGTGTGTTAGGATTACGGAAATAGACCCGCTTTTCGTCGCACGTAAATAACAATTCTCTTGATGAAACACACATCGCGCGGGTTTTCTAGGAGTTTCATGCACCCTTCCACTCAGAGGTTTGCTTTAGCTGGTGTCAGTTTGTGAGGGACAATGTGGCAGCTCCTGTAGACGAGGTTCTGAAGGTGACGAACCACGGGGATCTGTGATATGCCCAGCTCGCCTGAGTACTGGTTGTCGGATTTGCCTCTACGCCCTGGCGCACTGCCCCCGAATCCACGGTTCGCGGCCTACCTGACAAAGACAGAAAATTGTAGGCCGGGAAACCGGCTTCCGAATCCATGGTTTCGCGGTCTACCTGTCTCCTGAGCGAAATTTCTTAAACCATTTGATTACGGTGCTGTGGTCCACGGAACCTTCCACTTTCGCATGACAAATGTTTCGTATTGCTTGAGAAGCGTTATGGCCGAGTTCAAACTCGTAAAGCAAAAGCTCCCTAATTAGCCGGTTGTAGCTGTTTATCTTTTAGGCGTCCCAACCGCAGACATAACGATGACATTGAATGCTGTTCACAGCAACGACTACCACTTCATATCCCTTTCGACTGATTGCAGTGCGCGACTTGAACTAGTTTAAAACGTAACATACCTGCCGCAGCACGTGCGTTTATGCAAATATTGCAAAACTTTCGACTAACCCTCTGTAATACCAGGCCACATTGAATGGAGGCTCTATCCACTATTTCTTACTTAACGCCAGTAACTCTGCTTCGAAAAGAACGACTTCTCCTAAACGTCGGTGAAAAAAAAAGCAATCGCGTAAAATTTCCAAACACAGAATTCAGAAAACAAAAACTTAAGGTAATTTTCAATAGCTATACACTGCACAGTAAAGTAGCAACAATTAGTAACATCAACTATGACGTATATTCTACTTCAACTTTATTGTTTAAGTGTTTCAACCCCAACATTATATTTTCTCACCCAGTGAATGTTATGTGGCAAAAGTCTTAAGGTCAAGTTTGAATGACGTCTGCACGTTTTGACAAGATAAGAACGATGCGCATACTGTGTGGAGTGAACAGCGTTAAGCATGGGTAGCCTCCCCGCCGGCGCAGTGGTTTAAGCGCTGGCTTATAACCATTCGTCCGAGAAGGGTTCGGGTTCGAATCCCGGTGAAGCATGGATGTTGTGCTTGTCTTACGACGCTGGCTCTCTCCCTTCCGTGGAACCGGTGGCCCTAACATAGGAACGGAAGACTGCTTATAGCGCATTGAGTTGCTCGCGGCGTTCGTTAAACCTTAAAAAAGTGTAGGCAAATAAGTGCAGCTTTGCGTTTCACCTTCAAGACAATATATTTGATTGTATTTAAATATATGAATGAACTTTGAGCCTCACGTTATGCAGCTTCATTTTTTTGAGACTACTGAAGTGCTTTACTGTATGGTTCTGATGTGTCTTAAAGACCAATTAAAGACGATTTGTGATAGTGCTTGAAGACTTTTCTCTTCTGGGTGTTAGGAAGATTAATATTACTCATTGCATTATTAAAGTTTTCGTGTTAGTTATCCGGAGGTTAGCATTAAGTAGCTCCAGTGTTGCAAGAATCACAAATAGTACGACAGGTAATGTTACTTAAAAAACATTAAACTACCTAATAACGCGTGGGTTTCCCCTTTTCCTTCAAAACATCCTCCATTCAATGTGGCCTGCATTCATCAAGATGCTTACATTGTGTGACGTACTTCAGAGTAGAAGTGAAGCAAGTTTCAAGATGAGAAGTCTGCAGCGATACGTTCCGTCTGTGTAGTTTTGGCGGTTAGAAAAACTGGCTCCGGAGCAATGAGACGTGTCTTCCATCTCCGTCAACAACAAATTTGTGTTTTTACCACCGTTCTACAGCACTGGTCTCAAACTCAGACACTTGGAAGGGCAACTGTACAGTTTTGAAGGAACTTAGAGGGTCTCATGAATATTAATAAATTTCTTATGAATAAGTATCAACTTTACAAAACTACACCAATGGAATTTTTCGTCCATGTTCAATAACATTTTTCCCCAGGTGGTCCCCTACCACATACTAAAATTTCATCGAAATCGAAACATTTTTACGCAAGTTAGGGCGCATAAGGGCAATGGAATAGATCCCACTCCTATTTCCTGACATTTGACCCCATTTCGTCCATTTTTTAGAATTCATTCTACGGTGGTCCCCTACCACATACGAAAATTTCATCGAAATCGAAACATTTTTACGCAAGTTATGAACTATAACTGCAATGGAATGGATCCCGCTCCTATATCGTGACCTTTGACCCTATTTCGTCCATTTTCAATAGAGTTCGTGCGGAAGTGGTCCCCTACCACATGCTACAATTTCATCGAAAGCGAAAAAGTTTTACTCAAGTTGTGACGCATAAGGACAATGGAATGGATTCCGCTCCTATGTCGTGGCCTTTGACCCTATGTCGTCCATTTTTAATAGGGTTCGTGCGGAAATCGTTCCCTATCACATGCTACAATTTCATCAAAATCGAACCATTTTTACGCAAGTTATGACGCCTAAGGACAATGGAATGGATCCCGCTCCTATGTCGTGACCTTTGACCCCATTGCGTCCATTTTCAACAGGGTTCGTCCCCAGGTGGTCCCGTACCACATACTAAAATTTCATTGAAATCGAACAATTTTTACGCGAGTTATCGTGTGGACGGACAGACGGACAAAGCTGGAGCATACACTCTTTTTCAACCTACAGTTGGGAAGCGTAAATGAGTTAAAAGAGGAGATACGTAAAACGTGCAGATGACAAGTAGAAAGCAAAGCAATAGTAAATAATTCAGTGATTAATATAACTTCAGGGCATATCCAAAAAGCGGATTGAATAATAATAAAGGAGTAATTCACGCATTAACGCAAATAATCTTGAGGTTTTCGTTAAGTACAAATCTTGTATAGTATCCTCAAAGACTTGCTACAAGGCACAAACATCGAACACCGTAACAACTGAATTCCTTCATGAAAACGAACCCGTTAACAATTTCTTTATTTAAAACTACAGTGCGGAACGTTTTCAAATTTTAAAGTGTTACTGCACACGCTGTATACCTTACCTGAAATTCATAGAATACGACTTGAAATTTTTTTGGAACCTGTCAGGCATTTTGTTCAGTTATTTATAGTTTACGTTATTGAAAGTAGTAGTCAATTACACAAAGCTTCGACTATAAATTGAGACTTAACAAAGGCAAAGAAAGAAAAATTCAGCGATTGTATTCCGAAACCTAAGAGACAAGCACATCTCTCTCAACCCTCCACTTTTTGGAGAGAACACCTTCTCCTAACTATCACCAATTAACTATTAATCTTCAAAGCGTCAGCTCCAGACATAAACAACAAATAGTGAGGCATTAAGCACTTCATCTTGTAGGGAAATCAGGATATCTATTCGCGGCATGAATAGTCGGTTTTTTTTGTAACTGGTCAACGGACGATCGAGCCGTCTGGAGTTCGAGCTCCTGGAATTGCTGTTCTTTCAGCGCTATCTGTTTCTTTTCGAATTTAACTGCCTTAAGTTACTGACGACGACGTGCACTACCGCTAGATGATTATGGGGGCGGATAAACTGCAAAAAGTATAAATAAGTGAAGGGTTTGAAGTAATTTTTTCGACAATCAGAATGATGGCATATAGGTATTTGCTCCTCAAAAAATAGTCCATTCTTAACACGGATTCTCATGTGAATGATCACAATGGAATCTTTCACATTCAAAATCCTGCAACAGTGTATTTGTACAGTTCAGGACAGGGACGGCGGAAAGTGAAGTTCGTTGACCGGGCGCAAAATTTTGAATCGTGGTGTATCCGCCCCATTCCCGCTTCCCGGAACAAACAGAAGAAAAACAATGCCTAAGGAGATTTGTTGGGGATTAGGACCACCACACCACTTACCTACAGGAACCTTCTAAGGTACATCACAACAATCGCACATATGCCAAACAAAACAAAAAGAAGTAAAAATATTGGCTGAAATTATTAACCGGGCCCTGGGAGCCCGGGCAGTTCCACCGCCACTGGTTCAGCAGGCTTTTCAAAAGTGTAATTTCCGTTGAAAAAAATCGCTTCATGTGAATTCCAGAACGTCTATAAAATTACGCAGCATATCCACTATATAATCATATTGAACCATGATTAGCAGAATTTACTCTCGTTAAAAATAAAAACTAAGCGTCGCAACTGTAACCTAACCACGTGCCAGAAGTTGCTACACAATACGAAACTTTTTATGCAAAAAAGCTCATAAAAACAAAACTGAAACATATAAAAAATTTAAAAACAAAAAGATCGAGAGAGTGTTACTCTTACAGATAAGTTATGCTACGCATGTGTTGCCTGCCAAGATCTTTATAAGTGTAAAATAAAACGAATGATTCAAGAGTAGACATTTATTTACGTACAACATATTGCATTTATTCGCGTCACTCACAACCACACGGATCCACAGTTCGATACATACTAAGTGAAATTAAATCATAACAACATATAACAAGATTTTCTAATTCCTGACACTGAGCGATTCTCAAGCAGGTGGATAGATGTTATTGTCGTAAAATCAATGACAAAAGATATGTGAGTCACAAAGGTAAATATCTACTAAACTGTGGTGGCGGCAGCAGCAAGTATTTTGACTGTTTAGGTTTTCAAAAACAATATTTATTATTATTATACATATATTATTCAGATTTAGGCGAACGGAAGGAACGTCTCTGACACCGATGAAATGTGAGCAATCTACGAAAATTCATCTCAGCCTACGCAAGCTAGCATAGGACCTCAAGATAGAAACAAAAGCTGAATTGCAAATGTGTTATTCAGGGTTATAGGTATCTTTTGATCCAGGATACCTACAGGTTACACACCAGCGTGTTATAATCAGTTTAAAGCTCTCCTCAATAGCAGGAAGCCAAATTTCTCTACGACTAAAAATTTTCATAGCATCAAAAGTCAGTTTTGTAATGGCTTTTATCACATGTAGCTTCATTTTCTTGTAACTTAACGCAGATTGCAATGAAATATTGTTTTGATTATGTAAAACGTGATGAAATAATGTTCTGTGTCAGTTTGGTAAAATACAATGGCGGAAAGTGAAAAAAGAACACCAAGAAGGAATTGGCGGACGATCATGAAATTTACATATGTTAATGGGGTCGAGTTTACGTAGGTGTGATGTTAATTTCGGGACCAACTGGTGAGCGCTTACGCCACAGCACGGCATAATACGCAAATTATCGTCGGTGGTATTTAAGGAGTACGGCGAAGTGAATGTAATTAGTCGTCGGCGTACGGACACGCGCGAAGATCCTGAAGAAGCTGCAATGCCTGGACATGGAAGTCGTGTACGATTTCAGCAGTTATCGGACTTTGAGCGAGGTCGTCTAGTCGGACTCTGCAAGGCCGGGTAGTCGTTTCGTCGTATTACGGAGAGAATTGGACGGGAAGTATCGGTGGTGGTACGATGGTGGCGTAGATGGTCCGAGGAGCATTCCCACACGAGAAGACGTGGAACCGGGAGTCACAGACGGACTGATGAGCGGACCGATCGACGCATAAGGAGAGCGGCGTTGTCAAGCAGAACATCCACTGCGACGCAAATCCGAGTTGCCGTTGCACCTGAGGTGACTGTGCGAACAATCCGCAACCGTCTACTGGATGCAGGACTACGTGCACGTGTGCCTCTGACTCCAGCCCACCGTCAGCAATGGCTGCAGTGGTGTCGCCAACGTCTGCACTAGAGAACGCAATGGCGATCTGTCGTGTTCAGCGATGAAATAAGATTCTGATTGGGAGCCTCCGATTGCCGTATGCGTGTTCGCAGACGCATAGGGGAGCGTCTCCACCCTTCTTGCATCCGCTAGCGACACACTTGGCCCACACCTGGTCTCCTGGTGGGGGGAGCGATCAGCTATCACTCCCGTACACAACTAGTGTTAGTACCGGGTACGTTAAACAGCACCTCCTACATTAACAACATCATTCAGCCCGTTGTTGTGCCATTTGTAAGGTCGGTCCATCGTGGTGTTTTCCAGCAAGATAACGCACGCCCACACACGTCACGTGCAACGCAACATGCACTTTAGGGTGTGAGACAACTTCCACGGCCTGACGTTCACCGGATTTGTCCCCCATTGAGCACGTGTGAGATTTTATGGGACAACGACTTATCCGGTCTCCACGGCCAGCCACGACCATCTCCGATTTACGCGTCCAGGTTGAGGATGCTTGGAACTCAATACCTCAAATTTACATCCAACATCTGTACGACAGACTCCATGCCAGAATTGCGCAGTGTGACGCAGTTCATGGCGGTTCGACTTCGTACTAACCATGTTACATGGAAATGTTATTTTTCAGTTTACCAGCAAATACAGCTGTATTTTGCCATAATGTTTTGATCACGTTATCCTCTGTATTCCGTTATTATGCTGTATAAATTTCGTTGGTATCAGACGTCTCCTTCTTGGTGTTCTTTTTTCACTTTCCGCCAGTGTATATTGAGTAACAATGAAATTAATTATTGTTGCGTCACTTCATGGGACAGCATGAGACACGATCAGATTTCGTCAATAGGTTCTACTACTTCCGCTAAACATTTTCTTTACAGCGATGTCGGGATTTACTTTACTGCTGTCGGAAAGCATGCATAGCCTCAAAAGAAAGATTACATATCCAGAAATAGGCCATTACAGACAGTGACTACCTAAACAGTGCTGTCATACAAAATGTGAGAAATCAGAAAAATGACAGATTAGCCCGCAGCTGATATATACGACTCTAACTAAAAGTATATGAGGTACATCTGAGAAATTACAAGACTGTACTTGTGGCCAATTAAAAGCGCGGGGAACGTAGAAAGTCAAAACGTGGCTATTGACCTTGAACTGTCCCTAAGAGGAAAGAAAAGTTCACCTCACTATCTGCATTAGTCCAGTGACACGTGTCGATGAAAGTAGACATGTTGTCTGTCGCGCGTCGGGAAATTGCTGAATTCAAGATTGGGCAACGAGTAATAATGAAATTTCTGGTGAAATTAATTAAAGCATTTACCGAAACTTTTCGCACGTTAAATGAGGTGTGTGGGAGAGAATGCGTGTCACGTGATCACTTCTTTGCGTGGCATAAGAGGTTCAGTGAAGGCCGGAAGAACATTAAAGACGACTAACGTCCGGGACGCCGAACCACTTCAAAAAGAGAAGACAATGTGGACGAAATCTACGCAATTCTTAGAAATTATCGACGACTGAGTATTAAAATGATACAGAAAATTGCAAACGTCGATAACCAGACTGTCAAGCATATTTTACATGAAAATCTGTACATGGTAAATGCTTGTGCCAAAATGGTTCCGAATCTTCTCACGCCTGAAGAAAAAAACAATTATCGCAAGCGAATATGTGCTGGGCAAATTGGGGCAAATCCCAACGTTTTGGGAAAGTGTGATGAAACCTGGATCTTCCAATACGACCCTGAAACGAAAATAACAGTCAATGTATTGGATAACACCAAAGTCATCAAAGATGACGAACGCGCGGAAAATCAAGTCCGAATTGAAGGCCTTGCAAACTGTTTCTTTGATATTAAAAAAACTGTCGATGCATTGGAAAACACCAACGTCACCAAGGATGACGAAAGCACGGAAAATCAAGTTGAAATTGAAAGCCATGTTAATTTGTTTTCTTTCAGACTAAAGGTGTAACTTTGGCAGAGTGGTTTCCTGACAGAACAAGAGTGAACCAGCATTCCTATAAACAGGTTCTGGTACCTTCAAGATAGCAAGTCAGAAGCACTTGTCCAAGTGCTGGCTATTGACCATTCGTCTCACATTAGTCTGGGTTTGAATCTCTGTTGAGGCACGGGTGGTGTGTTTGTCTTATACGGAACTGGTTTTCTCTCTTCGCTGGAACCAGTGGCAATAAATTAGAGAGGGAGGAGACAGTCACTCACGGTGGTTCGTTAAATCTCCAAACAAAAAGGATGATGATAAGAGTTTAAAATGTAAGTTTCCTATACACATTTAACTAAATGAGAAACTGAGCTACATTGTTTTCCCCCGGCATTTATTCTATGTAAATAGAACCAGCCAGGCACTGCATATTTGCTACAGATTCCAATGAACCTAAGTCAGAATGTCTTTCAAAGTGAATACTTGCTACACACGATGAAATATTAATGCAAACTTCAAATTATTTCTATCAGATTTAAAAGTATCTTATTCTCTCTCTCTCCCCCTCTCTCTCTCCCCCTCTCTCTCTCCTTGGTACTGTTTTAAAATGAATGAAAGCCATATCAAGTTTCGTAGTCGAGCAACTAAATTATTCGAAATTTTTCAATTTACGTACAATGCAAAAGGAATTTGAGAGTGTATAATCCTATTACCTATTGAAGTCGGACTGCCTTAAGCCATTTTTCGATGAATTCTATGCAAATTCCATATGCAGGAGTGATTTTCAATTATGCATAATTACGTAAGTATGCTGAAATATTTTGATAACAAAGCTCGAGGTTGCTTCATCAGTCTCTACGTGGAGCGAAAACGCAACCTCACGTTGCCATAGAAACTACAAAAGAGAAAATAGTTATTGCTGGGCCCTATAAATTGGTTTATGTTGGATTTACTGAGCAAAAAAATGTTGCAAAAGTTAATGAAGCAAATAACGAAGAATAAATTTCAGCAAATACGTGGAAGGTCAACACGAATATTACGTTTTAGCATAGAAATGCTGCATTCGAGTGGAACATCTTCAGAAAACTTCGAAATTGCACCGCCCTTGAGCAGGAATCAAATCCACATCACCGGTCTCTCTTTCGACCATGCTACCGTTACACCATCAAGGACAAGGGATCCTCTAGTAAGTGAAAGAAAATAAGTTGAAAAAATATCACATTTGATTTGTTATAGTCGAAGCATGTGGTACCTCCACGTAGTAACCACCATTCCAATTTAGGACCAGATCCAGACAAGGAATCACCTGTTGTTTGGGTAATATCATGGATGCTGAAGAAGAACAAATCTTCACAAATGCATGGAAGGCAAACAAGTATTTTTTTCTCTCCTTAGAAGTGTAAAATTCCTGTGTAGCTGTCTCTTCTGTGAACTTGAAAAATCATGCCATTATTTTATGGGTAACACAATAAATTTTCGACTCTGTGTTGATTTCTATGAACTTACTTTTAAGTAACAGTGGCGCTTTTCTATTTATTTTCTTCGGTTGCGCAAAGTGTTTGTCAAAGGTGAAAGAGGTTTCCCAATTTCTACCAGCCATCTCAATTCACAAGGAGGTCAGAGGTCGAGATAAACAAACATCTGCGAATCATGGCCATAAATGGAAGAAATAACTCAACCCATTTTATGCTCTTCAATTCGTCTAATTGTCGTACAAATATAAGATATTGAAGAAGATTAAAAAATCCGTCGATGCACGATATTAAAATCATAAGATTGCTAAAAGCTAAGATCAATTAAAACCTTTAATTGCATACTTAGCATAGTTAAAAATATAGCTTACACTAAAACACGTGAGATCTTTCGAGCCGACTGGGCTCATCCTCAGACGCGATTACAATGGAAGAAGCTCTGGGTTACATTATCGTATATGTAGATACAGTAAATGACGTCAAACCAGTAAGCTGCATGAGTTCAAGTTGTTACATAAATTACAGGTATAGCATATTATTTCATGTAAAAAAAAAAAAAAAACTTTTATATAAATAATTGAGAGGCACAACAATTACAACTCATTTA
Source organism: Macrothele yani (assembly GCA_039090855.1). Lineage (NCBI taxonomy): Eukaryota > Metazoa > Arthropoda > Arachnida > Araneae > Macrothelidae > Macrothele > Macrothele yani. Next base: position 7,485,032 of record CM077005.1, read on the forward strand.
AATACCTCATTATAAATGGTACTTGAATAGTTATTCATGTTCATCAGGTTCAGTTCTTTTTAGTACTTGTTTCCAAGGCTGTGGAATATTAACAGGTACTTCATCATTACAACAGGAGTTCGCAAAGCTGTAAATAAACAGACCGTCCATAATAGTATCTCAAATTTTGTACGGGGGGATGCCATTAGCCCCATACACATCACAATTAAACTATCTCAGCTTCAGTTTTACCGATTTTCGAGCAGAACCGGGTATTTGCTCTCTGCTGCATGACGGAGCTGTGACAACGTTTTTCCACCGAATGACGTCATGCACAGAGTGAATTATCATCTGCGCAATTCTTACGCAAACGCTGTTGCCTCCACTTAGCTGATAAATGACTTATCAAAAATCATACCTTCCCGACCAGTGTGTTTTCCCGAGATTTAGAAAAAAGTAGGTCTCAATACTTAATTCCAGCATTGTGTATTTTTCATAATTGCAATAGCCGCACCTATGGCGCAGTGGTCTAAGCGACGGCTTCTGATTGTTCGTCCGTGTGGGAACGGGTCCTTTTCAAACCGCCCTATCTTTCTTTCTTCCCAGGAACCAGTGATCCCATATTAATGTAGGGCGACTGCTTTGAGCTGCGCTTGGTGGTAATTAAACCTTGGAAAAAATTGAAATACGTAACACTACAGCGAAAAATAATATACTTCTTCAGTAGGAAATTTTTTTTTATTCCTCGGGTTATGCCAGATTTATCACATAAGAACAAACAATATATTTATTATCAGAATTTAATTTACACCGAACACCTGCCTTTCAGGTGTTAAATCCAAATATGATGGTTAGCTTTACATACACACACAGTTGAATCAAAATAATATGACAACCCCTGAATCACTACCCGCCCAGGCACGTCAAAGAACGCACGTAAGAAAGTTGACCCCACGGAGATATAAGCGGCCGGTCAGGACAGATGAACCATAGTGCGTTACGTGAGCACGATGGGCAGTGATAGTGATTTGACGGATGGACAGAAAGAAATAATCATTGCCTACCGCGCCAAGCATCTGAGAAACAGCAGACTTCGTGAGCTGTTCACGAGGTGCTGTAGTAAGGGTGTACCAAGAATGGACCGCTGCCACACCGAGTACCTCATGACGTCATAACTGTGGAGCCCCAAAGTCCATCGACCTCAGAGGAGAAAGTCGACTGCCAAAGTGCAATCGACGCGCGACAGTGCAGCAACTGACTACGAAAATGAACGCTGGTACACCCAGGTACGTGTCCTCGATAACAGTAGAGCGAACTCTGTTATGCATGGGTCTCCGGAGTAGACGCTGCGTCAAGGCGCCCATGTTAACCCAGGTCCATCGGCAACTGCGCCTGCAGTTCGCATGGGACTACCGCCATTGGACAGTGGAAGAGTGGGAAAAGGTTGCCTTCTCCCACGAATCGAGGTTTCTACTCCACGGAAGTGACAGGTGGTGACGAATATGACGTCAGCCACACGAGAACTAACACCCGGACAAGCTCGTCGGTCAAGTACAGGCCGGCGGTGGTAGTGTGCATATTTGGGGGCTATTTTCTTGGTATGACCAAAACTTGCTGATTCCTCTGGATGGGTCCCTGAACCGCAGAGGCTACCTGTTCATCCTCACTCACCACACGCGTCCCTTCACGTTGGACGTTTACCCTGGTGGTGATGGTGTTTACCAACAGGACAATGTGCCGTGCAACGTCACTAAGGGAGGTGCGTGACTGGTTCCAGGAACACGAAAGCGATGTCTCCATTCTCCCTTGGCCGGCGAAATAGCCCGAGTTCAGTCCCATAGAGCACTTGTGGGACTATATTGATCGACAGGTTCGACGTGCCGACCCACAACCACGTCATCTCCGGGATGTCCGTGGTCCGTTGCCGTCCGAATGAACACGTGTGCCTCGGATAACCTTCCAGGGCCTCATTGCGTCCATGCCACGCCGTTTTGCCCCTGTCATATGGGCAGAGGGAGGTTATTCCCATTATTAGGTAGGTGGTCAAATTATTCTGATACGACTGTGTATGTATTCTTGACTTACGAAAAGAATGTTAACAAATGCATATGTAAAAAAAAAACAATATCAAATTTAATATATAAAATTTTATGCATATTATTCGCCAGGTAAACATAATTATGCGTGCATGGTTCTGAATCACAAATCCAGAAAGAATTATCATCGTCGCGCTCTGCTGTCGAAACCTGTGCGAATTCTTGGTTTCTTGCTACTGCACCAAAGCAAGACGAGATTTATTTCTCTTGTTCTTTAAGTCCTTCCATAATTGTTCAAAACTATGATCAAACGAGCCTCTTCTGTTACTTATTAAAATTCACAGAGAGAGAGAGCGTTCTGAGCCTTCCTGGAATTTTTCATCTTTAGAATTTCCATTTTTTTGAAATTATTCTCATTTTACATTAGAATTATGACTGTTTACAAGATGAGAGAATAAACGCTGGAGTGCAACACTCACTTCCTTAGGAAAAGCATAGAGAGGCAGAACAGAAAGAAATAAGCCGAAAGCACTAAAAATCTGAAATTAAATTTTATTTTATTTTTAGGTCGAACGTTTTACGATTGAACCATTGCTTTTAAAGTTCTTACGGGATGTAAAATGCTAATTACAAAGGAGAACTTCCTGCAAACCTTCCAGTTCGCATAAATCAATACCTCTCCTGAAGAAAAGAGAAGCAAATTTAAAATATCGAATAACAAAAAAATATTGACTGGCTTGCAATTTCACTTAGCAAAATATTTAAATTATGTGCGTGTGTGTGTGTGTGTGTGAGAGAGAGAGAGAGAGAGAGAGAGAGAGAGAGAGAGAGAGAGAGAGAGAGAGAGAGAGTTCTGAGAGAGAGAGACAGAGAAAGAGTAAGAGAGAGAGAGAGAGAGAGAGAGAGAGAGAGTTCTGAGAGAGAGAGACAGAGAAAGAGTAAGAGAGAGAGAGAGAGAGAGAAAGAGTAAGAGAGAGAGAGAGAGAGAGTTCTGAGAGAGAGAGACAGAGAAAGATTAAGAGAGAGAGAGACAGAGAGAAAGAAAAAGCAAGATAGAAAGCAAGAATAAGAGAGAGAGAGAGAGAGAGAGAGAGAGAGAAGAGCAAGATAGAAAGCAAGAGTAACAGAGAGAGAGAGAGAGAGAGAGAAAAGCAAGATAGAAAGCAAGAGTAAGAGAGAGAGAGAGAGAAAGGAAAAGCAAGATAGAAAGCAAGAATAAGAGAGAGAGAGAGAGAGAGAGAGAGAGAGAGAGAGAGAGAGAGAGAGAGAGAGAAAGAGCAAGATAGAAAGCAAGAGTAACAGAGAGAGAGAGAAAGAAAGAGGAAGATAGAAAGCAAAAGTAAGAGAGAGAGAGAGAGAGAGAGAGAGAAAGAAAGAGTAAGAGGGAGGGAGAGAGAGAAAGAGAGATAAAGAAAGAGTAAGAGAGAGAAAGAGTAAGAGGAAGAGAGAGAGAGAAAGAGTAAATGAGAGAGAGAGAAAGAGTAAGAGAGAGAGAGAGAGGGAAAGAGTAAATGAGAGAGAGAAAGAGTAAGAGAGAGAGAGAGAGAGAGAGAGAGAGAGAGAGAGAGAGAGAGAGAAAGAGTAAGAGAGAGTGAGAGAGAGAGAGAAAGAGTAAATGAGAGAGAGAGAAAGAGTAAGAGAGAGAGAGAAAAAGAGTAAATGAGAGAGAGAGAAAGAGTAAATGAGAGAGATGGAGAGAGAGGTAGAACTGTTTGCATTTTATACATGTGTACGTAAATAAATATACACCTACGTACATATTTGCATATACGCTGATCAACCAAAAACATTAAAACCACCTACATAAATATGATGCAAAAATGATCCTCTCACCGCATAAAATCTCTTACGCGATGAAACATAGATTCAACTAAATGTTGGTATGTGTCTCTTGATATTTCACATCATGACTGCAACAGAAGGTCTTGCAGTCCTTGTAAATCACGTGGTTGGGGTGATGCTGCTCGTACCCGTGTTACAGGGCTTGATGCTGACTTATATTGCAGCGCCCTGTGTGGAGGGTTCGTTTGATGCTTGCTCTGTATATGGGGTTTAATCCGTATTTTTCATTATTTGAGCAGATAGATAAAGTATAAATAAACACGATTAAAGTTAAGCTTTGCTCTTGCAGTGAGAAAGACTTTTATTCAGATGTTACGGGGAATGTCTCTAAGTCATGTCATGATTCCTTTCATCTATTATCATCAACCAGCTGATTGCCCTTTATGCTCCCGGCCAGTCTTCGCCTCGCACCTCCTCATTCTCTGTCGATTCTCCCCGAAATTCTTTTCCACATCCTACTGACCGGCGAGATTTCACAGTTTTCTCTCTTTCCTTTCTCCTGCAATCCTCCTAACCGAATGCCCGTCCTCCTCTCCGAAAACCCCGTAAAAGGTCTCCCCTCTCGAACAATGAAGTCCCTCGCCTTCCGAGAAAGCACGATCACTCCTAAAAAATGCCTTCTCTTTCCGAAAACGCAAGATTCTATTAACTGGCTCGCTGCTCCCCTCTTCTCGCTTTGTATGGGACGGCTGAAAAGTAATAATGTCCAGTTTCATTCTTCTCACATTGACGAAACTATAAATCTAACACCCCTTCATTTGAAGGAACGCGTGAGAAAAACTGCACTTTGATTGTTTGCTTCCCAGCTCATCAAAATGGCGGGAATTGAAAGAAAATGATTCCAATTCTTTATCCCTCAAAATGGCTACTGAAATTCACTTCTGATAAATATGGAAGCCCCGGTTACACCCGTTTCTCGAAGTCAAACCACAAATGGTCGACAGGATTCATGTCTGTCGAATTCGGGTGCCATGGCAATAAAGGGAATTCCTCTTCATGTTCTTGGATCTTTCCTGAACGTTCTTCGCAGTGTGGCATGGGGTATTGTCTTGTTAAAAGACGCCATCTCCGCCAGAGAAAGCAGTCCCCATAAAGGGAGTGCGCTTGGTCAGCCACGATGTTCAGGTACGTGACAACTATCAGACTTCGATGTACAGAGATAATGGGTGCAAGCGTTCCACAAAAATATATGGCCCAGACTCTAGCCCCCTGGGTCTGTCCCACAGTGCATCCAGGTGAGAAGGCTTCCTTGGGTAAACGTCGCACATGAGCTCGTCCGTCGTTACAGTATAACAGAAAACAGGATTCGTCTGACCATGAGACCCTGTCGTCCATTGCAAGCATTATGATGACGGTGAACGGTTGTGAGCATACGCACACGAATGTGTCAGCGGCTGCGGAGACCTACGTTCAAGAGCGTACGATGAACTGTTTGTTCGGACATATTGGGCCATTCACCACAATTAAAATTATGGATAATGGCAGCCACAGTAGCTCTTCTGTTGCTGCGGACAAGACGAGATAGCATGCGCTGACCTCTGGCATTAATGAGGAGTTGCGTGCGCTGACCTCTGGCATGAATGAGGAGTTGCCTGCGCTGACCTCTGGCATGAATGAGGAGTTGCCTGCGCTGACCTCTGGCATGAATGAGGAGTTGCCTGCGCTGACCTCTGGCATGAATGAGGAGTTGCCTGCGCTGACCTCTGGCATGAATGAGGAGTTGCCTGCGCTGACCTCTGGCATCAATGAGGAGTTGCCTGCCCACGCCTTGTCGATGGCTCGAAGTGTCACCTGTTTCGGACCATCTTTGGTAGGCATTAACTACAGCTTACCAGCGCCTCTGTTCCGAAGATGCCCTTACCAAGGCACCTTACCATAACGATCTAGTCTTTGCCGAAATCAAATAAATCCTTTGCTTTTCCCATGTTGAGAAGAAACGAAATACTAACTGAGAAAGCTCCGTCTCAGGTATTATATATATCATTTGCGTCCTTGGCAAGTGACACTGATTGGCTACATTTGCGCTTCTTTCCATAACGCAGAGATGGTGCTTTTGTTTTATGGTTGATCGGTGTATGTTCTATAACGCATTCCTAGTACACCCTTGATACAGTGTTCATAACACCTCTAAGTCTATCTAAGTATCTCGCATCTGGGCTTCCCTGTATATGTATCTGCTCTGTTGTTTACGCTCTTTCTGTGTATATATTTACGTCCCTTTAATTTCCCACGTGGTAGGGGCGTGCCTTCAGCCCTCTAGGAGTTTTCCGCCTGGGGCCTGGATTGGTCAGCTGAGCTGACCAGTGCTTGACCTTAGTGGCTATTGGTTGGCCCTCTGAGCCACTCAGCTACATTTTAGCGGCAGCTGGCGTATTGGGCAGGTGAGGATTCCGCACTTTCAATGGGACATACTTTCTGGAGTCTGATGAATAGCGAAGAATTTGCCGGGGCTTCCCTCTAACAGTTACGACTTTCTAGTGACACCGCAGTGTACTTTATGACTTTCGCTGGTGCCTACTTCTAGAGGAGTGGGTCTTAAAACGCTAACTCACCTATTCATCTGACATGTGCATTTCTGAAATATCGGGATGTTTCGTCCTACCACTGGGGCCATTTCGTAAATTTCGTGAATGATGTGCTTCTTCTCACAAGAGTGAAAAGAAAAGAAATTCCTTGGTCATCCTCGCGGGGTGTCCGAGGGAAACGCCACGACCCGCCTTGACCACCTGGGCTTTTATGCTCCAGTGGGGAAAAAGGGGGTTTATGAGGCAGAAAGGGAGCAAAGGAAAAATAATTTAAAATAACTAAAAAAAATTTAAAGTAAACTACACCTGGTCTTTGTAATTAATTAAACCGCAAAACATTGTGGCCCGAATTATGAAGTAGTTCCGCGGCAACACTTATGATGTTGAGATAGAATAAATTATCAACGTTCATTTACAATGAAATTTTTTATTATCATCGACAATAGTTTCGCAGAGCGTTTGGCTCGGCATCATCGGGACAAATGAAGCGTAAACATTCAAAGCATTGTGACATCATCAGAGTTCTGACGGTCACGGTTTTGGTGAGTTATTTGCATGCGCTTGAAAGAAATGGACTTGACGTCATGTTGTTAACAAGCTGTGAAGAGTTCTGGTATAGGTGAAAATATTCAAATACATTAAACTTGATAGTTGAATCAGATTTATCAATGATCATTGCATTTACAAACAAAACATTATGGTTATTTTCGTGACAATGTTGGGCTATAGACGACTTCTTCAGTTCACAGTTCCGTACGTTAGTCTTGTGTCCATGCACACGGAAACTTAAAGCCTGAAGGACTTTAAGTTTCCGTGTGGAGGAAAATGAACTTGAGAGGGAATATTAACTTTCAAAAGGTATATGATAATTCCTGGAGAATTTATCAGATACCTTTTGAAAGCTCCCATTCAAAAGGTATCTGATAAATTCTCCAGGAATTTATGTCTTCGACATGGTCTTTTGATCCGTAAGAATTCACCTGTTTACGGGTTTGAAAATAACTTTGAAATTAAAACTTTTGAGAATTTTTGAAACTCCGAAGCAAATCTGAGGAGCAAATGGGATAACTGCCGAGTTTTTTCGTACTAGGTGATCTATTGGTGCGAGCGAGCACACTTAGACAGCTTTGTCTATAACGAAAGGGCTATATCTCTGTGCACTGCAATTTCTTTAAGAAAATCAAGCTATTTCTGTAAGGAATCTTCAGTTGAGCATATATGTTTTGCAGGATATACGTACGTGCAGAAAGCAGAGGTTTTTTGTTCCCATGGGTGATTTGATTTTGCGTGTGGCGCTAAGGAGACAGCAAATTGTTCCCGATAGACTGTTGTACTAAAAGATCCTTCAGAGCGTGAAACAAGGACATCAAGGAATGGTAAGGAGCCATTAATTTCAGTCTTACATGTGAACTGTATATGAGGACCGACTGAATTGATAAGTTCAACTAATTTGGGTATTCCCCTAATTCATGCCATTCCAGAGAACAGAAGTATCATCTACATATCGAATCCACAGGTCGAATGTAACAAGCTGAAAGAGTTTGTCCTCAAAGTGGCGCATGTAGACTTCACATAAAATAAGCGACAGTAGGCTACCCATGGCAAGGCCTCCCCCGTCTGTTGGAAAAATCTTCCACGAAAAATGTTTATTGTTGATATCGATGATATTTATTTTCCGAGATTTTTCTAACACGATTAAGTAATCGTAAACACATAGTATATATTTTATGCTCATTAACAAAGAAACTAACGAAGGCTGCTTTGATAGAAATAATACGGTGATAAAAAAGTTCGTGGACGAACTGAGGTTTGACGCGTATCGTGGTTTAATACCTATTTTGGGCCGAACTGATTAATTGCAGTCTGATGCTCCTGGGCATCCTGTGATGCTGGAGAGCAGGCGTTCTCCTCCGCATCTTTCGGATGGGTGAGCACAGAACAGCAATACAGAGGTTAATGAAGTGCCGATCGGAATGACGATGCGACGTTGGAACATTCTCACTCGCACTATGTTCTGCTGGGCAATCAACTATAAGGCTTTTCCTTCGGCACTCACCAAAGCCAATATGGCTGACACGACTTGATGAATGGATTGCATGATCCGGGCGTTCATGGAGAAGAAATTAATTCCGGCAGCTCTTTTTTTATTTTATTTTACCAAAGTTAAACGATCGCCTTGATAGGACTGTTACTCGATTAAAATTTTGATCTGTTAGCGCGAAGTCGCTAATAAATTAACGCATCAATTAATTAAAGGCTAATACCTCCCGGACACCCTTTGCTTTAATCAATGATATATATTTACACACAAATTTAAGACCAGTTCCTACAAGGTTTTGTTTTCTATGAATACTGCTTTAAGAATTTGCAAATAATATGTTCCGAAATATCAATAATTGGGAAATTAGAAATATTTGCAATGTGGAATTGATCGCTAAAGGGGTACATTGCATCGTATCATTATTAATTTTGTTTTCTTTTGTTAAAACATGGAACTATTCAAAAGTAGTTGATTTAATCTGATGCCAGGGCAAATGATCACGCAAGAAACTACGTCTGAATGACGTTCCAGATCTGAAACATCTCCACCCGAGAAGTATTCGCAAAAACATTTTTGTGTTAATTTTCATGATTAGTTCCTTCATAGTTATTTAAACTAAAATTCAGTGATTGATTATTTTATCATTATTTGTGTTAAAATTTGTTGAGTATTGGCACTAACATTTTACTCTTAGTCTTTTGTTGAATATTTGGGCCAAAATTTCATGCTTATTTTCCCTACAATTTCACGACTAATAAATTCGTGACTGCCAGCGCTAAAAGCTTCATGAGTATTTGCATTACAATTTTATGACCAGTTCCCAAAAGAATTTGCAATAAGTTCCTTCATGATCTTTTCTTTCTTAAATATGGCTTACATGATTTACATAATAACTTAAAACAATTCTAACATTTTAGAGAAAAAGCATTTGTGATCAATCCCAATTTGCAATGCATTTAGGATTGCAAAATATACAGGAACACACGAAACCACAGGCGAAATTCGTTCGCACAAAAAAATGATGAATTCCTTTTTCACATTTTGTTATGAAAAAAAAATACCCTGAATTGGCTTTACTTCAGGAAGACCTCCTTTTTAGCACGTCTTTTGTAAAAAAAGATCGTGCTTCTGTTATCGGTTTGTCCGTCCGTCCGCCTGTACCCACGATATCTCTGCAACTATTAGTCCGATTTGAAATTTTTTTTGCATTGGGAAGCTTGAAATATGCAAATGATGATCCTTTATTTCGTTTTTTTTTACGATGTACAATTTCGCCGGTAGAGGGCGTAAATACGGATGATGTCGAATTCAAAAATACGTTTTATTCCACATATTTGCTTCTAAACATCCGATTGAAAAAAAAATTATCTTTCGATTCCATTTATGTCGAAGAGTATTTTAGATATAGTTACTTTTTCAAATTACGCATGGATTTTTTTGCTAGGGGGTGTAAAATTAAATTACATTTTCCCCGATAACTCTTCTTCTAAAACTCCGATTTAAAAACTATTTTCTTCAGCGGGTACATCTCCTGATGGAAAATCTTTTGCATATAATTTCAAATTTTTGGTAAAGAATACTTTGGCCACCAGGGGTGTAAGTGCTAATTTTTGCTTCTGATGTATTTGCCATAAAATCGGAGCTTCTTAAATATCGATTGAAAAAATTATTTCGTGGACTGATGCCCCTCACATCGATAAAACTTTTCGGAATATTTTCTTCTTAAAACTATTCCACAGTTTCTCCGCCTGGGGGCGTAGATGTACATCTTATTTTGTCAATATCTCTACTTCTAGGAGTCCGATTTGAAAAATTTCTTCTTTGTTGGATAGTGTTTTCCGTGTGACATGTTTTTCATATAATTTCAAAATTTTCAAGTAATTCATAGACTTTCCGCTAGGAAGCGTAGCTCTAAATTGCGTTCTTCCCTATATCTCTGCTTCTAAATCTCCGATTTGAAAAATTCATTTAGCACCGGATACAGCTCCTGATGGGAAATCGTTTGCACATAATTTCTAATTTTTGTGAAATAATAGTTTGACCACCAGGGGGCATAAATCTTAATTTCCGTTTCTGTTGTATTTGCAGCAAAATATGAGCTTCTAAATTCTCGATTGAAAATAACGTCGTTTGTTGACCGATACTACTCATGTCGACAAACCTTTTAGAAACATTTTTTACTTAAAATAGTGCATGGTTTCTACGCCAGGGGGCGTAGATGTATATCTTATTTTTGTCAATATCTCTACTTCTAGGAGTCTGATTTGAAAAATTCCTTCTTTGTGGGATAGTCTTTCTAGTGTGACATGTGGTTCATATAATTTCAAAATTTTCAAGTTATTCATAGAGTTTCCGCTAGGGGCGTAAATGTAAATTGCGTTTCCTCTATATCTCTGATTCTAAATCTCCTATTTGAAAAATTCTTTCTGCACCGCATACAGCTACTAATGGGAAATCGTTTGCACATATTTTCTAATTTTTGTAAGAAATGGTTTGGCCACCAGGTGGCGTAAGTCTTAATTAATTTCCGCTTCTGTTGTATTTGCAGCAAAATATGAGCTTCTAAAATCTTGATTGAAAAGAAGTCGTTTGTTGACCAATACTACTCATGTCGGCAAACCTTTTAGGAAAATTTCTTCTTGAAAAAATACATGATTTCTACGCCAGGGGGCGTAGGTATATATCTTATTTTTGTCAATAACTCTATTTCTAAGAGTATGATATGAAAAATTCTTTCTTTGTTGGATAGTGTTTCCGATGCGAAATGTTTTTCCTATAAATTCAAAATTTTCAAGTAAATCATAGATTTTCCGCTAGGGGGCACAAAGATAAATTCCGTTTTCTGTGTTATTTGTGCTCCTAAAGCTCTGATTTGAAAAAAATTCTTCCTGTATCGCATACAAGACCTGATGGAAAGTATTTTTCACATAATTTTTAATGTTTGGTAAAGAATGGTTTAGCCACCAGGGGTCATAGGTGTTAATTTCTGCTTCTGAAGTATTTGTTGCAAAATCTGGGCTCCTGAAAACTCGACTAATTTTTTTTTTCGACCGATACCGCTTATGTGGATAAACCTTTTGAGAAAACTTTCTTCCTAAAGTAATGCATGGTTTTCACACCAGGGAACGTAAAGTCACATCTTAATTTTGTCGCTATCTCTGTTTCTAAGAGTTCGTAAGCTCACGATTTCGTTTACAGCAATATCTGAGGGATTAAAAACCCGATTGAAAATCTTCTTTCTTTCGTCAGATCTATTGTTTTCCGTACCGGTTCCATTGACTTTGAATAGCTTTGATAAATTTAATTTGCGTCAGAACGGATTCAAAAGACGTGCTTATTACACCCGAAAATTCGGTGTCATCTTTCTTGTTACATATTCGGAGCGACAACAAAGTACCACGCGATATCAACGTCACGCGCGGCTACTACAAATTGCGCGCAACTATCCTCTGTACGTAATCAGTAAACGTTTGCCAGTAATGGAGAACCGTGGAGACTTATGACAATTTGACCGCAGAGAGATAGTTGGGGCCCAGAAAGCAGGTGGCAGTTTTTTAACTGTATCAAATGTGTACCAGGACTGGATTAACCATGGACAGACATCTAGCAGAAGGGCTCACATTGGTCAGCCGCACTTGTTGGCTGCTCCCGTACTACTGTATCAAGGGTGTACCAGGACTGGATTAACCATGCACAGATATCCAGCAGAAGGGCTCACATTGGTCAGCCACACTTGTTGGCTGCCCCCGTACTACTGTTTCAAGGGTGTGTCAGGACTGGATTAGCCATGCACTGACATCCAGCAGAAGGGCTCACATTAGTCAGCCACACTTGTTGGCTGCTTCCGTACTACTGTATCAAGTGTGTACGAAGACTAGATTAACCATGCACAGACATCCAGCAGAAGGGCTCACATCGGTCAGCCACACTTGTTGGCTGCCCCCGTACTACTGTGTCAAGGGTGTACCAGGACTGGATTAACCATGCACTGACATCCAGCAGAAGGGCTCACATTGGTCAGCCGCACTTGTTGGCTGCTCCAGTACTACTTTATCAAGGGTGTACCAGGACTGGATTAAACATGCACAGATATCCAGCAGAAGGACTCACATTGGTCAGCCACACTTGTTGGCTGCCCCCATACTACTGTTTCAAGGGTGTGCCAGGACTGGATTAACCATGCACTGACATCCAGCAGAAGGGTTCACATTGGTCAGCCACACTTGTTGGCTGCTCCCGTACTACGGTATCAAGAGTGTACCAGGACTGGATTGATCATGCACAGATATCCAGCAGAAGGGCTCAAATTGGTTACTTGTTGGCTGCTCCCGTATAGACACAGTTAAGCTATTGTATCAAGGGTGTACCAGGACTGGATTAACCATGCACAGACATCCAACAGAAGGGCTCATATTGGTCAGCCATGCGCGGTTGAACTTATAGCTGAGTAAGTACAAGTGAACTTCGTGTAATATATAGCTTAACTTAATGAGGCACATCATCGGGCATTGACTGTGTCTGCCATTAAGTTAGGCTATAGGTGAGTGTCGGGTGTTACAACTGGTATCTCAGCAACGACGTCAAACTGTCATCCAGCTCACCCAATAGCGGTGCAGTTCCATCTATTTCCACATGCACCATGCGCTGTACCTTGCTTCACCTGGCGTACCACAACCGGGTGCCAACGAGGGTACCCATGACGGTGCCCCGACATCGCAAAACGACACCTCGCATGGGCCAAGGAATGCCGGAAATGGATCCTTGACAGATGGAGGAAGGTTGTCTCGAGGGGAAAGTCCCCTTTACTGCCGAAACATGCTGATGGCCGGGTTCCAATCTTCTTGGTTACTCAGTCAAAAACTGGTTGTTTAGCAGATGTACTTTGTCTGTTCATTCCTCTCTGTTCTCCGCCGTTCTCTTCAAGTCATAATATGTCCTAGTATTGGTGTCTTGGAGTAAAAAAAAACAAAACCATTTCTTCGCCGTCCTCTTCCTCTCTTGCCTTGAAATTTCCATTCCAAAACTTTCAGAATCAGGCCTCCATGGCACAATGTGTGTCCCATCCACAAGATTCTTGTTCCTTTTAACATGCTCTTCAGATTCCTTGGTTCTCCGACCCTCTCCAGCACCTACTCATTAATCTTTCTATCGAGCCAGCGTATTCTCTCCATTCTTCTATAGCTCCACATCTCAAATGTCTCCAGTCTTTCCGCTTCCCTCTTTATCGTGTTCGAATCCCGTGAGGCATGGATGTTGTGTTTGTTCATGTCTCAGAACCATAAAGAGCTACTGGCCAAACATATGCCTTTAAAATTCTCTTCCTCAGTTTTAGATCAATATTTTCGGCTGTCACTAGCCTTTGGTTCTCTTTAAAAGCCGTTTTTGCCATTCCCAGTCTCACCCTAATTTCGTTTTTTTATTTTTTGTATTTTTGGTTGTTGGAGGTTTAACGACCACCGTGAGCAACTCAATGGGCTACAAGCAGTCACCCGTCCATAATTTAGGGTCACTGGTTCCAGGGGAGAGACAGAGCCAGTGCCGTGAGACAAACACAACATCCATGCCTCACCTGGATTCGAACCCGGACCCCGTTCGGACGAATGATCAGAGGCCATCGCTTAGACCACTGCGTCGTTTTTACATCTCTCATCTTCAGTAATAATTTGACCCAAATAGCGAAATGATTTGACTTCTGCGAATATGGCGGAGTAAACAGCATGGAGCCCTATCACCTGGTTGCACAGTTGGAATTCACCAGGTCGGTGGTACGGGAGCTTTTTCCTGGCAAATCCCAAGATCCGTTGGTTAGCATACCACAAACACAGTTCGTTGTATGGAGACGTTAAAGAATGGTAAGAGTAAATTCGCTACAGGGACCTGTTAGGCGACCATCTCCATCCATATTCTCAGGAGGTTTACCCCGACCAGAGTGCCATCTTTCAACAGGGCAACACTCCGTGTAGTGGGACTGGTATAACTGTTGAGTTGTTGGAGGTACACGACAAAGAATTCGCCACGTTACCTTGGCTTCAAAACCCTGCTGACTACAACATTATTGAACATTTGTGGGATATGCTAGAATGCGGTGTAAGAACTGCTGATCCTCCTCCACGGAATGAGCCTGAACTGACAGAGCTACAGCAAAGGACGTGGACTAAGTTACGCATGGAAGATTTTCTGTTCCTAGGTTTCTGCGAGTAGTGATTGCACAAAAAGGTGGACCAACCAGTTATTAGGTAGGCGTTCCTAATGCAGCTCTAACCCGGTGTATTTGAGTTTTATCAACAGCTTACTTAAACGTTCATTGCCGCCCCGGGGGCGCAGTGTTCTAAGCGATGGTCTCTGATCATTCGTCCGAGATGGGTACTGGTTCGAATCCCGTGAGGCACGGATGCTGTGTTTGTCTTACGGCATTGGCTCTCTCCCTTCCCTGGAACCAGTGACCCTAAATTATGAATGGGCGACTGCTTATATCCCATTCAGTTGCTTACGTTGGTCGTTAAACCTTCAATAGGGCATAATTGTCCAGAATATCGAAGTAGAAGTGCTAGTTAACAGGTTTGTCCACGATAACCAATGGTTCGGGACCATACTAGGAAAAACACCCCCATTCGAGTACACTGCCAGCTCCAAACTTGACCGTAGGAACAGTACACTGTGGTAAATAGCGTTTACCCGGCTGTCGCCATACCCACACACGGCCATCAGATTAATGGATCGTGTATCTACACTGCTGGCCACCCAAAATGCAACACCAAGAAGGAAGCATCCGATTGGTCTGAAATTCTCAGCATGCGTCGCCCGCGAGAGGTCATGCAAATGATTAGCATTGCAAGGCATATGCAAATCATGTGCGCCCGGCACGCCACCTAGAAGCACTATAAGATAGGTGGACAGAAGGCGGGGTGCGGGGTGTGTAAGTAGTATAAGTGTGTTGTGCTGCTGGACCTATGCGTGGGAAGCTTCTTGATGCCTCATCGCGACAGCGGTTTATCGTACCAAAACATCGGCGCCCGTGTGGGACGACATCCAGCCACAGTGAGGCGAGTATGGATTCGGTGGGTGCAGGAAGGACGGACGGACCGACGTGAGCGATTGCCGCTGCCGCAGCACACCACTGAACGAGAGGACCGGCATGTTGTGCTGCGGGCATTGAAGGCTCGCACCGCCACATCACGAACGTTGGCGCAGAAATTAGGGTGTGTTGCGCAACAACTTTTGTCAGCATGTACCGTTCGACGTCGTCTGCAGGAGCGGGGACTTGTCGCACGATGCCCATTGCTCCAATTACCATTGACGTTACACCACTGGCGATCACGGTGGCAGTGTGCTGTTGAACGCCGTACTTGGACTACGGAATGGCACGACATTGTCTTCTCCGACGAATCCCGCCTCTGCCTGCAGCACCACGATGGTGGGATCCGCGTGTGGCGGCACCGCGGTGAGAGACTGTATGACGCCTGCATTATGCATCGCCATACCGGTCCGTTGCCTGGCGTTATGGTTTAGGGCGCAATTGGATATGATCCCCGCACCCCTTTGGTACACATCGCTGGTACACTCAACAGCCACCGCGACATCTCCGACGTTTTGGAGCCTGTAGTCTACCCTTACCTGCAGGACCTGCCAGCGGCCAAGTTTCAACAGGACAATGCGCACGCGCACGTGGCACGCATCGTACAACAATTCTACACTGCCCACCAGGTGTCACTGCTGCTGTAGCCCGCCTGTTCTCCCGATATGTCGCCCATCAAACACGTCTGGTCGCTGATCGGCAACCGAGTGGCACTGCAAGCACCACCCGCGGCTACGCATGATGAACTGTGGTAACGTGTGAGAGCAGCCTGGACCGACATACCCCAAGCCCACATCCAAATGCTCTTTCGTTCGATGCCGCGGCGTGTAGTGGCCGTTATTGCCAGCCATGGAGGCCACACGAACTATTGATGTCTGCGTGTTGCGCAAGTCGCTCGGGCCTGTAAGCTCAATCGTTTCATCATTGTATCTGTTGTTATGTGTGCAGTAAATCTGGCTTTGCTATCTCGTGTTCTTCTTGTTGTTGCATTTTGTGTGACCAGCAGTGTAGATCCATAAGTACATACGACCCTTTTCCATTGATGTACGGTCCACGATAAATGTTCTTTACACCATGGTAAACAACGAGTCGCATTTTGAGTAGAGATGAAAGGCTTATGAGCAGCCGCACGGCCACGGTTATCTATGAAATGAAGTGCTCTGCGAACGCTACTTGTACATACCGAGGTTCCAGCATTTTTACTCAGCTGTACACTGAGGTCTTGTGCAGTAGTACTCCGTTGATTAGCTGTAACGACTCTCCTGAGGCTTCGACTATCCCTATCACTGATGTTCTTTGGTCAGCCGGTACGTTTGGCTCCTTCCGGTACGCATTGTGTCTTCCACTTATTCAGTACATCCAAAACAGTTGCCTTGGGTATGTTTAAACGCCTGTCGGTTTCTCTTATGGACAACCCACTAATATAACACCCAACAATCTTTCCTTTCTCAAAGTCAGTTCTCTCCCCATCGCCGCGACATTTTCACTCAACCTTACAGTGCGATATGATTTCGATCAGCTGCAGGCTTGTGTTTGTACCGTTTGCAGCTGTTCCGCGCATCTTAACAGCCCAGCGGATCTGTTCATTTGTTTTTGAAGGGGTGTTCGGTGACTTTTGTCAATATAGTGTTTATATATATATCATCATCATCATCATTGTCAACCATTATCAATCCACTGCTGGACGAAGGTCTCCCTAAGTTTCCTCCACAACGGTCTGTCTTGTGCCAGTCTCCTCCATGTCACTCCCGCATATTTACGAATTTCATCCACCCATCTCCCATGTGGTCTTTTTCTGGGTCTTTTCCTGTCCCTTGGAATCCAATCTAAAATTTCGGCTGTCCATCTATGGTCTGTCCTTCTGGCAGTATGTCCAGCCCATTGCCATTTCAGGGATTTAACTCTGATCATGATGTCTTCCACTCTCGTCATTTTTCGGATCCACGAGTTCCTCTTCTTATCTCTCCTGGTTATACCAAGCATGCACCTCTCCATGCTTCTTTGAGTTGTTTGCAGCCTTTGTATGTCTCTTTTAGTTAAGGTCCACGTCTCTGCACCATACGTAAGCACTGGAAGGATGCATTGATCAAACACTTTTCTTTTAAGACATAATGGCATATTGCTCTTGAAAATTATGCTGTTTCTTCCAAAAGCTCTCCAGGCAAGTTTTGTACGCCTATTAATTTCTTCATCAATGTGACCCTCACTTGATATCTGCTGTCCAAGATAAACATACGTATCTGTTATCTCCAGTTTTTCTCCATCAATCGATAAATCTTCATTTCTTGTAAAAGCATTGAACATCACTTTTGTCTTCTGAAAGTTCATTTTGAATCCCACTTCTTTACTCTTGTCAGCAAGTTCCTGGATCATACTCTGCAGCTCTGATGGGGTAGTTGCAAAAATGACTACGTCATCAGCAAAACGAAGGTGGGTTAGATAATCTCCATTAATCTTTATCCCTTTGTTTTCCCAGTTCAGTGATTGAAAGACATTTTCCAATGTGGCATTAAAGAGCTTCGGAGATATGGTGTCACCTTGTCTCACTCCCTTTCCAATTTTTATATGTGTTGTATTTTCAAACAGCCGAATCTTTGCACTTGCATTTTCATAGATGTTATTAATAATATTAATGTATGCATCTTCAATACCGCAGGATTTCAGAGCCGTGGTAACTGCTGATGGTTTCACCGAATCAAAGGCTTTTTCATAATCGATAAAAGCTATGCACAATGGAAGTTCATATTCCCTCGCTCTTTCAATTAGTTCTCTCAGTACGTGGATATGATCTATTGTGCTGTAGCCACTCCTGAATCCAGCTTGTTCTCTCGGTTGAGCCATGTCCAGTGTTACCTTCAAGCGGTGTGAAAGAACTTTAGTGAAGATTTTATAAACCACTGATAGGAGGCTGATAGGTCTGTAGTTCCTGAGATCCTCAATGTCACCTTTTTTATGTAGCAGGATCATTGTAGCATTGTTCCAATCCTCAGGAATCTTCCCTTCATTAAGGCATCGAGTGAAAATTTGGGCGAGTACTGTTTCAATTTCTCCACTTGCTTCTTGTATGATGTCTATAGTAATTCCATCTTCTCCTGGAGCTTTCCCCCGCTTCATGTTCTTGATTGCATGAGCAACTTCTGCTGGGAGTACTGGAAGAACTCTGGTACCTTTCATGATGTCTGGAGTACATGTATCATTCCTTTCATATAATTTGGAGTAGAAATCTTTCACTCTTGTCAAAATTTCGCCTCTATTTCTTGTTATAGAACCATCTTCTTTTCTCAGAGCCATAATCTGTTTTCTTCCCTTACTGAGATGTCCCTTTGCTATCTTAAGGCTTTGGTTGTTTTCAATTGCTTTCCTCACTAGCTCACAGTTGAATTTCCTTACGTCTTCAGTGATACTTTTTCGTGCTGTCTTGCATAGCTCTATATATTCCACTTTGGAAGTCACATCTTCTTTGGTTGTCCTCATCTCTCTTCTTTTTTGCATCAACATTTTGGTTTTTCCTGATAATTTGTTCACATGCAACTTGTTCTTAGACCCAGCTAATTTTGTTGCTGTTTCCATAAGAGCTTTGGTTACTTTTCTGTTAACTTCCGAAATATCCACTTCTTCCGATGTTAGGCCTTCTAAAGCAGAGAATCTGTTCTTCAGTTCCAACTTGAAAGTATTATGGTGTTTTTTAAGGTTGGTTATGTCAATACATTTTGTTTGTCTTATGAGCTTGCCACGTTCCAGTTTAGTGTTGAGGTGCATCTTACATCTCACCAATCTATGGTCACTACCTGTGTTGAACTTGTTCAGCACACTGCAGTCTTCGACGACGAATTTTTTGTTACACATAATAAAATCAATTTCACTTGTCGTCCCAATTGGATGTCTCCATGTCCATTTCCTATGTGGCTTTTTCTTGAAAAAGGAGTTCAAGATGAAAAATCCTTCTGCCTCTGCAAACTCAACGAGAGTATTTCCACGCTGGTTTCTGTTGCCGTGACCGAATTTACCTACTGAAGTTTCATTCTGTTGCCGGTGCCCTATTTTTGCATTGAAATCTCCCATAATTATCTTCAAGTGCTGCTTACCTTTATTATTTAGATGACGAATTTCCTCATAAAATTCTTCAATTTCTTCTTCAGGATGACTTGTGGTGGGTGCATAAGTTTGAATAATCTGAGCCTGGTATCTTCTCGATAGTTGGATAACGAGTCGTGCAGCTCTGTCAGAGGAACTTTCAACTTCTACCACTTTATCCTTCAGTTTCTTGTTTATTATAAATCCAACACCACTAGTTCTACCAGTATCTGTCCCACGATAATAGAAGAGATGTCCACTTTTCAGTTCAATGAGATCTTCTAATTTTCTCCTTACCTCACTTAGCCCGACGATGTCCCACTTGATCCTTTGTAGTTCCTCTTCCAATTCAAGAAGCCTTGAATCAGAAGATAGGGAGCGTCCGTTGTACGTAGCCAAGGTCAGCATCAAATGGCAGCCTAGTCCGGTCCTCCGGGGATTCTTAGCACCCTCTGCCTTCATGTCGCACTGGCCGCTGCCTTGGCCAGGTACATTCCAGCTGCCGGAGACTGAGGGCCAAGATTTAAGTTGTAGAGTCATTTTGGAGGTGTTTGGCCATAACTCACCACGCTGGCCAAGCGGGTTGGTGAGTGTGGGATAGCATTTCCTCTGATCCCGATGGTATAGTTATACCGCTATTGGCGGTCGTCAGAGCCCCTTTAGTGGGAACAGGATGCACCACGAGAAGGCGGGGTTGACATTTGTCAAGGAGAGGCTGTGATGTTACGCATCACCTGACCTTACATCCATATATATATATATATATATATATATATATATATATATATATATATACACATATGCTCAACCGAGAGAACAAGCTGGATTCAGGAGTGGCTACAGCACAATAGATCATATCCACGTACCGAGAGAACTAATTGAAAGAGCGAGGGAATATGAACTTCCATTGTGCATGGCTTTTATCGATTATGAAAAAGCCTTTGATTTGGTGAAACCATCAGCAGTTACAATGGCTCTGAAATCCTGCGGTATTGATGCATACATAAATATTATTAATAACATCTATGAAAATGCAAGTGCAAAGATTCGGCTGTTTGAAAATACAACACACATAAAAATTGGAAAAGGAGTGAGACAAGGCGACACCATATCTCCGAAGCTCTTTAATGCCACATTGAAAAATGTCTTTCAATCACTGAACTGGAGAAACAAAGGGATAAAGATTAATGGAGATTATCTAACCCACCTTCGTTTTGCTGATGACGTAGTCATTTTTACAACTACCCCATCAGAGCTGCAGAGTATGATCCAGGAACTTGCTGACAAGAGTAAAGAAGTGAGATTAAAAATGAACTTTCAGAAGACAAAAGTGATGTTCAATGCTTTTACAAGAAATGAAGATTTATCGATTGATGGAGAAAAGCTGGAGATAACAGACACGTACGTTTATCTTGGACAGCAGATATCAAGTAAGGGTCACATTGATGAAAAAATTAATCGGCGAACAAAACTTGCCTGGAGAGCTTTTGGAAGAAACAGCATAATTTTCAAGAGCAATATGCCATTATGTCTTAAAAGAAAAGTGTTTGATCAATGCATCTTTCCAGTGCTTACGTATGGTGCAGAGACATGGACCTTAACTAAAAGAGACATACAAAGGCTATAGGCAACTCAAAGAAGCATGGAGAGGTGCATTCTTGGTGTAACCAGGAGAGATAAGAAGAGTAACTCGTGGATCCGAAAAATGACAAGAGTGGAAGACATCATGATCAGAGTTAAATCCTTGAAATGGCAATGGGCTGGACATACTGCCAGAAGGACAGATCATCGATGGACAGCCGAAATTTTAGATTGGATTCCAAGGGACAAGAAAAGACCCAGAAGAAGACCACACGGAAGATGGGTGGATGAAATTCGAAAGTATGCGGGAGTGACATGGAGGAGACTGGCACAAAACAGACCGTTGTGGAGGAAACTTGGAGAGACCTTCGTCCAGCAGTGGATTGATAATGGTTGACAATGATGATGATGAAGATATACATATATATAAATTTGGTGTTCATAAATTACATATATCGATAAACACAAGGAATGGTGTAAATAATTTAACAATTTGTATAAAATTATATACTATTTACTGAGTAATCAGTGAGATGGTTGCGCTTGTTTACGCTTGCGCAGTTCATCAATGGTTGGTTATCTCGCAGCGTACCCAAATGTTTTACCGCGTACCCCTCGGGGGTACGCGCACCTCACGTTGAGAACCCGTACTCTAAACATTTGAAGAGCCATGAACAACCATGTTACTGGAAAATACGTTGAACATTAAAAGGGAATAAGGAATCCTATAAAAATGTTTTGAAAGTTTGTTTCGAAATTCTTTTTCACAATGTTTAGAAAATTGAGAAAGAAAACAATAAGTCTCACTGAATTGAACGTCATTGTTCCGAACTATTCTGCAGATGAAAGTCTTGGAAACATTTGATATTCAGTCTATTCTTCTCAGTTCCAGCAAATCCATTTTACTCTTGTCTTGTAGAATAGAACATGCGTCATACTTGTAGAATATTTCGAAATAAATTATGTTTTGGCATGTCAGCAACATTGTTACGGGACTGGAGTAAAGAAATATTTTATATAATTTAGCTTTATAACCGAATAAGAAAAGAGAACAGTTCTTCGTTATTTGAAAATATTCCTTTATACTTAGATTAAGAATAAATATTTGTCTCTGACGATATACTTTGAGTAAACACTCATTATCAGCTTAGCTAGAAGGAATTCATCGAAGTAATGTTGTACTTGACATAATCTATTTTGTAACGTACCAGGAGAGGAGATGTGACGTACCTGCCAGCAGGACGCACACGACATAAAGGCAGATAGGAATCAGAACAAATGTCCGCGTAGCTTAATTGGTAGAGCAACTTATTCCGGAATGAGTGGACCCGGGTTCAAACCCCGGCGCGGATAAAAATGACGGAGAAATTCACTTCGTTATAATTTGAAACAATGAAATTTGGTATTCTTTTTTTAAAATGCGATAATTTGGGAGTTATAAGGTTTGAGAGCTATTTCTTCAAGATGGGATATTTTCACCGGAAAATTGTCGACCTAAGGTTTCACGTGTGCTTAACGATCACAAACAATAACTTTCCCGGATTTTCTAAATTTTTATCAAATTCAAGAACAGAATCAGTGATGCACAAAAATGTCCCTCAGTTTGTTTAAGTTCCTGTATTCTTAAGACGTGGAAAATAAATAAGTGTACATCTGAATATTTTAAAAAAATGTTTTAGCACTCTTTAAGCACAGCTCTTACACACAGCTGCATCAGGGGCGCATTAAGAAGGTGGGGGCTAGGGCCCAGGGAGGCATGAACCGCACAGCAGGCATGTCAAAACGCCGCAAATAATACACAGCGTACATATTTACAATGAAGGTACGCAAAATAGTTTTAGTTTTGTATTGTTTGATTTCCACTCGATCACAAACTGTAGCCAGAAGACTAACAGAATTTAAGGCAGTGACTCCGAAGGGTAAAGGTTTCATGTCGATGTGTACAGCGGGGTCTCCGACACAATTTCAGATTTTTCACTACTATCTACCCACACCTCTCTGTTTGCAATTGGAGCCGTTAATGGGCGGAATCCATTGTGATTTAACATTGTATAACAAAAAAGATGAACCAAAAAAAGTATACAATGCTAAATTTTTAAAAATTACAAGACAAAATATACAAGTGTGAAACAAATTTCCTCGAAGAAATAATTCTTCATAAATACATGGTAGGCATTGTAATGCTATTATTGGCATATTTTTACTGTATTCCATGTAACCACTTCCTTCAGAAAACAGGAAAACGTATTTCCAGGAAGAAATTATTCTTCGGGGAAATACTTTTCCCAACTGCATATCACATACACTATATTGACAAAAGCCACCGGATACATAGAAGGGGAAAACAACATAGCATTTATTGACATACTTTAGTACAGTGTCGGTTCACCTTTGGCCTTAATGCATGCACTGACCATTCGAAGCTCGAAGTGGTTCGGTTTTGAGCTCCGTGATTTTCGTTGCCATAAGGTGTTTATTGAGTGCTTTAGTTTCTGTGGTTGCGTGTATCTTCAAGTTGAAGTTCTACACTTTACGTTCGTGTATCTCCCAGGTTGGTGAGTGCCATATTTTCTCATTATTCACTGTTTTATTTTTCAACTAAGCTGGTCTTTTTTCGTTAAAGTCTCGCCATTGCTTCGATGGCGGAGGCAGACAAGGGTGACGCCCACATCCTTATCTTGGCAGATCAGCCAGCTTCCTCTTCTTCTTCTACCGCGGTAGCTCCTGCTCAGCTTAATGAGGTGGCTCCCGAGCGTCATTGCGACGTCATGGACACCTCTTCTTCTCCAGCTATAACTCCCACCAAGTGCAATGGTGCCAAGTCTCCTATCTACATCTCAGCAGTTGATGACGTATCCGTTATCAGCAATACTGAGTTCACAGCTTCTACTTCTCATCAACTTTCTGATCCGCCCTCACTGCTAGGGGCCGATTAATCGAATTCTCGACCCATGTCTGCCCAAGCGTCCTATGCTTCTGCAACTTCTGGGGTCCTCACACCCCCAGTTTCATCTGCTATGCCTTTTCCTGAATCCTATGTCACTGTCGTCGGTTCTACTGCTACAATTGACATACCAGAGGATTCCCGAGCTGGTCACCTTTTCTCCTCCACTATGGAACGGGCGTCTATTTTGATGCGCTTCCCGACACTAAGCTGTGGAAATATAGCTGAGCCCTCAAAACTATTTTACCAAAGGATGCAATAGACTTTGTAGCTCGAAAACCCAGATCGGTTTTGGTCTATTTTAAGGATAAAGCGCATGCTGACCAGGTCCTTACGGAAGGTCTAACCATCAATGACGTGCATCTGTTAGCACAACCGGTTGCGCACCGCCCGGTGCAGGTGACCTTCTACCCCGTACCACCAGAAGTATCCGACGCTGCACTCTGCAACTTGCTCAGCAGGTACGGCAGAGTTGTTGGCTCCATAACAACTCTCTCTGCGGCTCCCAGAGACCCTGAAGACAAATCGATTCGGGGTTTTCGCCGCACTGCTCGATTCCTCTTTTCATCTGTTGCTCAGCTGAAAGCGGTTCCGAATGTTTTGCACATCCGCTGTGGACAGCAACGCCGAAGAGTTGAGATAATCACTTCACAGTATTGCACTATCTGTCAGAGCGAAAGTCACATAAGGGCTCAGTGCCCACGTGCCTCCCTGAAAACAGCTCCACACACTACATCTTCTTCTACTTTGTCCACCAACGCTTCACAGACTTCTTCCTATTCGAGGAAAGTTGCGGAATCAAGATCTTCCAAAAGTCAGCTTACTGCCATTGGTCAACAAACGACTTTGATGCCTCCACCTCCTGCTGATCCTAAGAATTTTCCCAGGCTTCCAAAATCGACTCCCCCTAGTACTTTTACAACCACTGCTGATGTACATGTTGACAACTCCTCAACTTTTACCGTTGGCTCCATGACACGAGTCACAGGTAACGCTTCGGGTTCAGACTCTCCAGACGATCATGAAGCTTTTGTGGTTGCTGGAAAACGCAGTGGTGCTACTCACCCCAAGACGAAGAAGTCAAAGACTCTGGCGTCCCGAAGATCATCTCGCTCTTCTACCCGCTCATCCACTCGCTCCGTCAGCTCTCGACGACCGTTTTCCAAATCGCCTCTACACACTTCCTCTGAGACAGCATGTGAGGGTGCCTTTCCCTCACTAGATGAATTCACAACTTTTCTTGCTGAAAATGCTTTCCCTGCTGAGCCTCTGCCGTACGAGGACGTGCTGGATTGCCTTTTAGGGTCCTCTAGCCCTTCCTCAGCACGCACTTCCATTCAGCAGTATGAAGCAGCTCTTCCACAAGTGCTGGTCCAATTACACTCACTTGAAAACACTCTTCGGCGCACTGCGGACGAGGTCCCGTGGAGTGCTTGTTTTCTCCGTCGACTCCACTCCATCACTACAGCCAGTCAATTCCTACTACATCCCACAACTAACCTAGACATTCAAGGTGGTGTCACTTAATTGTCGTGGTTTTGCGACACCTCTTGCGAATGCGCTGGTACAAGAGGATCTTGCTCCGCTGAATGCTGATATATTACTTCTGCAGGAAACAAACTGTACTTCCACCACCTCTGGCAAACCAATATATATAAATTGGAACTTCTCATTCTACAGAATCATGTATATAGGTCGTTTCACGAACCACAGACATCTGTAAACTTTGTCGTTTTTACAGTATATTCTTATCTTCAATTCCTGATTCAAATGTGTAATTTTACTTTTCAACTGTGTAAATTGCCGCCCCGGTGGCGCAGTGGTCTAAGGCGCTGGCCTCTGATCGTTCGTCCGTAAGGGGTCCGGGTTCGAATCCCGGTCAGGCATGGATGTTGTGTTCGTCTTACGGCACTGGCTCTCTCCCTTCCCTGGAACCAGTGACCCTAAATTAGGGACGGGCGACTGCTTATAGCCCATTGAGTTGCTCACGGTGGTCGTTAAACCTCCAATTAAAAAAAAAAAAAAAAAAAAAGAAAAAACTGTGTAAATTTGTGTTCTCCAATACTCACTGTGATGAGTTGTGTCTTCTCTCTGTATTTTCAGAGATTATTTTTTCTTTTGTATTCTCAGGAAAATTATTGTATATAACTATTTTTCATATCACCGTTGTATGTAACATGTAATACCGCGAGCCACATTCATCTGTAAATTTTTCATCATCTGTCTTTCGAACTTTTGATTTCATGTTTGTCTCCTTGATCACCTGCAACCTCCTGGTTTTCCAGGTCACCCACAATGTATCACCTTTCGGTCAGAACTTTTTTTCATCAATATTGTGTAAAATTTATACTCTATAGTGCTCATCATTCTGGATTGATTTTACTCTCTGTATTACCAGATATTCATGTTGCCTCGCCAGATTTCTACTGCACTTAACTGTTGTCATGCAAACGTTGCACCGAATCCTGTAATTAACGTAGCGCAAGCTGCAGATTCTGTTAATTTCTCATCACCTGTCTTTTGAATCTATGTCTGCAAGCTCGAATTCTGTATTATTCCTTGCTTCAATACTGTGCAAAATTAATATTGTATAACGCTCTTCAAGCTGAATTGGTCCTATTCTTTGCTTTGTCAGAGACTTTTGTTGCCTCACCAGACACTCGAGTGTAATTAACTGTGTTTTTACTATCATCAATGTACAAAACCGTGTAAATAAGCAGTAGCGTAAGCTACAAGCATCTGTAATTTTTTTGTCATACATCATTTGAGATGATTTATTCAAGCACATCTCCTGTATCTTTCTTCTAATAAATACTGTGTGAAAACTGACCCTTCGAGACATGCTTTCGACAAGGTTTTGGAACACAGCGATAGGTATGTGCTTTCATTCAGTACATAATGCTGCCGCTAACTGTTGCTTAATAGTAGGCCTTCGTTCCAAACTTCTGATGTGGCGCTCTAATTCATCCCATAGTGCTCTATGGGATTAAGATCAAGGCTCTGTGCTGGCCAGTCCACACACGATACGGAATTATAATCAAACCACCCAGTAACAGTCTGATCATTCGTTTGGAAGTGTCCGGGTTTGAATCCCGGTGAGGCATGAATGTTGTGTTTTTCTTACGGCGCTGATTCTCTCCGTTCCTTGAAGCCAGTGACTCTAAATTAGGGACGGGCGACTGCATATAGTCCAATGAGGTGATCATGGTGGTCGTTAAACTCCGAATAAAAAAAGGCGACTGGTATAGAGCCGTACACTGGTATAGAACTTTACACTTTAAATGAAAAGTTTTAGCCTTTATCGAATCAGTTGTCGCCAAGAATGAAATATAGAGATGCAAATAAATTCTAGAAGAAATTTTGCTTCTTTTATCCCTTTCAGCAAAGCGTTCGGTTTTGCAAAATTAAACTTCAGTTTTAGCTATACCTTAACAAAATGTGGCTTTACTATACACAATTCAAGTTTGAGACAGAATTAATACGCAGTAACGGGTCTTTATTAGCGCTATTTGAATATCCAGTGGCCGCCCCGGTGGCGCAGTGGTCTAAGCGATGGCCTCTGATCATTCTTCCGAACGGGGTCCGGGTTCGAATCCCGGTGAGGCATGGATGTTGTGTTTGTCTTACGGCACTGGCTCTCTCCCTTCCCTGGAACCAGTGACCCTAAATTAGGGACGGGCGACTGCTTATAGCCCATTGAGTTGCTCACGGTGGTCGTTAAACCTCCAATCAAAAAAAAAAAAAAAAGAAAAAAAAGAATATCCAGTGCGCCATTACCGAAGAAAAGGTTAACTGATTCGATTTCTGTGATAACGATCACGCTTCTTCCTTTAGACTCAAAAGGAATTTTCCGAAGGAATATTCTTCAAACAGAGTCAAAGACTTCAACAGAAATTCACATTTGCTTGCATGAATTAGGAAAATTACACCATAAGGAAATGCAAAAAACTTTATGAGAAAACAAAAATTGATCAGCTTTGTCCAATATGAAAAAATCCATTTGAATTTAAATTAGTGTCGTTACCGAATTTGTAGTCAGAAAGACACATAAAAGGTAAATTGCACAAAATTAATGAAAAAAATCTGTGCAAGCATTTTCAGTGTTATTCTACTAGATTTTTCCCAATTATATTTTATTAAAATAAATATATAATGTTCACAACTATACATAATGACATATAGCCACAAGATAAAGTTAAGTTTTTACAGGCTTTCCTTTATAAATTGCGAAAATGAATTTTTAATCTGGTTTCTAGAAGCCCTGAGCGGCAATATGCAGAAAGAAGAAAAGGCAAATCAGTAAGTAAAATACATTTGGCAAAAGACATGTTAAAAACTCTTTTGGGTAAAATTTCTTTTACAAGAAATGTACTGTTCCTCCCCTAAGTGGCATTAGGGTAATTCCGATTTCGTGGATATCTCTGCATCTAAAAATCCAATTTGAAAACTCTGTTTTAGCGTCAGATAAGAATTTTTTCTGGCTCATGTTTAGCAGATACTTCCTAATTCTTACGGAAACCCGTTTTGCCACTAGGGGGTGTAAGTGTATACTTTTGTTTCCGATGTATTCACAGCAATATCTGTGCTTTTCAAAATTCGATTGAAATCTTCTGTTTGCCGTCAGGTACCGCTCACCACAGAAAACCTTTGCTCATATTTTCTGCTTAATTTAATGCACAGTTGTTCCACCAGAGAGAGTAGATGTATAACAATTTTCTTGATACCTCTGCTTCTAACAGTCCTATTTGAAATTCATTACGTTGGACAGCGTATCCGGTGCGAGATGTTTTGCATATAATTACAAATTTTTCTAAGCACACAAGTTTGCTACGAGAGGGCATAAGTCACGTTTCGGTTTACAACATATTTGCACCAAGGTCTGGACATCTAATAACCCGACTGACGAAATCCATTTTAACAGTCAGATATCATTCACCTTGTGAAACATTTTACATATACACATGGGTTTTCTGCAGATCACAGTTCTGGCGGCAGATGGTGTTAGAAATGGTATCTCCGTATTTAAAAATCCTACGAAAGAATTTCCTTTTTTTCTTTTTTGCTACATGCCATTTGCTGCAGTAAATATTGGAGATATTATCCTCGGAGAAAATCCTCCAAATACGTGGCGTCAGTAAATAAATAAATACATCGCTCTTTCCACGTTCCAGAAACACATAGCAGCCGAAAAATTGTTTTTCAGCCGCCGCCGCGGAATTGAACCACGGAACTCTCGTTATCTAGCACAGCGCGTTAACTTTACACCACGGTGGCCAACAATCCACGGTGCTATGTGTATTTTTAAGTCAGCATCGGACACCATAAAACCGTAAGACGGGCTCAGCTACTGAGACGTCTCCATCTGATGGGCATTAACGGCACTGGCTATATATATTATAGCAGTAAAATTCAAAGGGTGAGATCCAAGGTGAAAATCCCCTAAATACGTGGCGTCAGTAAATAAATAAATACATTGCTCTTTCCACGTTCCAGAAACACATAGCAGCCGAAAAATTGTTTTTCAGCTGCTGCCGTGGAATTGAACCACGGAACTTTCGATATCTAGCTGAGCGCGTTAACTTTACACCACGGTGGCCAATAATCCACGGTGCTATGTGTATTTTTAAATCAGAACGTGGATTGTTGGCCACCGTGGTGTAAAGTTAACGCGCTCGGCCAGATATTGAGAGTTACGTGGTTCAATTCCACGGCGGCGGCTGAAAAACGACGTTATCCTCTTTAAATAACGCAAAGTTTTCCCGCTAGGGGCGTAAACGTCTTTTTTTCTCACTAACTCTGCTGCGAGAAGACGCATTTCGAAAATTCTTTTTCCCTAGCAGAGCTTTTGATTTGAAAAATGATTTTCGCATATCTTATACTTTTCCATTATTGAAACCTCAGCCACCAGGGGCGTCAGCGTATATTTATATTTCCTAAAAATCCCTTAGAAAACTTATTTTTTCGTAGGATACTCTTCATTATAAGTACAAAATATTCTTCATTATGAAGAGTGTTTTGCAGCCATTTTCTTCTTTAAGAGTGTTTTGCAGCCATTTTCATCTCACTGCTTTTCCGCTAGGGTGAGTACGTTATATCACGCTATCTATCTCTATATATCATCTTTTGATCGTTCAATTTGAAAATTGTCTTTGCCTGAGGATTTTTTGGTGCACAATTTCTTAGTTTCGTAACTCACTTTTCTGATGCTGATGAGAATAAGTAGCTATTTCTGTTTATGGATGTTTTATCGATTGCAGAAATGCAGTGTTTTTTTAATCGACAAGAATTTCGGAATGACTTTTTTTTACTATAAAAGATAATTTTACCAATCAAAATTTCCAAACTTGAGAAATCATATAAAATAAAGCAAAGAAGCACTAAACTAAGCTTTGTTTTCTATGTACACGTTCTAAAAGAAGTTTTAATTAGAAGAAACAATAAAGCCAGCTTTAAACGACGCAAAATATTTAACGAAATGCATAGGTTCCTTGATCATATGTGACAAAAATAATTAAATAAATAATTAACACTGCACAAAATACATTAATTAAACTCATCTAATGAGCGACAGAGGAGAGTGATAAAGGGAATCCTAGGAAAATGCAGAGATCGAGAGAACTTCTACATCCGACCCTAGTTGACCCTAGTTATCTTTTGCCGTTTTATGTGAGTTCCTCTTCTCCTGACGTAATCCCGCAAGGATTTGAAGAAGAAAATACGGATACGCTTCAGACGGAGCAACTGACGGAAAGGTAGAGAGAGTAACTGGACATCCAACGACCACAGGAGCTATTAAATGCCTGATGCGAGCGGCCGAGTAGAAAGATTAGGACCGTCCCCAGATCAGCTATCTGCCCACATCTAATGCTGTGACTCTGTTCTTTGATCCCACCTATCTGACTCTGTCTCCTCGGGTGGGCAGGAAAGATAGAAATACGCGCAGAGGAAGAGATGAAGACTAGATTTTGTCAGAGTCAGTTTGGTGCACACGTGTGACCACTCAATGGTGTAGCTGGAAAGGGAATTTTGTATCACAACTCTTATTTTCAACATCAGACGTGAATGAAATTGAACAAGAGAATAAGTTTCATCACATATACACGTATGATTATAACTATACTCAATTAAAGAAAGCCAAACTCTATAATATCCTTTTAAGTGATACTCCTAAGAACAGACGCGTACTCGTGTGGTAACAACGCTTCCTATAGCACTAAATTAGGCATCCAAACGTATGAGAGGAAGGTCATGTTGAATTTTGGCAGCGCTTTGCAATAAGAAGCGACAGTGGCAAAAACAAAATACGCGTACATGCGAAATCCTTAAAAACAACAATCGCTAGTGTTGCTTTAAATAATACTAGTATTGCTTTAATTGAGAGTTAGAGACAAATACAGAAATTTCCCGTGCAATATCAGATAAGAGTACTCCAAATGCAAGTAAAAAACGATTACCGCGTAGTACAGTTTCGTTTATTTAGGGATGTTATAATATACACTGAGTGGCCCCTTTATTATAACCACCCCCTCGGTACTTCGTTGGGCCACCTTTTGCCTTTAATACTGCGTCGATTCTTCGTGGCATGGACTCCACGAGATGTTGATAGGTGGTTTGTGGAATCTGAGACCATGCTTGATGAATGGCACTTTCTAGAAGTGTGAGATTGCAGGGTTGTGGATCCAGCTGTCTGATGGCTCGTTCAACTTCTTCCCACAAATTCTCAATGGGGTTGAGATCTGGAGATTGTGGGGGCCACCTAAGCAAAGTAAACTCACCGGCATGTTCCTGAAATCAATCCTGTACAATACGAGCACTATGGCAAGACGCATTATTTTGTTGAAAGTAGCCATCGCCATTAGGATAAACTATCCACATGACAGGATGCACTAGGTCCGCAACGATGTTTAGATATGATGTGCCAGTCAGACGTTGATCAACACAAATTAAAGTGCCCGAAGCATGCCAGGAAAACATTCCCCAAACCATAACGTTGCCTCCACCAGCTTGAAGGGTTGTAGCAATGCATTTGGTGTCCATACTTTCGTGCTGTTTCCGCCAAATCCTCACTCGGCCATCGGCACGGTGCAACTGAAAACGTAATTCATCGGACAGCATAATTTGTTTCCAATTATCGACTGTCCAATCCTTGAGCTTCTGTGCGAACTAGAGACGTTTTCTCTTGTTAACTGCAGACAGCAAAGGTGTTCGAACATGAGGCCTTCGGCTGCCATATCCCATCCGAGGCAGTGTACGGCGAACAGTGCGTGCAGAGGTCATTTGAGGGGATTCTTGATTAAGATGGTCTGTAAGTTGCTGCACTGTTGCCCTTCTGTTGTCTGTTACCAGTCTGGACACTCTCCGTTCCGCCCGAACTGTCACTAGTCGATAACGACCACACGTTGCACGTAGAGACCCAGTTTTTTGGCTGACAGTTCAGTCTTCAAACACTTTAACAACAACAGCTGCTCTGGAACAATTCACGAATGCGGCGGTTTCGGGGATACTCGCTCCATGGCTCCGAGCTCCTACAATTATCCCACGTTGAAAGTCCGTCAAATCGCATTTTTTACCCATCGCGTCACCCAAAAATCACTACTACTGTCGTAAGCACTAAGCTTTCCCTTTTTATACTAGCCTCGCTCTCTGGCAGCAACAGCGTGCAGCCATAACTCATTTGCTTAAAACTGTCAAGTGGTCATAATAAAGTGACTACTCAGTGTATACAAATCACTAAGTTATGGTTCTCCACTGGGAGACATTTTCGAGGCACTGGTTAGACACAAAATGTATTTATCTCTAACGACTGCTTTGAAAAAGCCTCCCAGTGGAGAGCGAAAGCTTTATTACACCACTAAATAAAATAAAGTATACTACGCTATAAAAGTTTTGTACTTTCTGCATACATTTACATATCTACATTGATATAAAATGTACAAAATCTTGTGCGCTGTATAATCAATGCCAAATTATTTAGGAAGTTTCTCAACACATTTGAAACAGTTTGAGATAACGTTTTTAATCTTATTTCTAAAAATTCAAGTTTTGATTTGTATCATACGATTCTGATCTATGATTACAATGAAAGAAATGTTACTTTAGGTTGCATGTTACGAAACTATATGTTTAAAAGAACACGCACATTTCAAAAATAAAAGAAACATTTTAGAATTTGTGAAAAGCATAGTTCTGACGTTTTTCTTGCAAACCTTGTGTGTGGCAGAGATGGAAACGGGTCACGGATCAGCAGGTAAACCGGTCAATGAGTCGACAATATCTGGTGGGTCAAACGCGTCTGGGTCAACTTGTTCCTGATCCGATTTTGACCCGCTTTTAAAAACTTCCGTTTTATGTTTGAAAAGAAAAAAATATTTCAAAGAAAAATGCGTACTGTAGAATTTTTTGGTCGATACTGGTGCCAGTTGAATGAAAAATATTTGTCATGCAATAATATTGTCGTCTCTTTCTTAATGCAAAGATTCCCCCCCCGACGATACGGCGCCGACTCAAGACACACCAACACCATATCGTAATATAATTATTTTTTCGAGTTTATTTTCAGTGCGATTGTCCGGAGCAAGACACAGACAAACGCCTGTCGCCTGCTTCTCTGCTGATTCACTCTCTCACACCTCACGTGTCACATTGTAAGACCGAGAGTTATTTTTCACATCGCATCTTTTACATTGAGTACTCAGAGGTTTGACGTGCTGACATCTGGCTCGACATCTCATTGGATGTCGTCTCGGAATTAATGCCTTATTTATTAATATGGATATGTTTAATATTAAGGAGATTGAAAAACGCGTCAAGGCCAACAAATACGTGCTTCAATAAGTAGGACCTGTACACCAATTATACTCAAAATAGTATAATTATTTTGAGTATAATTAGTATATATATAGTATAACTATACTAATAATCCGAAATTTCTTGGCGTAGAATAAAAATAAACCTTTTCTAGCTTTCGCACATCAACCAGATGGCTTTTTCAAGGAAAGTAGACAGCTAACTAGCTGTTTACCTTCTTTGAAAAAGTCATCTGGTTATGTGCGAAAACTTGGAAAGTTTTATTTCTATTCCGCCAAGAAATTTCGGATTATTAATATAGTTACACTATTTTGAAATACGTGCTTGTTGAATACAAACAAAAGGAAGAGTGAATGCTGGAAATTGTTTCGTCTTATTAAAGGACAGGAATACGTTTCACAGCCATACCAATTTTCACAAGCTTGTGACGAATTGAAAGTTTCCAAAATATGAATGTTGATTTCATGAGTGTCCCTTCCTTCTGAGGAGCAATGATGAAATTAACATCTAAGCTTTAGAAACATTCAACTCATTAGAAGCTGGTGAAAATTGGTATTGCTGTGAAACATATTCTGAAGCTTGATATGTTATCAAGAAAACAGCAAAAACTGAAATTAAACATACAAAAAGTTACTTAACTCAAAACTTTTGACTACACCCCCATCAGAATTAAGAGGAACAGCCTTAACATTACTACGGAGAGATTTTTGAAAACATATGTAAAAGAGTTAGCTTATGTCTTGCAAATGAAGAACAACAGTTTCAACACTTCCGGTTAGTCAGTAAATTATACGTACTTCCTCCGTAATACATTCGTCTGATGAGTTGAAAGTTTGATGAGTTCCATTACCCAGAGACCCACCGCGGATGGTCAGACGTGTGACAAGAAGCGACAAGTCTGGCCTGAAGATGGTACACATTGTAATGAAATGCGTAGCGAAGAAAAACCACAAGTTTGACCAGGAAGTATGACTTGGTTCGTTTGGAGTCCACGAGTGCGAGGTTATGTTGTGTCCGTTTAAATTCCGAACACACTCAAAGCAGTTAGTGTACACGTGTCGCTTCCCGTGCATTCAGAATATGACCAAAGTGTGAAGACAGCCTCCAATCCAGCCGCCAAAAACTACAGCCTACATTAACTAATTATAACCCGGAGAACTTATCCATGAAACTGTGCAGTGCTTCAGAGCTCAAGTACCATTGGATTCAATGCACACCATAGTATTAATCGTGAGTAGTGACTTACTTTGTTTTTACTATCTAAAAGAATTTTCAAACTGGGTGTTAACGGTTTGTTATTCCATCTTGATATTGGACACTATCCCTTCAGCTCTAGAGAGATCTTAACTCCCCATTTTGTGTGGTACTAACACTGAGAATGGTCATATACGTGAAGTACTATACCCCATTTAATATAAAATATAGTGTGTGAATCTATGGATACAACCAGTGTTACGTGTTGGATATTTTAAATGTTTTCAAAAGATTTTAAAGTTTTATGTAATCCAGTAGCTATAGAATGGTTTATTGAGTGCTTTGACATTTGCACAATAATATCTGGTCGACCTGTTTCCCTGCAAGAAGACGAAGTTTGGACGCGGTGTCTGTTGAGCTAAGATATAGCATATCAAATCTAAACACAGCTACCTCCAAAGGGTGAGCTCTTGCAGCAAAAGGTACATAGAGTTGCATGACAGCATTATTTATCTATAATGTTCATTGATTTGTTTGATTTATATATAACTTTTGAACGCCCTGTGCAGATGTATATTCGTGTAGTTATAAATTGAGTTTCGTATTTATTATTCAAAGCAGGTTTGTTGGGGTCTGACACTGGTCAGGTACGAATCCGCGTCGGGTCCAAAATGTTTGACCCGTTTCCAAGTCTGGTGTGTGGTTCAGATTTAGTGGTCCCTAGCATCCAAATTGGTTGTAAATATTGATCAGACAAGAACGAATTGTAGGTCGGTGGCACACAGGCAGGAGGGGTCAAACGAATCCGCACTGCCCTCCTTACAATCATGACTTCAAAGTTAAAGGTATATGTTATGAAGTGTTGGACGAAATGAGAAAAAAGAGAAAGAAATTTGCTTTTGTACTGTCAAAAACTCTCATTTTATTATTACATTTCATTATCGAAGCGCACGGACAGACAAAACGAGCGAATTGTTTACAGGTGAGTTACCTTAGGTCTCGAAAGGCAGTACAGAAGAAGTTATCAAGTCTCCGTGTCAACCTGCTCACGAGATAGTTATTCATTTAACACATAGGACAGAAGGTACTAACATGCACAAAATATGCGACAGTTACGTTCGGTTTGAAAGTCATCCAAAACATTTCATATCAATCCCAGACGGTTTCCAAGAGCCGTGTTATTATTCAGAAACAGGTGGCAATACGTGCAAATTGACGGACGGACAAAAAAGTGCTAACATGTACATATACACGTGTACGTTTACATTTGTATATATACAGAGTGATCACTGAATAATGACCGCCTACGTAATGCTTCGTAGGTCCTCCTTCCTCCCTTAGTACAGCAGCTATCCGACGTGGCATCGATTCTGTAAAATGCCGGAAGCCGTTGGGAGGTATGACCAACCAAGCTGTGTGTAATGCGGCCTACAATGCAGGTATGGAGGTGATAGGTGTGTCCAGGCACCTGATATGCCGTTCCATAGTGTCCCACAACTGCTCTATGGGATTGATATCAGGTGAGTTCAGAGGCCAATCGACATGCTAGAAGTCTGAACTGTGTTCCTCAAACCATACCTGTACAACATTGGGCCTGTGGCTTGGCGCACTGTCTTCTTGGGAGACATTGCCGCCATTAGGGAAAAAGTTCAACACTACTGGGTGTACATAGCCAGCAAGCAATTCATGATAGTCACCAGTCATACTTTGCTCCCGGGGTCCAAGTTCCTGCCAGGTAAACATGCCCCGCCGCCCCGGTGGCGCAGTGGTCTAAGGCGCTGGCCTCTGATCATTCGTCCGTAAGGGGTCCGGGTTCGAATCCCGGTCAGGCATGGGTGTTGTGTTTGTCTTACGGCACTGGTTCTCTCCCTTCCCTGGAAGCAGTGACCCTAAATTAGGGACGGGCGACTGCTTATAGCCCATTGAGTTGCTCACGGTGGTCGTTAAACCTCCAATCAACAAAAAAAAAAAAAAAAAACATGCCCCACACCATTCACACACTGACAACCAACCACCCCCTTCTTCAAATTTATTTTCTCACTAAAACAGGAACCCTCTTAACCTTCTTTTTTTTTTTTTTTGATTGGAGGTTTAACGACCATCCGTGAGCAACTCAATGGGCTATAAGCAGTCGCCCGTCCCTAATTTAGGGTCACTGGTTCCAGGGAAGGGAGAGAGCCAGTGCCGTAAGACAAACACAACATCCATGCCTGACCGGGATTCGAACCCGGACCCCTTACGGACGAATGATCAGAGGCCAACGCCTTAGACCACTGCGCCACCGGGGCGGCCCTCTTAACCTTCTTTAATTGCTTTCTGATTTCTTCAAATTTGTTTTCTCATTCCTACGTAATAATCCCTACCCATTTTAGTTTTCAAATTTTCCTATTATGAAAAAAAATGAATTTCAATTTCACTAAAACAAACAGTGCGCACAAATACTAAATAAATGCAAAATAAACTAAACTAAACGCAAAACAACCACACTCAAACGTTATGATGCTTACCTTTGTGACTACGAATTGTAGATCTACCAAGTGGAATATTTAAGACCAGCGAAGGGCCCGTCTTCGTCCGGGTTTAAGACAAAAATGCACGAATTGTCTTATGAACCAGGGCTGTCCAAGTCTTCCTGAAATTATGGATAATATTTTTTGCACGGAATCATTTAATGGAAACATACTTGTAATCAAAAGAAAGGACTCAAAAAATGAAACAAGAACGATGACACCGAATTTTCGGATGTGATGAGCACTTCTTTCGAACCTTCTCCACGCAAATAAAGTTTATTAAAGTTATTCATTGTCTATGAAACTGCATAGGAAAAGGAAAAAATAAAATCAACCGGATTTCCACAGTCGATAAAACATAAGCAGATACTTACTTCCACCATCAGCTAAAACCTATGTTACGAAAATTAAGAAGTAATGCACAAAAAGTTTCTCATAATAGAAGGAAGGTATCAGAGGCAAAGATATAAGATATTTCAAATCAAACAGTTAAAAGACGTAATGTAGGAGGAAATATGGCATAACTCTACGCCCCGTAGCGAAAGAATGTTTCATAATGGAAAAGTTGAAAATACACTGCTGGCCACCCAAAATGCAACACCAAGAAAGACACAAGATAGCAAACCCAGATTTACTGGACACATAACAACAGACACAAAGATGAAACGATTGAGCTTACAGGCCCGTGCGACTTGCGGAACACGCAGACATCAACAGTTCGTGTGGCCCCCATGGCTGGCAATAACGGCCGCTACACGCCGCTGCAACGAACTGTTGAAATCTTGAGGTATATCGGTCAAGGCTGCTTTGGATGTGGGCTTGAGGTATATCGGTCAAGGCTGCTTTCACACGTTGCCACAGTTCATCAGGCGTAGGCGCGGGTGGTGCTTGCCAAGCCACTCGGTTGCCGATCAGCGACCAGACGTGTACGATGGGCGACATATCGGGAGAACAGGCGAGCAAAGGCAGCAGTGACACCTGGTGGGCCGTGAAGAATTGTTGCACGATGCGTGTCACGTGCGGACGCGCATTGTCCTATTGAAACGTTACCGCTGGCAGGTCCTTCAGGTAAGGGAGGACTACAGGCTCCAAAGCGTCGGAGATGTGGCGGTGGCTTTTGAGTGTACCCTGTGATGCGCACCAGAGGGGTGCTAGTGTCATATCGAATTGCCCCCAAACAATAACGCCAGACGGCGGACCGGTATGGCGATGCATAGTGCAGGCGTCATACAGTTTCCCGCCGCGGTGCCGCCACACGCGGATCCGACCATCGTGGTGTTGCAGGCAGAAGCGGGATTCGTTAGAAAATACAATGTCGTGCCAAACCGTAGTCCAGGTGCGGCGTTCAACGGCCCACTGCCGCCGCACTCGCCGGTGGTGTAACGTCAATGGTAATCGGAGCAATGGGCGCCGTGCGACAAGTCCCCGCTCCTGAAGACGACGTCGAACTGTACGTGCTGAGACAGGTTGTTGCGCAGCACACCCTAACTCCTGCGCTAACGTTCGTGATGTTGCGGTGCAAGCCGTCAATGCCCGCCGCAGAACATGCCGGTCCTCTCGTTCGGTAGTGTGTCGCGGCTGGGGCAATCGCTCACGTCGGTCCGTCCGTCCCTTCTGCACCCACCGAATCCATACTCGCCTCAATGTGGCTGGATGTCATCCCACACGGGCGCCGATGTCTCGGTACGACTAACCGCTGTCGCGATAAGCTACTATTCGTCCTCTGTTGAAATCCGAAACGTGCTGGAATGACTGCCGTATTCTGCGACGAGGCATCAGGAAGCTTCCCACGCACAGGGCCGGCAGCACAACACACTCCCGCTACTTGCACCCCGCTTTCTGTGCACCCTTCTTATAGTGCTTCTCGGTGGCGTGCCGGGCGCACATGATTTGAATATGGCCTGCAATGCTAATCGTTTGCATGTCCTCTCGCGGGCGACGCATGCTGCGAATTTGAGGCCAATCGGATGCTTCCTTCTTAGTGTTGCAATTTGGGTGGCCAGCAGTGTAGGTGAAATGTATTCTTCATCGCAAAAGCTGTTCGAAGGAAAAATAGCTTTTCAAATACTACCGGAAGCGGAGATAGCAACATAAACTTTTCAACCATTACGTCCCCTAGTGGTAAAGCTGTGCATTATTTGAAGAGGAAAGTTTTCCATCTTCATCTTAGTGAATGGCATACAGTAAAAAAAGAAAATTTTCAATGGGGTTTTTAGAAACGAAGATACAGCTGCAGCAGAAGTACACAAACACCGCCTAGTGACATATTTGTGAACTACAAAAACACTCCCTGAGCCTAAAGTGTTCTGCAAGGTACATGGCATCCAGTGTTAAAAGATTTTTTTAAATCGGACATTAAAAAGTAGAGATATCGAGAAAAACAAACTAAGCATCCGCTCCCCCATATAGAGGCGAAATTATGCATTGTTTTGAGAAGGAAATACACACGAAATGCTTTCGTAGGTAGTAGTATTGGACCGAAACAGATGTTTTTCAATCAGGTTTTGAGTCCCGAAGATATATTGCTGCAAACGGAAATGTGAACTTACGCCCTCTAGTAGCACACTTGTGCAGTAACAAAAATCTGAATTTATATGAAACACATTCCGCATTGGAATCGCTTTCCGATAAAGAAATAATTTTTCAAATCGGATTCTTAGAAGTAGAGATGTCGATAAAAACAAGATATATACCTACGACACCTGGCGGAAAAACTACGCACTATTTTAAGCTGAAGGTATTCTCATATGGTTTTCCGAGGTGAGCGGTATCAGTCCACGAAAAACGTTTTACAATGAAGTTTCAGAAGCGCAGATTTTCCTTCAAATATATCAAACTACGCCATTTGGTGGCCCAATTGTTATCTGCCAAAATTGGAAATAACATGTAGACAATTTGCTATCAGGAACTGTCGTGCTGGAAGATCCCATCCGTCCAAGGGAAGACAGTTAGCATGTACGGGTGTACTTGGTCTGCAAGGATGGATTCATAACGAATTCGGTCCATAGTGCCTTCCACAGTTATGAGTGGACCCAGGGAATGCCACGGAAACATTCCCAAGACCATAACTCTCCCTCCGCCAACTTGTGTTCTTCCAACAATGGTTGAAGAGTGTTTGTTCTCCGATGTTTCTCGCCTTTTATGCCAACGTCCATCCGTTCGATGAAGCAGAAAACGTGACTGATCGGAGAAGGAAATTCTTTTTTTTTTTTTTTTTATTGGAGGTTTAACGACCACCGTGAGCAACTCAATGGGCTATAAGCAGTCGCCCGTCCCTAATTTAGGGTCAGTGGTTCCAAGGAAGGGAAGTGCCAGTGCCGTAAGACAAACACAACATCCATGCCTCACCGGGATTCGAACCCGGACACCTTTCGGACTATTGATCAGAGGCCATCGCTTAGACCACTGCGCCACCGGGGCGGCACAATCCTTTGCAAATCAGGGGAAGCCCAATTCCGATACCACCGTGCAAATGTAAGCCTTTTCTGCCGATGCGCCTTCGTCAGCATAGGTGCAGTGACCCTCCGTCTGCATCGGAGCCCCATGTCGTTTTAGACACACTTCCGGTAGCTCTCTGGTTCATTCGGCCAGTGAGTTGCTCCACTGTATCTTGTCGATCGGCCCTCACGCACCTTCGCAGCCGACGTTCAACTCTCACATCAATAGCACATGGTGCTCCGCAGTTACCACGTCGCTAATTCGCAATGATGCCATTTCTCCAATCACGATACACTTTAACCACAGCAGCACGCGAACTGGTCACAAACTGCGCTGTTTCAGAAATACTGCCACCCTTGGCCCGAAAGCCGATAATCATCCCTTTTTACAAATCTGATAAATTGCTCCTTTTATCCATGACAGCAACGAGTGATATGTTTTCAGAATGCCTGCAACACACCTTATATACCCTCCAAGCCAGTTAACGACACGTGCCTTCTTTCATTGGCTACGTGCTCTTGACGTCAAAAGTAGGTGGTGGTCACAATAATGTGACTGGACTGTGTATAAGCACATACTTTTTTGTTTACAAAAGACCTGCTAAAAAGGAATACAATCGATATCTTAGCAAATCTGTCACTTTCACTCATACGTGTTTCGTTCCTTTTGCGTTGTGAAATCACTTTTTAATTCAGTAGAACTATTTATACACTTACATTACGTAACAAAACATTTGCAGGCACCCTCACAAGTATTACATTTAATTATGAAATCGAGCACTAAGTAACACACGCACAGAAAGTAAGGCGATGAATCATCACATGTGTTAAGATAAGCTAAATGAAAAGACATGAAGTGAGAGAATGTGCAATTGGATAAATAGAAATGCTGATCTGTGACGAAATGAAATTTCAGAATATTCACATATTGTCTTGCACTTCATTTCTTGTATTCCATTTGCATTTCACTGAAATATATTTCATCTTAAAAAGTGTCGTGGAAATATTTCTTTGAATAGCGGAATTATTTACATTCAGTGGTAGCACACTGCGTGCCGGGGTCAAAAACGTAAATAAATCTGATGGCAGCTGTGGCGAAAGAATACACGTTACACTTCGGAAGTCCAGACGCCCATACATTTCGGTACGACATAATAATATTTCTATAGACGTTAATCATTAAACTTTCTATAAAAATAATAATATTTCTATAGCATACCGGAGCGCAAATCGGGAGATGCGGGTTCGATTTCCGTTCCAGGACGATGAAATTTCCAAATTTCTGTGTTTATGTGTTACACGGAAAGAACAGCTTGATTTATGTCTATATTAGTTATTCCGTGTGTTCCGAACTTGATGTAATATTTCTGCGTTTAGCATGTTTGACGTGTTGTTCTCGTTGTTCGTTTCCCTCAAAATTATGCAAAGTATAATGAAACATTGATGATTGAGTTGAATCATCATTATTTCATTACACTTAGAGAAACGGAAAGATTCAGATTTCAAATTGTAAATCGCGAGTTATATCCAATTGGAAACAATGG
Organism: Macrothele yani; assembly: GCA_039090855.1. NCBI lineage: Eukaryota > Metazoa > Arthropoda > Arachnida > Araneae > Macrothelidae > Macrothele > Macrothele yani. The sequence continues at coordinate 7,527,621 of CM077005.1, forward strand.
TTGAAAGAACCAAGTCAAAATCTCATGGAAATAGCTTTAAAATTTGATCAAATTTTTACAAATTTGAATTTCAAAGAAGAAGGGATCCGAAGATCATATGCTCATGTGAACTAGCAGGTGTCTTCCAAATTTCTAAATTCTACGTTCAGCAGTTTATTCTGTACGTCGATGAAAGACACGCACGGGAATTTTGTTATCACAGATGATCAATTGAAATGCGAAAGCCACCCTTCCGAGTACGAAAAATTGGAAGAGAGTGGTGAAACTGTCGTTCAAGTCCGTTATCCAACTGAGTGCAGCCATATTTCTAAAGGAAACCATTCGAGTCTTAATTACCCAGTTGACTTCGCAGTTGAGCACGAGACTCGAGAGCCATCTTGGTAGCGGAAGTTACTAACGTTGAACAAGTGCAGCTCAAATATCTCAAGAATGAAGATACTATACATTCACGCACTTTATTCATATTTCGAATCTACATGAAATAGAAAAAAAAACAGTGCAGGTAAAACAGTTACTTTAAAGTACACTGCCCTTCAAAAGGTAAGCACGAAAGAAGGGAAACTGGGCCCCAACTGAAAACGCAATTAGCCTGTTTATGTTGAACTTCAAAACATTGTACAACGATCTGAACGGTATATTCTTTACAGGAAGCAGACAATACAGTCTCACATATCAACTGAAAAACATACAACTTCAAAATACAGGGTGTTTCATAAAGAATATCCCAATTTGAAAAGTGGAAATCTCGGCAACCACAAACCACCGATGAATGCGACTCGTATCATGTCTACGGGAGTGGCCCAGAGTTTGTTATGACTACCGCTAGATGACAGGACGAGCGTCCAAACAGCCGCTACGCTTAGTATGTGAGAAGATGGCGTCGAGGCAACAGAAGGCGTTTTGTGTGCTCGAATTTTAAAAGACCAAGTCCGTGATTACGGTGCAGCGTGCGTTTAAACGGCATTATGGCAGTGCTACACCAGTGGGCAAAAACATTCGTCGTTGGTATCGACAATTTGAAGAAAGAGGGTGTTTATGTAAGGGAAAGAGTCCTGGACGACCAACCACCTCAGCGACGAATGTGTGCAACGATTTCACAAGGTGTTTCAACGAAGCTCACAGAAGTATACTCGTAGTGCGAGCAGCGAACTTGCCATCCCTCTTGTGACTGTTTGGCGTGTTTAACGACGACGTTTGCTGCTGAAGCCGTAGAGATTGCAACTGGTGGAAGTTCTTCGTGGAGGTGACAAAACACAACGAAAAGATTTTTGTGCAACTCTGTTAGAGGACATCCAGGACGACACCGTCGTACAAAGGTTGATTTGTAGCGATGAAGCAACCTTTCACGTAAGCGGAAAAGTTTCGCGCCACAATGTTCGCATATGGGGACTGGAGAATCCACATGAAACTGTCCAACATGAACGTAATTCACCAAAACTGAATGTTTTTTGCGCGGTTTCTGTTAGAAAGGTTTATGGCCCTTTCTTTGTTGCGGACAACACGGTTACGGGCAGCTCCTATCGTGCAATGCTGAAGGACTGCGTACTTCCACAGCTGCAGGACGAATCTGAAGATTACATTTTGTAGCAGGACGGCGCACCGCCACATTGGAACCTCCAAGTTCGTCGGTTTCTAAACGACATATTGCCTCAGCGTTGGATTGAATGCAGGGGACCCCATGAATTGGCACTACGCGCTTGGCCTCCGAGATCTCCAGACATCACACCAAGTGACTTTTTTTATGGGGATACGTAAAAGACCGAGTTTATGTTCTCCCTTTACCCGCTGACTTGGACGAGCTCCGAACGAGAATCACGGCCGCGGTAAATTCTGTGACTGAAGACACTCTACGACGCGTTTGGGATGAATTCAGCTATCGGCTTGATGTTTTCCGTGCAGCAGCTGGAAGGCGCATTAAGCATATGTAATTGTGGTGAGTGAAACTTTAGACTCTCCTTCATACTTGGGTTTTTGTTTTGTAACTATCCCACATTTGCCTTTTTAAGTATACTACTTTGAAATCGGGTCATTCTTTTTGAAACACCGTGTAATGTGGACGTGGGTGTTTGGTATGCAAACAAGGCATCCAGTATGAAATATAACCCCTTCTGGAAGTAAGGCCGTCACGATACGAACGAGTCACATCTTCAGTTAAATGATCCAGTGAGTGGGGAGGCAATAATTTACACTGGCGAAGGAGAGACGTCTTGAAGTCTAGTTACTCCTTCCTATTGCGTTCCGCAGATGTTTAATATGCTTGAGAGTGAGATATGGCGGAAATGCAGGCCAATTCATTATACCTTGCTCTTCATTCTTTTTTTATTTCGGGATTTAACGGCCACCGTGAGCAAATCTGAGGGCTATAAGCAGCCGTCATTTGCAGCCGTCATTAATTTAGGGCCCCTGATTCAAGGGAAAAGAGAGATCCAGTGCCATACAAAAAACACAGTACCAAGTCCTGATTCGGGACTCGAACCCAGGTCCACTCCGGCGAATTGTTCAGAAGCAAGCGCTAAGACCGCTGCACCACCCCGGCGAATTGTTCAGAAGCAAGCGCTAAGACCGCTGCACCACCCCGGCGGCATTTCAAGAAGTACATCGACGACGTTAGCTTTGTGGGGACGCGCGTTATCCGTCAGGAACAAATCTACACAGACATTTTACGTCTGTCACAGATGCATTGGTCGAAAGCCTAGAGGTCTCTACTGCCACTCAATGAAAAACCAGGCCATTTAGTCTAATTCCCACAACGAAAAGCATTTCCTTCGATGATGCTACGAGAAGTGTAGGAAGTTCCATTCTGTCTTCAGATGAACACAAGTCCTGTATGAGATTTATATTTCTTTTTTTTTTTTTTTGATCGTCCTGTCCTATTTCTTTCTTTTTTTTTTTTTTTTTGGTTGGAGGTTTAACGGCCACCGTGGGCAACTCAGTGGGCTATAAGCAGTCGCCCGTCCCAAATTTAGAGTCACTGATTCCAGAGAAAGGATAGAGCCAGTGCCGTAAGATAAAAAAACATTCATGCCTCACCGGGATTCGAACCCAGACCCCTTTCGGATGAATGATCAGAAGCCATCGCTTAGACCACACGCCTCACCGGGGCGGCATAATTTGTACTTCACCATGCTTGTGAAAGAAAATTTAGTTTACCACTTTCATAATTTAGAAAAAAAAAAAGAAAAGGAATAAAAGAAGTAGAAAAAAATGAAAAAACTTACGTAGAAAATATTGTTTTGAAGCAGTCACTTTTTTCAATAGAAATCGTGCTCCCCACCTTAAACCTTAAGCTCTGTACCGTTTCGCGGATTTTTAGTATTTTACCCGATTTCGTAAATTGGGGGTGGGGGGTGACGACCACGGTGAGAAAGTCAGTGGGCTATTAGCAGTCGTTCATCCTTTATTTAGAGCCACTGGTTTTAGGGAAGCGAGAGAACTAGTGCCGTACATCTATGCCTCACCAAGATGTGAACACAGACCCACCTCAGACGAATGGTAAAAATCCAGTGCTTAGACCACTGCGCCATCGCGGCGGCTTCGCTAATTGTAATTGCTGTTGAATAAACATTATAATTAATATAACAACATGAAATCAATAAAGACGATAACATTTCCCTTTGTATTCCCACGATGTATTATTTAAATCTAAGCCAGAAATTCGTTGTACACGTTAATGCATTGATGTTCACCTATTGTAAGTTTTTTGGATTACTTTATGCATGTGTAATTTTTAATAATATGTAACTCTTGAACTGCAGTTCTGAAACTCCTTTTTCAGCTGCAGCAAAAATGCTTTGTTCCATTTGAAAGTAGTTTAATTCAATTTCGGCACACTATAATTTCTCTCGCTTTATAAATTTTCACACATTCTTTTTGCAACTCTCAAAATTTTCAGTAACTTAGAGATTGTTAGTAATTATTTTGCTTATGATAAATATGCCTTGGAAAAAAAACCTCTAAATGTATCGTCATAAAATTTATAAGAGTGGAATAAAATTTTCGACAATTTTTGCGAAAGAACGTACTCTATTGCTTAAACAATGGAAATAATGCTCTTCGTTTTACATTAAATTTTACAAGGGATACGTTATGCTGGAGTCCAGAAAAAATCGGTGAATTGTTAATTATCGCCTCGATAGAAACGTTGAAATCACTTAGACTTGTGTTGAAAAGTAGTTTGAAAAGAAAATGGTAATGCAGAGAAACAGTTAATTTTAGGGTTGGAGTAAGTTCATAATTTTTTGCAAACAGTGGGCAGCAAAATATCCGCTTCCAGGGCAGTTTATGGGTAAAAAGTTTGGCGTTACCTGAGATCACAAAACGGTTGATAACGAAGAATAGACATACCTCTGTGACGGTTAGGTCGGCTTCTAACCTCCCAATGGCACTTGTGTTCAGAATCTTTTAAACGACTTATTTAGACACGAGGGAAAAAGTTGCTATTCCTGATTCTCGCTAAAATACTCCACATCGCACTAGTAGCCTTAGATGGAAGACACTCCTTTCATCTGGCGATCTGATTTGCATATCACTCCATGTTCGAACTGCAATCCAAAACATGTGTCGAAATTTGCATATTTTAACACAGTGAAGATTTTACGTGATAATACGTATGTTATTCATACTTTTGTGTTTCGTGCTGAACCTTTTTTTTTCTTTTTCTGATTGAAGGTTTAACGACCACTGTGAGTAACTCAATGGGCTGTAAAAGCAGTCTCCCGTCCCTGATTTTCCAGGGAAGTGAGAGAACCAGTGCGGTAAGACAAACACGACATCCATGCCTCACCGAGATCCGAACCAGGACTCATCACGGACGAATGGTTAGAAGCCATCATTTAGACCACTGCGGCTGAGCCTTTGATCGGCAACCAGCGGAAAATTAAAAAATCGTACATTATTAAAAAAAAAAAAAAAAAAAAGAGGTGCGGCAGCCATATACAACTCATATACAACTCCGGTGACTGTACCGTTAGGGTAGACTTAGGAAAATAAGGTTTTTCAACGAAAACAAATTGTGGAAATATATGGAAAAGTTTCGTAGTCGTTAGAGCAACCCCACGCAAGTGGGAGTTTGAAAATGAGACTTGCAGTTACGAAAGCTGGGAATTCCTTCATCGGGAAAACAACGTATGTGCATGGGAACAAAAATTAGCCGCCGATTAAAAAAAAATCATAACTAAGGAATGAATGTACTATAGCAATTAACATATTGCTATATTACATTCATTCCTTGGTTATGATTTTCTTAATGATGTTATATTGGTAGAAATCTATATTTTTCTTTTTTCTTCTCCTTTTTTTTTTTAAACCGGATTTGAGTTGTGATTTTTAATCGATTGCTCTAGTGCAGTTAGAATTCAAAATTGGGAGTCTTCACATTCATCGAGCGTGTAGCATATATTTTGTTGTATAACGAAAGTCATTCAGCGAATGCCATACAGCGGCTTTTTAAACGAAAATGCCAAACAATAAGGAGCCTGCAATTCTTCCATCACCAAATGGCATTCATGCTTCGTATTATTATGATAAATAGCACACCATGAATCAAGTCAAGGTTTGTACTCCGAGTATCATTTTCCAGCAAGACGGAGAACCACCTCACTTGCTTTTAGAAGTAAGGGATTATCTCGGCTTTAAGTTCTCATATGCTTGGATAAATCGAGAAGAACCAATTGAGTGGCTTCCGTAGTCCCCAGATTTCACTCCACCTGATTTTTCCTATGGTTCTACATAAAGTAGTACATGGTCTTAACCAGTGGCGCCCATATGAATACCTTTAGGGGAGGGGGGGATAAGAAAAATCCTTACCTCTTTCAAGGCTGTCAAGCATTTTAGTAAATGTACAAGATACTACTAAAATACAACAAAAATAATTGATACAATCAATCATTAATATCCCATTATTTTTAAAAATGCTTTATAAAAAGGTTTCGTCTATTTTAGTGTTTTAAATTTATCAAAATTTTGGCTATACCAAAGGCGGGGGGTCGAGCACCCCTTTCCTCCTTATGGGCGCCCTTGGTCTTAACCCCTCTACTAACTATCATTAAGGAACTCAGAGAGAGGGTTGTAGCAGATGCTGACTCTGCAAATGAGGATAGGCTTTTCAAGGTTTGGGATAAAATTTGTTATTGGTGGGACGTTTGTCGCGTAGCGCGTGGCAGCCACTTACATTTGTAAAATTGCCAATTGTAAAAGTCGCTCCGGTTGCGCATTGGTCTGAGATGGGTCCAGGTTTGGGAAGTTTGTCGCGTGATCTGAGATTCGTATGAGATGGGTCTGGGTTCGAATCCCAGTGAGACACGGATGTTGTGTTTGTCTAACTGCACTGGTGGCTTTTTCCATTCCCTGGAATCAGTGACCCTAAATTAGGGACGGACATCTGCTTATAGCTCAGAAAGTTACTCATGGTGGTCGTTAAATCCTTCACCCCGAAAAAATATATTTCCTGCAGCTGATATTGTGCCGCTGGAAGAAAACTGGTTACTATATGAAATTCGCAAACTTGTCGGTGACGGAGGTCGAAGCCCTTTTCTCCGGAATCGAATGTTTTACCATTAAGCTACTGCGACGGAATTTGTTGCTGCAACTTTGCCATTTTGGCTTGTTCTTTACCTTTGTAGTACGTCATATCATCTCCATCGCATTCTTTTTGAAGCGAAGAAGGAATTCTTATTAATTCCAGTCTACGTGTGGAAGGAACATCACACATTTTTAAAAGAACCGAAAATCCAGGAGATTCATCTTACGTTCCGGAGCCAATATAGCGTAACAACCATACTTGAAGTAACTCTTTGTAGAAGAAGGAATTCTCATTAATTCCAGACGATGTGTGGAAGGAACATCACACATCTTACGAAGAACCCAACGGCCATTAGATCCATTTTTACGTTCGGGCGCCAATATAGCGTAACGACCATACTTGAAGTAACTCTCTGTAGAAGAAGGAATTCTCATTAATTCCAGACAATGTGTAAAATGTGTGGAATGAACATCACACATTGTTCGAAGAACCCAACGGCCAATAGATCCATTTTTACGTACGGGCGCCAATATAGCGGAACAACCATACTTGAAGTAACTCTTTGTAGAAGAAGGAATTCTCATTAATTCCAGACAATGTGTAAAATGTGTGGAACGAACATCACACATTTTTCGAAGAACCCAACGGCCAATAGATCCATTTTAACGTTCTGGCGCTAATGTAGCGGAACAACCATACTTAAAGTTACTCTTTGTAGAAGAAGGAATTCTCATTAATTCCAGACAATGTGTAAAATGTGTGGAACGAACATCACACATTGTTCAAAGAACCCAACGGCCAATAGATCCATTTTTACGTTCGGGCACCAATATAGCGGAACAACCATACTTGAAGTAACTCTTCGTAGAAGAAGGAATTCTCATTAATTCCAGACGATGTGTAAAATGTGTGGAATGAACATCACACATTTTTCGAAGAACCCAACCGCCAGTAGAACCACTTCCACTCAGGTGCCAATGTGAAATTGACAAATTTGCTGGTGACGGAGATCGAATTCCTCTGCTCCGGAGTCGAATGCTTTACCATTAGGCTATTCCGTCGCTGCAGCTTTGCCATCTTGGCATGGACTTTATCTCTGCAGTACGGCATAACTGCAAAATCGTATGACGTTGTACAGACTATGTATATAAATGCTTTTTGTTAATATCATTAGTGCTTTTACTGGAGGGTTAGCTAAAATAGTTGTTTCGTCCCAAATAGGGAAGTGTGAACCCCCATTAACTATAGTCGAGACAGAGATGTAGTCATTGCCCCGGTTTTTACATAGTATTTGTGCTCCGTCATCCTATTTTTTAGTGAACGAGCAGTTGATCCTATATAACATTAGTCTCTATGCTTCGGGTGCACTGCTTTTAGGGGAGTACTGTAAATCCCGTGTTTATTGTGCTCCTCAACACAATCACGGTCATTTTTAACAATGGAAAAAAATTAGTTGTCCTTAGTACAAATTCCATGTTGTATCGCGGAGAAATGCTGTTAAGAGGTCGAGACAATCTGAGAATAAAGTCCATGGAGCCTACAAATCTGGGGTCTCTGGATAACGGAGTGAATGCCTATCTCTTTACTTTTTTTGACACAAAGAGTTATTTCAAGTTGACCTTAGGAACAGCCGTATGGTGTAGCTAAGTCCTTTGTCCGCTGAAATTCCGCTTGGCGAAGTTTTAGGCTTGGCGAATGGGTGAAGGCACACCGAACAAGAAAATAAATGGTTGAAAGTTTATGATTCAGAGCGTGTGCCGAGGTAGCTTTTTAATGTTTTATCTACTGAGTGTGTATCATCACTGTCAGCCATTCTCAAACCAGAGCTGGATGAAAATTTTCCACGACTTTCCGTCTTGAGCCAGTCTGTTCTAAGTTACTCCACAATGTTTTCAAATTTCATTTAATCACCTCGCACAAAGTTTACTTGTCCATGAACCTGCTGAAAAGAGCAAAGAAGTGGGTATTTCCAGTTATTAAGTGCAAAAAGAATTTGTTCTGTCCAAATACGTATACACTATATTGACAAAAGTCACCGGGCACCTAGAAGAGAAACACAACATAGCATTTATTGAAATACATTATTAGTACGGTGTCGGTCCACCTTTGGCTTTAATACATGCACTGACCCTTTGAGACATGCTTTCGACAAGGGTTTGGAACACAGCGATAGGTATGCGCTTCCATTCAGTACATAATGCTGCCGCTAACTGTTGCTTAGTAGTAAGCCTTGGTTACAAACTTCTTATGCGGCGCTCTAATTCATCCATAAATGATCTATGGGATTAAGATCAGGGCTCTGTGCTGCCAGTCCCCACACGATACATAATTATCGTCAAACCACGCCGTAATAATTTTTGCTTTATAGCTCGCCGCATTGTCCTGCTGGTAACAACAAGGCTCGGTTCCATATTATTGCCACAGAGTTGGTAGGGCATAATTGTCCAGAATATCGAGGTAGACGTGCTGGTTAACAAGTTTGTCCACGATAACCAATGGGCCGGGACCATAACACGAAAAATATCCCTACCCGAGTACACTGCCAGCTCCAACCTTGACCGCAGGAACAATACACTGTGGTAAATAGCGTTCCCCCGGCTTCCCCGATACCCACACACAGCTATCAGACTGATGCATCGTGTATCTGGATTTTTCAGTCCAAAGGCCCCTTTTCCATTGATCTATGGTCCCGGATAAATGTTCTTTACACCATGTTAAACGACGAGTAGCATTCCGAGTGGAGATGAAAGGTTTATGAGCAGCCGCACGACCACGGTAACCCATGGAATGAAGTTCTCTGCGAATGGTACGTGTACATACAGAGGTTCCAGCATTTTTTACTCACCTGTACACTGAGGTCTTGTGCAGTACTCCTTCGATTATCTGTAACGACCCTCCTGAGGCTTCGACATCCTGTATAACTGATTTCCTTTGGTATGCCGGTACGTTTTGCTGCTTCAGGCACGCCATGTTGACTTGGGTATGTTTAAACGCCTCTCGATTTTTCTTATGGACAACCGACTAATATAACACCTAACAATCTTTCCCTTCTCTAAGTCAATTCTCTCCCGCCGCGAGATTTTCACTCAACCTCAAATTGCGATATGATCGCGGTCAGCTGCAGTCTTGTTTTTATACCGTTCACAGCTGTACAGCGCCTGTTGACAACGCAGCAGATCCGTTCATTTGCTTTTGAAGGTGTGTCCTGTGACTTTTGTCAATATGGTGTATGTAAGTTATGCCGACATATTATGTCACCTTGGTAGCAAATTGAACATAATGCAAATCGAAAAATGTACGAACCACCACCCACACGGGAAGCGTTATTTGGCGTACAAAAAATGACATTTTGAATCAAATTTTTAGATGCGGCGACATCCATCTACAAAGGCGAAGTCAGGTAGTACAACGAATGGGAAGAATGCAGCTGTATGTACTGTTTTATTTTTTAATGTAGCTGTATGTGCTGTTTTATTTTTGAAACAAAAGAACGCGTTTTCACTTATCTGTCTTATTGTTTCTTTCTGTAGCTCTCGGCTTTATAAGATAACAGGTTTTTACATATTTTATCCAGAAAGGTGAATCTTAAATGATTATGAAATAGAAAAGCCGAAGAAAATTGGAGAAAAACAATTTTCGACGTATTGCAGCATACTTTCTTCACCCTTTAAGTGATTAGGGCAGAAAAACTTCCGCTGAAATATGCTATAATGAATAAGGAAACGACCTACCTCTTATGAAACGCAGGCTAAACGAACTAAATACGATTCGCGTTGTGTGCTGGGAAGTAGCCAATGAAGTCCCCAAACAGCAATTACAGAAATGGCTCCTCGTTGCAAAGATGGTAACAAAGGCTCTGCTTTTGTCAGTAATCAGTAGCTGTTCTTCTGAGTCATTAGACACACTTTCTCTAATGGACAGACGGCAGTACAGTGGACTGCGCTCTAATGAGAAATATTCGATATGAATTCCCGTCTGCGTCCTTGCTTTAACTACCTGACAAAAACACATTTCGATGATAAACACAATTTCCTTTTTTCTGCCTTCCGTCCGACGATCATAAAGAAAACCATTCAGTTCTTGTAATGATCGCCACATTTTTAACGTTTTTCTCCATGGCTTGAACAGTTTAAGAACTTTCTCCAAGTCGCGTTTGTGGGAATTAAAGTGATGTATGCTCGATGAAAAAAATGAGGAGTCATATATTGGCATTAATGTCTGTTTCAAATGGCTCATCTTATTTTCCGTTTTTTGAGGCATTCTTATGTGCGGTGAATTGTCATTAAACGTTTTTCTTTTTATCCTGTAATGACAGAACAATAAGGATGGAGGCTTAAAGAAAGTGACGAAAGGAAATTTGTTGCATCTGAACCGTTATGTTACTGAAGAGATTTAGGGATTCCTCTGCTACAGAGGCATACAAATAACGGCGTTTCGAAGGTAATTGGAGATCTTTTTAGAAAAACTTGAGCAATTTGAACACGTTACATGATAAAAGACGATTTGGTTTCTGACAACTTTGGGAGAGAATAGAAAGAGAAAGGAATCAAGGAGCAACAAAACTGAAGGATAGGCTTAAGCCCCCTCAAAAACACGAGAGTTTCTAATACAACACACAGAGATGAACAGCACGAGGAAATTTGTCAAGGCCACAACAGCTATTAAGGTAATTATCTGATAGAGAATTAGATGAAAAACGGCAAATTATAATTTTGTTTGCTTGTTTGTGTGGAGGTTTAACAACCACCGTGAACAACTCGGTGGGCTGTTGTAACCTGGGCATCAATGTTTGTCAGGAGGGAACTTAGGTAACCATTTTAAGGATAGTGAATTTGAATTATCTTCTCTTTCCTCAGCGCCTTTTTCGGTGCAGCTGCGTCATTGGGACTGGCTATCACTTCTCAGCGTCCCATCCGAGGGAAAGATAGATTTATGGAGTTTTGTTTCCGTGCAAGGGAGGACTGGATAATGATCTCAGAAGGGTCAGAGAAGCCAGTGAAGGAACATCTGCGCCTTCTAGGAATAACGAACTGGGGGCTATTTTGCTCTTTAGTCGTCCCAATTGAGGGAAAGTGTGTTTTACGTTAACACTTTCCTGCGAGGGAAAAACGCAAGAGGCCGAGGGAAATAGGAGTCCAACAAAAGGGGGGATTAAGGAGAAAAGGAAAGAATGCTGATGATTATAGAGAAAACGAATACTGGCCGCGAGAGAAGGAGGCCAACGTGTTAATAATAATATAGAGAATGAATGGAAACCCGGGCAATGCTTGAGCCTTCCAATGCTTGAACATCTGAATAAATGCACAATGTTTGAACATCTGAATAAATATTTTTCAAGAGCAAGTTATTACTTTAGTTGATATTTTATTTATCTGCTCCATCCGGTTTAAATACGGATAAAGCACCCGAAACGAAAAACTCCCCGCAAGGGAAGCATCAACGTACCCTTCGTACAGGGCACTGAAATATAACTCAGTACCAAGCCCTGTAACACTGTAAGCAGTCCCTGTCTCTAATTTAGAGCCACTGGTTACAGAGAAGAAATATAACCAGTTCCGTAAAACAAATACACCACCCGTACCTCATCCGGATTTGAACCGTGACCCACTCAGATGAACGGTCAGAAGTTAGCCCTTAGCCTCCCCGGTGACCGCCCTGACTCCGGAGTAAGTTGCTCTCGCAACTAAGCTGCACGGGCGGAATGTATTGCTCAGATTTGCCGTCTTGACACGTGCTTTACCTCTGTAGTACGTCACACCACGTTACCGGTCATCGCTTTCCGGTAGCGTGCAATTAGTTCGAAGAGTGCGCGGTTGACCAGCATTTTATCTATACTGCCCTTTGGCCGCACAACAAAAGGTATCCCTGATCTCTGCTCACGAAGTCCTGTAATGGAGAACCAAGTGCTGTTGAAGACTTCTTCTCCCACGGAAGGGTCACGTGACCAAATATAACCCAGAGACTCCGTGAAAGAAAAGAGTACTCAGCTGTCACCTTAATTCTTGGCACTTCAGAGACGTTTGATCATCGAGAATCTCCGTACGACTGATTTTAATTTTTGTCAAACACGTCCATGCAGCGTGTCCTTTAAAACACGAAGAGGGGTAATCGTCTGAAGGTCAATTATATATGTTTGAGCGTACATGACTTGCGGTAGTGTATCTCACATCTCCGTATGCATGCGTGGTAAACGCTATTATCATAGAAGTCAAACTAATCTCTTGACTTCTTCTATTGTTCTGTGGTCTGATGGCCCCTAAGGAGCCCCTTATGTGATTATTTTTGAGTAAAGAGATTATATTATATTATTTTTCATACAAAAATCATTATCGAAACAGTATTATAAATCCATTTACCAGTAGCTGCTTATATCTAGTATTTGTACTTTATGTGCAAATGCTCCAATTTACTGAAAATGTAAATGTTCCAATTTTGTAATAAAAAATTAACACATTACTTTTGCGCGAAACGTAGAATTTAAACCCAGCATATGTAGACTGGTGGTAAAATTTGCTGGCACTTTTTTAGAAAACGGACGCACTGAGTTTAACGCATTGAAAGCAACCTGGTGCTTCAGTCCGTTTTAGCATTTGATTTTGTTCCGCTACTTAAACAGATATTTCCGGTAGCGGAAATAACATTGTACTTTTTTACCGTTTCGAGGTTAAACGACCATTGACTATAAATAGTCGCCCGTCCCTAATTTAGGGCCACTGGTTTGAGGGAAGGGAGAGAGTTCCAGTGCCGTAAGACAAAAACACTATCAATGCCACATTCGGGACTCCAACCTGGAGGAGGCATACTCGAACACGGACCCACCCAGACAAACGGCCAGAAGCCAGCGCTTAGGCCACTGCGTCATCGTGGCAATCTTGTCACCTGATTAAAAATATGTTGAACATGCTCTGAGGAAGTGCGAACATCCAATTTGTGTATCATCGAAACCACCAACAATTCTAGCTGCTCCCGCCTAACGGAAAGGGCGCAGCTGCTTTTAACTGGCGGAAAGTCAGAAAATCTGCCAGAAAAAGAAAATAAAGAAACGTTCCTTCTAAACACATCATTACGACTAGCTAAGCCTAACATGGCGACCGAAGCAATAACAAGCTATATAACAAGTGCAAGTCAATAAAAGAAAAAAGTAAAGATCTGATAGTGTGGTGACCTTTCACCAGTTGCATCACAGTAGCGCTTACCCAAAGTCGTCTCGAGTACTACAGGCCTAAGCCTTCGCGATTTCCCCATTTGTGAGGTCAGCAACTGGGTCATAACAAACCAAACCCGCTAAGATTAAAACCGAGAAGCAGTCCCTTTGCTCGGCGTGTGTCTCGCAGTAAGAGTGCCGAAGAGTTGATGTGCTACATTGCTGGCCACCCAAATTGCAACACCAAGAAGGACACGTGATATCAAAGCCAGATTTACTGGACACATAACAACAGATACAAAGTAGAAACGATTGAGCTTACAGGCCCGTGCGACTTGCGGAACACGCAGACATCAATAGTTTGTGTGGCCCCCATGGCTGGCAATAACGGCCGCTACACGCCGCGGCATAGAACGAAAGGGGCTTTGGATGTGGGCTTGGGGTATGTCGGTCTAGGCTGCTTTCACACATTGCCACATTTCATCAGGCGTAGCCACGGGTGGTGCTTTCCGGGCCACTCGGTTGCCGATCAGCGATCAGCGACCAGACGTGTTCGATGGGCGACATATCGGAAGAAGAGGCGGACCACGGCAGCAGTGACACCTGGTGGGCCGTGAAGAATTGTTGCACGATCCGTGTCACGTGCGGGCGCGCATTGTTCTGTTGAAACGTGGCCGCTGGCAGGTCCTGCAGGTAAGGGAAGACTACAGGCTCCAAAACGTCGGAAATGTAGCGGTGGCTGTTGAGTTTACCGGCGATGCGTACCAGAGAGGTGCAGTTGTCATATCCAATTGCGACCCAAACCATAACGCCAGGAGACGGACCGGTATAGCGATGCATAATGCTGGCGTCATACAGTCTCTCGCCGCGGTGCCGCCACACGCGGATCCGACCATCGTCGTGTTGCAGGCGGAAGCGGGATTCGTCGGAGAAGACAATGTCGTGCCATTCCGTAGTCCAGGTGCGGCGTTCAACGTCCCACTGCCACCGCACTCGCCGGTGGTGTAAGGTCAGTGGTAATTGGAGCAATGGGCGCCGTACGACAAGTCCCCAGTCCTACAGACGACGTCGAACGGTACGTACTGACACAAGTTGTTGCGCAACACACCCTAATTCCTGCGCTAACGTTCGTGATGTGGCGGTGCGAGCCGTCAATGCCCGACGCACAACATGCCGGTCCTCAAGTTCGGTGGTGTGCCGTGGCTGCGGCAATCGCTCACGTCGGTCTTTCCGTCCCTCCTGCACCCACCGAATCCATACTCGCCTCACTGTGGCTAAATGTCGTCCCACACGGGCTGTCGCGATAAGCCACTATTCATCATCTGTCGAACTCCAAAACGTGCTGGAATGACTGCCGTATTCTGCGACGAGGCATCAGGAAGCTTCCCACGCACAGGTCCGGCAGCACAACACACTTTCACTACTTACACCCCGCCTTCTGTGCACCCTTCTTATAGTGCTTTTCGGTGGCGTGCCGAGCGCACATGATTTGCATATGCCCTGCAATGCTAATCGTTTGCATGTCCTCTCGTGGGCGACTCATGCTACGAATTTCAGGCCAACCGGATGCTTCCTTCTTGTTGTTGCATTTTGGGTGGCCAGCAGTGTATATGAGGATTAGAAGAGAAATCAGTATTTTTATTAATTTAAATAGCATATTTCTTATGAATTGCGCTATTTTATTAAAAACACAATCATTCACGCGAAACTAAGTAAGCTGAAACAACGTTTCATGAATCATTATGAGTTGTTTTTTGTCCACTGTCTGCTGTTTCCTTACTTTGTTTGAAATTTTTAGATGTGTACTTTTTCGACATCATCTGAAATACAAAAAAAAAAAAAAAAAAAGAAGGTGTTTCAGTCGCACATTGTGTTGGTGAAAGAATATGGAATTACCTCTTCAGCAATAACGGCAATTAAAATGTGATGCTTGGAATTTTTCTTATTAACTTGTCAGATCCAGTTTTTAAGTTATACCTTTTTTTCTCCTTAACTTATTTGGACGAAATGGAATATAATTTGTTTAAAAAATGCATGGTGGCTACGGTAACACCGGTGAATTTACATGTGCAAAGCAAACACCCATCGATGTAAAAAGAAAAAGTTAAAGCTCTTTTATACTTGAATTAGTTTGTTGATATAAAATAATCACTGAATTCATCGCTGCCATGACTCATAAAGTGCTTCGTTTTGATTTTTACCAAATGTTTTGCATTTATGGAAATATATAACTTTTTTCTCTATCGATGTTGTGAAGTTAAGAAAAATTAGGATCCTGATATCGCCTGGCTGTAACCCCGCAGACGGCTAAGATGGCAGTCACGGCAGCGCTTGTTATGACCCTGATGGTGACGTCACGAATCGGGAACTAAGGCCTCTGGTACTCAAGGCGGCTTTAGCTTACCTCCCTAGGTAAGCTAAAGCTTCCATAGCTTACAAACTATTGAAAACAACTGTTGCTTAAATATCGCCGGACGTAAAGAAACAGGATGTTGGCTTTCATGTTGAGTATGCGTGACACATTTTTAATTAAGTTTATGAATAAAAAACAACTGGCATTTTGGCATTTTATTTCGCCATCGAAAATATTTATTTCAATAGGAAAACAGTAAAATGCCAAACTGGATTAACTGGGCTATTTGGAATTCATCAGAACCAATCCATCTGTCTTCTGACGCATTACCAATCCGTTAAACTGTCAATTGCTTCACTGTGTCATCTAGTCTTTCGACAGAAGAAGTTTTAGGTACGCTGGTTTCATGTATGTGTGCTACTGTCCATTACATTTGTTAAATGTTATGTTACGTAGAGGTTAGTATTTACTCGTTACCTATGATATATAATAATATTCAATAGTAAGTCTCTTTTTATCATCTTACAATCAGCAAAAGAGAACTTCTCGACAGCGCCATCAAAGGTGTATCAGCAAGATCAGTAATTATTTAATAACTGTTCTACAGCCTTTCTCAGAGCAATCTAGAATTGTAAGTCAAGTTTTTTTCAGGCGTGGATTTAATTACAGTCATTTTAACCATGCCCTCAGCAGTCAGCAATACGGTGAACGAAAGTAATTCCAGGCTATGTAATATATTATTGCTCTCGCGGAGCCAAATGCCATTTTCCTTCAGAGAAAGGGGTAGTGAGGAAGCCGAGCGAGATAAAAAATCCTGTAGTCGACACTCAGAGGATTTGAGGTAACTGTTATATAGAAATATTTAAACTTTAATTAAATCGTAACCTCGGTTATTTTGAATAAATAAATCCATCGCTCTTTTCACGTTAAACAACGCTCAGCAACCGAAAAATTGTTTTTCAGCCGCCGTCGGGGAATCGAATCCCGAATTTCTCGATATCTAGCCGAGCGCGTTAGCCTTACACTACAGCGGCCAACAATTCACGGCGCTATGCGTATTTTTCTTTTTTCAGTCAGCATCTGACATCATGAGTCCGTAAGATGTGCTCAGCTACTGAGACGTCTCCATCTGGTGGGCATTAACGGCACTGGCTATATATAATTATAGCAATAATCCAAAGGGCGAGATCCAAGATGAAAATCATCTAAATATGTGGCGTCAGTTGAATAAATAAATCCATCACTCTTTCCACGGCAAACAACGCACAGCAATAGAAAAATTGTTTTTCAGCCGCCGTCGGGGAATCGAATCCCGAATCTCTCGATATCTAGCCGAGAGTGTCAGCCTTACACCTCAGCAGCCAACAATTCACGGCGCTATGCGTGTTTTATATGTAGCCAGTGCCGTTAATGCCCACCAGATGTGGACGTCTCAGTAGCTGAGCCCATCTTACGGACTTATGATGTCAGATGCTGACTGAAAAAAAAAACACGCACAGCGCCGTGAGTTGTTGGCCGCTGTGGTGTAAGGCTAACGCGCTCGGCTAGATATCGAGAGACTCGGGATTCTATTCCCCGACGGCGGCTGAAAACAATTTTTCGGTTGCTGTGCGTTGCTTAACATGGAAAGAGCGATGGAATTATTTATTCAACTGACGCCACGTATTTAGATGATTTTCACATTCGGTTATTTTGGTGTGCGAACGGCAGCTAGAGAAATTCAGCCTCAGTTAAAAAGGAGCTCAACAGATTTTGAAAAGTAATTCTTTCACGAACTGGGACCTCGCACGAACAAAAGGACATCCCCTTTCGCCCCGTCGTTGGACGGACACCACTCTCCCTCAGAGAGAGCCCGCCAGGGACAATTCTTCATTGAGAAATTAAGGGCATTCAACTTACGTCAAGGGCACAAAGAGTGAAAGGGATTTGGACGTAGCAGTCAAAAACGGAAGGTTGGAGATCTTGAGGGGAGAAGAAGGAAGGATTTTGCTCGGGCAAAAGGCAATGGAAACGCTTTTGCCCGTGATGAAACAGAAAATAATTTTGGCGGAAATTACATGGATGAAGTCAACCGAGAATCTATCAAAACGCTGGAAGTGTTTACTATTCATTCAGATCAAATGATATTTCCCTCCCAATGTGAATAATAAATATATGTGCAGTCGAGATCATCTGTCATTACATTCACTTTGTTTAACTACTTATTTATTTGCTTTCCTGCTCCAATGACGAGAACCTAAAAGCAACAACGATTCTTCTGATAAGTTGGCGTCCACCACAATACATAAAATTAAAACACGCCAACATAACGAAAGCCAGAGGTTGCGACTGTTGGGGTCTAGCGGACCCTCAACGCCAAAAAATGAAATGATGTTACAGGAAATACATAAGCAGCGAGATAGGAGAAAGCAAATAGCAACTAAGATAATTCCACGACGAACTATGCGCATAATAACAAGCTTTAGTTGTTAGTAAACCAGTCAAAATGCAATTATTCCCATTTGGTCTAGTGTGTTTTTGTAAAGATAAAGGTTGGAGTCAAATCGAACCGGAAGCAGGAACTTGAAACCCGCTAACAGTTAACTGTAGCGCACATTTTAGACAGAACGATGCGTCTATCTTAATACTTTAATCAGTTTACAGAGCTTCAAAGTCTAAATCTATGCTGTGCAGGTTATTGGTGATTTACGCAGTCTTTAAACTCCAAAAAGAAGAAGACAAAACCTTTATTTTGGACCAAAGGTCATGAGCGTGGCACATCAGCCACATTTTCGCTTGCGTTTTGAAAGAATTCAATGCTGTAAAAAAAGGAGCAAGACATACACAATTTTTATACGATAAGCTCATATAAACATCCTTCGCAAAGTTTTAGTGAGAGAAAGGGAGTCCTTTCGTCATGATCTCTGGTATATCCAATGTAACCTAAAAAAAGATATATATCGCTGTTGCCTATTTCAGGATTTCAATAACCTAGCCTTGGAGAAGAGATTTTAAGTTTTGAACATATTGGTGAAATAGCATTAAGTGTAGCAAAGTTCTGTCCCTAGGGAGAAAGGTTCATCTTAGAGCAGAGATCAGGGATAGTTCTTGTTGTTCCTTTTTCAAAGAAAATGCTATCATAGAAAACATGGATGGCGTCAAAGTCCGACGTGGTGAAGTTGAGGGCATTCAGACAATGCTTCGCCCAGAGATAAGGCCTTGGTGACATCTGGGAAAAGATATCTAAAAAAAGGAAAAAGTGCAACACTCGGAGGCATCATCGATTCCGTTTGTTTGTGTATGCGGCGGCGGCAGGAGGGCGAACGCATGTGTCAAGACGAAGAAGTATCAACTACCGGGTGGGGACCTAATGGCATCTTGCCTCCTCGCAGTGAGCGGAGTCTATCGATTATGCGTTCCAATGGAACTTCAGCAAGGACCCATGGATAGACAGACTAGAGGGAGGCAGGGAGGGAAGAACGACGAGAAGAGGCAGAGATTTCGGCTCGGAAGTGAAGGAATCAGAATGACGAGTTGACAGGGCCAAGTCAGCGAAATTCATCCGCGTGTTCCCTCCCAATCTTTTGTTTTGGACGAAGGAAATGGGTTGTGACTTCAGCAATGAAAACGAGATGTCTTTCACGAAGCGACACAATGCACTCATTCGGACTTCTTTTTAAGTAAAACAAAGCTCCCCGACAGAGATACTGAAGCAAGGAACTTCGCAATACATTGATTCCACGATAATGACACTTTTACACTTCTCATTACGGCAACATAACGACCGAAAAACAAACATTCTTCCTCTAATGGAAACGTGATGAATGTTGGCGAACGTAGCCATTTGTTTCTGATTGTTGTTAAGCATGCAATGGTTTCTTGCATCAACGGGCTGATTACGACGTATTTCTATGACGTCACCGGATACTGGCTCACTGTTTCTTGGAAATAAGAAATTGAGCACGCGAGAAAAAAGAACTGCCTTTACTTTTCGAACCCTACACAGAAATGTCATTGGTTGATATCCGGATAATTCAAATTATCTGGACTTATTTTATGAAATCCACCCCCCCCCAAAAAAAATAATCGGGGTTACCGAACAACATGAGTAACTGTGAGCGCAATAAGCAGTCACCCTTCTCTAATGTAAGGACACTGTTTCCAGGAAGGAGTCAGAGCACCACTGCAGAAACACACCACCAATGCTTCACTCGGGACTCGAACCCGATGCCATCTCGAATGAATGGTCAGAGCAGCGCCACAGATTACTGGGCCACCCGTTCAGTTAAAAACAAACCAATAAAACAAAGATGAGGGCCTTCCCTTCGACCAGAAATATATGAAATTAAAACAAGGTACTCGTGATTAGAATATGACGCTATATAACTGGGGACTATACTTCGAAGCTCAGACACACGGCTAGAGGTATGCACGGGCCGGGCCGGCTCGCTAAGCCCGAACCTGGTTCAGTCCGCGGAACGGGTCGGGCTTTTTTTAGTTTAGACTTCAGAGAACAAAGAAACGGGCTGGGCTCTTACCCTGACACTTACGGGCGGGCCAGGACGCGTCAAGTCGACCGATTCTTTCTTAGCGAAGTGGTGAAGAAAGAAACAAGTCGTGTTTCCCGATTTTCTGGTCTGTTTAACGGTTTTCCTCGCTTTACGCACTTCCACGACATAGCTTAGTGTTTTTACCATTTGCAGGTCTTAAGATGATAAAACCACTTGGGGGCTACAAGACAGCAAAACGATTCGATCCCGAGCGAGTGTCTGTGTTGTGTGAGAAGAGGGGGGAGGAGGTGTCTGTAGTGGGGTGGGGTGTGTGTTTGTTTGTATCAGGGAATGGCACGACATAAATTGTTTCTCCTGCCCCTAATCTGTATAGCGATTGACTTTTGTAGTGCTACTGCTTGCTAGTTCAGAGAAAGAGAGATTCTGAACGCGCTTAGTTTTCTTTTTCTTTCTCTTTAAAGGTTATATTCTTCGATAATCGCCAAAGTTTTAGTTAATATGTTTAGGATTATATTCAACTAAATATTTTCAACAACATCTCATTTCATTATTTTATATTCACAATTTAATAAAATACAATTGAAGGACAAAATAATACAAAATGAGACGCAGGACCGGGCCTCAATAATAGCTGCAATATACGGGCCCGGGCTGGACCAGGCAGAGTGTCGAATATTTAAACCAGGTCGGGCCTTAAACTCACTCGCTTCGGCCGGCCTGGACTCACGAAATAAGGCCCGTGCAGACCTTTAGACACGGCTTCTGGTAACGCATTCGAATTGGGCCCTTATGCGTGACCCGGACGAATCAGAACTAACTTTCTCTATTGCTTGGAACCAGTAACCCTAAATTAGGGAAGGACGACTGCTTATACCCTAAGATGCTAAGAGTGCTCGTTAAATCCCAAAACCAACGTATGTATATACATATATACACTGAGATGACAAAAAAAAATAGGAAAATACGCTACCATTTCTATTACACGCCACTACACCCATGCAGTAAATGGTATCGTCCACAAACAACGTATATATAGAGGCAGATATCTCCGCAAGCTCAAGTAGTAGCATTCGCATTTCAGATGGCAGGTTAACAGGATTTAAGCGATTTCGAACGTGGTATGATAGTCGGCGCCCGAGAGATGGGTTACTCGGAAATTACCACGAAATATGGATTTACACAGTGAACAATTTCAAAAGTTTACCTGTTTTACACAAACTCAGGGAAAACATCCAGATTGCGAGACTGGTGTTGCCGTAGAAAAGCCCTGACGATCGTTGACGGCGGCGTCTGACACATATCGTCGCATCCGCCCAGGGTGTAACATTGCCGTAAATCAAAACGCAATTCAAGGCTGGGGTTAGTAGTGGCATCAGCGTTTGGACAGTGCAAGGTTCGCTGTGTTCAATGGTGCTACGGAGCCTACGGCCCACCATGCTGACCCGATGACACAAAGCTCCACGCCTCGCCTGGTCTGGAAATACGGCCATTGGACGCAAGACGACGGGAAACGTGTAGCCTTGTCCGACGAATCGCGGTCTAACTATTTCGGGGGGAAGATCACCGGTTCTGGATGTGGCGACGGTCCCACGAAGCAATGGATGCCATGTGCCTACAAGCGACAGTGCAGGCCGCCGGTGGCACTGTTGTGTTGTGGGGTGCATTCAGCTGGCACCCATTAGCACCCCTCATATCCACTGTGTGCAAACATTAAGGACGAGACAGTTTTTCGAATGTAACGTCGTGCAGAAGTGCTCCACATCGACTCAAATAATACCATAAGATCCCCAAGATGTAAGAATATGGGACAAGTGAGCAAACCCGTCCAAACAAGGAATCCAAAGGATACAAAGGCACTTTATTAAAAAGGTAGCTTCGAGCACTACTGGACAGAAGACAGAAACGTCCATGTGGCAGGCGGCTGCCAAGAAAAATCCAGTCTTTAGTAAAGGATGTGATCACCCCTGACTGCGCTGCAGGATTTACAACGTCTGTCCATGCTGAGGACGAGGTTGTCAAGGAGCTGTTGAGGCATCGCGGTCCATTCCTCTTGTAGCGCCAATCGCAGCTGCGGAATCGTTGCTGGCGGCTGGTGACATGCTGCCAAGCGTCTTTCGAGAAGGTCCCACACGTGCTCAATTGGATTTAGGCCCGGGGACCTTCCGGGCCAATCCATGCGTTGAATATCTTCACTCTCCAACAGCTCTGCAACAGTCACTGTACGATGAGGTGTAGCGTTGTCGTCCATGAAGAGGAACTCAGGACGCACCGCACCTCTAAACAGACGCACGTGAGGCAGGAGAACCTCGGTACAATAGCGGACACCAGTGACTGAACCTCCTTGGAAGACGTGGAGGTCAGTACGGCTACCAAGCATGATACCGCCCCAAACGAGAACTCCTCCACCTCCTAACCGGTCACTTTCGATTATGTTGGAGGTGTGATTGCGTGTTCCCTGCTCTCTCCAGATGTGTTTACGTTCAGAATCGCTCGTCAGACTAAATCGGCTCTCATCCGTAAAAAGAACTCGACCCCATTGCTGATGTGTCCAGTTCTTGTGTTCCTGGAATCACAGAAAACGCCGTCTCCGATGAGCAGGCGTTAATGGCACACACCGTACTGGTCGTTGTGCAAATAGACCACCTTTGTGCAGAGTCCTGGCCACGGTAAAACGCGATAACGGACGTCCAGTTGTCTGTTGCATGTGCCTTTCGATTTCTCCCGCTGTCTGCGGTCTGTCTCTTCTCGCCTGTAGGACAACATACCGGTCGTCCGCCGCCGTGGTTGCTCGTGGATGACCACTGCTAAACTCTCGGACACTTGTTCCTGTCGTTCGAAATGGTCTCCAAGCTCGTGAAATGATGCTGTGAGCGATCCCGAAATAGTCGACCACACTAGTCACACTTCGACTTAAAGTCATCCAGATGTCGTCTACTGGATTGCCTGTTGGCCATATCACATGGTGGCAGCAACTCGACGTCGTTCAAACCGATGTACACCGTGCAATAGGTTTCACCGAATTGCTGAGCGTACACCGCTCGTGTGCTTTATACCCTTCCGGCACTCCCCCCCCCCGTCATGCTGCATATATGCGCATGCCCTGTCTGGCAGCTCGTACCTTTATAAAAACATGTCTGGCAGCTGAGGATTCATTACTATTATAGGGCATATTATTTGATAGGCCATAGGGTAATCAGATGTAAATGACCGTTTGCTGGATATGTTACTACAACTAATTTCTTAAGCCACTGGATTTGTAATGTACTTTCTACTAACGTACCATAATATGGAACAAATTCCATTTTTGGAAGATGTGAATCCGTTTTTTGGTGCAAATATGACATGAATGTTGAGTCAGAATTAACATCTATGTCATATTTACACCAATAAACGGATTTACATCTTCCGAATATGAATTCTACAATGGTGTAATCCCGTACTTCGCTCATTAAATCCCATTTTGTTTAGCGCATTGTTATTGTACTTTTTGCTTAAACACCTGTTTAGCATTTACAATGAAATAAGAGTGAATTTCGAGTGTCATATGATGAATCGATTCAGTCACCATATCATAACGTAGTCAGACGCAATACAAATCAAGCTTGGATTCAAACACAGCCAAATGAATGAACACAACAGTGCTGTTTTTTGAAATCTCGATCTGCAGGTGTGAAGTACTTATGAAAACTCAACATTAAGACGATTACAGAAATCCGGTTTCATCGTGGACATATCAAATGTTCTGGAATCATGGAAATGAAAATTATACCAGGCTACAAACTAATTCCATTCTATTATTGCTACGCTACAGCCATTACTATTTTAAGCTACAGCCATTTTATTATTGCCTCAGCTCTGTTTTTCAATTTGAATGGAAGAGCGATATAAGTGTGTTAGGGACGGAAAAGAGAGAGAGAGAGAGAGAGAGAGAGAGGGAGAGAGACCGTAAGATCAACATTTTTACTAAAAATCTAAAAATGATTGTGGCGTGCCTGCACCGCAGGACGCACATGAGATAAAGGAAGGTAGCAATGAGAGCACATGTTCGCGCAGCTCAGTTGAGGGAGCGACTTACTCAGGCGTCAGGGGACCCGACTTCGATGCCCAGCAAGGACAAACCTGTGTTTTTACATTGGCGCCCGAACTTCCAGGATGACCCGGCTGTTAAGTTTCTCACAATAATGTGATGTTCTTTCCACACTGCGAGACGGGGAAAATGAGAATCCCTTCTTCAGTGCTTCGAAAAAATAAATGTGTGTGATGTTACGTTCCACGCACCATATTGTCTGGGAGTTCTCAAACGCACGTTCTTCATCGGATGACTGCCTACAGCGACACATGGTCCCGGTTAACCCGATGACCAGGCTCTCTTTCGCGGGAGGGGGGTGTCGTTCATGCGCTTCAGGACGCACATGAGATAAAGGCAGATAGCAATGAGAGCACATGTCCACGTAGCTCAGTTGGAGGAGCGACTTACTTCGGAGTGAGGGGATCCGGGTTCGATGCCCGGCTTGAACAACCCTGTGTTTTCACACGATGTATTTTAAAACATATACATTTCGAGAAAATCAAAGTTCCAGTGTATTTTTTTTTTTACTTTTACAAAAGCAAATTGTGTTTCATTTTATTTGTTAATTGGAATCAGTAGAACGAAAAAATGAGGAAGATTATTTCACAAAGCAGTCCTCATTTTTTCAGCTGACATGATTTTTCTTTAATTCAGCATCAAACTCCAAAATTGTCTAGCCTAAGCCTAGCCTCAGCTGAGATTTTTTCTTTTCATTGATAATAAAAGAAAACTCAGTTTGGTATCAAGACTGCTCGGGCACGGACTTCTCGGGCCTGACGAGACTTGCAGACATGCACTCTGGCTGGAGATAACTCTGGCTGGAGATAATTCACACGAAACTGTGAAAGCACTTACGAAGGAGCTTAAATTAGACGAAGTAACTGTTTTCTAATATCAAGTACCTTGCTAAGTGAACTCCTTGAAAACTATATGGAAAATAGCCGGATAGGTGTTAGAAAATAGCTTCTTCACAGTTCATATGACCCAAGAATGCCAGACACTTCTGAATCTAAACTGCAGTAAAAGTGCATCCTGAAAATAGTGATACCTTTGTGAGCGTCTCTTGATCCTCGAAACATTTGAAAAAGCATAATTTCAGTAAATTTTGATATTTGGAGCTAATTTGAGAAAAAAAATTGTTGCTATTTAAAGTGACGCTTAACTGAGACCTATTGAACACAACAACAGCTCATATAGAATCTGCGGTTTTCTGTTGTGTTCAAACGTTATGAAATGAGCTCATAAGAAAAACTTTTATTTTGAATAACAATAACTTTGCGACATGGTATTTCGGCAGATGGATGACATTAAAGTAAACCTATATTTTAAAGAGAAATGTAACATGATCGCTCCCGTACTTATCATATTTTGACAAAATGTCATAAACCGCCAGTATATCTAATTTATTTCGCCAGTCGGCGTGAAATATTCTATAAATTCAAGTTCTGTGTACGATGTATTTTGAAATATAGTCTAATTTTATTGTACTACTAAGAGCATTGTGTATTTTGAGATGAACCAATGTAAAAACATAAAATACATTGATGTTTTTGACGATATTATTTATCTATTCAATAATTCCGATTTGCTATCGAAAAAAACAATAGTCGTCAAGAAAACTTGCGCCATTATCACCGAAGATGGTAAAATAGATTTAGTACCATTCCATCCGCAACTCACTGAGTCTCTTGGAAGGAGAAATAAATGGAACAAATATATGAGGGAACAGAATGTTTTGATAGGAAAGATCCCAAAGGGAAAGCAAGAAAACAAAGAGAGTTTTTCAGGAGTATACGGTTTCCTGTCAAGTGCTGAAGTTGTAAGCTGCCCTAACACACTTACCTGTCTGTAAACTGTAGTCAGTTCCAATAACACATCAGGACGGGAAAAGACAGAAAAATAACTACGAAAGGGGAAACCTACGAAAAAATTATTGTGAACACCGAAAACAAAAACTGCGCAAAAAAACATCGAGATTTCCACAGTTGGCTCTTAAATGAGCCATTCTTCCTTTTTTTCCCACTTTCACCGACTTGCTCGCCATATGTGCAAATTCAATTGTGAGCTTCATGGCACCTTGAAATTCCTCAAGTTTTAGACTTAAATTTTTTAATTTGATAAATGGTATTGCTAAATATTTCAATTTAATCCCAGTTAGCTGCTGGGTTTCTTGACCAAGTCCAAAGAGGGCTTTTTATCTGGTACATTTTCTAGAATACGTTTTTGCCTTTTATATTTTAATGAGGCCTTAACATGACGGTTAATAGCCTCTATAGTGTCACTATGTCTCTCCACAGACGGACAGACATATTGATACTATAAGCATGTATTTTCTTTTCAAAAGACCTGCTAGAAAAAAAGGAAAGCAAAGGGGAAAAGCCAAACAAGAGCATTGAAGCTGAAGAGCGGAAGATAAAGAAATAAATCAGAATACCAGACAGGAATGGAGTCAACAGTACAAATTTCCAGGAACCAGTTAGAAACGGTATGATTTAGATACTGTATCTGCGTTCATTACTGGAGAAAGTTGAGGATGTGAAACTTAAAGTGGCAACAGGGTGTAAGCAAGATGGAATAACTGGAGAAAATCATTAAATATAGTGTTTGACTGAACGCGGCCGATAAAACTGAAAAGTCAAATACCACGTTAAGACCATCAATTTTTAATAGTGCTGAGACCAGTCCATTTACAAGATGTATATAGAATAAGTTGCAGAAATGAAGGTGGATATGAGGTTTCACCAGAAAGGACAGAATTAGAACGAAGGTAAGAAAAACAACTAAAGTAATGGATATGTAGAACGTGGAGTTATCCAGCATAGAGCTACCAGAAACGGGAAGACCAAGACTTAAGGTCAGATAAAGGAACTGTGTAATCAATGACCTGTAACAGAATTCCAAGTGTGAAGTGTCGTAAAGCAGAACTCAATTAAAAAAGAAGATTCACCGCAGCCACACCACCAAACACCTCGACTAATTACTCAGCGGAAGAAGGAAATCGTACCTAACAGTCTGTGTGTTATATTTTGCCAGAAAAGTTGAAAAAAATGCACCAATCAACGTTCGTTTTGCAAGTAAAACTGCTATTTCTCGGAAAATCGAATTCGCGTCAAAATGGGAAACCATGACGAACAAAGGCATAATTACAAACTTTTGAAGATAGTATATTAATCAACAGATAACTGCACGAAATGCAAAAATGTGAAAGAGTCATCTGGGAAACAAGGAACTCAATCCATGATACATGATCGCCGGAAACCATTAATATCCTCCCCTCTACATTTGGCATTCGCGTGACGCATGTCATGCCGGTTACTATCGGAAATGTAATCAGAGGGGTTCCGATTGTGTTTGTGACATTTCGGTTTCCGAAGGGATGCTAAGTTGGGAAGCGCGCGAAAGCCCAGCGCCCGAGTCAGTCGGTCATCGCATACCAGCGGGTGCCGGTAAATTGCCTTTCCTCCCAAAAACCGAGCCCGCACTGCGAGGAAATCTCTTTAGTATACACCTAAAGGAGCTTATGGCCTCTCACAAGTCTTCAGGGATCAGCCGATGGCGATGAAATCCTTTTCTTACCGCCGACGGATATCATAATCTCCGATCAATACACCGACGGTTGAATGCTATGACGCAAGAAATTCCTGTCCACACATCACAATGTCGCTCGCTGTCTTAACGTTTCACTTCGTGTTCCGCAAAGAGACCAATTGAAAGAAAGGAGATGAAATCGCCTCATTTTCCCAAAAGTATCCAATTATTTTGGAAATACTTCCCATTTTTCGATGCTGGATGCGCCTTTGTCATTTTCTCAAAGGAAACTTATTAGCGCGTCATTTCAGCAATGTGGCAAAAAACTATTACGCAACATACCAGAAAACGTTTCACGTAATGTGTCATTAAGAGTAAATGCATGTTCTTCGAATCATTCTGCCAAACACTTTCTTTACCGACTCCACTAAAAACCAAAAGAAAGATCTTCAATAATGAAGATGTAATTTCCATTTAAAAGAGAAAAGTAATGTTGCACTTACAACCTCTGTAATTAGGATTAAATACCCATAAGCGAGGATTTTTTCCCCCAGTTATTGTAGCAAACCAGTAAAGAGAAAATGCGCTTTTCACCACATGAATAGCTGAATCTCTTTCCTTTCTTTTAATTCTTCCCTTTCCAGAAAAATGAAAAGTTCTCTAAAATAGCATTGAAATGTTAAAAATCAAGTTTTAAATTAAGTTCCCGATGAAAAGAATTATAAGACAAAAATAAACTGATATTATTACATTTTTACTTTAGAAGATTATGCCATTTTGCTTATTTGGCTTTCCTGTCATACAATAACTGTTTTATGCTCTGTAACCTAAAAACAAAGAGAAAAAATTAACAATGCATCTTTCGGAATGCAAGATACTGAACGCAACTGAACAGTCTGGTTCATGTGGAAATGCGTTTTTACAAAAGTAAATTAAAGAAATAACACTTTACCTTTTCTTAACGCTGTTAAGTTTACTCTCTCTGTTAGGCGGATGACAGATAGCCTTTTGATGGATTGAGTAAAATTTATTCTGAAGCGAAAAGAACTGAGAAACTGAACAAGAAAGATGACACTGAATTCTTGGAAGAAATGAACACGTCTTTTGAAACTTTTCTGACACGAACATAATTTTCCAAAGAAGGTTTTTGGCAAAATGTTAAAACTCAGCGAACAAAATTACGAAATTACGCATTTAAAAAATAGTAATACTTCCGCACACATGTACATTAACAAGAGAATGTGAATAAATATCAGCATATATGAACTTTTAATATCAACCAGGATAAGGCGTGTTATATATTACACTTGTTTGCACATAACTACGCGTCCTTCAGAATATAATGAGCTAAAAGGTGTTCTTCCCGGGAAAGAGAAAACTGAGACCATTGACATTTTTTTATAACAGGATGAAAAGAAAAGACTTTTACTGCTATGTGCAAAACACTGTGGCATTAAGAGCGGTTTTTTTATATTCAAGACTAAATAACTTAAACAATTTTACTCTTTTTGTGTCACAATTCTTAGTTGTTACTTTGTTTACTTATGTTCTGTATTTTCGTATAAATCGGAAGGCCATTAGACACTGTCACAAGGCCGTTACGCCAAGAAGGAATTTGCGGACGATCATGAAATTCACATATGTTAATGGGGTCGAGGTTACGTAGGTGTGATGTTAATTTCGGGACCAACCACTTAGCGCTTACGCCACAACACGGCACAATATGCAAATTATCGTCGGTGGTATTTAAGGAGTACGGCGAAATGAATGTAATCAGTCGTCGGCGTACGGACACGTGCGAAGACCCTGAAGAAGTTGCAATGCCTGGACATGGAAGACGTGTACGATTTCAGCAGTTGTCGGACTTTGAGCGAGTTTGTCTAGTCGGACTCCGCGATGCCGGGTGGTCGCATCGTCGTATTGCGGAGGAAATTGGACGGGAAGTATCGGCGGTGGTACGATGGTGGTGTAGATGGTCCGAGGAACATTCCGACACGAGAAGACGTGGAACCGGGAGTTACAGACGGAATGATGAGCGGACCGATCGACGCATAAGAAGAGCGGCGTTGCCAAGCAGAACATCCACTGCGACGCAAATCCGAGCTGCCGTTGCACCTGAGGTGACTGTGCGAACAATACGCAACCGTCTACTTGATGCAGGACTACGTGCACGTGTGCCTTTGGCATGTGTACATCTGACTCCAGCCCACCGTCAGGAACGGCTGCAGCGGTGTCGCCAACGACTGCACTGGAGAACGCAATGGCGATCTGTCGTGTTCAGCGATGAAAGCAGATTCTGCTTGGGAGCTTCCGATG
This sequence comes from Macrothele yani, assembly GCA_039090855.1. NCBI lineage: Eukaryota > Metazoa > Arthropoda > Arachnida > Araneae > Macrothelidae > Macrothele > Macrothele yani. The sequence goes on from CM077005.1 coordinate 7,558,041, forward strand.
GCCGTATGCGTGATCGCAGACGCACAGGGGAGCGTCTCCACCCTTCTTGTATCCGCCAGCGACACACAGGGCCTACACCTGGTCTCCTGGTGTGGGGAGAGATCAGCTATCACTCCCGTGTACAACTAGTGCTTGTACCGGGTACGTTTAACAGCACCTTCTACATCACAACATCATTCAGCCCGTTGTTGTGCCATTTGTAAGGTCGGTCCATCATGGTGTTTTCCAGCAAGATAACGCACGCCCACACACGGCACGTGCAACGCAAAATGCCCTTCAGGGTGTGAGACAACTTCTATGGCCTGCACGTTCGCCGGATTTGACCCCCATTGAGCACGTGTGGGTTTTTATGGGACAACGACTTCTCCGGTCTTCACGGCCAGCCATGACCATCCCCGATTTATGCGTCCAGGTTGAGGATGCTTGGAACTCAATACCCCAAACTTTCATCCAACATCTGTACGACAGACTCCATGCCAGAATTGCACAGTGTGACGCAGTTCATGGCGGTTCAACCTCGTACTAACCATGTTACATGGAAATGTTATTATTCAGTTTACCAGCAAATACAGCTGTATTTTGCCATAATGTTTTGATCACGTTATCCTCTGTGTTCCGTTATTATGCTGAATAAATTTCGTTGGTATCAGACGTCTCCTTCTTGGTGTTGTTTTTTCACTTTCCGCCAGTGTATTTTGCATAGGGCAACCATTTTAATTACCACGTATGCGTTTGTGTTGCCCGCAATAAAGTGCAGCAATTTTGGTTTTATGAAAGATACCCATAGGTTTCAAAGAATTTGAATGATTAAAACGCCCGTACTACCTAGTTAATAAAATGGAATTAAAAAAATTCTGTAATTGAAAGTAAATAGATTCTCGCAAAAGGGCCTCGAAGATATTTTTGGGGGTGCGGGTCTTTCAGGTATGCCACTGAGCAAAATATGAAATGGCGTGATACCAAGAAGGGATTTTTCTACGAATATTTTAGAACATGAGATAGTATTGCTAAAGAAATATACTCTAACGTTATCTAGCAGCAGAAGTGTTAGTTATGAAAATATGCGGAAAATATCCTTTGTTCCAAAAGCTATGAGATAAAAACGGAATTTTTCAAATAGATAAAGCGAAAAAAAATTACGTATATGCGACTCCTAATGGAAAACTGTGTATTATTTAAAGAGGATAACATTCGTATTATTTACCACAGTGAATGAATGATATGCAGTACAAAAACGAATATTCGTAATTCATTTTTTAGAACCGGAGATAAGATATCAAACAGAAAGGCATACTAACTCCACGCCACGTGCCGTCAGAACTGTGTATCATGAAACATCCAAAAGCATACACAAAACATTACACAAAGTGAATGGCATTCGGTATTACAAGAATTTTCCAATTCGTAAGTCTCGAAACAGAGACATCAAGACACAAAATATATTTATTCTTCAGAGCGGCTAAATTGCACACTATGATTTTGGGAAGGAAATATACAAAAATATTTGCGTGGTGATCGGTATCTGAATGAAAGGAATTTTTTAAGTCTGGTTTTTATACGCGCGAATACAGCCCCTGATACGTTGTAAACAGAAATATGCACTCTTTTCTCCCGTGTTGGAAAAATTGTGCAATAAGGAAAATTATTAATTACGTTCAAAAATTTTCTACTACCCTATCCGGCGGAAAAGGAAATTTTTAAATTGGACCTTAACAAGTACAGATATCTGTTAAAAATGCAATACACATGTACGCCCCTAGGCAGGAAAACTGTGAATTACTTTAGAAGAAAACTGTTCACAGAATGATTTACGTTGAAAATGGTATCGAAGGAAGGAAATAATTATTTCGATCTGATTTAAGAATTAGTGATATTAAAAAATACAGTTTGAATTCGATAACATCTACCTTTAGCCTTCTATTTGCGAAGCAATTCGTTGGAAGAAATTCAAACTGTTTTAATAATCTTTCTCGCAGTTTATGATTTTCAATGCAAAAACAACTTTTGAAACCGGATAAATATGTATATGCAGAGCTATAGTGTTCACAAACATACCAATGGACGTAGCAATAACATAAGCACGTTCTGATGTATATTCTAATATAACTTTCATTTTTAGTTCCTTTTGCTATGTAAATTTGAGTTTGTTCTCCGTTATACTTCCAAACTTAACGCGACATCTCTCTCACGAGAATACTGTTGACAACACAATTGAGGTCAGAGTGAACGTGACGGATGAATGTATGAGATAAGAACGAGAGATAAAAGGACGAGATAACAGTTGCTGGTGTAGGTGGATGTGTATAGGCGTTCGATTGTTAAGTTAAATGTGAAATCAACAACTCTAGAGCCATGTTGTGATGTTCTATAGAAATAGTGTTGGAATAAAGAAATAATTACCGTAAGTTGACTTTTCTGTCTATGTTTCGTTTGGCCGTAAAAGGTTAAGTAGGAACTATTGCATCGTATTCTTATCTAATGGTTTTAGAAGTAACGTAGCAACAATATCTCTGCACGAAAAAGGCATTACGTTACAATTTCTTTATGTTTTCAAGAATAGTGTATATAGTACATGTGTCAGGTTAGTTACACTGCCTACGTGTTCTAGAAAAAAGTGTGCCAAATTTAATATCTCACTGTATTTTGGTATCTTCCATTTTTAACATGCAAATCTGAAAATATGCTACACAACTATCCTTGCGTTTCTTTGAACTCAAACATTTGAAAATCACGTTCATTCGCAAAAGATTAAAAAACTGATGCAAGGGAAGTATCATACCCGAAAATGAATTATTTCGTGATTCTACTGTAGTATTTAGAAGATTAAAATTATCCTAAGCACTGTACACATTGCTCGCTAAGCTCTGCAACTCCTGGAAGTTCTGGCATTAAGCTCCTTATGAGTTGCAAGAGACAAGGAAAGGCGTCAGTAAGCAATTTAAAGTTTCATTTAATTATGTTAAGTGTTGCCATGTTGTGCTGGAAGACGAACGTATCTACTCACAGATGTGAGAGTTGTCCTTGCTCACAGTAGAGCATTCATTGGGACCGGAATCAATCGTACATCTCTCTCCAGAGTAATGATTATGATTTTCAGTTACAATGGGCTATCCATAGAGACCGGAGCAAAGGAAATGAACATCACACCAGGCATATTCCGGATGCTTTATCTCTACAGGAGTTAACGCCGTATGGCTGTACGGCAAGAAAATCCTTTGCACTGAGGCAGTGCTTTTTATTTTGAATAACAATGAAACATTCAGCAAACCAGAGGGAAAAAAGAAGGAAGCCCATGTTACCTAAATGGAAAGACATAGATGTAATGATTAATGGTGATTATTTAATCCACATCCGTTTTCCTGAAGACATAGCCATTTTAACAAGTACCCCATAGATGTTGCAAATTATGATCTAGGAACTGGCTGACAAGTAAAGAAGTGGGATCAAAATAAAGCTAGACAAAACAAAACTCATATACGATGCTTTTACAACTACTAAATATTTAGATGTTGATACGACAAATCTAGAAGCAACTGATGCATACATCTACTTTGGACAAAAGAAGTGAAGCGATGACTACATCGAAGAAGAAATTAATAAGTACAAAGCTTGACTGGAATGCATTTAGAAGAAACAGAACAGTTAACAAGTACAATTTACCTCTTTATTTTAAAAGAAAAGTCTAATTTTTGCATCCTTTAATTTCTTACTTATGGATCTGATATAACGATCTTAACTATAGAAGCCATCCAGAAGCATGGAGAAGTGCATGCTTGCTGTCACAAGGAAAGACAAGAAGAGGAACTCGTGATTCAAGAAAATATGAAGAGTTCAGGACATCAAGATCGAAGTCAAGACCCTGAAGTGACATGGAAATATTACTAGAAGAACTGACCACAGTTAGGCAACTGAAATAATAGAGCGGATTAACAAGAGAAAGGAAAAGATCCAGAAGACGACCAAGTGGCAAATGGATGGATGAAATTCTAAAGCATGCCGGAGTACCATGGAAGAGAATTGCGCATCTTTTAAAAATAATATCATTCTTTAGAATGGCTAGCAAGATAACGTGGGTATGATTGATTAATTGTATATACTTTACTATCCTTTCCGTTTGAAGTAAACAATATTCTGTGGATGGATTTGTGAGCTTTTGGTTGTGACTCCAGTCATTTGCCTTTTCTAAAACTTGAGGTCATAGACCTTTTTTCCTATTGATGGGCACAGTGGTATTCTGTAGGTACAAACAAACAGTTGTTGAGAGAGAGAGAGAGAGAGAGAGAGAGAGAGAGAGAGAGAACTTTTGGCTAAAATGCAAGGGAATGAAACTTTCTTGCTTTTATTGTGTGTAAAAATACAAGTTTGTCCGCGACGTGCATCGAATCCATGTCCGTGTTCCCTCACTCCGGAGTAAGTTGCTCTCCCAACTGAGCTACGCGAACAGAATATCTCGCTGCAGATTTGTCGTCTCGACACATGTTTTCACCTCTGTAGTACGTCACATCATTCCCTCCTAATTTTTTATTTTTGTATTTGAAGCGAAGTAGGAATTTTTCATTAATTCCAAACAATGTGTGGAACAAACATCACACATTTTTCGAAGAACCCAACGGCCAGTGGATCCATTTTCCACAACCGGGCGCCAATGTGAAAACACAAGTTAGTCCGTGTCCCCTCAATCCGGAGTAAGTCGATCACACAACTGAGCTACGTGGACAGAATGTCCCGCTACAGATTTGTCGTCTTGACACATGTTTTCACCTCTGTAGTATGTCACATGTGGACGAGTGACGAGGCTCACTTTCATCTTAGTGGTTTTGCGAATAAACAAAACTTTCCCTACTGGTCAGAGGATAATCCCCGTCAACTGCATCAACGGCCGTTACACAGTCGGCGAATTACAGTGTATTGTGCGGTCTCTTCAATGGGAATAATCGGCTTTTACGATTTCGAGGATGAGCAAGGTCAAGCAACAACAGTAACATCTCACATGTATACCGACATTATAGTCACATTCGTCGGACCGCAACTTGCACGCTTTTCTTCAGATGAGCCATTTTGGTTTGAGCAAGACGGCGCTACGTCTCACTGTGTGAGAATTTCCATGAAAGCCGTACACCAAAGTTTTGGAAATCGCATCATATACTGGAATGGTGTTATTTCGTGGCCCTGCAGGTCACCAGACTTGTCAGTTTGTGATTACTTCCTGTGGTGGTACCTTAAAACTAAGGTGTAAAAAAGTCGCCCACACACCATTGCTGAGCTGAAACACAACATCCGTACAGAAGTTACAAACATTCCTATTGAGATGTTGAAGCGTGCCATGGACGATTTCCATCGTAAAATGTCCGAGTGTAGACATCGAAATTGCCGTCATCTGCTGGACATAATATCCAAAAAATGAACATGACTGTGTGTATTTCACAAATGGCAATGTGTCAGGGTGAAATGGATGGAGGTGATTGTCATTTGTTTCTCATTTAACTAAGTATCAGTTTTGTAGCACTCAAAAATGCCCATTTTCCTGCCACACCCTGTACATGAGACAGAAAGTTGTGAAAAAAACATGGGGAAGATTTCATCTAGCAGTGGATTGAAAATACACTGCCGGACAATTTCTAAGGACGGATGACAATAGCAACGATAGCAACCATAAAATGGAAGGCAGGAAAATGTGGAAATTAGCATAAGTGCGAGGTACAGTAAGACGTGTTGTGCGTATGCAAATTTTAGATTGCCGAACTTGTTCGTGACGTCATAGCGCTGATAAGAGATATAAAGGATTTGACGCGTATTGACCGTTGTTTTTCGAACACAAAGTTGAAAGGGAAAGAATCAATTGACGAACTTGCAATTTTCAGTATGTCTTCCCGATATCACCTAGATGATTTTACGCGTGGCCGTATTATTGGTAAGATTAAAGCAGGGCGAAAAATAACAGATGTTGCCAGGGAGTTCGACGTCAGCCACAGTGTTGTTTCAAGGCTTTGGAAATCATTTCAAACAAATGGAGAGTGTAGCAAACGTCACGGAGGAAGTCGTGTTCGCAGTACGACACCTGCAGAAGATCGGTACATAGTGCTATCAACAAAAAGACACGGGCGCAGCACAGCTAGTGAGGTAGCAAATCATTTTATGGCTGCTACTGGCAAGCGGATCTCCCGAAAAACTGTCGCCAGACGTTTGCATGAAGGAGGACTATACGCCCGCCGTCCTGTTGTGTGCATCCCACTGTCCAGACGTCAACGTACCGCCCGTTTGCAATGGTGCCATCAACATCGCAATTGGACTGATAACGACTGGTCTGCTGTCCTCTTCTCAGATGAGAGCAGATACAGTCTATCATCTGATTGTCGACGACAACTGATCTGGCGTGATAGTGGTACTGCATATTTTCCAGCAAACATACAGGAAAGGGACCGAGGGACCGATATCCGACATGTAGTGTCATGGTATGGGCTGGCATCATGATCAATGGCCGTACGCCCCTCTATGTGCTTCCAACTGGGACTATGACTGGCCAACGAGACATTAATGGTGTTCTGCTACCTCATGTTCGCATGTTCTGGGGTGCTGTCGGTGATAGATTCATTTTCATGGACGACAACGCAACATGTCATCGAACAGTCGCTGTCCAGGAGTGTCTTGAGAGCAAGGATATTCAACGCCTCGTATGGCCAGCACGTTCTCCAGATCTGAATCCCATTGAAAATGTGTGGGATGCTTTGGGGAGGAGTCTTGCTGGTCGCCAATGCCCTCCAATAAACAAGGACACCCTCATCCGTGCACTGACAGAGGAATGGGATAAATTACCCCAACAGCTGCTTGATAATGTTGTGCAAAGCATGACACGACATGTGGAATCTTGCATCGCCCTCCATGGTGGCCATATCCCGTATTGACATCTTACGCCGGAACGCCTGCGGACGGTAATTGCATTTTTTTCACGTTTACGTATTCTGCACAAAATGGCCTGTTTGTCCCTTGAACACGTTCCAAAGCCTTCTGGATTTCAGAGCACAAAAAATTGTCTTTCTTGTAATGTCCTGGCATTCTGACATTATTTTATTTCACTTGGCATCCAACCACACTTACTTTTTTATGCGCTATATAGCCGTTTATGATCCGTTCTTAGCAATTGTCCAGCAGTGTAGTTGGATCATGATGATTACTTGTAAAAATCAAACGGATTCTGTGTAATATTTAGTTCACGCAAAATCTCCCTGTACACACACTTTTGCTCTCGTTAACTGTTTGGTTCTCTCCCTCTCGCATGCATACACACATATCAATACACACAGTATGCATCCATTCACACACACACACACACAGAGTAAAAGGTAATGTCCTCAGTAATATGCTTTTTTCCTGCAGCGAGGTTGTTCATTGGGCGATAACGAAATCTCTTGCTTCTGGCGTCTATCCGACTTCTTTTGGCACTTCACACTTCGCAACGGCTATGCCATCTTTGCCAAGAAATTACTGCCAACGAGCAGCCAAATTTTGTGGGAACTTTCATCTTCATAATAGTAGAAAAGTATTTCAGAACAATACCTTTCATAATAGCTACAAAAACCTTTTATACTCTAAATCTGTTAAAATGAAAGTCCTGATATTCTACAACCAAAGAGAAACTATTTTTTCATTTGTGAAAACTTTCCTTTAGGTATCAAAGAAAACAAAAAAACCATTATTTTCTAAAAAAAATAAAAAAAATTCAGAGAGCAAAAGTGCATAAAAAATTTCTGTAAATTTGAAAAATTCACATATGTTTATCCAAGTACCCTAAGATCTTAGATGGTTGTACTCGGCATGTGTTCTAGGTGCTTAAATATCTTCTCGGGGCTAAAGGGTATTGTCAAAAGAATTCGGGTGGGATTATGCGTCGCGCCTGCAAAGAGAGGAGGGTAAACGAATGTTAACCACGGCTCAGTGAGTTTGTGGTAATCGTTCTGTTACTATCAGCTAAGAAAAATTATGAAGTTTTGTGAAAAAGTGGTTCTTCGAATGAAATCTGTACAGTTGTCAGATACAATAAAAGAAACCTGGGATTTCCCGTAAGTGCAGTGTTGTTTCTTACTGTTACGTTTCCCTGTTCCCTTAGGTTATATTTTTAATATCGTTAATTTTATTCAAGTACTAGTGTTGCGTAGTTAAGAACCGTTTGAGAACATGAAAAAAATATCCAGTGTAATTGAAACATTATTTCAATGCACGAGGACTTGATTTGCGACACATAATTGAACAAAGATTGATTTTCGAGGATTTCAGCTTACAAAGCTCCCTTTAGAAAAAGAACGACTTATGACGACACTGGTTTACGACGCACTCTTCAGACAGGAATGCACAGGAATCCGCCGGGCCGGTGGCGCAGTGTCGGGGCGCTGGCTTCTGACCACTCGCCTGAGATGGGTCGGAGTTCCAATCCCGTTGAGGCATGGATGTTGTGTTTGTCATACGGCACTGGCTCTTTGCCTTTCCTGAAACAAGTGGCCCTAAAAAAGGGATAGTCGATTGCTTATAGCACATCGAGTTGGTCGTTAAACCCATTACAAACGAACAGCACATGGTGATCTTGTTTTGAGATACACCCTTCAGTAAAGAAGGACGTTGAGAACCCTGGTTTACAACGTGCCCTTCAGAGTAGAACGATTTGTGATGACTCTGGGTTACGACGTCTTTGGATTAAGAAGATCTCTTTAAGAAAGAACAATCTATAATAGAATAATGCAGTGCTGTTCAACTGGCGGTCTGCAGTATGAAATTTTTTTTTTTTTTTTGATTGGAGGTTTAACGACCACCGTGAGCAACTCAATGGGCTATAAGCAGTCGCCCGTCCCTAATTTAGGGTCACTGGTTCCAGGGAAGGAGAGAGCCAGTGCCGTAAGACAAACACAACATCCATGCCTGACCGGGATTCGAAATCGGACTCCTTACGGACGAATGATCAGAGGCCAGCGCCTTAGACCACTGCGCCACCGGGGCGGCATGAAATTTTGCGACCCACAAATAAACAATAAACCAAATTTCATTTCTGACAGAAAAGAGATGAAATTAAGTCTGCAATGTTAAATTGTATTTTACACCAACAAACATTTATGTGGATCTCTGCTGGGACTATCAAATACTATGGACAAGGTAGTAAAAATAACGAATGTAATTAATAGCGGAACCCATCCTCTAACACATAAAACATTCGAAACGTTTGTAGATGAACTTGACGCCGTATACAGTTGATTTGCTTCTCCACAGTCCAGTCCGTTGGTTGAGTGCTGGAAAACGTTCGGTGAGATTTTGGAAAATAAATTATCTAATTTTTCGGAAGGAATAAAATGTGATACTGATCTAACTGAAAGTCTCAGTGTTGTCACTCTTCCTTGCTTACAAACTTTCCTAAATAATACCACTCAGCATTTAAGTTCTTTAAATATCGCTCTGGATGTGAAAAACCATAATATACCGGTATTAATCATTGTCATGTAGCTGATTTTTGCAGCAGGTTGCCATTGTTGAAATCAAATCTTGAAAGAAGCACTTTGAATCCTGCAAGTTGGGTTTTAATGAAACGACGATGCTTCCTGAACCTACAGATTTCAAAGAATTTGTTTTTATCTCGATACTCTTATTAAGATTTTTGATGAGAGGTATAGAACATTTTATGAACTCAAACCAAGCATGCATTTGTTCAGCAGTCCATTAAATGTTGCCAATGGAAGCTCAAACCCTATTTATCAAATGGAAGTAATTTCAAGGAGATGAATATACTTACAAGAGCCCAGTCAGAGTCTGGAGCAGAACTGAACTTATTTTCGCTGAGAAATACCCAAACATAAAATATTTATGGTCAAAACTTTTTTCAATGTTTGGAAGTACTTACGTTAGCGAGAGGACATTTTCTGGCATGAAATATAACATAGTCAGAACACAGGAACAATGTGAATGACACTACGCTTGAAAAATTATTTCCATTTTCAACGACAAGCATCGAAGTGGACATGCAACAACTTTTAGCGGAGTTCGATCATTCAGAGTGATCTCATTAAATGTGAGATTTTTCTCGTCAAATTTTCAATTTCAAAAATTAACATTAACTAAAAGAGCCTAAAGCTAAGAGATAAATTAAAAGGGAAGCTCTATATTTATATCACCGCATATACACTGATGAGCCATTATATTATCACCACCCCCAGCCTAGAGAAATGAGAACGCCTGGAGACCGAACGGTGGCGCAGGTGAAGTTGGCAGAGCAGTATATATACAACCCGAAGACCGGCTCTCGGTTAGTAGAGTGTTCGGAGTCAGAATGGGAAAAGCTGCCGATTTATCGGTGTTTGATAAAGGACAAATTGCGATGGCACGACGCCTTGTAATTACGATCCCGAAAACGGCGCGCTGTGTGGGTTGTTCACGTGCCGTAGTAGTGAGTACGTATCAAAAGTGGTGCACGTGTGGCAAAACGACAAACCGTCGTCTAGCCGTGCGTCGTCCGCAGCTCACTGATGCAAGATGGGAGCTTAGACTGTCGCGCATCGCCAGCAACGCATGAAATGGGCCCAAGATCATCGAGATTTTACCGTGGATGATTTGAAAAAAGTGGCCTGGTCTGACGAATCAAGATTTTTGGTACATCACCTTGACGTCCGAGCGCGGATACATTACCAACAGTGCATCGAGGTTCCATAGCCTCCGATTACCAACGAGGGCTATGGCACCTGGATGCACTGTTGGGCGGAAACAGACCGGCGGCGGTGTTATGCTGTGGACGATGCTTTCTTGTGACACTAAAGACACTACACTTTTTGAGGCCCCATTATCCCCATAGTGCAATCACTGACAGCTGTCAGTTATTTGAACATAGTTGAGGACCAAGTTCACCCATTCATGGAAAGTGTGTTCCCTGCTGGCGATGACCATTACCAACAGGATAATGCGCCTTGCCACACTGCCAGAATAATCAAGGAGTGGTTCGAGGAACATGCTGGTGACTTTCTGTTAATGCCCTGGTCTCCAAATTCACCTAACATGAACGCAATCGAACATTTGTGGTTCAACTTATAAAAGTGGGTCCGCGCTAAATCACCGCCACCCCGAAATGTACGGGAACTGGAGGACCCGCTGTTGACATTATGGTACCAGAAAACCCAGGATACGTATGGCCATCTCATCGAATCAATGCCTCGTCGAGTGGCCACAGTTTTGCGGGCTAAAGGGGGTCCTACAGTTTATTAGCTAGGTGGTCATAATGTAACGACTCATTGGTGTATACGAGGCATGTTCAATAAGTAATGCTTCAGCGCAAATGTCTCGCGCAGGACTTGTTGCCTAGCAACCAGTCAGACGGCAAACGATTCTTTGTGTCATTAGCTTAATTCTACTGCGTAATAGAACTCCATACTTTATTTGTTCGTATTTAATTGTGTTTAAAATTGATGTTCGTTTTTCAACTGTGTCGACGGGCGTCAAACAACAATCAGTTACAGAGCTTTTAACTGAAGAAAATGTACCTCCTAAAGAAATTCACGCTAGATTAGTTGCAGTTTATGGTTCTGGAACTTTTGGACATATGCACTGTTCGTCATTGGATAAGAAAATCAAAGAATATTGGAAGAATGGCCGTAAAGGATTAGCAGCGGAGTGGGAGACCCGTAACCACAACGTGCGATTTGTACATGCAAAAAGTCGATGAGCTCATCAGGGGAAATTGAAGAATAACTCAGAGAACCATAGCAGGTAAGCTGAACGGAAGTGTCAATGACATTGTTAACTAATTAATTAATAAATAGGACTTGTACACCAACACTACTTAAAATAGTATAACTATACTAACGATCCAAATTTAATGGCGTAGAATAGGAATCAAAGTTTCCAAGCTTTCACACATCAACCAGATGGCTTTCTTAAGAACGTAGACAACAGACTGATAGGAATCAAAGTTTCCAAGCTTTCACACATCAACCAGATGGCTTTCTCAAGAAGGTAGACAACAGACTGATAGGAATCAAAGTTTCCAAGCTTTTACACATCAACCAAATGGCTTTCTCAAGAAGGTAGGCAACAGACGGATAGGAATAAAAGTTTCCAAGCTTTCACACATTGACCAAATGGCTTTCTCAAGAAGGTAGGCAACAGACGGATAGGAATAAAAGTTTCCAAGCTTTCATACATCAACCAGATGGCTTTCTCAAGAAGGTAGACAACAGACTTCAGTCTGTTGTCTACCTTCTTGACAAAGCCATCTATTTGATGTGTGAAAGCTTTGAAACTTTGATTCCTATTCTACGCCAAAAAATTAGGATCATTAGTATAGTTATATGTACTATTTTGACATTGTTAACGTTTTAGGATACAACAAAGTGGTTGATCGTTCGGTACCACGTTACCTGACGACTGAAATGTAGAAATCAAGTCTTGAAGTATACCAAAGGTCTCCTGAGCGCTATGAAAAATATGGAAGTGATTTTATGCAGAGCATTGTGACTGGTGATGAGAGTTAGGTTCACCATTATGAGACAGTAATGACAAATCAATCGTTGGAATTATGACACCGATTTTCTCGAGTGAAAAAATTCGAAACTCAAATTTCTGCCGGTAAGTGCATATTTACTGTATTTTGCGACTAAGGAGGCAATATTCATCAGTAGTACATGGTCAAAGGCACGACTATCAAATCTGAGAGCTACGTGCATATTTAAAAAAAGTTAAAGCAAAGAATTAACGGCGTACGTAGGGGGAAAATTCCAATGATTCTGTAACACGACAACGCAAACCACATGCCAGTGTTTTCACTTTAGAGGCCATACAGAAAACCGGGTTTGAAGTTCTTGAACACCCTACCTATTGCCCAGATTTGGTGTCGTCCGAATTCTGCTTGTTTTCTGCTCTCAAGAGACATCTGAAAGGAATTCAGTTCACCTGTGACGAAGAGTATGACGTTCTTGAACACCCTACCTACAGCCCAGATTTGGCATCGTTCGACTTCTGGTTGTTTTCTGCTCTCAAGAGACATCTGAAAGGAATTCAGTTCATCTGTGACGAAGAATATGACGTTCTTGAACACCCTACCTACAGCCCAGATTTGGCATCGTTCGACTTCTGGTTGTTTTCTGCTCTCAAGAGACATCTGAAAGGAATTCAGTTCACCTTTGACGAAGAGTATGACGTTCTTGAACACCCTACCTACAGCCCAGATTTGGCACCGTTCGACTTCTGGTTGTTTACTGCTCTCAAGAGACATCTGAAAGGAATTCAGTTCACCTTTGACGAAGAGTATGACGTTCTTGAACACCCTACCTACAGCCCAGATTTGGCACCGTTCGACTTCTGGTTGTTTTCTGCTCTCAAGAGACATCTGAAAGGAATTCAGTTCACCTGGGACGAAGATGTTCAAGCCGCTACGAGGAAATGGTTCGGAGAACAACCTGAAGATTTTCAAAGAGACTGGTTTCAAAAAACTTGTTGGCGTATCTCCGTCGAGCGTGAGGAGGACTGTGTAGAAAAATAAAATGTGTGAATTACAGTAGAAATTATGAAATTCGTTCTTGTTTTGTTTCAATTTGATACATTGCCACTGGGCTTTGTGACGTATATTCTAATTTAACTTTAATTTTAGTTCCTTTTCTTATGTAAATTTGAGTTTGTTCTCTTTTGCACCTTCCAAACTTAACGTGATATACAAATTTTGAAGATGACAATCGGATTTTTGGTGTAAAGGTGACAAGGATGGCAAATCAGATAATATCTGAAAACCTGAAAATTTCATCGTCCTGCAGCGGGATTCGTACCCGCGTCTCCCAGATAGCGCCCCGGTATACTAACCACTACACTACCCAGAACGACCAAGTCACAAGTTTTCGATTAATTTGAATATAACCATCACAGGATTCGCTAGTCAAAGCAACCGGCATTCATGTTTAGCGAATCTGGAGGTTAAGATTCCTATCCCGTGATTGCCCGGAGGAGCAGATAAATCATGAATGAAATACGGGATTACACCATATAATACAAATTTTGAAGATGACAATGCGATTTTTGGTGTAAATGTGACAAGGATGGCAAGTCAGATAATATCCGAAAACTTTTCAAAAACTAAATCCGAAAATAATATCCGAAAATATACCCGGGCGCTATCTGGCAGACGCGGATTCGAGTCCAGCTCCAGGACGATGAAATTTTGAAGTTTTCGGCTATTACAGTATCTGACTAGCCATCCTTGTCACGTTTACACCAAAAATCGGAATTTGTATTGCATGGTGTAATCCCGTATTTCTTTCAGGTTTGACATGATATCTTCTCTCTCACATGAATGAGGTTTTGTAACACCCCTGAGGTCAGTACGTAAGTGACGTATGCATGTTGGTAAGAACGAGAAAGGATATATATATATATGCTATCTACCAACAAGTAATTGGATACCCCTGCAATCGACGATATCTGCGGTCCTGATACACGTCACGGCCGCCCCCTTTAAATATCGTGTAGGAAACAACAACGTAACAAGTCGCATGCAAGATGCTACGCAGTTCGGAGCTCTCTGATTTTGAGAAAGGTGTAATCGTCGGGTATCACAAAAATGGCCGATTCATACGTGACATAACCAGCGCGTTGAAGTACCCAAAATCGACAATTGCCTACGTGATTGGAAAGTGGAAGATGAGAGGTGACTGTCAGAATGTGCCCCGACCCGGCAGACTCACAAAACTGGGAGTTAGAGACCGACGAATGTTGGCCAGAGAAATTCGGAAGAACCGCACCAAATCGATGGCCCACATCCGCGAGGAGTTTCAACAGGCATCCGAGAGTGTTCTTTCGATGAATACCATCCGTAAGGAAGCCCATCTGCTCGGTTATCATGGACGTGCTGCCGCCCACAAGCCTTTGATCACCAAGTCCAATAGTGCTGCTCGGATAACATGGTGCAAAGAACGTCGACATTGGACCGTTGAACAGTGGAAACAGGTTCTCTGGAGCGACGAATCAAGGTTCACCCCCTACCGTTCGGATGGCAGGGTCTGGGTTTGGCGTCTGCCTGGAGAACGCCTCCTGCCGGAATGTATTGTGCCAACTGTGAAGTTCGGCGGCGGTAGAATTATGCTATGGGGGTGTTTCTCCTGGTATGGCACGGTACCTTTGGTCGCAATTCCTGGTAGACTCAACGCGAGATTTACTGCACCATTTTGGATGACCATGCGCTTCCTACGTTGTGGCAGTTTTACGGGGTGGACCCATGTTACTTTCAGGATGACAGTGCCACCTGTCGTGTTGCGAGGTCCACCATGGCTTGGTATGGTGACAGTGGGGTTAATCGAATGGACTGGTCTGCGCAGAGCCCGGACTTTTACCCTATCGAGCACCTCTGGGACGAGTTGGGGCGTCGACTGAAGGGGTGCCCCCACCATCTGAAATCGGTGAAAGAACTGACCTGTCTTCTCCAAGCCGAGTGGAAGAAAATACCGCTAGCTGTCGTACAACGTCTGGTTGAGAGTATGCCCCGGAATGTTGCAGCTGTAATCGCCGCTCGTGGAGGCTCCACCAACTATTTAAGGTGAATAAACTTCGTTTTCTTTTGCTATCACAGGTGTCCAATTACTTGTTGGTAGATAGTGTATATACGTATATACAGGGTTACAAAGAAAGTCCTTGATCAGGCCAATATCTCACGAACTATGGCAGTTTGCGATTTACTTCTTGTGCAGTTCTATAGGGAACCCCCACAGCGCGCACGATAACACCACGAGGGATCCCCTCACCTCCTTTTTTGAGGAGTTGAAGGGGCTATTGCGCCCCCTTTGCGGATAAGGCAAAAAAAAGTCAATTACAAACTTGTTCAGCGAGGCAAAAATAGTACATAAATGTATTTATACCATAACAAAAGCTTTAAGGGGACCGGGAATGTGGCCGCAAGAAAATCACAACATCCAGAAACAACGACAGAGTATTTAGACAAGAACTTATTACTTAGAATTTATCTAAACTGGTAAGCTCTAAGTAAATGAAAGCACAAAGGAAACTTTTTCCTACAAACCTTATCAACAGTTCTTGTTCTGAAGTAAAACGCAGTTCCTTGACATATTCAATATCAGACTTTGATGTCCAATACAGTAAAAAATACACTGAGACAAGGAGAAATAGCATAAATTGGCGAAACACTCATCTAATAGGAAAACGGTATGAACATCTAATTGCCTTGTGTACGTGACAAAGCTTTCGACTTCCTGCCACTGGTTCACGAAGTGTTGGCATACTGACCACGCATATAATTTTTTACGCTTTCCAACCGTGGGTTGAAGAAGCGTATATGCTCCACCTTTGTCCGTCTGTCCGCACGTAACTCGCGTAAAAATGTTTCGATTTCGATGAAATTTTAGTATGTGGTTGGGGACCACCTGGTCAAAGGTCACGACATAGGTGCAGGTTTCATTCCGTTGCCATTATGCGTCATAACGTGCGTAAATATGGTTCGCTTTCAATGAAAGTTTAGTATATGGTAGGGGACCACCTGGGGACGAAATCTATTGTAAATGGGTGAAGTGGGGTCAAAGGTCAGGACATAGGAGCGGGATGCATTCTATTGCCCTTATGCGTCATAACTTGCGTAAATATGGTTCGATTTCAATGAAAGTTTAGTATATGGTAGGGGACCACCTGGGGACGAAATCTATTGAAAATGGGTGAAGTGGGGTCAAAGGTCAGGACATAGGAGCGGGATGCATTCTATTGCCCTTATGCGTCATAACTTGCGTAAATATGGTTCGATTTCAATGAAATGTTAGTATGTGGTAGGGGACCACCTGGGGACGAATCCTATTTAAATTGGACGAAATTTGGTCAAAGATTAGGACATAAGATCGGGATCCATTCCATCCCTTTTATGCGTTATAACTTAAGTAAAAATGCTTCGATTGAGACAAAACTTTATCAAGTTGTTTCGTAAGTATACTTTACCGGTTCTGTTGAATATCATCGAAATGGGGGTCAAAGGTCAGGTCATAGGAGCAAGATTTGTTCTACAGCCATTATCCTCATAACTTGAGTAATAACTTGAGTAATGATTTCTGGTATGTTGGAAAGCATATTATAATCAATGCATTGCATGATTTTACTAACTTGTTGTATTCTGACGACGGAGCAGAAAGCACATTTGAAATCCATGCAAATATGCTTTGGACACAGCTACTCAGGTAGCTCTCGCTTTTTTCGCATTTGGAGAGCCCCCTTCCATCTTTTGTTATGGGACAAAAATATTTATGTACTATTTTTGCCACGCTGAGCAAGTTTGTAATTGACTTTTTCTCCCTATCTGCAAAGCGGCGCGCGATAGCCCCCTCAACCGCCCCAAAAAAGGGGGCGAGGGGATCCTTCGTAATGTTATTGTATGCGCCATAGGGGGTTTCCTATACAACAGCACAAGAAGTAAATCGCTAACTGACATAGTTCGTGAGATATTGGCCTGATAACTGACTTTCCTTGTAACTCTGTGTATTGCGACGTAGTTGTTTGGTGTGGAGATGTTAGATCTTTGCTGAGCTTGTACGACATCTAATAATGTGTGTAAATTTAAATTTTTATTACCGTCTGCATAACTGCGTTGTAAAGTTGTGTATGTGCGCAACTCGCCGTGATATGTTTACGATTTCGCAAACAGACAACGTTATGTGATTTCGTTTAAAGTTGCTGGAAGTCTAAAGAGGCTGGACCAATAAAAAAAAGTTTATGTAAGTGATCTGGCTTTCTGTATATGTTTCATCTGGCCTTAAAAGCCATAATTTAAAGTGAGCTATCCGGTGCAACTAGTGCATCATATTTACATTTAAGTCGACATTTCCTCAGTCGAACATTTGGAACTTAGCGTAACAACAAATCTCGCATAACGTAAAAGAGTTACGTTATAACTTGTATATAAATATGGAAGAATTACTTCCTAGACATCCTCTGTATTTCAAGAAATGCGGCCCATTATTCAATTCTTTTAAAAACCTTGACTCGCGGTTCTATAGAAGTTGGACAATGCAAATCTAGGACGACCTTGTTTTACAGCGAATCCTTCAGTGACGAGCTGTTTTTAGGAAGCTAATTTACCACGCACCCCGTGAAAAAGAATGATATAAAGCTATCTGAATTTACGATGCATCATTCAGAATAAAAAAATATTAACGTGAAGCCTTTTATGAAGCACGGCACAGAAAGACATTTGTAATTAGCGTCATAAACTGGGCATTCATTTATGGGTAGCACTTTGTTACGGATAGCTGAAGAAAAAGATTTTTGACTTTGGTGAAAGGGAATCGCATCAAATAAACGGCTGAAGCATAAAATCATTGAAGTTGTTAGGTACTTCTGCTCTTGTTGAAACTTCTATCGCACGAAATATCCATAACGGAGTGTATGCTGTTTTACGTACGCTATGCCGAGCATACATAATTATACTTCTGGCCGAAGAGATTCTACTCTGGAATCACATTACTTCAGCTTCCGTTATTGTTGCGAACAATGGACGTAAACATGGGAATGTATTCGCAGGGGCTCATGTGGTGATGATCATTAGGGAGTCTCTCTGCATAGTTAATGAGTTCTACCTAACGCCGGAAAAGCTCCAAGGAATCCCTTTTGTCTCTTACAATCCCTGCTCTAAGGAGGAAACGGACATCGGGCAAGATGAGTTTGCATGCTGGAGAATCATGTTGACACATGCATTAAGTCGTTAGGCCAACTGATCCCGGCACACTCGGCACCGGCTACTCTCAGACGAACAGCGTAGTCATCATCATCATCATCGTTGCTAGTGATGACATCTTCGTCATTCAGCCGTCTCGCCAATCGGGGGATTGAAGCAGACATTTCTCTGCTCCATGGATGGCGCGAAGTAGGCACTCACGGACATCCGGTTCGAGATTACTTCGGAAGGATTAATAGTACCGGGTAAAACGAAGGTGTGCCCAATCGAAAAGTGTTTGCAGTGAGGAATACCGATTTAAATATATACCCTCCAATTCTGCACATTGCTCTGTGATCACTTAAAGTTTGCAGTTCAGAGTGTTTTTATGATAATTTCACTAGCTAATGTTTTCATTTTTAAGGCAATGAACTTTCGTAGTAGTGACTAACATTTCTGTTTAATTACTATGATACCACTTTGACGTGCTTCTATAATTTCGTTTGCTTGTTTCATAAAACGCTTTATGAGAATTTTAAATTTTATTAAATGTATGGAGAACGTGCACGTGAAAATGCAAAGAGCCGCCCCGGTGGCGCAGGGTTCTATGCCATGGCTTCTGATCTTTCGTCCGAGATGGGTCTGGGTTCGAATCCCGGTGAGGCATGGATGCTGTGTTGTTCTTACGGCGCTGGCTATCTTCCTTCTTTGGAGCCAGTGGCCCTAAATTATTGAAGGGCGACTGCTTACAACCCATTGAATTGCTCAAGGTGGTTGTTAAACCTACAATAAAAAAAAAAAAAAGAAAATGCAGAGGCTGTTCTGATGGATGAGTTCTCAGAGGAACGGTCTTTCTGGATAGTAGGGTCTCGGTTGGATGTGGCATGGTATAGGTTCGATGTGGCCGTCTGTTATGGATGTGGCATAGGTAGTATTTTTTTCCTACGTCGTTGGCACTGTTTTTTTCCTGCTGCAGACTAGAAACGACACTTTATAACTTTTGAGACTCAAGGACGGACGTTAAACCATAATGTATGAACAAAAATGGCGCTAAAATGGAAATAAATACATAACTCGCAGGTACAAGCCAATGAAACTAGCAAAAGTGTTAAGAAATAAATGTAAAAACAACTATGCAAATTTGGAAGTTATAGGTGGTGAGGTGGGCGCTATCCGGGAGACGCGGGTTCGATTTCCGCTCCAGAACGACGGAATTTTCAAGTTTTCGGATATTATCTGACTTACCATCCTTGTCATATTTACACCAAAAAAACGAATTCACAATTTCCAAATTAGTATTGTACAATGGTGTAATCCCGTATTTCATTAATTGATATTCTGCGCTTCCGGGCAATCACGGGAACGAATTCTAACCTCCAGATTAGCTATATATGAATGTTGGTAGCTTCGACTAGAGAATCCTGTGATGGCTATATTCAAATTAATCAGAAACTTGAAACTTGGTCTTCCTGTGTGGTGTAGTGGTTACCATACTCGGGCGTTATTCGGGAGACGCGGATTCGATTCCAGTTCCAGGATGACGAAATTTTCAAGTTTTTGTATATTATTTGACTTAACATCCATGTCATATTTACAACACTAAACGGATTCACAACTTCAAAATTTGTATTGCACAATGGTGTAATCCTGTATTTCATTCATTGGTAAAAAAAAAAATGTTGAGACGTACCCTTTTATCAGCTTATTGCCGAAAGCGCATATACCTAATAAAAGTATATATCAGATTAATGTATAAATAACACGTGGCCGTCCTGGTGTCCGAAAGAACAGAAACGCGGATTTTTGGCTAATTAAATGGTTGGGCCTTAGTTCGTGTCCCAGATGGGCCATGGGTGGTGCCTTTGTTCTGTGTCGCTGATTCTCTTCTCCTTCACAGAACCAGTGGCCCCAAATCAGTGGCTTTCCATTTCTTAGATGCAAAGACGTCCCTACACTTTGAAATCAGGGTGGGCGAGTATTATTTTTGCTGGGGCAAGCTTGATAACTTTATTTACGAAACAGTGAAAAAAATAATTTTTAACGTTTTTTCCTACAGGCTACAAAACAATTCGGCGCAACGCCCCCCCCCTTCCCTCGAATTCACACACACACCTGGATCTGACACGTTATGCCAACAAGATAACATAACAATGACTAGTGGGTTTAGTGGTGCAAGATATAAGTGTTAGTAGATTATCGCCTACAAGTTTTTCTTGCTGCGAATGCACTGTCTTAATCGCTTTTCAAGACGTTGCATTTTTCTTATGAAAGTAGCATTGTACATGGACAATTTGTTTTAAGAAAAATAATTTATTTAAGATTTAACAGGGTCGTGAGACACAGACGCAATACTTCCTCCCCTCCTTAACTCCCTTCCAACATCTCCCCCTGCTTAACTCCTTTCCTTCAAGTCAGCGGCCTTGCTTTGCACTCCACAACTCCAAAGATCTCAAATATATCTCCTTCTTCTTCCCTCCTCTCCCTCTCCTTAACTGCCTTCCAAAATCTCCCCTCCTTAACTCCCTTCCAACATCTCCCCTTCCATAACTCCCTTTCAATAAATCCCCCGGTTTAACTCCATTCCTTCAAGTCAGTGACCTTACTTTGCACTCCTCACCTCCAAAGATCTCTAACATCTCTCTTTCCTGTCCCCCTACTCCCTCCCTCCTTAAGTTACTTCCAACATCTTCCGCTCTTTAACTCCCTTCCTTCAAGTCAGCGACCGTGCTTTGCACTCCTCACCTCCAAAGAACTCTAACATCTCCAATTCCTCCCTCCCTCCTCTCCCCCTCCTTAACTCCCTTCCAACATCTCCCCTTCTTAACTTCCTTCCAACATCTCCCCCTCCTTAACTCCCTTTCCACAATTCTCCCTCCTTAACTCCCCTTCTTCAAGTCAGCGACCTTGCTTTGCACTCCTCACCTCCAAAGATCTCTAACATCTCCCCCTCTTGTCCTCCTCTTGTCCCCCTCCTCTTGTCCCCCTCCTCTTCCCTTCCTTAACTCCCTTTCTTCAAGTCAGCGACCTTACTTTCTACTCCTTACCTCCAAAGCAATCGTCAGCCACGTCCGGCTCCCTCACTGCCTTGGCACAGGCTCAAGAGCGCTGGTTTAGCTTTAGACTTCTTTCTGTGTTGAAATCCCCTACATAGTAGAACAATCAGCAGAGCAATTAGTGATGATCCCTCTCAGTGAACTCCGATCCACTTTCCTCATTCGCCCCTGGCCATATTAACATGAAAAAAGAATTAAACTAAGGATTTCCAAGAGTGGAGAACAATAACTTTTTCCCTGGCTTTGCCGATGTTATTTTGCTAAACTTTCTACGGAGAAGTAAACAACACACTTCCTAGGGGAAAATATGTACAGCTACCCGATGAAACACACGATACTCATTATTATTTGGGAAAGTATAAAAAATAGTATAAAAAATTAATTATATTTTTAAGTTGAAAAAATTGAAAAATGGCTCAACTTTATATTTTAAAGTTGAAAAAATTGCATCTTGAACAGGGTGGGCTAGAAGAATTTCAAGGTGGGCTCCCACCCACATTCGCATTCTCTTGGGGACACCCCTGCTTAGATCCAAAGGTGGTCGTTATACCCCAGAACCAGAAAAGAAAACATTTTCTTAAATATGCACAGTCATAAAAATGAATATACACCTACGTAGAAACTCCTCACAGATGGAAAAGAGTAGCATATATTACATGAATGTATTCTCTTCATGGCAACCCAAAAATACATATACCAAAAAAAGCATAAGTCAAACGAAGATGTAAATATCTCTAACTTAATAATGTGCATAACAATAAAAGCTTCTTTTTGAAGATGACAAACCGATTTTTGGCGTAAATGTGACAAGGATGGTAAGTCAGATAATATCCGAAAACTTGAAAATTTTCATCGTCCTAGAGCGGGACTCGAACCCGCGTCTCCCAGAAAACGCCTAGGTATGCTAACCACTACACCACCCAGAACGATCAAGTTTCCGATCAATTTGAATTTAACCATCACAGGATTCGCTAGTCGAAGCAACCGACATTCATGTTTAGCGAATCTGGAGGTTAAGAATCCTATCCCGTGATTGCCCGGAGAAGCCGATAAATCATAATGTGATTTTCAAAATTTGTATTATATGGCGTAATCCCGTATTTCTTTCATGATTTATCTGCTTCTCCGGGCAATCACGGAATAGGATTCTTAACCTCCAGATTCGCTAAACATGAATGCCGGTTGCTTCGACTGGCGAATCCTGTGATGGTTAAATTCAAATTGATCGGAAACTTGAAACTTGGTCGTTCTGGGTGGTGTAGTGGTTAGCATACGTAGGCGTTATCTGGGAGACGCGGGTTCGAGTCCCGCTCCAGGACGATGAAAATTTTCAAGTTTTCGGATATTATCTGACTTACCATCCTTGTCACATTTACGCCAAAAATCGGATTGTCATCTTCAAAATTTGTATTATATGGCGTAATCCCGTATTTCTGTCATAATAAAAGCTTTGTTTGTTTGGGAGTTTAACGACCACCGTAAGCTGTTCAATGGGACACGACCAGTCACCTGACCCTAATTTAATGCCCTTGCTACCAGGGAAGGGACACAAACACACTATTCATGCCTCAAGGGGGATTTGAACCCGGACCTACTTCAGACGAATGATCAGAAGCCCCAACAAAAACATGGATCAAATAGCTTAGAGCGATGTACGTACATACAATGCGAGCTTGAAAATGCTTAGCTGTGAATATACTATACTGTGCAAATTAATTGGGACAAAGTAAAAAATCACTCTTTTTTCCAAAACTATGCCTTTATATCATTCTGTGCCTTGATATACACTGATAAATACCTGTATTAGTATGAAGTATAGTCCTCCTTTAGCAGAAATGATCTCTTGAATTCGTTTTGGTATTGACTCCACTAATTGAGAGCACATATTTTTGACTTCATAATCGTCGAACCACACTTTTATAGCATTCGTTATCATGCGTTCTTTGGTTGTACAGTCCGTTTTACCTAAACGTCTCTTCAATATATTCCACAAGTTTTCTATGGGATTTAAGTCTGGTGAATTTCCAGGCCAATCAAGCAAATGAATTTGATTTTCCAGCATGAAATTCTTGACCAATAGCGAATTGTGACATGAGGCCAAGTCATGTTGAAATGTCCCGTCAAAAGTTTGCAAGAATGGAACAATCCTACGTTGTAATATTTCTACGTACTAGGCTGAATCAATCATACCTTGAACAGGAACTAAGCTTCCAGTGCCATTTGATGTGAAAACCCCCAAAAAATCTGTTTCAGAGGGTGTTTTACAGTTTGTTTGACATGCTCAGGTCTTAAGGGTACACAGTTGCTTCGTCTAACGACATTTGCTTGGTAACCCTGCACAAATAAATGAGTTTCATCACTGAAAATTACCTTTTTCCAGTCGTCAGTAGTCCATGATTTATATTTTTTGACCCATGCTAAACGTTTTATCTTCATTTTGGCATTTAAATATTGTTTTTTCGTTGGTCTTCTTGCCTTCCGGCCAACTTCCAGAAGCCTACGGCGTACAGTTGAATCACTAACATCACAACCACTAGCCAATAAATCTCTTTGAAGGTCGGTGCTTGTTTTTTTTTTTTTTTTTTGGATTCGTTTTACTATTCCTGATTAGATATTTATCGGTTCGTGGAGTTGTTTTTCGTTTTCTTCCACATTTACCTCTCCTTTTTGGAGACGATGATCCTGATGCATTGTATCGCGTAAGTAGTCTTGATACACTTGATTTGCCTACACCAACTGCAGAAGTGGTATATCTCACTGTCATAGAAGTGTGATCTCTGAGGAATTATTTTTGCACGTTTCCTTGGGGAAATATCCATTTTTAAAACACGAAAGCAACACGTACTCTCAGAGAGCAAAAAGTAACATCCACCTGTCACACACGAAAGCTAAAAACTGAAGCTGAAGTTCCTATTTCCTGTTTAAAACCGGTAAAACCACATTTTTACTATCAAGTTCTAACAGTCACACCACCTCACAGCTGATAAAACTGGTTTACGTGGGTTTCCGACATCAATTGGCGATCACATTACAATTCTGAGAATAAAATAGCTGGTTCCAATTAATTTGCACGGTATAGTACATTGCTTTACCTACCATTAATATACGGACACCCCTCTATCGATGGTGAATTAGGTTTTACAAAGCACTATGCCACAGATATGCTCATAGGGCCATGATGAGGCACTAGCACGACTGTGAATGCAAGATGCCTCGATCGTCTGTGAAACCACAAATTTTTCCGTGACGGAGATCGAAACCACTTCCCCTGACTCCGGAGTGAGTTGCTCTCTCAACTAAGCTACACATACGGAATATATCGCTGTAGATTTATCGTCTTGACACGTGCTTTACCTCTGTAGTACGTCACATCATCTCCCCCCTAATATATTTTTTTTTAAAGCGAAGAACGAATTTTTCATTAATTCTAAACGATGTGTGGAACAAGCATCACACATTTTTCGGAGAACCCAACGGACAGTGCATCCATTTTTATTTTCGGAAAACAATGCGAAAACGCAAGTTTGTCCGTGACGAAAATTCAAACCGCGCACCCTCGTTCCGGAGTAAGCTGCTCTTCCAGCTATGCTACACGGACGGAATGTATCACTACGGATTTGTCGTCTTGACACGTGCTTTACGTCAATAGTATGTCACACGTCACCGTTAACTGATGTTCAGCGCCGATTGATAATAGGGACCATATACAATCGTGCACCAGTAGACCGAAGATAAAATTTTTGATGTTTGAAGTCAACTTATACAGCGTAATGGTAAAGTCAGGAATACATATATACATCATCTTAAAGGACATTTTATGCCAAATTCAAATGTCTTTACAGACTGTTATTACCCGTAATAGAAGTGAAGTTTCAAAAAAAAAAAAAAAACTACAGCGTCTATCATAAAAAGCAACAAATAGTGGAATTTGTGAAATTAGTGTACAATGCATTTAACGTAAAATTACTGTACAGTACATTATTGAAACTTGCAGGACACTTGAAATAACTTACCAACAAGCAAAATAAGCTTTAATATTTAACTGGATAACCACGGTTTCTTAGCAACAAAGTGCACCTTCTTGGCATGTAACTAATGAGCTTCTCTAGTTGTCCTTTGGTGATAACACGGTGCCATACGGCCCTTACATGCTGAATTAAATGCTTAACAGACTCTAAGAGCCTTATTGCACCGTGTTATCACCAATGGACAACTAAAGAAGCTCATTAGTTCCATGCCAAGAAGGTGCACTTTGTTATAAGTAACCGTTGTTATCCAATTAAATATTAAAGTGTATTTTGCTTGTTGTTCAGTTATTCTAAGTGTCCTGCAAGTGTCAATAATGTACTGCACAGTAATTTTACATTAAATGCATTGTACACTAATTTCACAAATTCCACTATTTTTTGTTTTTCATGACTGTAACTTCACTTATATTACTGGTAATAACATTCTGTAAAAATATTTGAATTCAGCATAAAATATCCTTTAAAATGATGTGTAATATGTATTCCTGACTATCATTGCGCTGTATAAGTTGATTCCAAACATCAAACATTTGACTTTCGGTTTACTGGTACAGGACTTTTGGCCACGATTGTAAACAATCTGCGGCAGTGAAAATCTCCAGGTCAATAGTTAGTGATGCGCTATGCAAATTGAAGTGGACTGGGGTTGAATCTTCTAAGAAACACCCCGGTAAACCTCGGAAGCTAATAAAATGTGACACGAGCTTTGAAAACACGACTGCCGGCTCAAAATGCAAATCAGCCTTGTCTCAAAACATGCAAACTCCATGTGAAACCATTGGGACTGATGTTAGCACTAGTACACCGCGCAAAACCCGGCATATGTTATTTCGGTGTAGCTGTCATACGTATGCAGCTAATCACTTCGACTAATACCACACGGGATTAGTATTGTAGAAGGATTGCCGATCTTCAACTGCAGACCAATGGAACGTTTTGCTTTGTCCTAACGAATCACGGCACACAGTCCACCAACCCGAGTCACGGCACACAATCCACCAACCCGAGTCATGGCACACGGTCCACCAACCCGAGTCACGGCACACAGTCCACCAACCCGAGTCACGGTACACAGTCCACCAACCCGAGCCACGGCACACAGTCCACCAACCCGAGTCACGGCACACAGTCCACCAACCCGAGTCACGGCATACAGTCCACCAATCCGAGTCATGGCACACAGTCCACTAACCCTAGTCACGGCACACAGTCCACCAACCCGAGTTACGGTACACAGTCCACCAACCCGAGTCACGGCAACACAGTCCACCAACCCGAGTCACGGCACACAGTCAACCAACTTGAGTCACGACACACAGTCAACCAACCCGAGTCACGGCACACAGTTCACAAACCCGAGTAACGGCACACAGTCCACCAACCCAATGGTCGTTCCTAGATGTTGTGGATGTCCGGGGGAAAAGCACCTTCCGGGGTATATTGTCAAAGACAATGAAGTTTGAATTGCTCTTCGTAATTTGGTTTGGGCCCATTATTCGCTCTGGACAAAGCCATAATTGCTGAACTCTACGTACACGTTCTGGACAACATTGCACTACCAATGTTGTGGCAGAACTCTGGGGAAAAGAAAGCCCTGCCTCTATCAGCAGGACAACGCACCTGTCATATTTCTTGCTTTGTTACAGATTTGTTTGAAAACATAGGCTTCGAAAAGTTGGACTTGCTAGCCTAGAGTTCTGGTTTGAATCACATGGAGTATCTGTGGGAAAACGTGCATCGTTGGGCTTGTGGGCGAAGATAGCGTTTAACAAAAAGAAACTGAAGTGGTCACTGTTTTCAGATAGAGATAGATGAAGAACCGAAGGATCAAAATTTTGAAGCACCCATTTCAATAATTTTGAAATAACTCCTTCTGGTTACTGTTTATCTAATAGGTTTAGTAGCCAAACCACAAGCCACTAGGGGGCCTTGGAGACGGGAAAAGACGTGACGCTGTAGGTACAGCCAACTTGAAGGGAGAAATGAGCAGGTATTCGGATAGGAAAGAATTAAAGTCAAAGTGATAAAGAAATTAGAGTTTAGGAAAATATGCATTGCCTTAAATGGCTGCATGCTTAGTTAGGGAAGAAGCTAATTTTCCTGTTGAACATTACTCACCCTTTGCGTTTATACTTTTATTATTTTTATTATTTAGACAGGCATTTTAGTTGAATTTTTAGTATGCTTTGAAGACCGAATAGCGGAATACAACGGGGAAATGTATTCCAGAAAGACTAGATGCTATCATAACAGCTAAACTTTCAGCGCACAATATTACGTTTTCTGTACATGAAAAGACAGTAGGATATTAATGATAGTGAAGTGCATGAACAATTTCGTCTTAAAAAAAGCAAGAAAAAGTTACGTAACAGTTCGCTGTTGTTTTCATCTACTTATAATATTTCAAACATATTCGTACCTTCAGCCAGTGACGGAGGTCTGGAAGAGTACGAGGGGTCTTCCTAAGGAAGCCCGTGTGCAGAGGGTTAATCGAGAGTTTTGCAATATTTCGATCACTTGATGTCTTCATCCGTACCTTTACGACGAAAGCTCACTAGCATTCCAAGTATTGGCCATCGTGTTACACCGTCTTTAGCCATCCGTCTGCCAGTTCTCCGATTCCGTGGAGGTACTAGTTCTTGTCTTTCGAGGCGAATAACTCGTTCACCCCAGCTGCCACCTCCACCTGGTTGTTGAAGTACCGCCCGCGAAGTAAGTGGGCCATGGACCGGAACAAGTAATAATCTGACGGGACAAGGTCGGGACTATATGCTGGTTGTGGCATCAGTTCGATGCCCTCACGTTTCTGGAGTGTTGCTCTGGTCGTTCTCGCGGTATGTGGCCGAGCGTTGTCCTGTGTAGGAGAGCGCGCTTTCTGTTCACCATTGATGGGTACTTCTCCTCCGAAACGGCACACATCCACTCCATCTGTTCAGAGTAGAGGTTGGCGTTGATAGTCCGACCGCTTGGAACAAATTCGTAATGGATTATCCCATCGAAATTTCACTAGGTGCAGAGCATCACCTTGTGATCGAAGCGCCCACGTATGGCAACACGTTCAGGAGGCTGTTCTGGGCTCAACCCCTGCCGTTGCGTGTTAGAATTACGGAAATAGACCCACTTTTCGTCGCACGTAACAATTCCTTTGATGCAACGTACATCACGGGGGTTTTCTAAGAGTTTTGTGCACACTTCCACTCGGCGGTTTGCTACAGGTGGTGTCAGTTTGTGAGGGACAATGCGGTACCTCCTGTAGACTTGCCGAGGTCCTGAAGGTGACGAACCACGGTGATCTGTCATATGCCCAGACCGCATGATAACCTCCGAGTGCTAGTTGACGGATTTCCCTCTTCGTCCTGGCGCGAATCCTCAGTTCGCAGCCTACCTGAGCTTGGCTGATCGTCGAGGTTTCTATCACCTGAGCGAAATTTGTTGAACCATCAGTTTGCGGTGCTGTGGTCCACGGAACCTTCCCCTTTCGCATGACAAATGTTTTGTGTTGCTTGAGCAGCGTTATGTCCGAGTTCAAAGTCGTAAAGCAAAAGCTCCCTAATTAGCCGATTGTGGCTGTTCACCTTTTAGGTGTCCCAACCACAGACAAAACGACGACATGTAATGCTGTTTCACAGCAACGACTGCGAACATCATATCCCTTTCGACTGACTGCAATGCGGGACTTGAACTAGTTTAAACACGTGACATACCCGCTGCAGCACATGAGTTTATGTAAATATTGCAGAACGTTGGACTCACCCTCTGTAAACGCATCAAAACTGTTATACCATTTCCACTTGTTTATATGGCCATTTGTTTATATGGGATGTACGGTCAGGTGATGCGTAACATCACACAGCCTCTCCTTGACAAATGTCATCCCCGCCTTCTCGTGGTGCATCCTGTTCCCACTAAAGAAGCTCTGACGACCGCCAATAGCGGCATAACTATACCATCGGGATTAGAGGAAATGCTATCCCACACTCACCAACCTGCTTGGCCAGCGTGGTGAGTTATGGCCAAACCCCTCCAAAATGACTCCACAACTTAAATCTTGGCCCTCAGTCTCGGGCAGCTGGAATGTACCTGGCCAAGGCAGCCGCCAGTGCGACATGAAGGCAGAGGGTGCTAAGAATCCCCGGAGGACCGGACTAGGCTGCCATCTGATGCTAACCTTGGCTACGTATAATGGACGCTCCCTATCTTCTGATTCAAGGCTTCTTGAATTGGAAGAAGAACTACAAAGGATCAAGCGGGACATCGTCGGGCTAAGTGAGGTAAGAAGAAAAGGAGAAGATCTCATTGAACTGAAAAGTGGACATCTCTTCTACTATCGTGGGACAGATACTGGCAGAACTAGTGGTGTTGGATTTATAATAAACAAGAAACTGAAGGATAAAGCTATAGAAGTTGAAAGTTCCTCTGACAGAGCTGCACGACTCGTTATCCAACTCTCGAGTAGATACCAGGCTCAGATTATTCAAACTAATGCACCCACCACAAGTCATCCTGAAGAAGAAATTGAAGAATTTTATGAGGAAATTCGTCGTCTAAATAATAAAGGTAAGCAGCACTTGAAAATAATTATGGGAGATTTCAATGCAAAAATAGGGCAACGGCAACAGAATGAAACTTCAGTAGGTAAATTTGGTCAAGGCAACAGAAACCAGCGTGGAAATACTCTCGGTGAGTTTGCAGAGGCAGAAGGGATTTTCATCTTGAACTCCTTTTTCAAGAAAAAGCCACACAGGAAATGGACATGGAGACATCCAAATAGGATGACAAGTGAAATTGATTTTATTATGTGTAACAAAAAAATTCATCATAGAAGACTGCAATGTACTAAACAAGTTCAACAAGTTCAACACAGGTTGTGACCATAGATTGGTGAGATGTAAGATGCACCTCAACACTAAACTCGAACGTGGCAAGCTCATAAGATAAACAAGATGTATTGACACAACCAACCTTAAAAAACACCATAATACCTTCAAGTTGGAACTGAAGAACAGATTCTCTGCTTTAGAAGGCCTAACATCGGAAGAAGTTGATGTTTCTGAAGTTAACAGAAAAGTAACCAAAGCTCTTATGGAAACAGCAACAAAACTAGCTGGGTCTAAGAACAAGTTGCATGTGAACAAATTATCAGGAAAAACCAAAATGTTGATGCAAAAAAGAAGAGAGATGAGGACAACTAAAGAAGATGTGCCTTCCAAAGTGGAATATATAGAGCAATGCAAGACAGTACGAAAAAGTATCACTGAAGACGTAAGGAAATTCCACTGTGAACTAGTGAGGAAAGCAATTGAAAACAACCAAAGCCTAAAGATAGCAAAGGGACATCTCAGTAAGGGAAGAAAAGAAATTATGGCACTGAGAAAAGAAGGTGGTTCTGTAACAAGAAATAGAGGCGACATTTTGAAAAAAGTGAAAGATTTCTACTCCAAGTTATATGAAAGGGATTATACATGTACTCCAGGCATCACGAAGGGTACCAGTACCAGAGTTCTTCCAGTCCTCCCAGCAGAAGTTGCACATGCATTCAAGAACATGAAACGGGGAAAAGCTCCAGGAGAAGATGGAATTACTGTAGACATCATACAAGAAGCAAGTGGAGAAATCGAAATAGTACTCGCCCAAATTTTTACTCGATGTCTTAATGAAGGGAAGATTCTTGAGGATTGGAACAACGCTACAAAGATCCTGCTACATAAAAAAGGTGACATTGAGTATCTCAGGAACTACAGACCTATCGGCCTCCTATCAGTGGTTTATAAAATCTTCACAAAAGTTCTTTCACACCGCTTGAAGGTAACACCAGACATGGCTCAACTGAGAGAACAAGCTGGATTCAGGAGTGGCTACAGGACTATAGATCATATTCACGTACTGAGAGAACTAAACGAAAGAGCGAGGGAATATGAACTTCTATTGTGCATGGCTTTTATCGATTATGAAAAAGCCTTTGATTCGGTGAAATCATCAGCAGTTACAATGGCTCTGAAATCCTGCGGTATTGAAGATGCATACATTAATATTATTATTAACATCTACGAAAATGCAAGTGCAAAGATTCTTCTGTTTGAAAATACAACACACATAAAAATTGGAAAGGGAGTGAGACAAGGTGACACCATATCTCCAAAGCGTTTTAATGCCCCATTGAAAAATGTCTTTCAATCACTGAACTGGGAAAACAAAGGAATAAAGATTTATGGAGATTATCTAACCCACCTTCGTTTTGCTGACGACATAGTCATTGTCATTTTTGTAACTACCCCATCAGAGCTGCAGAGTATGATCCAGGAACTTGCTGACAAGAGTAAAGAAGTGGGATTAAAAATGAACTTTCAGAAGGCAAAAGTGATGTTCAATGCTTTTACAAGAAGTGAAGATTTATCGATTGATTGAGAAAAGCTGGAGATAACAGATGCGTACGTTTATCTTGGACAGCATATATCAAGTAAGGGTCACATTGATGAAGAAATTAATCGGCGTACAAAACTTGCCTGGAGAGCTTTTTAAAGAAACAGCATAATTTTCAAGAGCAATGTGTCATTATGTCTTAAAAGAAAAGTGTTTGATCAATGCATCCTTCCAGTGCTTACGTATGGTGCAGAGACATGGACCTTAACTAAAAGAGACATACAAAGGCTGCAGACAACTCAAAAAAGCATGGAGAGGTGCAGGCTTGGTGTAACCGGGAGAGATAAGAAGAGGAACTCGTGGATCAGAAAACGTACAAAAGTGGAAGACATCATGATCAGAGTTAAATCCCAGAAATGGCAATGGGCTAGACATACTGCCAGAAGGACATACCATCGATGGACAGCCGAAATTTTAGATTGGACTCCAAGGGACAGGAAAAGACCCAGAAGACCACATGGGCGATGGGTGGATGAAATTCGAATGTATGCGGGAGTGACATGGAGGAGACTGGCACAAGACAGACCGTTGTGTAGGAAACTTGGGGAGACCTTCGTCCATCAGTGGATCGATAATGGTTGACAATGATGATGATGATATGGTCCCTTGTTGGCAAACTGGGACCATCACTTCGTTTATTTTCCGAACACGCACCTTCACATTTCATTTCATTTCATTTTTATTTTTCATTTGTGACCATATACACTAATAGTAGTATTATAACAATAACAATATAACTACTGACAACTGGAGAGTACGAGGGAAAATCCCTGAATTGGCCTAACATAGCCCTCGGCACCCGTAATAAAGATCATACAAGTTAGGAACAGACGTAACGGGTTTTCTGATATCATATAAGTAAATTAGTAAGTAATAAACAGAAATTATAGAGAAAGGTAGCCAAGAGTAATTTAATATTATATAAGTAGAAATTTAGCCCAATTTCATTTTCCTCCCCTTTACCTGTCCCCCTTTTCCCTCATCAAACAGGAGCAAACAAATGAGAAATACAAAAGTAAATAAGTTGGACTTAAAACAGTTGGTCAAAAGAAAAAGAGATATACTATGGCAGATCTAGCTCTTCCCCATTAAATAGAGTTTTAGTTTTTTCTTAAAAAGGTTAATATTATTAATAGCAGTAAGATGGTAAGGAAAAGTATTTCATAATTTAGGACCAGAATAGTTTGTTATTTTTAAAATGTTCTGTATATGTAAATACTGGTAGTAATTTAAATCCATTTCATGTTGGATAAGTAGGAGTATGGGTATTAATTTTGATCAAGTCATGATAGGGGTTATATTTTATTCTTTTAAACATGATGTTTCTTAAATTATATTCATATAGTTTTTGTATAGTTAATATATTAAATGTATTTCGATGTGAAGTTGTTGTATATGTTAAATTGGAAGATTGATTAGTATTAATTTTTAAATACAATAACCTGATAAACTGATTTTGTAATTTTTGTAATTTAAGAATATTATATCGTGTTGTTTTCCCCCATGTCAAAATACAGTAAGTAAAATAAGTCTGAATGATGTAATAGTATAACGCCAGCATTAGTTTAGGGGTTAAATGTCTAATAGTGTGATTAATAACTCCGATGTTTCTCGAGATTTTAGTTGAAAGTAGATCTATATGTGTATTCCATTTCAAGTCATCACCCAAAGTGGTACCCAAGGGCGTGATAGAGTTGTAACAGTGATTCGTCAGAAGGGATGACGTGTTGCAGTCCTCCACTCTCCAGTTGGAATAGTCCGTTGCAAACTGCAGCGTAATATTTCGGTGCTTTGCACTCAACAATGGGACACGATGGAAACGTCGACTGTTATATCATTTTTATTCCACGGTACCACGGGTAGCCTTAGTGCACAAGCTTGAAGAGGCCATCTATCGTTATCTGCCCCGTGGTAGCCGTGTGACCCTTCGTAACAATGCGGGAGAGTCTACGCTCACCCCGAGGGTCGATTGCAAAGTTTATGACCACATTTCTCCTGTTGGTTGGAGGTTTTGCCTTATTTCACATTGTTTTGGTATACACATGCTCAGAGGCGTAACTAGGAATTTTGTGTCTAGGGCAAACCAAAATAATATATTGCGCCCCAATGTCTCTTTATATATATATATATGAGATATTTCTACTCCAAATTATATGAAAGGGATGATACATGTACTCCAGACATCATGAAAGGTACCAGTACCAGAGTTCTTCCAGTCCTTTCAGCAGAAGTTGCACATGCAATCAAGAACATGAAACGGGGAAAAGCTCCAGGAGAACATGGAATCACTGTAGACATCATACAAGAAGCAAGTGGAGAAATTGAAACAGTACTCGCCCAAGTTTTCACTCGATGCCTTAATGAAGGGAAGATTCCTGAGGATTGGAACAACGCTACAATGACCCTGCTACATAAAAAAGGTGACATTGAGGATCTCAGGAACTACAGACCTATCAGCCTCCTCTCAGTGGTTTATAAAATCTTCACTAAAGTTCTTTCACACCGCTTGAAGGTAACACTGGACATGGCTCAACCGAGAGAACAAGCTGGATTCAGGAGTGGCTACAGCACAATAGATCATATCCACGTACTGAGAGAACTAATTGAAGGTGCGAGGGAATATGAACTTCCATTGTGCATGGCTTTTAACGATTATGAAAAGGCCTTTGATTCAGTAAAACCATCAGCAGTTACAATGGCTTCGAAATCCTGCGGTATTGAAGATGCATACATTAATATTATTAATAACATCTATGAAAATGCAAGTGCAAAGATCAGGCTGTTTGAGTATACAGCACACATAAAAATTGGAAAGGGAGTGAGACAAGGTGACACCATATCTCCCATTCCCAAGCTCTTTAATGCCCCATTGGAAATTGTCTTTCAATCACTGAACTGGGAAAATAAAGGGATAAAGATTAATGGAGATTATCTAACTCACCTTCGTTTTGCTGATGACGTAGTCATTTTTGCAACTACCCCATCAGAGCTGCTGAGTATGATCCAAGAACTTGCTGACAAGAGTAAGGAAGTGGGATTAAAAATGAACTTTCAGAGGACAAAAGTGTTGTTCAATGCTTTTACAAGAAATGAAGATTTATCGATTGATGGAGAAAAGCTGGAGTTAACAGATGCGTACGTTTATCTTGGACAGCAGATATCAAGTGAGGATCACATTGATGAAGAAATTAATTGGCGCATAAAACTTGCTGCAGAGCTTTCGGAAGAAACAGTATAATTTTCAAGAGCAATATGCCATTACGTCTTAAAAGAAAAGTGTTTGATCAATGCATCCTTCCAGTGCTTACGTATGGTGCAGAGACGTGGAACTTAACTAAAAGAGACATACAAAAGCTGCAGACAACTCAAAGATTTCATGGAGAGGTGCATGCTTGGTGTAACCAGGAGAGATAAGAAGAGGAACTCGTGGATCAGAAAAATGACAAGAGTGGAAGACATCACGATCAGAGTAAAATCCCTGAAATGTCAATAATCTGGACATACTGCCAGAAGAACAGACCATCGATGGACAGTCGAAATTTTTGATTGAATTCCAAGGGACAGGAAAAGACCCAGAAGAAGACCACATGGGAGATGGGTGGATGCAATTCGAAAGTACGCGGGAGTAACATGGAGGAGACTGCCACAAGACAGACCGGTGTGGAAGAATCTTGAAGAGACCTTCGTCCAGCAGTGGATTGATAATTTTTGACAATGATGATGATATACTGTATATACACAGTGTGGCAAAGAATTTTTAAGACTGGGTATGTAAAATGAAATAGAAACAAGAAATTATAATTTGTCTTGGTTTGTTATTCAAAATAAGTCCCTCCGGTTTCAATACACTTGTCACAGCGATTTAATAATGATTCGAATGCCTGTTCCAGTTCACTTTGCGAAATTGTCTCCAAAGCATGCGTCGAAGCTGTTTGTATGGTCAAAATATCATCCAACTAACACCCTTTTAACATCATTTTAAGTTTTGGGAATAAAGAAAAGTCGCAGGGTGCTAAATCAGGTGAATACGGTGGATTATTCAATACACAGTTGTTATTTTTCGCCAAAAATCTACGAACAAGAAGTGTGGTGTGACTGGGTGCATTATCGTGCCACAAACACCAACTGTTTTCATCCCGATATTCTGGACGAATGCGACAAATTCGGCCCATCAAACGCCTCAAAACATGTACATAAAACTCACCAGTATATGTTTGTCCACTTGAAACAAATTCTTTGTGGATTTGTTTACTATCGAAGAATTTAATGAACATTGTTTTGATTTTCGATGTAACTTTTCTTGTTTTTTTGGCTCGTGGTGAGTTTTTTGACTTCCATTCCGCACTCTGTCGCTTTGTTTTAGGATCATATTGAAAACACCATGTTTCATCACCTGTAACAATCGATTTTAAGAAGTTTGGATCATGTTCAGCGGCTGAAATGATGTCTCTGCAATGTGCACTTCTCCTTGATTTTTGTTCATTGGTTAACGTGTGTGGAACAAATTTAGCACAGACTTTTGTTTTGCCTAAATCTTCTTGCAAGATGGTTCGAATCGTTTCTTTGTTGATGTTTAAAGACTCTTCCATCATTCTTAGTGACGCACATCGATTGTTTGCTACGAAATCACGCACTTTTTCAATAATCTCAGGTGTCCTAGATGAACTTGGTCTTTCGGTATGCTTATCATCTTCTAGCGTATCTCTTCCGTCCAAAAAACGTTTGTGCCACAGGAAAACATTTGATCTACTTAAACAAAACTCACCATAAACTTGTTTCATCATTTGGTACGTTTCCGAGGCACTTTTACCAAGTTTTGCGTTAAATTTAATAACAGCCCTTTGTTCCATCTTAATAATTCAACATGAAAAAAATTTTACTTCTCTAATGAACGGCAGTTTCGTTTGAGTTACTTTAACAACTGCGCAGTACTTTTGCCAGAAAGCAAGCAGATGGTCACGGTTTATAACGCATTCGCGATTACACTGGTGGCGCCACCGTAGGCTGAAATCTAGCGCCAGTCTTAAAAATTCTTTGACGCACTGTGAATATATATTAGGGTGGGCCTTATGTAGCCTTAAAAAAATTAATTTGTTTTCTCCCAACCCATAAATGTGTTCAGTATATAAAAAGATAATTTGCTGAATTTGTTATGAATATCAAGATATTTTTAGGGGTCGCTACCACCCTTACAGTTAGAGATGGGTAAGAGATGGAGTTAGTACGATGAAATAGCACGAAATGGAGTTTCATAAAATTTTAAGGGTTAAAAACACAGATATAAAACATAGTATGTGTTTTGGTTAATAATATACATTTGGCTTATAATACAAACCTACTGCATTAACTAATAACATAAACCCCAAAAAACAGTAGTAATTCATTACTTAAATTCAACACCAAGAAGTCCCAGACTTCATTCCTGTGTTTGTTGCTGTTGTATCAAAGCTGAATACACTTCATGTTATCACAAATTCTCCACTTTCCCGAAGTATCATACACGGCCGATGCAATTATTTCTCCTTTTGCTGACAATAATTTTGGTACCCCTAGTAACTGATCCACACCATCTCCAGATATTAAAATGGTAAGACTGTCAACAGTTTCGGTTCCAACTGTATCTTCAAGCAATACTTTGACGATGTTTTGTTTATTCACGGATAATTGAATTTACATTGCAAAGAAATGGATCTAGTCCAAGATTTCATATTGTAGGTGCCCGGATTAAAGCTGCCTGTCGATTGCTTACCTTTGCAGCATCAAGGCTAGCAGATAAATTACTGTCCAGTATTTATTTTCTTCCTCTTTTAGTGGGGTTCTCTCCTGAACTGGAAGGCTCTTCAGAAACAGTAAAAGGACATTCCTTTTCTTTAGAATCCGAATCATGTGAAGAAAAAAGAGTAACCTTTTCCTCCCTGGATCTTACCTCTTCATATTCCATTTGTTTTCTCTTTCTGAAATGTTCTCTTTTTTGAAAATTCTCTTCTTTTTTTGCTATCACCAGGTCGACGCTTCTTAATTTCCCTCCTCGTCCTTTCTCTCGTTGAGCCATAAGAAATAATTTTTCTTCAATCGTGTTCATTTCTAAAGCTTTACCGTGTGCTATATCAAAAAGATCTTCCAACCTTTCTTTCCAAAGATGTTCTTTATTAATCAAAGCATCTCAATACTTGGCTTTATTTTCTTTATTCTTTTTCAGCCCTCGCCATTCTTTAAAAAAAATTTCAACTTCCTCAACAATATGAACTTTTCGTTTAGTAGGAATTCGATCCTTTTCCCACGTCTCTAAAATATGACATGCAGTTGATTCCAGAGATTTCCAAACAGTTAGTTTCAAATCAAGTTTATGATGAAAAAATAATGCCGTTACCTCACTAATGGGTACAAGCTTCGAAGGATGATGAAATTGGCCAATTAACCATATTTCTGTATCTCTTCTAGTAGAAATTGAACTTTTATAAGTTTTATTTGTGTTTGATGGCATTTAATATTATGTTGCAAATTGCTAGAATTGCAAAAACGTTCCTACTAGAGCTCTGAAAAATACATCTACTCTGTGCAACAGTCA
This sequence comes from Macrothele yani, assembly GCA_039090855.1. NCBI lineage: Eukaryota > Metazoa > Arthropoda > Arachnida > Araneae > Macrothelidae > Macrothele > Macrothele yani. The sequence goes on from CM077005.1 coordinate 7,596,759, forward strand.
GCCACTAACTGACTCAATTGGATTTGCATCTGCGCCACCTGGTGGTTTGACTGCAGCGCTACCTTGTGGTCGCCTAGCGCAACATATTTTTGACTATATTACCAGCTGGTCGGAGACTACAGTGCCTTCTGGGGTGCAATATAATTACCACACACATTCATGTAATGAGTAATACAGTAATACTTTCGACCCTGGTAGCGACCTCTAAACCTAATCCGATTTGAAAATAAAATTAACTGATTTATTTTCTCACGTGATGAAACATTTTGAACAGTTGGGAGAAACGAAATTCTAAACTTCAAAAATAAAGCCCACCCTAAAATATATATATATATACAAAACAAAATTGCTGCCCCAGTGGTACAGTGATCTAAGCGTTCTTGACCATCCATTCGAGATGAGATTGGACTGGGTTAAAATCGCTGGAGGTATGGATGTTGTTTATCTTACAGCACTGACTCCCTCCCTCCCCTGGAACCAGTCGCTCTAAATTAGCCCATCGGGTTGCTTACGGTGGTCGTTAATTTTTAATTCCCCTAAAAATAAAAAAAGTCACATTCCAATGCTATCACTATGTGTGAGGCACAAGCACACTGTGCATACTGTGATTGTTTGTAGAGCTTTTCCCAACTGCGTCAAAATTTGGTCATTCGGTATCACATCAAATTGACCGAATGCAGCTGGCAGTCGTGGCTCGTAGTAGAAGTAGTAATGACCGAATAGCCCCCGGAGAACATTCAATAATTTGAATGACATCCTTACCTTGCAACGTACATATAATTGAGCCGACATTTCTGAATGTGAGCAGCTAGCGTCCCCAGAGCATTTTGGAAAAGAAATGCGAATTTTAAACTGCCGAGTTTACCGAAACTGACAAAGCATTGGTAAGCAAAGTCAGTCAGTGGAGAAATATCAAAGTATGGCGCGAAAAAATTCTATCAGTAACTGGAGTAAAAGTTTCGGTGTCGATTTTAATCTGATTGTAAGCAGTGATTTTTGCGCCCTCTCTTGAACTGCACCTAGCCAGCCTGCCCTGCCTGCCTCGCACTAGTTACGCCTCTGCATATGCTACTGTCTCACGTAAAATTCCCAGCAGTTCAGAAGCTGCGGTGAATGAACAACTCGCCTTCCCCGCAGCTACTATCTGCCCACAGTGAAACTCACTTACGTCGCTACCTTTACCCATGATTACTTTTCCATGACTGGTTTCAAATGTGTTGAGACCTGCTGTATTTATAGGCATTGCCAGTTTGAGAGTGCCATGTGACTGGTTTCTAATGCGTTGTGATCAGTTTTATTTATAGGCATTGCCAGTTGGAGCGTCCCATGTGACTGGTTTCAAATGCGTTGAGACCTGCTCTATTTATAGGCATTGCCAGTTTGGGCGTGACATGTGACTGGTTTCCAATGCGTTGAGACCTGCACTATTTATAAGCATTGCCAGTTTGAGCGTTACGTGTGACTGGTTTCCAATGCGTTGAGACCTTCTCTATTTATAGGCATTGCCAGTTTGAGCGTTACGTGTGAATGGTTTCCAATGCGTTGAGACCTTCTCTATTTATAGGCATTGCCAGTTTGAGCTTTACGTGTGACTGGTTTCCAATGCGTTGAGACCTGCTCTATTTATAGGCATTGCCAGTTTGAGCGTGCCATGTGACTGGCTTCCAATGCGTTGGGACCAGCTTTATTTATCGGCATTGCAAGTTTGAGCGTCACGTGTGAATGGTTTCCAATGCTTTGAGACCTGCTCCATTTATAGACACTTCAAGTTTCAGCGCCACACGCACTGTGAAAAGTAAGTGGTGTGAAGTCACCGAACATTTCTGAAAATAACGTGCAGCAAAGTTGCCAATATAGGCGTTCGTTTTTGCTTTTTTTACAGAAATTTTCGTTTTTAAAAATGCCCGTTTATTTAAACTTTCGTATTTTTACAGATTTTTCATAGCCGTTAATTTCAGAAAATTCGTTTCAGGTTTTTCCGTATTTAAACTGAAATTTCGCAAAATCGGAGACGTTATTATTCAGCCCTTACCCAGGTTATCCTTTTACGGTAGTCATGTTCGAAACCCTGTGGTCTGGGTTAGTTCAACAGACAACGCACTCCTTTAACGAATGAGTCACGAAAACTCGAGGATTAGAAACACATTCACCATAAAACAAACGGCGCGACGATGAAATTTTTTTGTCATTAATGAGAGTGATTTAGTTATATTATTTTCTGTTGGAGCTTATTATTAGGGTGAATCGAAAGTCTTGCAATATTTGAATAACTTCATGTCTTCAAACGTACCTATACGACGAAAGCTCACTATCATTCCGAGTATAGGCCGTCGTGTTGCACCGTTTTTAGCCATCTGTCTGCCAGTTCTTCAATTCCGCTGCGGTGCCAGTTCTTGTTCTTCGAGGCGAAGATCTCCTTCACTCAGCTGTCACTTCCTCCTGGTTATTGAAGTGCCGTCCGCGAGGGAAGTGGGCCATTGACCGGAACAAGTAATAATCCGACGGGGCAAGATCCGGACTGTGGCATCAGTTCGATGCACTCAAGTTCCTGGAGTTTTCGAACCCTGGTCGTTCGGGCGATATGAGGCTGAGCATTGTCCTGCTCTTTTTTTTTTTTTTTTTTTTTTTATTGGAGGTTTAACGACCACCGTGAGCAACTCAATGGGCTATAAGCAGTCGCCCGTCCCTAATTTAGGGTCACTGGTTCCAGGGAAGGGAGAGAGCCAGTGCCGTAAGACAAACACAACATCCATGCCTGACCGGGATTCGAACCCGGACCCCTTACGGACGAATGATCAGAGGCCAACGCCTTAGACCACTGCGCCACCGGGGCGGCGTCCTGCTCTAGGAGAAAGCGCTTTCTGTTTACCAGCGCCAGATACTTCTCCTCCCAAACGGCATACATACGCTCCAGCTGTTCAGAGTAGAGGTTGGCGTTGATGGTCCGACCGTCTGGAACAAATTCGTAATGGATTTGCCCCTCGAAATTCCACAAGACGGCCTACCTGGCCTTTGCTGATCGTTGAGGTTTCCATCACCTGAGCGAAATATTTTGAACCATCTGGTTGCGGTGCTGTGGTCCATGGAACATTTACCTTTCGTATGAGAAATGTTTTGTGTTGCTTGCGCAGCATTTGGCTGATTTTAAAATCGTTAAACAAAAGTTCCCTAATTAGCCGGTTGTGGCTGTTCATCTTTTAGGCGTCCCAACCACAAACAGAACGACGACATGCAATGCTGTTTACAACAACGACTACCAATTTATATCCCTTTCGACCGACTGCAGTGCGCGACTTGAACAACTTTGAACACGTGACATACCCGACGCAGCACATGCGTTTATGCAAATATTGCAAAAGTTTCGACTCATCTTATTATTTTCTGAATAGGTTTGTAATGCATTTCTTTTCTGTACCAGGACTTTTCACAAATTAAACATTTTTCATCGTGATTTTTCGAAACAACAAAATGCTTTGCAACTTGATCTTTTTAATTTTACAATGACTTTTAATTGTCTTTAAAAAAAGGGAAATGTACTTTTTTATAGTATTATTTCATAAAACTCCGCAATATAAAATTCACCCTTGATAGCTATAATGGCTTTTGTTTGTCTTAAGGAATCCAAAAACTGATACATAGGCATGGTATAATCACCTGTACAATAAGTTAATTACCCGGTGTCTTACATGTATAATAAATAGCTACTGCACAAAATCGGGGAGAGGAGAAGATATATCCTGTGCGACAATAAACAAAATTCATGCGATGTGCAAATACCCGATCTCACTACGTAACTTCAAAATCAGTTCCTTTGACAGACGATTGAAATTAAAAAGTAAATCAAACCTCAAGTATTCTCACCAATCGCACCTATTACCGGTTATTTCTTGTCATGCGGGTACGGGAAAAGTGAGAACTGTGTCTTTCCGTCAATATAAGAAAAGAATTGCGAAAAGGTTTCTGAAAATTCAGAATTTTTTTTTCACGAAAAAATTCATTTTTAAAGTTCATTTGAATTTCACGAATTTTTTCGTGAAATTCAGGTCATTTCACGGAAAAGGTTGTATCTGAAATATGCTTCGTTAATTCAAGAAAGGAATGACAGAAAGTGGCACGCGAATTTCAGAATTTTTTTACACTGCGTGATTGGACTCCATACTTCTACTTTGCATAGTGTTATTGGGGTATATATAAACATTTTCCGATTCAGTATGTTTTTCCTTTGCCAAAAGTAACCGCAGTCAGTTAATTACTATATGCTTTCTTGACTGCTAAGTGAAACGGTTTCACCCTTCTGGGCTGCTGAAAGAGTGAAGCAGAGTCCACTGTTGCCATACGGAATCACAAGGATACAAAAATTAGAAAATTTATTTTCTTTCTGCAGATAACAATATAACCATTTCCATAAAAAAAATATCCGCCGTTATGAATCCGAACATATTGAACAATGACGTACGCATATGCACAAAAAAAAAGGTTCATCCTATTTTTCTGCACACGTTAACTTTACATTTAAACCAATCTCAATAATGCAGTCTTGCTGATTTGGGTCGACGTTCAACTTGAAGAAGCCTTTTGAACGCTGTTCCCCGGAGGTTCTCTTTTCTTAGTTCCCGACAGCAAACAATCGATTGACTTAGCTTTACAAGGAAAGTCTTGCTTTCAATGCTTTGTCATATTTTTTTATGCAAATGTTTTTATTTGGCTCTCTACTCGACTGCTGACTGAATCACGCAAAACCATTACTTTGAATAGAAAGTATTTCGCTTCTTTCGTCTCTTTCCTTCATTCTTTGTCAATGTTCGAATAGAAATTATTACTTTGGTCGAAGAATGAATACAAATGTGTTATTCCTTTTAAACAGATGAGGATAAACTGATGGGCCAGAATCAGTTACGGATAATGATTTTGGTCAGCTCATATCCCAGTGTCTTTCTTGTTTGGTTCCGTTGCCGGTGAATACTTTTTGTATTTTACAGTATTTCTGTAAAACCAAACTCTGTGAACTGATAAAACTCAACGTTCGTAAACGCTTTTAATAAATATTTCACTCGTGTTTAAAATGACCAACCAATTCCGCTCTAAAGGGTCATTCATAAGACACTGATAAAACTATAAACCTAGTAGAGCATACAAATTGGTTCAAGGAAATTCAAATCATTGTAAGTGGGAGCATTAGTGGACATTATCTATCTATTTATGTAAATAAATATGTAAATATAACTTTTTAACCAAACATTATGTTGCTGCTGATTAAATGTCAGATTTTACAGATTCGTGCATTTGGCAGGTGTTTCAGAGATTTACGTTACGGGCGATGGGACTTATGAAAAGTAAATTTAGTAAAGCATTGGTCATTTTGACAGTGGTATCAGTTCCAAGGAAATTGAGCAAGAGTGAAGAGGATGGTGGATCGGAGCAAAATTCGTAAAAAATTCTTGTATGAGTTCAATCTTGGACAGCGTGCACCCGAAGCAGCTGGCAACATCAGTGCAGCAAACGGAAAATTCACTCTCAGAAAATGCAAGAAACAAAGTTGGTTTGCGGAATTCTGGTTGGGCCATATGAAACTCGAAATTGAACCACGCGGTAGACCAGAAGGAGCTATCGATGATGCATACTTGGAGCCCTTGACTGAATCCAATCCCCGTCAAACGGTATCAGAACTTGGCGAGAAACTCGAAGTACAGTATGTTATCTGGGAGACGCGGATTCGAGTCCCGCTCCAGGACGATGAAATTTTCATGTTTTCGGATATTATCTGACTTACCATCCTTGTCACATTTACACCAAAAATCGGATTGTCATCTTCCAAATCTGTATTATATGGTATAATCCCGTATTCCTTTCAAGAACTGCTACATCTCCTGGTGACGAGTTTTGGCGGGCAGTTTCAAATGCGACATATTGCTGCCGCTGCAGCGTTGAGAACTCGGAGAATATCTGTAATCAGATATATTGCTGCATCTCTAGGACTCGACTTTGAACAAACAGTCAGAAACTCCTAGATAACCAAGTGGTCTGAAGAGTAGGTATTTGAGTTATCGTCCTAGTTGGATCTAAGTTCGGGCCTCGAATGAGGCACCTGGCATTTGCTCCTCTTCGGGCTCCGGTTGTTTTCCTACCTTGGAACATGTGTCCCCAAATTAGCGACGGAAGACTGCTTATGAACTTAAGAGTTGCTCAAAGTGTTCGTTAGGCCCCGTTGTAAACGAATAAGGAAACGCATTGGTGCATCATCCAGGTTCAAACTTTTAGAGATACTCAGTAATGTAAGGTATTGATACATCATCATTCAGATTGAAAATTTGAAAGAGAGACTGAAATACAACATATAGCTGCATCTTCCTTTCTCGCTATGTTTAAGCACCTTGGAACCTACGCAATTCTATCATCAATACTAGATGATAGAATTGCGTAGCGAATTCTATCATCTAGTATTGATCCTACTGCGTTCAACTTCCTAAAAAACATGGATAATGTGTTCTTCGCTATGTGAAGCTAGTGGCCCTGAATTACAGACATATAATTTTTTTCTATGCGTCAGGTGCACATTCTGTCGTCAACTGAAAACGAAATACAAAGTGAATCCCGTTAGCAGTTGTGAAGGATGCGACCGGTGAGCCTAGAGACCTGTTATTCACTGTCCAGTGACGGTAGTTATGTTTCATATTCTTTTTCATTTTTCTTTAAATCTACAGCGTCGTGACAAATTGTACCCAAATTTAGCTTACTTTGAACTCCATTAATGATTAACAAGTTAGTAAAACCATGCAATGCATTGATTATGATACGCTTTCCAACATACCAGGAATTATTACTCAAGTTATGAGGATAATGGCTGTGGAATAAATCTCGCTCCTGTGTCCTCACCTTTGACCCCATTTCTCCCATTTTCAATAGGGTTCTTCCCCAGTGGCTCCCTACCACACACTAAAATTTCATCGAAATCGAACCATTTTTACGCAAGTTATGACGCATAAGGGCAATGGAACAATTCCTGCTCTTATGTTCTGCCTGACCTTTGACCCCATTTCGCCCATTTTCAATAGGGTTTGTGCCCAGGTGGTGCCCTACCACATACTAAAATTTCATCGAAATCGAACTATATTTACGCAAGATATGACGCATAAGGGCAATTGAATGGATCCTGCTCTTATGGCGTGACCTTTGACCCCACTTCACCCATTTTCAATAGGGTTTGTTCCCTGGTGGTCCCCTACCACATACTAAAATTTCATCGAAATGGAACCATTTTTACGTGAGTTATCGTGTCGACAGGCAGACAGACGGACGGACGGACGGACGGACGGACAGACGGACGGAAAAAGCTGGAGCATATACGCTTCTTCAACCTACGGTTGGAAAGCGTAAAAAATGGACTTTTATATTTACTTCACCAATAATTGTGCTTTGTGTCTTGCTTTTTCTTTTTTTTTTACATAAACCATTGAAATGCAAATTGAAAGGCTATAAGTTTTTTCAAAATTCTTTCGAAGCGACTCCTAAAATCTGAAAAATATCCTCAGACCCTTACCGCACTATTGCATGTGGGAAAAATAGCAACTTTAGAACATCATTATCTCTGCTGGAGTGGGCAGGGAAACCACATTTCTGTAAGATTTCGAGATAAAAATGGAACGCCAGCGGAATTCGTAACTGGATCCGAACTTTGAACAGAGCACAATTTGATGCAATACCTAACTCTTGACTTCCACATGAATGAAGAGCGAAGAAATAAAGAAAAATAAAATTGCATGTGAGCTTGCGAAAAGGAGAAGGCATACGAAATGCGACACACACACACCGAAGAGGCAAATCGTTATGACCACAGGCTTAATACGATGGTCGTCCTCCACGTGTTCCCACAACAGCTCTTACCCTGCAAGGCGTGAACTAAACCATTGGTTTCCAACCCCAATTTTTTTTATTGCATTCTGCTTTGGTTTTTGCATTTTTCCCCATTTGGTCTTTTGCATTCGCGGACCGGCAAAACTTTGGGGAAACTTTCTCGGACCGGCGTTGCCGAAACAAAACCTTTTTGGCTATTTTCGAGCATTTAATCCAGTAATGTTCCGTATTATAATGACCACTGCCTACAATCCATATTTTATATACCAGATTATTCCATGTCACCTACTTACAACTAATATAATTTAATCTGTTAATATTCTTTAATAATTAATAAGTTATATCTATAATCAATTTATCACAATATTCTTCTTATCGTTAATGTAATGTTTTCTGGGATCAATGCGATGTATGTTGCTGTTGCTTCGCGACAATCTTTTCGAGCCGTGGTTCCATTGTCTTCTCTGAGACTTGGATATTCTTTCCACACAACACCCCAAAACTGAGTCACATATATACACTATACTGACAAAAGTCACCGGTCACATAGCAGAGAAACACAACATAGCATTTATTGGCATACATTAGTACAGTGTCGATCTACTTTGGCCTTAATGCATGCGCTGACCCTTCGAGACATGCATTCGACAAGGTTTTGTAACACAGCGATAGGTATGTGCTTCCATTCAGTACGTAATGCTGTAGCTAACTGTTGCTTAGTTCAAGATTTTGGTTCCAAACTTCTTATGCGGCGCTCTAATTCATCCCATAGGTGCTCCATGGGAATAAGATCAGGGCTCTGTGCTGGCCAATTCACACACGATACGGAATTATCGTCAAACCACGCCTTAACAGTCCTTGCTACATGGCTCGGTGCATTATCCTGCTGGTACCAACAAGACTCGGTTCCATAGCCACAGAGTTGGTAGGACATAATTGTCCAGAATATCGAGGTAGACGTGCTGCTTAACAAGTTTGTCCACGATAACCAATGGGCTGGGACCATACCACGAAAAACACCCCCACACGAGTACAGCTCAAAACGTGACCGTAGGAACAGTACACTGTGGTAAATAGCGTTTCCAGGCTACCGCCATACCCACACACGGCCATCAGACTGATGGATCGTATATCTGGATTCATCAGTCCATAGCACCCGTTTCCATTGATCTACGGTCCACGATAAATGTTCTTTACACCATGTTAAAGGACGAGTAGCATCCCGACTGGAAATGAAAGGCTTATGAGCAGCCGCACGATCACGGTAACCCATGGAATGAAGTGTTCTGCGAATGGTACGTATACATAACGAGGTTGCAGCAATTTTACTCACATGTACACTGAGATCTAGTGCAGTACTCCGTCGGTTACCTGTAACGGCTCTCCTGATGCTTCGACGTCCTCTATCACTCATTTTCTTTGGTGTTCCGGTACCTTCTGCTGCTTCAGGCAGGCCATTTGTCTACCACGTATTCAGTACATCCAAAACAGTTGACTTGGGTATGTTTAAACGCCTCTCGGTTTCTGTTATGGACAATCCACTAATGTAACACCCAACAATCTTTCCTTTCTCAAAATCAGTTCTCTGCTGCCGCGACATTTTCACTCACCCTCACAGTGCGATATTATCACGGTCAGATGCAGGCTTGTTTTTATACTGTTTGTAGCTGTACCGCGCATCTTAACAACGCAGTGGATCCGTTCATTTGCTTTTGAAGGTGTGTCCGGTGACTTTTGTCAATGTAGTGTATACCAGACTGAGTTTAGACTGAACTGAATCTGAATATCGATACCAGACTGGCATCAGAAAGACGTTCAACACAGCTTTCTTTTTCCTAGTGAGTTAATCTGCAGGAGTTCAGATATTTAGTGCAGAGATTAGCGACCCAAGTTTCTTTAATTTTCCGCGACAAGTGCTCAAAAAATTTAGATCTACGTTTTCTCTCACTTTGACTGTTTTGCGATTTAAAAGAAAAATAAATGCATTTGCTTCTCGAGGACGGGCGGTTGGAAAACACTGGACTAGACGACATTTTCTAAAGTTGTCATGTATCTGGTAGCAACACGTTACCAGCAGATCCTTTAACTCTTGTAACTTACGTGGTTCTGCCGCCGCAGGTGAGATTTTCTGTTCCAACGCAAACCACAGACGCTCGATTGTATTGACGTCTGGGGAATTTGGAGGTCTGGAAGACTTCTTCGTGTTCCGCGAAGCATTCTCGAACAATCCAGCGAAGACACTAGTAGAGGAGAACAACATTGCCATGAAAGGATGTACCTGCTCTGCAGTGATGTACACTGAAGAGCAATTGAATTTGAGACAGCTGGCGTTATGCAAATATGGCGCTATGGGCGGCACTGTAAACGAAAGCGACATGGCGTATGCAGTGATCCGACAATATAAGGAGTGATGCGACGGGAATCAGTACGAGTCGGACGCAGTATGGGTAAGACGAAGGATCTAAGCGCATTTGATCGTGGGCAAAGTTTCGGGGCCCGACGAATGGGTCACTCTCTCTCGGAAGTCGTACAGGCACTGGGAATTTCACGAGCCACTGTGTCACGGGTGCACCGTGAGTACATCGAATCCGGTAAACCCATCCATGCAAGGACCAACTGCTGTGGACAACAGCGTGTGTGGATGACCGGGGACATCGCCGGCTAGCTCGCATTGTAACAGCGGATAGACGGGCCACACTGCCAGAAATCACTCGGCAGTTTAACGCTGGTGCCCAAAAACTTATAAGCAGCCACACCATCCAGAACCATTTCCTCGCTATGGGGTACAGAGGCCATCGTCCCACGAGGGTACCGCTGCTGACCGCATATCACAGGGTGCAAAGATTAGCATGGGCGTGGGAACATCGCCACTGGACCCTACACAGGTGGGAAAATGTTGCCTGGTCTGATGAGTCGAGGTTCACGCTGGTACATGCGGATGGCAGGATGCGAGTACCGTGCAAACTACATGAAGCGATGGATGCCAGCAGGGAACTCTTCAAGCTGGTGGGGGTGGCATTCTCGTCTGGGGACCGTTTACGTGGACTGAAATAGGACTCATGGTACGTGTGACATCGTCTCTCACACGTCAACGTTACCGGAATATCCTGGACGACCATTTGCTCCCGTTTCTGCATCTTCAACATTCCACTGAGGACCTCATTCAGCAACAATACAATGCCTCGTGCCATCGCTCCCGAATTGTATCCGAATGGTTGGATGAACACTCCACCAACGTGACCTTGCTTCCTTGTCCAGCTAGGTCACCTGACCTTAATCTCAATGAGCAAATCTGGGATGCCATCGAGAGAGATGTTCAAGGCTCTGACCCCTCTCCATTAAATCTCCGTGAACTGTGGGAGCTTGGTCAGGAGTCGCCGATCCGTATGGCTTCCCAACGCTTCCGGTGTCTTGTCGAGTCCATGCCAAGACGAATCGCCGTCGTCATCAGGGCGAAAGGTGGTGCTACACGTTACTAGACAGTTATCTCTAATTCAATTGCTCTTCAGTGTATAGATAGGAGGATGACATCTTAGTATTTTGCGTATGAATGACTGGACTCATGTTTTGCAAGCAGAACAGGAGAGTCGTTACAGATTAGCTGTAACTACTCTCCTGAGGCTTCGACGTCCTCTATCACTCATTCTCTTTGGTCTGCCGCGTTTTGCTGCTTCAGGCACGCCATGTGTCTTCCACTTATTCAGTACATTTCAGTAACAGTTGACTTGGGTATGTATAAACGACTATCGGTTTCTCTTATGGACAACTCACTAATATAACACCCAAATATCTTTCCTTTCTGAAAGTCAGTTCTCTCCCGCCGCGACATTTTAACTCAACCTCACAGTGCGATACGATCGCGGTCAGCTGCGGGCTGGTTTTTACGTATACCCTTTGTAGCTGTACCGGGCATGTTAACATCGCAACGGATCCGTTCATTTGCTTTAGAAGGGTGTCCGGTGACTTTTGCCAATATATATATATATATATATATATATATATATATATATATTAACAGACTAGGTGTAACCAGGAGAGATAAGAAGAGGAACTCGTGGATCCGAAAAATGACAAGAGTGGAAGACATCATGATTAGAGTTAAATCCCTGAAATGGCAATGGGCTGGACATACTGCCAGAAGGACAGATCATCGATGGACAGCCGAAATTTTAGATTGGATTCCAAGGGACAGGAAAAGACCCAGAAGAAAACCACATGGGAGATGGGTGGATGAAATTCGAAAGTATGCGGGAGTAACATGGAGGAGACTGGCACAAGACAGACCGTTGTGGAGGAAACTTGGGGAGACCTTCGTCCAGCAGTTGAGTGATAATGGTTGACGATGATGATGATGATGATATATATATATATATACAGTGTATTAGGTGTATGTAAAAGTTTCCGCCGTCGCCGCTAGCGGTCTAACCGGCCAGCTACCCGTGCTGTCAGTTCGTACAGGAAGCCAAGCATGGCGGTCGATAAAGTTAATTTGCTTCATTTGCAGCACTGTTTATTATTCATGTTTAATTTAGGTAATGTGCGAGTGAAGCATGCGGATCAATATGTCAGGCGTATGTCGAAACGGTTATGTGTGAGCGGACGTGTCGAGAATGGTTTTCCAGGTTTAAGAAAAGTGATCTAAGATTGGAAGTCAAGCTACGTGCAGGTAGACCGCAGGAACTCGCAGACGAGGAGCTGTAATATCTGTTGCAAGATGATGCTAGACAATTGACCACGCAACTGGCGAAACGTTTGAAAGTGGCTCAATCGACGGTGGTACGGCGTCTAAAGATCCAGAAGATTAGTAAGTAGGTTCCGCATACTTTAACGGAGCGTAATATTGGTCAACGATTGGGTATCTCCATGTAGTTCCTGAAGAGGTTACAAGGGAAGAATTTCTTGTGGAAGGTTGTCACCGGCGATTAAAAATGGGTCTACTGCGACAGCAACGTACGCAAGCGATCCTGGTTTGACCCAGGCCAGTCATCAGCAACCACTGGAAAACTGGATATCCACGGGAAAGACAGGATATCCATGTGTGTGTGGTGGGATATGCATGTACTTCGAACTGTTGAAGCCGGGCGAAACAATCACTGCACAACGATATAGCGATTAGTTGATTAAACTGAACGCCGCAATCGAGCAAAAACGCCCATGGACAGGCAAAGGGCGCAGCCCAGTTATCCTGTTACACGATAACGCCAGACCACATGTCGGTGCCACTACGAAATCAACTCTGGAACAGTTACACTGAGAGGTTTTACCGCTCCCAGCTTACTGTTTCGCTCTATGCAACATTCCCTAGCCCAACAGCGGTTCACCACAGTTCCAGAGGTGGAAAATTTCGTCACTGCGTTCTTCAGCACAAAACCCGAGTCTTTCTATCACAGGGGCATTCATTTGTTGCCTGAAAAATGGCAAAATGTCATTGATGCTAACGGCCAATATTTCGTTCAATAAATATGCACTGGTTTCCTGATTGTTCCTGTCTTCTTTCTCCTCAAAACGGCGAAAACCTTTGCATACCCCTAATATATATATAAATGCACCTAACGAGTTCAATAAAATAACAATCCCATAGAACAATAAATATAACGAAAAATCTGTAAATCTCTGAATTGCAATAAAACATCTCGCACTGTTTACGAAACGCTGATCAAGTTCAGGAGTTCGGGAAAATTGTTTATTAATAACTGGTCTTTAAACATCGTCAAACAAAAAAAATATTAGCAAGTATCATTTTTGTTGTTCTTAGAGCACATACCCAAAGGCTGTAAAGGACAGAACGTAAGATATAGAAACAAAAGTGCACATAACTAAAGGCAAAATAAAATGCAGAACATAAAATACAGAAGCTATCTGTCACTGCAAAAAATCCTGCTCGCAAAAGAAAAATGATAATAAAATGCCGTCGAACAATTTCTTGTTAATCATTTGTTTGCATTATAAATGAAAAGCAAAATCATTTATTTTAATAACAATATTCCTCCCCGGTTAATCATCTATTCGGTACTTTGATTAATCATCGGGTGCATTCTTCTTGAGATTTCGTTTACTGATAATTCATTTTTAATCACCTAAGAATCAGAAGTAAGCGTTTAATTAAAAGTACATTTTCGACTATTTCAATTTTCAAAATACATTTAGCTTTCAGATTTTTTCAATTTATTATGCAATTTCCAAAACCATTTAAAGTTTTAAACTTCATTCTCCGTATTCGAGGTTTAAATACCTTTGTTATTTAAACACCGAATACGGAGAATGAAGTTTAAAACTTTCGTTTTGTTTTTGAGGATGTAGTGGACGTGCTTACAGTCTTTCATCCGACTTCATGACGTCACGGAAGGCAGTATTGATATTCGGAAAGCGTTTGGTATGTTAATATAACGCCTGGATGTTGGCATGGATCATTAGGATTCTATTATTATTTAGAAATACGAAAACGACGAGAAAGCTACTTATCTGTTGTGGTACTTACGCATGTTTGTTCTGTAAGTCGGACAGCATTGACGGGGAAGACTGAGAAACGTGAAACACCAAGCAGCATTTGCAATTTTACCGAAAGGAGAAATTGCGAGTATGTTCACAAATATATAGGTCTAGTCTATGAGGATTGTAAGGCATCCTATGTCATGAGGGAGATTTTCACTGTCTCTGAAAGGGTAGAACCAAGACCGTCTACAAAACTCAAGGTCATGAATTTAGAAAGAGGAGTTCACTCCTTTAGTGACGTCACGAGGAAACCAAAGCTTCCGATTGGTTTCCAACGCTTTCGTATACGGTGTCATATACGACTCCTACGTATGAGGCCGTGTGACATGAGAGTGGCGTCACAAACTGAGGGAACTCATTTCTCTAATGTCATGGACTTGTACTTTCTAGACGGCTTTGGTACAGCACGCTTCGGATGCACGCAAGAGCTATTAGAAACTACGGAAGTAAGCGAAGTTAGCAAGATATCATAAAATTTTGTATATACTGTACAAGACAAAGATTCCTCAAAATGTTGCCATTTGTCACGTGGAAAAGTATTTATTAAACTTACTGCTAACGGCGTGTAAAAGCGTGCTTTAAAGTTACCGTTGAGCTCGTGGAAAAGTTTCATTAAAATTACAGCTTACCACACGAGAAAGTGGGAATTAACGTTAATGTTTGCTACGTGGGAAAATATGCATTAAAATTTCCTTTAATGACGTGGGAAAAACGTATTTTAGGTTTACTCCTGAACACGAGGAAATTTTGCATTAAACTTACCGTTGGCCCTTAGAAAAGTGTGAACTGAAGTTAATGTTTACTACGCGGAAAAGTGCGCGTTAGTAACACTTTTAACCAGTTTTAGTGCGCATTAAGGCTACCCTTGACCACATAGAGAAAAAAGTATAAATTAGGTCATTTTTAGCCCCTTGGAAAAGTGTGCATTAAAATTACTGTTGACCACGTGGAATGTTCGCGTAAATGTTATCGCTGACCACTTGTTTCGGAACAAGTGTTGCGATATATGACGACCGTGTATTCGGATGGCACTGGACGTGCTTAGCTAACACCTATTAAACACATCCTGATACCCATTGAACACATCCTTACTACCAAATCTTACCTAGGCAATGTTTCGGAACACGTTTTGTGATACATGGCGACCATGTACTCAGATGGTACTGGACTTTCTTAGCTAATACCCATTAAACACATCCTGATACCCATTTAACACATCCTCGCTACCAGATCCTACCTGGGCAATGTTTCGGAACAAGTGTTGCGATATATGGCGACCGTGTATTCGGATAACACTGGACTTCTTAGCTAACACCTATTAAACGCATCCTGATACCCATTGAACACACCCTCACTACCAGATCCTACCTAAGCAATGTTTCGGAACAAGTGTTGCGATACATGGCGACCGTGTATTCGGATAGCACTGAACGTTCTTAGCTAATACCCATTAAATACATCCTGATACCCATTGAATACATCCTCACTACCAGATCCTACGTAGGCAATGTTTCGGAACAAGTGTTGCGACACATAGTGAGAGTGTATTCGGATTACACTGGAACACTGTTAGCTAGAAAACTTCCCTTGTGATAAGATCCACATTGTATTAGAGTAGTTTGAGGATCATGTCCAAAGATTTGTGTGCTCTTTGGACGCTAAACTCCCACACTTACATACCATTGAACATTTGTGGAACTCAGCATTCGCCGGTCTACGCCCGGATGTCGGCCCGTCGCTCAGTCTGATTGGTACAGAGTAACCCACGATATCTTCCGCTTTCTAGTGGAGTCAACGCCGTGACGGGTGCAAGCGAGAATCGCGACCCAACACGCAACTTATTTGGTGGATATAATTTTATAACTCATGACTAAAATGCAAATAAATATTTGTTCCTCTCAGCTACAAACCGTACACTCGAAAACATAAGAAAAATCCTGTCAATCCTGTATACTTTTCTTTATCAAGTATAAAAAGAACTATCTGATTTCATCATACGCACACGTATCATGTCCACAAATGAGCAATAGCACAAAAAGGTAATATAAACGCAGCACCGTTAAAAAAAACATTTTGAGGGTCTTATATATCTTCAGTTTTATTGAATTCTACCGGAAACTCATCACCTTTGCTCTAGTGGATGATGAGAGTTCAAGCTCTTGGACTGGAGTAAAAAATCCACCCAGAAGGAATCAACCCACAGAAATGAAACTTGGTGGGTAGGCTCCACATTGTGAGACATGCAAATGATTTAAGTATCACGCCCGGCCGCGCATGTGACGCCAGCAAGGAGTGCCCGAAGCGCTGTGCCTGACCAGCTGTATAAGATCGTCCCGTTGCCCGTGCTTGCCATTCTGACACGTGCAGGTTTGTTGGTTGCATCCTTTACAAGTGAAGTCTGCCTCGGGGAAACGTTCGAAAGCAATTCGAGCAGTTAGAGTTGTGCGAGAGTGGCCGCATCGTCGGGCTCCGGGAAGCGGGATGGTCTTATCGCCGTTTCGCGCTCCATATCAGTCGTACGGATATCACCATAGCACGATGTTGGCGGCAGTGGATAGAACAAAGCACACAGCAGAGACAGGAATGGTCTGTGAGACCTAGACGAACCACGGAGAGAAAGGACCGACGGGTTGTCCGACATGCGCGGAGTGACCAAACAACAACCATTACGTATCTTTAGCGAGTAGTGGTGCCCTCCGTGCATCGTCCGATTAGTGCCAGCACCATTGGCAGACCGCTGCACGATGTAGGACTACACGCACGCAGACTGTTACGACGACTGCCCTTAACACCATTGCATCTTCGCCAAAGACTGCAATGGTTCGTGCCAAACTCTCACGGAGCCACGCAGAATGGCAGCGGGTGATCTTCAGTGACGAGCCCCGCCTTTGTCTTTAAGGAGACGACCACCGAATCCGTGTGTGTTGGCACCGTGGTCAGCGCATAGATGAACGGTTAGTTGTCGAGCGTCACACGTTCAGAAGGCTTGGTGTCATGGTGTGGAGTGCAATTAACTACGATGCCACATCACATTTGGTGTTCATTACAGTCACTTTGACAGCCCTAAGTTACGTTAATGAGGTCCTGCAACCACTGGCCCTACCTTTTCTGAACGTTCACTCCGGTGAGATTTTCCAACAGGACAACGCTCGTCCGCATACTGCTGCTGTGTCGTGAGCTTGCCTTCAAGGTACTGACACTCCACCATGGCCAGCTGCATTGTCAGATATATCTCCGATTGAAAATGTGTGGGATGCTATCGAAAGCGCTATCCACACTCCACCCCTACCGCACAATCTGCAGGACCTGAGTGAGAAGATTCGAGCTGCATGGAATGGCCTATCGCAGGATACCATTAGGTACCTGTACAACTCAATGCCGAGACGTCTGGCATGCTGCGTGAGAAAACATGGAGGCTTGAAGTCATACTGAGAGATACTATTTATTGGCGTGTAGCTGTATAAATATTTCCCATATCAGTCTCAATTCTTTAATCATTTATTGTTCCTGGTAACCTTTATCTTCCTCCCGAATAGCATTGCAATCGGTTACGTCCTTCTGGGTGCAATCATTTTCTTTGACGATGAGTGTATGTTCTTCCTTGAATTTGATTGTACAGGTCCAACACAGCAAGCAGCCGAGTGTGATGTGTTCTGCATCGTGATACTACGAAGTCGGGAAATGCTGTATCGTGTGCGAGAAATGTGAGGGAACTAAAATATAAACGGAGAAAAATTCCAGCTGATAGTGATTGAGCAACACAGGTGCAGTGCGCCATTCCCCTGCAAAATTGTAACACACTATAAAAATCAAATAAGAAAAAAACCCAGAGGGATTCATTTTGCTGGCGCGAGTAATTCATAGTACTGTGTAAAACTACATATAATAATGTAGACACAGCATGCCATTATTTCCTTATCAAATATTGTGGAAGTCTCAGTTCCCTTCTGTCCCAAAAGGCTTCGCCTTTTTACGCTAAAATATTTTATCACGTCTTTTGAAAACGGAAAACAAATCTACGTGTTTATAGTGTCACTTTAACCGTCTGTTCCTTATGCTGTATGTCTTCCGTCTGTCTGAGGGATTCATATCTCTGCTCCTATTAGTTCGATTTGAGAAATTATTTTTGCATAGGAAATCCCGAATGAGACAAGAATGATTCTTGCTTTTCGGTACTTTTCTGATGCCGAACGTTGCAGACACAGGGTGTAAATGCAGATGCTGTTCAATTCAAAATACATTTTATTCCATGTAATTTCTTCTAAACATATGACTGAAAAAAAAAAACTTTCCTTCCATCGATTAACATTTATAAAAAAGACCGTTTTGGGTAACGTAAGGTTTCTTTTTTTAAAAAAATGCACAGTTTAGGCGGCGTAAATGCAAGTTGCGACTGGTCCGATCTGTCTGCTTCTAAAAGTCCAATTTGAAAATTTCATTTTGCGTCAGATAGAATTCCTGGCGGAAAATTATCTGCGTATGAGTTTTAATTTTTGGTGAGCAACTGTTTTACCACTCGGTGCGTAAGGTTAAAATTCTGTTCCCGATATATTTACAGCAGTTGTGACATACTACAGAGGTAAAGCACGTGTCAAGATGACAAATCTTCAGCGATATATTCCGTCCGTGTAGCTTAGTTGGGAGAGCAACTTGCTCTGGAGTGAGGAGGCGCGTATTCGATCCCGTCATGCACAAATTCGCAAACCGTAAAAATGGATCCACTGGCCGTTGGGTTCTCCGAAAAATGTGTGTTGTTTGTTCCACACATCGTCTGGAATTAATAAGAAAATTCAATAAAAAAATCCTACTTCGCTTCAAAAAAAAAAAAAAAAAAGGTTAAGAGAGAGATGATGTGACGTACTACAGAGGGTAAAGCACGTGTCAAGATGACAAATCTTCAGCGATATAGTCCGTCCGTGTAGCTTAGTTGGGAGACCAACTTACTCCGGAGTGAGGAGGCGCGGTTTCGTTCTGCGTTAGGGACAAATTAGTGTTTACACACAGTATCTTCGATTCTGGGAATTCGACTGCAAAAACTCCTTATCCGTCTGACAGTGGTCACCACAAAAATCATTTCGCATATTTTGTGCTTAAAGTAAGGCATAGTTTACCCGCCAGGTGGCATAGATACATACCGTATTTTTCGCAATATATCTGCAATTAACAGTCATTACAGATTCAAAAACCTCTTTCTTTGTTGGACAGGGTTTCTGGTGCGGAACGTTTTGCATATAATTTCATATTTTTCTTAACACACATGTATGCCTCTAACCGGCATAAGTGTACGCTTCTGTTTACAACAAATTTTCAGCAATGTTTGCACATCTAAAAACCCGATTGAAAGAAAATCATCTTTGGGTCACATATTACTAACTATGAAAACATTTTATGCTCATTTCCTGCCGAAAATAATACACGATTTATCCACTACAGGGCGCATATATTTAATCTGTTTATCTCGATATGTCTGCTTCTAAATGTCCGATTTAAAGCCTTCTTTAAATACCGAATATCATTCACTTTTTGGAATATTCTGCATGTACTCGTGGTTTTTTAGTTCACAATTCTGGCGCTTGGCGATGTAAGCGTGTATTTCAGTTTGCAACTGTAACTGCGCATCTAAGACTCCTATTAAAAATTCTTATTTTTAGTGCACTCGATTCGCTGCAGTAAAGATTGGTAACTCTCGTTTTTAAATGATGCACAATTTTCCAGTCGGAAGGGGGGTGTAAATGCCGAAACGTTTTCTCGCTATCTCTGCTTCCAGAAACCGTATTTAAAATATTTTTTCCCCTTAGCAAAGTTTTGCTGTGAAAAATACTTTTTCATAATTTCTATTTTGCCACCACTCAAATTTCGTTTGCCACGGGGCGTCAGCGTATATTTTTATTTGTGAAAAGTTTATTCGAGTTTAAAAATCTCTTAGAAAAATCCTTTCGTGGTAGGACAATCTCCATTATGAAGATTATTTCGCACCCATTTTAGTTTTTACGTAACGTACAACTTTCCACTATGGAGTGCAAAGTTATGTTGCGTTTTCTTCTATATCTCGCCAAATTGTTTGATTATGAAATATTTTTTGCCTCTGATACCTCCAGTTATAAGAAATGTTTTGTACACAATTTGCTAATTTGGATAACATACATTTAAACGGCTAGTGAGAGTAAGTAGTTATTTCTATTTATGAATATTTTGTCGATTGTACAAACCCGGTTGATATTCTTTGCAACCGGTTTCATTTACTGTGAATAACTCCGCTCATACTGCGTATTTTAAACTGAGCGTAGCTTTCTCCTACTTGGTCTGAGTGCATTCTCTTTTTCGATAAATTTTTAAATTTCAAAAAATCTGCTTTGAAATATTTTTTTCATGTCGGAAAGGATTCAGGTGGCTGCCGATTACAACCAAAAATTTCGTGCAATCTTTCCTGTATACTGATAGGGGAAAAGTTCGTCAAAGACGTAGTTGTGCCTAACTCCATTATCAGGATTTTTTACAGAAACATGGAACTGTTCAGAGTCGTTTCTTTCCTCTGGGGTGAATAGCTGGAACTTACCAATATCCAGAGAAAGTGCAAGCACATGTCAATTTCGAAGTCCGCGTGTAGCGAAAATGAATGTGTTAGGCAGCAGCGTGCGGTCGTGGTATGAAACGCATGCATTCCATGTCCTAATTAAATGCAAGAATTTGCTTTCTGAAAGCAAAAGAGTTACACGAAGAAAGGAAAGTTTTGAATTGCCCCTTTTTATCGCAAATTTGAACTAAGTACCTGGTTCATAAGAGTTTCATTTAAAACCATTCACATATATGTGTGTATTTTAGCCGGAACTGAAACAAAGCGCTAATGGGAACTTAACTTCCTATCAACGTTCCATAACTCATGTGAGATAGTGCCGTGCTTCCCAGGGAAAACATTTTATGCTAAATCGGCCGTTGCATTCAAGGCTTGGGCAGTCAACCAATCAGAGAACCGGAGTCCGTTCCCTCAGTCCACACTCTTTATTCCCACTAGGTTTAGGGGCCTTAGTCAACTGCCGTCGCAACCAATGGAAACCTCGCTTTCTTTTGACGGTGAGTATCTGCTATCTAGTGCGTAGAGGGATCCTCCTTATTCAGTTGGAAAATTGTACTGCTACATATTTTTATATTCCTTGCCTTTTTGAAGCACTGAAATGTTTCAAGATAATTTAAGCAAACTGCAAAAGGGGAAAAAGGAAATGGACGATTAAAAATTAATAAGTGTTTTGATTCCCGAAGTTTTATAGAAAAATCCAAATGCGTACGCAATGAAACACTAACCTCAAATTTCAGTCGCTTAATATCGTCGTTAAGTATGCAGGTTAAACACACAAAAATATATAAATCATAATCATCGCCCCATAACTATCCTATTTGAGAAGCTTATGAGCTTAAACAATTGTGTTACAAAAAGCATCGGGTTTCCAAAATTGAGCCTAAATATACTCAGAGAAACATATACCACTTGTTTTGATTTCGTTCTGTAAAAAAAGTGAATTAAGGGTTTTTTACTCTTACCCCCGGATTAAGCAGCATAACAATGAGGAAATTGTTTAAAGGTTCGCACGAACTTGGCTTAGATAAATGCTTGAGGGAACTAGCACGTTGTGCCCTTAAATTATGTGAATGAAAACCTATTCGCGCAATGTACGCAAAGACAAGACATATCATCTACAAAAAATTAATAACAATTGAAAAAGTTCTACTGAAGATTTTGTTGTCGAACCTATTATTTAAGACAAAGTAACAGAAGCATAACAAATCGCTGGATGGAATTCAGCTACAAGTGACGTACGTTTTGTTTTTTGTTGTTGTTATTTGTTTTTGTTTTTGTTATTTTTCTTTTATGTTCACGGCATGCCACTGGTGCTGGGGAAAGGGATTAGAAGACTTTCATTCAGCTGAACGTAGAATAAATTTTGGGGATCCATTTTCTTGCGCGTCGTGTAACGGCAGAACAAAAGCTGACAGCTTTTGAGAACGACGTCTATGATAATATAGGTAACGGGCCGTCCATAAATTACGTCCGTGATTACAGGGGGAGGGAGGGTCCCTGACAACCAGACCAAATGTGACATGGGGGAAGGGGAAGTTTAGTATTTTGGACGTCCAGCGGCAAAAATATAGTGGATGGTATTTCTTCTTTATGTTTTCTCTTTTTTTTTTTTTACTTTCCAAACGTAGGTTGAAAGAAGCGTATATGTTTCAGCTTTGTCCGTCTGTCTGTCCACAAGATAACTCGCGTAAAAATAGCTCGATTTCGATGAAAGTTTAGTATGTGGTAGGGGACAACCTATGGACGAACCCTATTGAAAATGGCCGAAATGGGGTCAAAGGTCAGGACATAGGAGCGGGATCCTTTTCATCGCCCTTATGCGTGATAACATGCGTAAAAATGCTTCAATTGCGACAAAACCGTATCATGTTGTTCCGAGAAAAGGTCAGGGCACAGTAGCGAGAGTTGTTCCACAGACTAAAAATGCTTCTGACGAAAAATCCTTATAACTAGACTAAAAATGCTTCTGTTGCGTCAAAACTTTAGTATGTTGTTTAATATCATCGAAATGGGGCCAAAGGTCAGGGCACAGGAGCAAGATTTATTCTATAGCCATTATCCTCATAACTTGAGTAATAACTTGAGTAATGATTTCTGGTATGTTTGAAAGCGTATCATAATCATTGCATTGCATGACTGTATTAACTTTTTTCTTTTAATAGTTAAAAAAGGGCATGAAATATTTCAGATTTTTGATGATATTTAGCTAAATTAGAATATTAATATTAAGTTCTCGTGCTTGTACTACTAAATCTATCGTGTTTTGTAGATGGTATAATCGGGAGTGTTGCAACCTTGAATGCGTGCGTTCATTTGTAGAACTTTATTTCAGAATGATAAAGTTCGGGTGGCATTAGGATATAAATGAATGCTTAAATAATAAACATTTTCTGAAGCAAATGTGTAAATATATGGAAGATTCATTTAAATAATTACATATTTTCTTTCTGTTTCTCAACGGATTTCTAAAAGCAGTCGTCAAAAATAAAGGCGGTTATGGGGATTAGGACGTCCTTTTTAGGAAAAAGGGGTGTCAACAATCGGACAAAATATGACATGGGGAAAAAAGTCTAACATTAATAAAAAAACCATGGACGTACTTTATGGATGGTACCTAAGCAAAGCACAGATTTGCTCTTCTCGGACAAGAAAAACTTGCTGAAGGGAATAAATCAATGCCAGGTTGTTGTTAATTTGACGAATTCCTCTTCCTTGCAGAGCATCATAGCATGAGAGAAGAAGTTCTTATGCTATCACTAAGTCTGTCCGTGCGTGCATCTTCTTTTGGATACCATATCTCTGCATGTTTTAGCCAGATTTCAAAAATTCCCTTTGCTCTGGAAAGCCTGAAACGTGAGGACGATGAACTGCCTTTTTTATATTTATGTGATGCATAACTTCTCCGCCAGAGAGTGTAGAAGTAGATGTGTTATCAACTTCAAAACGTCAGAATGACACTCAACACATCATCTCCATGACGGGCGCTGAAAACGTTTGATATGCGAATAAAAGCTTGAACTGCGATTTTTTGTTTAATTTTCATTACTTACTCATTACCGTAAAAATCAGTTGTTAATATTATGATGAAGATCAAAAAATGACGTCGACGAATATCAAATCTCTCATTTGTAACTTTTAAGGCAACCTCAAGAGTCTCAGCTCATCATGATGTAGAAAGTTTCAGTGAATAAAAGGGCACGCTATGTTTATCATTCTGATATTTGAAATGTTCTAACTAATTCGAATGGCAATATTCCACTGTAAAAATCAAAACACTTGCGCATGAATAGTATTCCTAATGCAGAGAGCCATAATTCACTTTACATACATGCAGGTCCTTTAGCAAGCGATCTGTCACTGCCGTAATGTCATACATTCCGCCATAATTAATTCATTGAAATTTGAGTAATTGGGTTTCCCTCGGTTTCGGGGCTCGTGTTTCAATATTCACGGAACAATGCCGTCTTTCTCACAGTAGCCAATGAGGCGCCGATGCTCCCAATGTCCGCTTCTAAACACTACTGTCGTCAGTTATTGTTTACAAGAGCATTTCAGGATATGTCATAGCAAGTTACGTATTTATTAATTAAAAACTCTTATTAACATAACTTACGACTCTCCATCATCAATGGGTATGTGAGTGTATTATGCGGCGTCGTTTTTCTTATATGATAGTGCCCTGCTGCAGTAATAAAAGTGAGAACGTTTCAATTTACTTCATGCCATTCTTCAATGCATGTACATCAAAGTGGAATTAAAAATCATCCCTTAATTCTATGTTATGCCAATCAGAGTGATGTACAACTCTATAAATTAAAATAAAGTTTTTATTGATATGCTACCGATGCAAAAGACGAAATACATATAGTGGACATTATGACTAATTTTTTGAAAGGTGGGAATGCTCATCGGTCGTCTTTCTTCCATCCAACTTCCCTAGCAAGTTTATTTTACTACCAAAGATTCCTCTTTACGAACGAAATGATCCTTTTTGACTGAGAAACCTTTTTATTGGTTTAAATCAGAAAACCTCCCCTGTGTTCAGAGTAACGGGCTTCTGGCTAATTGTCCAAATATTGACCAGCATTCGAGTTCCGGATGAAGTTTGTGTCATGCACTTGTCTTACGGCGCAGCTTCTCTGGAACTAGGGACTCTAAATTAAGGACAGACAATTCTTTATAGTCCTAGATACCCAAGGGAGTCGTTCAGTTCCGAAAAAAGTCATTTGTTCGCCAAACATGGAGTACCGTTTCCATATTCGAAGTATCAAATGAACTCTAACTAAAGCTTCTTGATGTTGTGCAGAAAAGAGCATTTATACAGATTACTTACAAGGACTCATAACTTTCACGCTGTGCAGGAAAGAGAATTTGCTCTGATTACTTACAAGGGACTTACAAATTTGACGCTGTGCAAGAAGAAGCATTTAAAACGATTAGTACCAACAAGCGAGTTATCAATTTGAGGTTGTGGGAAAAAGAACATTTCGACAGATTACCTACATACAAGGGACTCACAAATGAGATGCTATGATGCAAAAGCCATTTATACTGACTACGTACATGGGTCTCATCAATCTGACTTTGTACAGGAGCTGACGTACCAACAAGCGACTCAATAATTTGATGTTGTACAAGAAAGAGCGTTTTGATTGATAACTACAACGGGTTCATCAATTTTATGCTGTGCAGGAAAAAGGGTTGGTTACACCCTTTTTCCTGGACTACCTACAATTCCTTTCAATCCCTTCTTAAACTATTGCGGCTTTCTGTTCCTTCTGAAGGAACAGAAAGCCTCAAACAACCAAAATTTTGTTCTTTTTCAAACACTTCTATTTTCTCTGTTTTTAGAAAATGGGCGCAAAATGTTCTTCATGGTCAAGGGTATACGACAAGGAAAAAGGATATTTAAAATCGGAGATGGTCTTGCAAAAGCAGAAACAAACACTGACTTTCCCTGGAGGTAGAACTGCGTATTATGAAAAGGGAAAATGTAGACAAAATATTCTTCACGGCTGTGGTTGTGGCAAAATAAGTTTTTGATACGAGTTTCAGAAGCAGAGATAGCGAAAAAAAAAAAAAAAAAAAGAAGGTGATACCTTGACTTGACCAACAAAGCTTCTCTCAGCCCAAAGATACACCCTCTCTCAAACTGGCTCAACTGCTCGTATAATCCAATAATAATTTACACTGTCACTGCACGATTTAAAATTCAGTATAACAAGATCACATTAAAGGCTTATTACATTAAAATATATTATTTACAAGTTGAAATCTACTAGATTTTTCGGGCCATCAAACGTGCCCATCTTCAGGTAAAATGTAAGGGAAGTATACAGACAGCAGGGACTTATACACAGGGTGATTCAGCTAAGCGTGTACAGACTTCTGGGAGGGGTAGGTTTCACAAAGACAAATCGGAATCACATAGCAATGCAGGGTCGGAAACGCCATCTTCATGCGGTAGATGGCAGAAGCGTGCGGCAGAACCCCAATTTCCTGCTTCTGTGCTGTTCACAGACGAAGTTTGCTTTACTAGGGAAGTTTGCTTCAATGCACATAACGCGCGTGTATGGGCGGTGGAGAACCCCATGCTGTATGACCACTTGCAGCACAAAACCGTTTTGCTGTTAATGTTTGAGCAGACATTGTCGGGGACCACTTAATTGGCCCATACATCATGCCTCCTCGTCTGGACGGAAGGAGTTACCGGATATTTCTGGAGGACATCTTGCAAGAGCTATTGAACGAACAACAGGCCGCTCAGTCGCTGCACCGTGCAATGTGATTCCAGCACGATGGTGCTCCCGCCCATTTCACGTCATCACTTAAACATGACATTTGGACATAAGAGGATCGTGCGTGGTGGTCCCGTCCATTGACCTGAGAGATCGCCGCACTTAAAAACCTTGATTACTTCTTCTGGGAATACATCAAACGAGTGGTGTACGACATCCCCGTTGAAAGTGATGAGTACCTTGTAGCACGCATCTCTGTAGCTGCTTTGGAAGTCCGAGGTACACCAGAAATTTTCCAAAATGTACGTGATTCCATGAGCCGACGTCGTCAAGCGCGTGTTACAGCTCATGGTTGCAACTTTGAACCCCTTCTGAAACCTCAATGCATTTCGCAAATGTCTTGTGACTAATAAAATACACTTTGTTCTCTTACATGCTACTCTTTCATTATTCGTTCTCTTTGTACAGTAGCTCATGAATATGACGTTACAGACCCTTCATCGCTATGTGATTCCGATTTATCTTTGTGCAACCTACCCCTCCCAAAAGTTTGTACACGCTTAGCTGAATCACCCTGTACAGTTAGTTGTTGGTTGGTGACGTAAAAAGTCATCTCTACCAACTGAGCTACGCAGACGCCTTCGTTCTCGCTGCTATCTGCCTTTATGTCGTGTGCGTCCTGCGGGGCAGGCACGTCACAGAATTGACATTGCATTTTATGCAAGACACAACAGCGCAGCGCAGTGGTTGTTAATCAGTAACGTAACGTATACAAATCGGTGAATATTTTTGTTTTGTTAAGGGGTTTAACAACCATCGTAAGCAGCTAGATGGGCTATAAGTAGTCACCCGTCCCTAATTTAGGGCCGCTGATTCCAAGAAAAAGAGAGAATCATAGTAATCAATGCCTTACCGGGATTCGAACCCCGACCCATCTCGGACGAATAATCAGAAGCTAGCGTTTAGACAACTGCGCCGCGACGGTGGTATCGGGGAATACGATACATTTCGTGCAAAATGGGCAACATCACTATGAACTGTATTAACTGAAATGGAAAAACCTAAGAAACAGATACAGACTCTGATGTTATTATGGTGAACGCTTTTCACAGTATCATTAAAAATGTGAAATCGAATGCTTGCTTACCATAACAAATAGCAAAGGTGGTTGAAGGGAGAGAAAAAAATAAGAAATTAATCATTTCTGGAAAATTTAGCTGTCACGTTTTTTTTTTTTTTTTTTATGAGCGCAAAAATTTCCTCCGCTCTCATTTTTGATAATTTATTTATCTTTGCATATACATATTTCGAAAAATTGAGTTCATATGATGGAAATAAATCCTTTGGGTTCGAAACTTGCATCGGCATAAACACTGCCTGATTATGAAGACGTACATTTAATGCAGTTTCTGATTTAAGTAAAGATTATTTTTGTTTCTTTAATTCTACTTCTCGTCCAAAAAATATTGCTGCTTCTCCGAACTAATGATTTCCTTTTCTCCTATTCTATGCACTTTTGCAATTTTAAAACATAGACTTTTTCCGTTGGGCTTATTCTTCTGAGATTCACCTTTTTTATTCTTGTGACATGTCGCTTCGACAAATTAGCTTCGCTGAAAGAAAAAGAGAATATTAAAGCTACTAATTAAATCTCGGGTCTTACAGACGTGAGGATTTTCAGACAGTCTTTCTGAAAGCAAAAATGCATTTCTTCCAGAAAGAACGACATTGCAATCCACCAATAGAAAATCAGGATATGAATAAATGCATAAAACTCAAGTAAAAATAATCAGAAAGATTAAATTCGTATATTTCATCTGTCTCGTTGGAAGGTCTCGACAGAAACTTTGTCAGGTTTCGAAGCCATGTTTCATTTTTTTTATGCAAATACGATACTGGTGCTGGACGTTTGCCAATCGTCGCGCCTTTGGGTCTGGCACATTGGGACGGAATGAAATACTGTGGACTACCAATTTCTCTTTATGGACGACTAATCACAGAAAATCAAAACTGATGTAGAATTTCTGAAGTACAATGAACGTCTCAGGAAAGGATCGAATAAAGAGAAAGAAACAGAAAATGGATTTACCAACGTCACTATCTTATGGTCTTAAAATTGCGTAATCCTATTTTCAGATGCTATGATGCGTACACGAAACAACGATGAAGCCACTGAACAGAAGAGTACATGTTTTTTGACACAAAATTCTCAAATCGCGGGATGTTACAGAATATCGTTCGTCGTGGTAAGTGAATCATATCGAAGTAAAATAGCAGTGTTTTCGCTTCTTCTATGATGTATATTTTAATGTAAGTTTCCTTTTTAGTTGTCTTTCTCTATGTAAAGTTTGAGTTCCTTTTCTTTTATTGTTTCTCCTTTATTTTTTATTAAAAATTTTAACGACTACGGTCAGCAACTCAATGGGCTGGAAAGCAGTCGCCTGTCCCTAATTTAGGGTCATTGGTTACAGGGAAGGGAGAGAGCCAATGCGGTAAGACAAACACAACATCCATGCTTCTCTGGGATTCGAACCCGGACCCATCTTAGACGAATAACCATTCCGTTTATTTCAGAAAAGTCCGTTTCGAGTTTCTCGGAATTAATACCGAAATTTCGCAAAATCGAACACCCTGAATATTTTTAAACGCTTATACCGGAGAAACCCTTTTGCAGTGGTAGAATCCGTTCGGATGACGTTTGGCTTGGCTCCACAGAAACCGCGCGCCTTTAAAAGGGGGATTCTCATTTTTTGTGTGAAAAAAATCGATTTTTTCTTTTTTACGTTATTTTATTATTTCAGGTCTTAAGAATACGTGTAGAAAATTTCAAGTCGAAATTCGTAAAATTGGCCAAATTATAATCTATTATTGTCCAGTGGGGGTCACAGGGTTATTGCAACTGGCGCAAAGTCGAAGCTGAGAAAACTCTGGAGGAATTCACCCACGAACCGCTACTTGATCGTAAAAAAGTCGAAAATGCTATAAAGCCGATTTACAACGATTTGTCATCAAGAGAGTTGCTAGAAAGGTGTTTGAGTAGTGACACTCAAAACAACAACGAAAGTTTCAATTCTACTGTTTGGCGGTTCGCGCCCAAACACCTTCACTGTGGCTCAAAAACCACCGAAATGGCAGCTTTTGTAGCAGCAGGCATTTTTAATGAAGGTTTCTTGCTGTCCAGAAAATAATGACAACGATAGGAATCGTTATTGGCGAGCAAACGAAGATATTTGCCAACGGGCGGGACCAACAGCGTCTGCAGAGATGGTCGAGACGCAGCCTCGAGCTACAAAAGAGGCTCGTACAATGCGTAGAAGCGAGAAAATGTCTCTAAACGAGTTCTACGAAGCAGACAAAGGAACACTGTATGGCCCTGGTATAGCAGATTAGCAGAAAAATTCTGTAAGTACTCGATATGCCACCGTAAACTGTACTTGAAACTTTAAATGCGTTTTTCGCGAATGGTTGGCATGATATTTCAAAAACTATTGGACCGATCTACTTCAAATGTAAAACTGCATGTTCAGCAAACATCCTTTTATCGTTCGATGAACCAGAACCGCGATACGTTATGTATATTTTTTAATAGCAAAAAACATTATTAATTTTTTTAGCTAAATTGATAATTTGAGTTTGACAAGACACCATTTCCTCATATCATCATCATCATCATCATTGTCAACCATTATCAATCCACTGCTGGACGAAGGTCTCCCCAAGTTTCCTCCAGAACGGTCTGTCTTGTGCCAGTCTTCTCCATATCACTCCCGCAGACTTTCGAATTTCATCCACCCATCTCCCATGTGGTCTTCTTCTGGGTCTTTTCCTGTCCCTTGGAATCCAATCTAAAATTTCGGCTGTCCATCGATGATCTGTCCTTCTGGCAGTATGTCCAGCCCATTGCCATTTCAGGGATTTAACTCTGATCATGATGTCTTCCACTCTTGTCATTTTTCGGATCCACGAGTTCCTCTTTTTATCTCTCCTGGTTACACCAAGCATGCACCTCTCCATGATACTTTGAGTTGTCTGCAGCCTTTGTATGTCTCTTTTAGTTAAGGTCCAGGTCTCTGCACCATACGTAAGCACTGGAAGGATGCATTGATCAAACACTTTTCTGTTAAGACACAATGGCATATTGCTCTTGAAAATTATGCTATTTCTTTCAAAAGCTCTCCAGGCAAGTTTTGTACGCTGATTAATTTCTTCATCAATGTGACCCTCACTTGATATCTGCTGTCCAAGATAAACGTACGTGTCCGTTATCTCCATCTTTTCTCCATCAATCGATAAATCTTCATTTCGTGTAAAAGCATTGAACATCACTTTTGTCTTCTGAAAGTTCATTTTTAATCCCACTTCCTTACTCTTGTCAGCAAGTTCTTGGATCATACTCTGTAGCTCTGATGGGGTAGTTGCAAAAATGACTATGTCATCAGCAAAATGAAGGTGGGTTAGGTAATCTCCATTAATCTTTATCCCTTTGTTTTCCCAGTTCAGTGATTGAAAGACATTTTCCAATGTGGCGTTAAAGAGCTTCATAGATATGGTGTCACCTTGTCTCACTCCCTTTCCAATTTTTATGTGTGTTGTATTTTCAAACAGCTGAATCTTTACACTTGCATTTTCATAGATGTTATTAATAATATTAATGTATGCATCTTCAATACCGCAGGATTTCAGAGCCATTGTTACTGCTGATGGTTTCACCGAATCAAAGGCTTTTTCATAATCGATAAAAGCAATGCACAATGGAAGTTCATATTCCCTCGCTATTTCAATTAGTTCTCTCAGTACGTGGATATGATCTATTGTGCTGTAGCCACTCCTGAATCCAGCTTGTTCTCTCGGTTGAGCCATGTCCAGTGTTACCTTCAAACGGTGTGAAAGAACTTTAGTGAAGATTTTATAAACCACTGATAGGAGGCTGATAGGTCTGTAGTTCCCGAGATCCATAATGTCACCTTTCTTATGTAGCAGGATCATTGTAGCGGTGTTCCAATCCTCAGGAATCTTTCCCTTCATTAAGGCATCGATTGAAAATTTGGGCGAGTACTGTTTCGATTTCTCCACTTGCTTCTTGTATGATGTCTACAGTAATTCCATCTTCTCCTGGAGCTTTTCCTCGCTTCATGTTCTTGATTGCATGTGCAACTTCTGCTGGAAGGACTGGAAGAACTCTGGTACTGGTATCTTTCATGATGTCTGGAGTGCATATATCATCCCTTTCATATAATTTGGAGTAGAAATCTCTCACTCTTGTCAAAATTTCGCCTCTATTTCTTGTTACAGAACCATCTTCTTTTCTCAGTGCCATAATCTGTTTTCTTCCCTTACTAAGATGTCCCTTTGCTATCTTTAGGCTTTGGTTGTTTTCAATTGCTTTCCTCACTAGTTCATATATATATATATATTTCTTTTCTGATTCATCAAACGATAACAGCTTGTGCATAGAGTAAAACGCCGTTCGAGGTTTTTGTTTCAGATCACCTGGCGTGGAGAAATCATGCCAAACAGCGACCGCGGATCTTCTCGCAGTGTCATGTTCGAGGGGGATTTGCGGGCGTGATTCTTCATAAAACTTATTAACAATTGTTTTTTAAATACCTGAAACGATAATAAATAGATGTACGTACTTTGAAATCAATTGATTGCATAGTTTCGTCAATAAACACTCAAAAAGAAGCGGTAATTTTAGCGTAAGAAATGAGAATCGCCCCTTAACCACTGAGACAGAAAGACTCATAAGTCACAGTTCATTTCAAGGTAAAACTAATTCCGCAATGCTGAAATTCTTGTTGTTTTTTTGTCATTAATGCGAGTGAATTAGTCATTTTATTTTCTATTGGAGCTCATTATTTTTTGAATAGGTTTGCAATAACTTTATTTTTTCTGTAGGACTTATCACAAACTCAATATTTTTTTCATCGTTAGTTTTCGAAGCAACAGAATGTTTTGGAACTTGAGATCCTTTTAAACTGACAATGATTTTCGGTTATCTTTAAGAAAAAGAGAATTGTACTGTTTTTATAGTATTATTTCACAAAATTCCTAAATATAAAATTTACTTTTGATAGTTATAATAGGTTTTGTCTCAAGGGCTCTGCAGACTGATACATAGGCATCCTACAATAACACGTGCAATAACTTGAGTACCGGGTTGCTTACGTAGCACAATATATTATAGCTGGTAAACAAAATGGGGAAAAGGTGAAGGAATGTTCTGTGCCACAATAATCGAAATTTCGTGCGATATGCTATCCACAATAACCGTTCTCGCTACAGAACTTTAAAATCAGATTCCTCGACACACGATTGAAACTTAACAGTTAATCAAACCTCAAGTACTAGCTCATAGCCGGTGTCATGCACGGGTGAAAAGGCTGTGACTGAAAGTTTTATAACATTAGTCTTAAAATACATACAGGGTGATTGTAAACTCCTTCAACTAAGTAAGAAGAGTGATAGTACACATCAAGACGAACAATATTTGCAATATCCGCATTCCAGTCCTAGTGCCAGAAAACAGTAAAGTTACATATCCACGTTGAGCCTTCAACAGTGAAAACAAAGAGACATTCCTAATTTATGAGTTGCACAATTCCAATCGTATCAGAGAAAGTCTCAAAGGAGCTGCTCAAACTGGCGTCAAAGGGTGTTCTTTCACAGCCCACACCGGCGAATGAACGACTGTCCCACCCTCTCGTAGACTCCCGGTGTGGTGTTGATCTTGTCCGCAGCAACAGCGATTCAGGCGACGAGGTCTTCCAGGGAGTCCACAGGTTTCTCGTGCACCAATGTTCTCATGTGACCCTAGAAGAAGAAGTCCAGTGGATTAAGGTCCGGGAAGCGTGGAGGCCAAGCCACAGGCCCGCCGCATCAAATCCACCGCCAGGGATATGTCGCATTTAAGAAATATCGGACTTCGGTGGCAAAGGGTGCTGGGGCCCCATCTAGCATAAACCACATGTCCTTCCGTGTGGTCAGCGGAACATCCTGCAATACACCGGGAAGCACTTGCTCCAGGAACACACGGTACGCTGCGCCGGTGAGACGTATACGTCAATTCTCATGTGATGTTTGCACGGTAATATCGCTGAACGGGTTCGACTGCGTTTTTAAATGTTTGCTCCTCATCGTCTACGCACGTGTTCAGCGCACCTGATTTGCATCTTGTGCTTCTCATGCACTGGTTGGAACTCCGTGTACCTGCTGGACGTTTATCGAACGTGCTCTTTTCTGGTACACTAGGAGTGGAATGCGGCCCTAGGTTCCATTGCGAATATTGTCCGTCTTGATGTGTACTATCACCCATCTTGTTTTGGTGAAGGAGTTTACAATCATCCTGTATATATGACAATAATAAACGGTTGAATTATTAATGGGCAGTCTATAAGATAGGTCACAAACAATAATTTTTTCGTAATATTCCCATTCAATAGTCCCACAACAGAAGCCTATTACAGAGGTTAATAGATTTTAACCCGTTATATGACGGTCACAATGTTTTAAAAATCATATAATGTAAAATCTTGTGCTACAAAGAAAAAATTCCACGAAACTAATATATTTTTTTTAAATTTCCATCACAGTGAATCAAAACTACGCCTGCAGTTACTTTCTTACAATTTTACTTCTCTGTTTTTCCTTTTTATGAAATAAAAGAACGCTGATTCTTTTTTATGAAATTACTATGCAATGCAAAGAAAATAAAATAAAACGAGATATAACACCTACGTAACAGAACAAACGTTGCAAACAGTTGTTCGAGCACGTACGTGTTGCCATAGATGAAGTCGTCTTACTAACTTTATTTTATTTTCCAGTATTTCTCCTTGATTTTACGTATAGTGCTTAGCTTAGTTCCGATTTAGGGCCACCGACCGGATAAAAACAGATGGCGCTGCAAGTATTGAATGACGTCAGATCGTTAGGGACAGACGTAGCTTATTATATAGGTTTCATTCCCACGAACTGCTCCTATTACCGGAAAAATTTCGTTATACGGATACGGAAAAAGTGAGAACAGAATTTTTCCGTTATGATACGAAAGGAATTGTGGAAAGATTTATGAAAATTCAGAATTTTTCGTTAACACATTTTAAAATCGGCAATTTGCCGTCAATATAAGAAAGGAATTTTAGAAAGGTTTTTTGAAAATTCACAATTTTTCTGGCGTACGAAATATTCATGAAATTCATGTTCCTTTCCGTCATTCCACGGAGAAGGTTGTATCTGAAATATGCTTCGTTAATTCGCAAAATGAATCACCGAAATTCGCTCTTGAATTTCAGAAAAGGTTTGAGAGTGTACATTAGTGCTAAATTCTTACAACCTAACACTTTTGCAAATAAAATATGTGCAGACTTGTTTTCGCAAAATAAAATCACAACAGAATGTCCGATGTTTTGAAAAAGCTGGCCGGAAAATCTAAAGCACTTTTCATATATGATAAAATACATATTGGAAGATATTTAGTCCCGCGAGATTATAAATTGTGCAAACGATACGATACAAATTTCGAAGAAATATGTAACTCGAGGTGCCGTAATGGTTTTCTTGCATGTCAGAACCATGCAACAGAGAATTGAAATCCCATTTACCTTTCTCAGAAACTCACTGTCGAGGAAATGGCAGCAAAATGGCTATAGAAATAAGATAACCGGGCTCAAAAGCATTAGGTGCAGTAATATTTCTTTAAGTAGCACAGAGCCGTCTGTCATGGGTGACGGGCGACGATGGTTCATTTTATTTTATCTTTTCCCAGAACACAGACTGTATTGCTGACAGAACATTATCTGTTTCACGCCATATTTCTAAGACTGCGGAAAAAAATAAAAACATATAATCTTCCTTTCGGGTCGTCCGTTGGCAGTTTTTCTCCGTTTCTACAAACATCGTACACAGCCTATTGCTGTTCACTCTTTTTCACGGAATAGACTTTGACATCTCAAACAACTTTTGGCCAGAAACATGAAATTTCATACCATTCAATTTTTCAAAAAATGAAAAAAAATAGTAAAGAAAGAAGAGATAATATGGTGGACGAAAGACAGAAATTAACGAAAAAACTGTAAAACCATAAACGGGATTTTTTTAGCACGAGACTTTCACTAAAACAAATTTTAGAAGTAGAGAATATCAAACTTATCACGCGGACTAAAATAAAATTACTTTGGAAAACAAACTTTTAGTTGATATATTATGTAACTATGAATGTCTGTTTGTTTGTTGTTTGGGAGTTTCGGGCCGCGGGTGGCCGAGTGGGCAACGTTCGTGACTGCCACGGAAAAGACCTCAGGTTCGATCCCAGGCAAGTACGAATGCTCGATCCACTAAATATCCGCCGTGCGTCGGATGGGCACGTTAAGCCGTCGGACCCCGAGTACTGGTCCCCTGGTAATAAATAAGGGCGTCTTCCTCCCCATTCTACTTCGCTTCCGTGTCACTTTCCTATCTGGGCACTCCAGCCCAAATCTCCTAGCTTCCTATTTCTAAGGGTTGTTTAAGACCTAGGGTCAGGCACTCCCTTCCTAAAATCCTTTACATATGATCTGATCTGATCTGTTTGGAAGTTTAACGACCACCGTGAGCAGGGACGTCGATTTCACTAAACTATTGGGGGGGGGCACGACAAGTAATCAGACGCGGGAGGAGCACGTATCCTCCATTGTCTGGAGAAAAATAGACTACGAGATTTAGCGTAAATTTTAAAACGCAATTTCAATTACTCATCAGCAAATGAACAATATTCTTTTGATGGATATTAATATCTTTAAAAATAAAATCCAGCCTGTGATTTTATCACAGGCTGGATTGACAAGTAATCAGACGCGGGAGGAGCACGTATCCTCCATTGTGTGGAGAAAAATAGAAAAAAAGAGCGAAAAGATAAACTACGAGATTTAGCGTAAATTTTAAAACGCAATTTCAATTACTCATCAGCAAATGAACAATATTCTTTTGATGGATATTAATATCTTTAAAAATAAAATCCAGCCTGTGATTTTACAAAAATATCCTTAGAGATTTTATTTCAAAACCTAAATAAAAGCTATGAGAAATTAGTGTAGTTACTCAAACAAAGAACAAGAAGCGCAAAAAATAAATAGGTAAATAAAGGCGTTAGATGTTGAAAGGTCTTTCTCTCGCGTGAACGCTCATGGATTTATCTTTAGCACTGTTTTCTAACACGTAGAGCGATACACTTCGGCTAGAATGACCGCACGGCAGCACTTCTTTGTAGACAGCTAACTAACTACCTGGACGTTTGTAAAGAGCAACTTAACATCTCATAGTCACTTAGCAAATGATGAATAGGGTTGTAGCTTTTTGCACAACTACGCCTCCTCTTCCGCCACTCCTGCTTTCTATCTTTTTTAGGACGTCTTATGCAAAAAAAGATCCTGCTTATGTTATCTGTTTGTCCGTCCGTCTGCGGACACCATATCTCGGCAACTATTAGTCCGATTTGAAAAACTCTTACGCATTGGGAAGGTTGAAATTTGCGAATGATGATCCGTCCTTTCGTTTTTTTTTTTATGATGTACAATTTCGCCGCTAGAGGGCGTAAATACAGATGATATTGAATTCAAATTACATTTTATTCCATATGTTTGCTTCTAAACAACTGATTGAGAAAATTATTTTACCTTTCGGTTTCATTTATGTCGAAGAGTTTAGTCACTTTTTTAAGTTACGCATAGATTTTCCGCTAGGGGCTTAAAAGAAAATGGCGTTTTACCCTATATCTCTACTTCTAAAACTCCGATTTTAATTTTTTTTTTCTTCAGCGGATAAAATTCCTGATCGGAAATCGTTTCCATATAATTTCTAATTTTTGGTAAAGAACGGTTAGTCCACCAAGAGGCGTAAGTCTTAATTTCTGTTTCTATATATTTGCCACAAAATCTGAACTTCTAAAATCTCGACTGAAGAAAATTCGTTCGTAGACCGATGCCACTCACATGCATAAACTTTTTCGGGATATTTTCTTCTTAAAATATTGCATGGTTTCTCCGCCAGGGGGCGTATATGCATATCTTATATTTGTCGATATCTCTGCTTCTAAGAGTACGATATGAAAAATTATTTCTTTGTTGGAGAGCGTTTCCGTTGCGAAATGTTTCTCATATAATTTCAAATGTTTCTTAAAGCACAGGTCTGCAGCGAGAGGGCGTAGGTTCACGATTCCGTTTACAGCAATATCTACGGGATTAAAAACCCGATTGAAAAACTTCTTTCTTCGGTCAGACATTACTGTTTTCCATACCGGTTACTTTTATTTTGAATAGTTTTGATAAAATTTATTTCGCGTCAGAATGAATTCAAAAGATGTATTCATTACACCTGAAAATTCGGTGTCGCCTTTCTTGTTTTTTCCTTTTTGGTCTTTAAAATTTTACGTTCCTCCAAAAAAGGAAAAAAAAGGAACAAAGAAAAACCGCCAAAGAAACCGGCATTTCTCTCTTCCTTGGCCCACAACACTAACAAGCTCTATCGAAATTTGTAAGAAAATCATTGGCCCTGCTGTATCTACTGATTCACCTCAAAAAAGTAATTTCTTCGTAGTTATTCACAAAATAAATTTTTAGCACCGTGTCATAGAAATTGAATCAAAGCAAGCGCATTTCCGCTTCCTGCCCTTGATGCCGTTCATGTAGCAGCTGCCTCATTGAAGTAACATTTGTGCTAAACAAGAAAGACAACACTAAAATCTTGGGTGCAATTACTATGTGCTTTGATTTCTGACACAAAAGGATTTTTCGAAGATTTTTTAAACCAAACAAAATTCAGTGAAAACACAGAATGCATTTACCTCCCATAGCAGAAAAATTGCTCGTTATTTAAACACGCAATAGAAACAGCTACAAGAAGAGGATTTTAAACCAGATTCTTAGAAGGTTAATCATCTACAAGCTATATGCACCTCGCTGACGCTTTACGGAGGAAGAATTTGCGTTATTTAAAAGACATGAATTGGGAGCAAAATGTTCTTCGTAGGGAATCAAGAATTATTCCATTGGAAAAACGAATTTTTCCAATGGAATAATTATCAGAAGCTATACGAAGAAAAACGCAATACCATTTTAATCCCTAATGGGAAAGCTGTGCATTATTTGAAGAAGCAAACGAGGACAATACACTCTTCATTCTGTAAGGAATCATACCGAGAAAGGATTATTCCTAGGGAATTTAGAATAAGAGGCATTCTTTCAAACAGAACTATAGGCTGACCCCACCTGGCGGTGGAATTGTGAACCATGAGAAAGAAAGAAATATACGGAAAATATTCTTTTTTGAAAAAATGCGTTAGAGAAAGAATTTTTTACGTACGGTTTCTGGAACCGGAGATGACGAGAAAGTGCTTGTGCGCCTCCTGGTGGGAAAGCTCCACATTATTTAAAGGAGACAAAGTTGACTATCTTTTCTCTAGTGAATGACATTCATCATAAAAAAGAAATCATTACGATTTTTTGAAGCGGAGATGCAGCTGCTAACAAAAAGTATAGACTAACTTCACCGAGCAGCAGAGCTGTGTATTATAAAATCCAGAACACATCGAAATGTTCCATGAAATGAACGGAATCCGATGTTAAAATAATTTTTCAAATAGGACGTTAAAAGCAGAGATATGCAGGAAAATAGATTTTATATTTACTCCCCTATCGGGTGAATTTTGTATTATTGTGTGTAGGAAATGCTCACAAAATGTTTTCATAATAAGAGATACTTGACCAAAAAGAAAGAAATGTCTGCTCAGCCTGTCTGGTTGCTAAATTGTTAGTCCCGAATAATTAGAAATGTTATGCAAAATATTTGTCGCTAGGAAAGCTGTTCAATCAAAAAATAGTTTTTCGAATTGGACTGTTAGATCAGAGATATTCAGAAAATTAGGATATACACTGCTGTATTTTGAAAATGTAACACCAAGAAAGAACTGAGATATTGAAGTGAGATTTATAGGGTTCATTATTTATGATACAAGACGTAAGTGGTTAGAGACTTGTAGGTGATGTGGAACACACAATAAATACTCCGTATCTTGTGTATTCGCCAGTAGTGGCGATAATGATACGAAAACGGTACATACTTATAAAATAAGACGTAAGTGTTTACAAGTACAGATCTGTAAGTGATGCTGAACAAAAAATTTTGCCGCCCCGGTGGCGCAGTGGTCTAAGCGATGGCCTTTGATCATTCGTCCGTAAGGGGTCCGGGTTCAAATCCCGGTGAGGCATGGATGTTGTGTTTGTCTTACGGCACTGGCTCTTTCCCTTCCCTGGAACCAGTGACCCTAAATTAGGGACGGGCGACTGCTTATAGCCCATTGAGTTGCTCACGCTGGTCGTTAAACCTCCAACCAAAGAAAGAAAGAACAAACAATTTTCATTACCTTGTGTACCCTCCACGAGCGGTGATAAGGGCTCGTACACGTCGTGGCATCAATTGGAAGAGGTTCTAAATCTCGCATTGCAAAAAGAGATTCGATTGCTGTCTCGATTTGTTTCCAAACTTCCTGGATAACTGGCGACGGAGCTGGACGAGCTAAGCGTCGTCATCCCACATTCCTTCGATGGACATCAAATCAGGTGAACGCGGTGGCCAAAGAAGACGTGGCACATGTCGGGCATCTACGAGCTGTAAGACAATCCACGCCACATGTGGTCGGGCATTATCCTATTGAAAACATGTCACCGGTAACCGTCCGAAGATATGGCAGCACTTCAGCCTCCACAACCTCCGTGATGCATCACTAGGTGATCATAGTTCCTGTAGTTCGCAGGACGCGGGAACGTTAATGTAACCCAACAGAACTCCACACCAGAACGCCGGTTGTCGGGCCCATATGACGCTGCATAATGCATACCTCCGGCAGCCGTTCGCCAAGGTGTGACCGTACAACGATATGTCCATCGTGTATCCTTAGGTTGAACCGTGACTCGTCGGAAAACATTATACGTTGCCATTCATGATGCCAGTGTCTGCAGCCTTGGACACATTGGAGTAACTGATTTCTGTGGTTTAAGGACAAAGAAAGATGCAAATGGTGTCGAGCAAAGCTTGCAGACAACCCTTGATATGATACAAACCACCACTGTTGTGCTAACCCTCGGTCTACCAACGCCATGCGGTGGAGATGATGGTCTTTCGGTGCGTTTTGTCCGTCGCTGGGCTCAAACCCTACACGTCGGTGCATCTAACCTTTCTCTTTCCACTGACTCCATATTCGCATCACCGTCCTCTCGTTTCGTTCAGCAAGAGCTGCAATAACGCCGAAGGGTAGTGTTGACTTGGTTAATTTTAAGTGTCAAAGTGGACGCCAACTTATCAGAAGAATCGTTGGTTGCAGGTTGCTGTCACTGGAGCAGGGAAGCAAATAAATAAGTAGTTAAACAAATTGAATGTACTGTAATTACATATGATTTCGTCCGCACATACCTTTATTCTTCATATTGGGGAAGAAAGGGGAAATATCAGGTAGTCTGAATAAATAGTATATACTTCCAGCGAGTGATGGATATTTCAGGTTATTTTCTCCATGTTATTGCCGCCAAAATTTTCCTTCTATTTCATCCCGTGCAAAAGCGTTTCTTCCCGCCTTGTGTCCGAGCAAAGTCCCAAGTCTCTCGTTGTTCTCTCCTGAAATCTCCATCAAGACTCCCGTTTATAACTGACCCATCCAATTCTCTTTCTCTCTCTGTCCCCGAGGAAGATGATCTTGACGTAAGAAGTTGACTGTTAATTGCTTACTCAGAGTGTCCTTGGCTGGCTATGGGAGGACGAAGGCGGAGTGGGGTCCTTTTGTTCGTGGAGGTCCCACGGTCCGTGAAAGGAGGCTCTTCAGGATCTGTTGAGCGCCTTATTTTAACTAAGGGATAATTTCTCTAGCTGCCGTTCGCACACAAAATAACAAAAGTTATTATTTAATTATAGTTTAAATATTTGTATATAACAGAAGTCCGCCTTTCCCACAATCTACCACATCGGCTTCGCTCAAAGTTCTTGATTTGTACGTACGGGTATCTTCTGCTACGTCTGGCATACTCAGTTACCACCACTGCCTTACTGACACAATTCTCCGAATCGGCTGTGGCAGCTTGCCCTGTGCGCCCTGCTTTTATACTTCCTGAGGGACAACTACGAGGGTGTGGATGGCGTTGTTGTTGTTGGAGGTTTAACGACTACCATGAGCAACTCAATGAGCTTTGAGCAGTCGCCCGTCCCTAATTTAGAGCCACTGGTTCCAGGAAAGGGAGAGAGTCAGTGCCGTAAGACAAACACATCCTCCATGCCTCACCGGGATTCGAACCCAGACCTACCTCAGCCGAATGAATAGTAAACCAGCGTTTATACCACTGCGCCATCGGGGCGAAGAAATCATTTGAAGGTGCGCTGCGGTTTTAACAATTTGCTCCTCCTCACGTGACCTACCCAATCTGCAAGTTTCATTCCGATTACACACGTTTTTCCCAGTGTTGCATTTTCAACAAAATAGCAATGTATATCGACACTGCTGTGTATTATTTTGAGCAGGAAATACGCACCAAAGTTTTGTCCGTGGAAAGTGGCATCTAGTCGAAAAGGTTTTCTTTCAGTGTAATTTTTAGGAACGCACGCCAGGGATATGTCGCATTTAAGAAGTATCGGACCTCGGTGGCAAAGTGTGCTGGGGCCGCATCATGCATAAACCATATGTCTCTCCGTGTGGTGAGCGGACCATCCTGCAACACACCGGGAAGCACTTGCTCCAGGAACACACAGTACGCTTCACCGGTCAGACGTATACGTGAATTCTCATGTGATGTTCGCACGGTAATATCGCTGAACGGGTTCCGAATTGTAGGCAAAACTTTCCTCAGTGAAAATCCTCCAAATACGTGGCGTGAGTGAATAAAAAAGGCATCGCTCTATCCACGTTTTAGTAACACTTGGCAACCGAAAAAGTTGTTATTCGGTCACCGCCGAGGGATCGAATCGCAGATGTCTCGATATCTAGCCGAAAACTCTCGATATCATGTAAGGCTAACACGCTCGGCTAGATATCGAGAGATCACTTAGCAACACTTAGCAACCGAAAAACTTGTTATTCAGTCACCGCTGTGAAATTGAATCCCAGATCTCTCGATATCGTGTAAGGCTAACGCGCTCGGCTAGATATCGAGAGATCTGGTATTCGATTCCCAGCGGTGACCGAATAACAATTTTTCGGTTGCAAAGTGTTGCTAAAACGTGGAAAGAGCGATGTCTTTGTTTATTTATTAAAAACTTTCCTCAACACAAAGTTTTTAATTGTACGCAAACAGAATTTCTCCAATTGGGAACTCAAGAGAAACAAACTATAATGGGGAAAATGAAATATAACTTTAGGCTACTTAGCGGGAAAATTATGCATTATTTTACGAAGAAGTTATGCGCAAAACGTCCTTTGTTTTAAAAGGTATCGAAGAAAAAACGTGTTTTTTCAATCCGATTTTTACATGAAATGATATTGAAAAAAAAAATCGTAATCTGATTTTGAAGGTATCTGGATTTTTACCCCTAGCGGCCATGTCATGCGGCGGAGAAAGACGAAATACGTAGCAAGGATCATCGTTCTCACATTAAGAGTTCTCAATGCAAAAAAAAAACTATTTTCAAATCGTACTAATAGGTGTAGAGATATGGTGTCCACTGCAGGACGGTCTGACAGACATAGTGATAACATAGCTCGTCGTCTTTTTTTTTTTCAGAAGACTTTCTAAAATTATATTCCAAACACGCTGATGTATCATTGAATTAGAGATAACAGAAGCTACGCAAATGCCTGGCTGTTACTCTCACATTATCGCGCATACCCGGCTAAAACTAATTATATGCAGTCATCGCCCACAACTTCCCCAATAGTGATCGATTGCAGGCGTGATTGGGATGCTTCTGATAGAGAACAAGATTGTACGAGTATGTGCCGGAAGAATGGGATACTCTATTTCGGACGTTGTCAACACATTGAGGTTTACGCGTGATACAGTGTCCAGAGTGTTTCGGGAAAACGAAAATTCTGGAAAAAGAACGAGCTCCGTAATGAATTGCATAGAGGTACCAGCCTTCATAGCTTGTTGTGTACGTGTCGTTTCGTTCAGACACTTGGGCGCATGACTATATCAAAAAACACCACCGATTTGAACAGTTGTGAAAACTCAAATTTTCCGATGGTGGATATCGAACGCACGTCTCCTCGCAACGGAGCCAGACTTCTTACCTACTAAACTGCACTAAAGGTATGTACTGCTGCAGATCTGTCGTCTTGACACGTGCTTCACCTCTGCAGTATGTCACACAGTGGATGAAATTGTCATTCCCGTGCAAGGACAGCTCAACGCACAGGGTACAGTGTCTTCAGATGAAATATGTTGGGACAATTGGTGCGTGTACAGTCGAATTTGAGTTGCTCCCAAATACGTGGACATTTTAACCGACCATTTTCATCCATTCATGTCCACCATGCATCTTAGTGACAATGGCGTGTTCTAGCAAGATAATCACTATATCACAGGTTCCACTTGGCTACAGCAATGTTATAAGAGCACTGTAGTGAATTTGAAACGTTTCAGTGGCAACCCTGGAGCCCGGATTTAAACACGAATGTCTTTATGATACCTTCGAACAGGATGGTCGGGAACGTGCCCCATCGGTTATGAGCCTGAGCGAATAATGGGCGGCTTTGGAGGAGGCATTGCTGGCGATACCTGTATAACCTTTTCGTAAGCTCGTAGATTCCATACCCCGTGGTGTGACCGCCGTCAGTAGACCAAAAGATGGCCCAACGCGTTACTAGACAGAAATCTCTAATTCAGTACCACTTCAGTGTATAAAATAATAGCATGCGTGAATTAAGAAATGCTGAGTATAGTAATTGAGATACATCCGTATAATGGTTCAGTTCGAGATATTTCTGACCCCGTAACGTTACCGAATGCTTTTCAATCAGGTCCTATTTATGATATTTTAGAATAAAAACTACGTTATCATACACACACTTGCCACTAAATCAGAAAGCTTTATGCATATTCACGTAAACGCCACTTACACAGCGTATAAGCAACATACGTGGTCGTGTGCGTCACCACATGATCAAAGCAACTATTTAAGATTGCTTTACGTCAGAAATCGTCAGTAGTGTTGATCATAACGGTAAAAATTATTGTGGGCGCCCGTCTGGCTGGAGCGACGATTTTAAAAAGAGCATAGCCTACTGTTTTATCAAACGGTGAGATAGCCTGGGTCTTTAATCAGTGGTAAAATAACTCACACTGCTTGTTTAAAAGGAGTATTTGTAGCGCGACGAGAACTTATCAG
Organism: Macrothele yani; assembly: GCA_039090855.1. Classification (NCBI taxonomy): domain Eukaryota; kingdom Metazoa; phylum Arthropoda; class Arachnida; order Araneae; family Macrothelidae; genus Macrothele; species Macrothele yani. The sequence goes on from CM077005.1 coordinate 7,641,753, forward strand.
GAACGAGATCGCCGTCGTCTGAGCGATCTCGCACGGATAAACTGAACTTTCTGTGTGCAGTAATTAACCGAAACATTCAAAGAAGGATGTTTCCGACACAAACATCAGGGAACCGTGCGCAGATAAATGAAGAGTAACGGTACTGGCAGTCGCATACCCATGCGAAAAACCCCTGACTTCTGAGAAGAACCAGGAAAGTTCGTACTGCAGTGGTGTCAGGAACACCGTGACTGGCCTCCCGGAGACTGGAAAAACATCATGTGGTCCGACGAGTTGTGGTACAACCTTTCTCAGTACCGAGTATGCAGATAATTTAGCTGGAGTCCCATTGAGCAGTGAACCCAGTTTGCCTTATAAATACGCATCAAGGTTCTGGAGATTGTGTCATGGTGTGGAGCACCTTTTGTTGGTACGGAATAGATCCCCTGATATTTCCGGAAGGCCGAGTGCACTTCAAGGATTATCGGAACGCTATTGCACATCAAGTCCATCCTGCAATGTTGACATGTTGTCCCGCAGTTGACGGCTGTTTCTTGGGCGACAATGCTATTATTGTCCATCGCGGAAGATGTGTTCAGCATTGTTCCAGAGAGCATGACAGCGACTTCCACCATCTTTCTTGGCCAGTACAAAGCTCGTATCTGAACCCCATTGAGGATGTGTGGGATATGTTAGATTAGATAAATATATCTGGGAGCAAAGTCATCTACTGTCAAATCTGAGCCATTTAAAGTACTGACTGGTGTACGCTTGATATGCAGTAGACGTAGATGCACTCCAACAACTTGTGGAATCTATGCCGAATTGCATACTGCTGTAATTTCAGCTAAAGGAGGTTTGATCCGATACTGAATAAATGTTTCTAATTCAGTGGCCGCTATGTGTACATTATAGCTGTGTGACATACCTGTCGTTTAACGATAATTGCATTCTTTATTGCCCACTGGAACAACAACACACTTCTACCACCACGTATGCATCTCATGTTTGCAAATGTTCCTGTCATGATCTACCGTGATCTTCACCTCAATTTCGTTAAAGTTTTTAAGTTTTCATGTTGCTTTGTCACCTTAACTGTTATCCACCAGTACGAAGGCTGGTAAAATTTTCATTTTTGGGTCTTCCCCATGCTTCCCTCCGACGAGAAGATTTAGAAATCTGCGATTAACGTAATCAAAGATCATATATATACATTAATTCTATACTATAAAACCAGTTGTGAGAGAACAGCTGAACGTAAACATATGGTTGAGGTAACAAAATAAAGGTCTTACCATGTTGATGTGCCAGTCAAAGAGAAAAATGAGATTGGGGCAACGGTGCAGGCATTGTGGGGCGGCAAAGTTCCCATGTAAAGTCTATGGAAGAAGCTTGCGGTTGACATCCGATCGCCTGCGGTTGACTCATGCGCTGTTGAAGGCGGAGGTATGGAGGGACTCACATAATTTAAAGTCCGAAGTCTCTTCTCAGGGAACCGTTGCTCAAAACAACGCTAGCTGGAATTTGTTTGAAAGTTCTTATCGGAAACAGCGGACACTCGAAGACCTGATTGCGTTGTGCCATTGGACTGTGTGATGTATATATACAATTTAATATTCATTCGATCCAGTTCATTCACGTAGTTAAAACGTTTCCCATTATGTAAAGAAATAAATAAACGTTTCATATGAGTTTATTCTCTTCAAAAAAAAAAACAACTTATGGTCGATTCCGACGGGTTCCATCTACCGGAAAGAAAAACTATTCGTGGATTCCGACGGGTTTCGTCTACCGGGTTCGAATCCCGTGATGTATGGATGTTGTGTTTGTCTTACGGCACTGGCTCTTTCGCTTCCCTGAAACCAGCGACCCTAATTTAGGGACGGGCGAGTGCTTATAGCCCATTCAGTTGCTCAAGGTAGTCGTTAAATCTTCAGTCACACAAAAAAATCACGAACCTGAACTATTGTCTTTACTGAAGGGGTTGAATGAATTGGTCAATCAAATAAAGTTTAACATTTGTTGTTTCATATGAGCTTATTATTTTCAAAAAAAAAAAAAAAAAAAAAAAAAGGTTACCGTCGATTTCGACGGGTTTCGTCTAGTAGTAACAAATTTCGTTATCTCCATTCGGATTTGTTTTATTTCTACAGTTGCTCTGCGAAACTTTTGGAATACTTATGTAAAGAAATAAATTAGAGCGATTTGTCATATTCCTTCATCATTCCTGTAGTTTTCGTTGTATTATAATAACCGTGAAGCAAAATTTCCGATCCTTTACTTTACGCCAGCAACACGGCGGCCTCATTGAGAAATATATACTGAATATCTAAGGATGGGCGATGATTTTCATTATGGAACTAATTAATTGCCAGGAGCAATCACACACCCGTTAATATCCAGGCGACATGAGCATCTCGTGGAATTAATTCCGTGTGCATGATCAATTATGATTCTCACGGAAATTCCGATAGGGGAAACCGTGACCAAGAAGTTTGGTCACGGAAATCCGCGATGAAAGGGGTTAATCACGAAGGGCACACGGAGATCAGGAGATGCGTGAGCTGCCGTCGTTCTAGATAACCAGACAACACCTTGCTGCAGCTGCCACCGAGTCGCCTTAACGAGGTAAAACAAATGAGCAAGCGCAGAAAGAGTGCGTAATATGTGTACGCAACTCTTCTAACTGTTGCGTAGTTTCGCTAGAAATATAAAAATAAAGGAGTTTCAGGTAATCAGTTGTGCATTTCTGTCAGATCTACTGCTTCAAATTCTGTACTCCCTGTTATTTTTACTGGAGACTCTCTGCCGCACATTTTATGTTATGAACTACATAATAAATGAACATTTATTCTGTGGTATTGTTTATTTTTCATGTATCATAAAATTGCTTTGTAAAATTAAAGATTTTATCTTTTTTACTGAACTTTTTAGAAGCAGAATTCAGACGAAACCGCGCAAAATATGGGTACTTTAACTCCCAACATGAACCATCAGAAACGGTTGTGCCAATAATTGTTTGCCGCATGGCCACAATGCTATCTAATAATAAGAATCAGGGGAGGAGACACAGGTGTCTCTTTTTCACATTTCGGGGTGACGCCAAAATTTGGATGAATGTACAACAAAAAAGGAAGGTGAAGAGTGGTGTCGGAATTAAGCTGGTAAAGACTGAAGAAAAGTTCATCGCTAATAAAGGGTAAAAATTTGGATGAATGTTAAACAAAAAACAGAAAGTTAAGAGTAGAGTCCGAATCGAGCTGATAAAGACTGAAAAAATGTTCCTCTCTAAGGAAAGGAAAGTATTTATTTGGATGAATTAATATTAAACAAAAAAGTAACTAAAGAAAGGAGTAGGTAGTCAGTTGACGCTGAAGCAAAGCTTTCTCTAGGCAAAGGACAAAATTGGATGAATGTCAAACAAAAGAGAAAGTGAAAAATGTAGTAGGAATGAATGAAATACGGGATTACATAATTGAAATTTGGAAGATGTGAATTCGTTTATTGGTGTAAATATGACAGGGACGTTAAGTCAGATAATATCCGAAAACTTGAAAATTTTGTCGTCCTGGAGCGCGAATCGAACCCGCATCTACCGAATAGCGCCCGAGTATGCTACTAACTACACCACCCAGAAGGACCAAATTTCAAGTTTCCGATTACACCAATAAACGGATTCACGTCTTCCAAATTTGTAATGGAGTAGAAATTGAGCTGATAATAACTGAAGTAAAGTTCTTTAATGAAGAAAAAAATTTGGATGAATATTAAAGAGCAAAAAGAAAGTGAAGAGTGTAGTCGGAATTGAGCTGACAAAGACTGAAACAAGCTTCTTCTCTAAGTAAGTGACTGTGAAATGCAGAGTTGTTGTTATCAAACTTTTAGGAATTTAGTTTACTACAAAGAATTTTAGCTGATAACGGAAAACGAGCAGTTGTTTGTAGAAAATTTGTTTATACTAATTTTTTATGCGGGAACAAAGCCGTATCTGTTTTTCCGCACTTCACTGTACACCTTTATTATTTAATACTAGGTGAATTATACACGGCGTTGTCAGAGTATGTAGGTTAAGATACAATCCGCATATTCTAATTTTTACTGCAATTAATGATTCTGGAAATAACGTCTCCTGAACAGCTTAACCGTGGAAAAAACATTCGATTTTTTATGTATTCTGAGTATGTCAATCTCGCTAGCTTTGCAGAAATAATATTTTTGGAATATGTGAGTACGGAAAAAATCACTTTTAAGTTCATAATACATCTCAAAGAACGTTAATGATCTTCCCATTAGGCGCGAAAACATTTCTCTTCTGTACCATTTCGTTTCTTCTGCTTCTATAGCCGCAACCAAGGATTTCCTTTTTCAGAACAAATAAGAAAAATAAATTTGACAATATTACACTGTGTAATTCACTAAGAACTGTACGTAAAATTATCTACCCAACTCGATACCACTAGTAAAGCACTGCGAGAACGGCGTTCATTCGTCAATTGGAAAAACTTGCGATCACCGATAGAATAACAATACTCAAGTAAGGGAGGTTGTTTCGTTTCAATATACACTATATCGACAAATGTCACCGGACACCTAGAAGAGAAACACAACATAAGCATTTATTGACATACATTAGTACAGCGTCGGTCCATCTTTGGCCTTACTGCATGCACTGACCCTTCGAGACATGCTTTCGACAAGGTTTTGGAACACAGCGATAGGTATGCGTTTCCATTCAGTATATAATGCTGCCGCTAACTTTTGCTTAGTAGTAGGACTTGGTTACAAACTTTTCATGAGGCGCTCTAATCATCCCATGGGTGCTCTGTGAGATTCAGATCAGGGCTCTATGCTACCCAGTCCACACACGATACGAAATATCGTCAAACCAAGCCATAACAGTCCTTGCTTTATGCCTCGGTGCATTATCATGCTGGTACCAACAAGGCTCGGTTCCATAGTGTTGCAGTGCAGAGTTGGTAAGGCACAATATCCAGAATATCGAGGTAGACGTGCTGATTAACAGGTTTGTCCACAATAACCAATTAGCCGGGACCATACCACGAAAAACACCCTCACACGAGTACATTGCCAGCTCCAAACTTGACCGTAAGAACAGTACACTGTGGTAAATAGCTTTCCCCCGGCTGCCGTCGTACCCATACATGGCCATCAGACTGATGGATCGGGTATCTGGATTCATCAGTCCATAGGACTCGTTTCCATTGATCTACGGTCCACGATAAATGTTCTTTTCACCATATTGAACAAAGAGTAGCATTCCGAGTGGAGATGAAAGGCTTATAAGCAGCCGCACGACCACGGTAACCCATTAAATGAAGTTCTGCGCAAATGATACGTGTACATACTGTAGTTCCAGCATTTCTACCCACCTGTACACTGAGGTCTAGTGCAGTACTCCGTCGAATAGCTGTAACGACTCTCCTGAGGCTTCGACGTCCTCTATCACCGATTTGCTTTGGTCTGCCGGTACGTTTTGCTACTTCAGGCTCGCCATGTGTCTTCCACGTATTCAGTACATCCAAAACAGTTGACTTGGTTATGATTAAACGCCGCTCGGTTTCTCTTATGGACAACCCACTAATATAACACCCAGCAATCTTTCCTTTCTCAAAGCCAGTTCTCTACCGCCGCGACAATTTCACTCAACCTCACAGTGCGATATGATCGCAGTCAGCTGCAGGCTAGTTTTTATACCGTTTGCAGCTGTACCCCGCATCTTAACAACGCAGCGGATCCGTTCATTTGCTTTTAAAGGGGTATCCGGTGACTTTTGTTAATACAGTGTGTATACGTGACAAGGGTATTTTCATACGTGACAGACATACACTGACGGAAAAAAATCCCAACACCAAGAAGGGGTTGTGTTAGATAAACGACAGTTGGTAGACGGTGAGAGTACATCTGTAAGATGACGTCTATGCAAATTTCACGCTCGGCGCATACGTGTGGCGCTAGTAGCGCCCTTCGGAACATGCAAAGCAGGTTTGCTGCAAATACGCGCTGTAACGTTCGTGAGCGTTAGTTATCGTTGAGATTCGACGTTGTGTGTTGATGTCAGTCAAGAATGCCTTTAAGAAGGCGAAGAAGCCATTATCAACAGCTCACGGAGTTTGAACGAGGTCGTGTAATAGGGCTACGAGAAGGTGGATTTTCTTTCCGCAATATTGCAGAATGACTTGGCAGGAATGTAGCCACTGTGCATGATTGTTGGCAGCGGTGGTCAAGGGAAGGTACTGCCTCAAGAAGACCGGGTTCCGGCCGGCCACGTGGCACTACTGAGAGGGAAGACCGCCGTGTACGGCGTATGGCCGTGGCGCATCGTACCGCGTTTGCGGCAGCAATTCGAGCTGCAGTTGCCACCACAGTGACACAACGAACTGTTACAAATCGGTTACTTGGAGGACAGCTCCGAGCCAGAAGCCCTGTAGCGTGCATTCAACTTACTCCAAACCACTGCCGTTTGCGACGTCAGTGGTGTCAAGCTAGAGCTCATTGGAGGACGGAGTGGAGATCTGTTGTGTTTTCTGATGAAAGCCGGTTCTGCCTGGGTGCCAGTGATGGCCGTGTGTTGGTTAGAAGGAGGCCAGGTGAGCGGCTGCAACCAATCTGTCAGCGGCCGAGACACACTGGACTTACACCTGAAGTTATGGTCTGGGAAGCAATTTCCTATTAAATACGACAGCAGGAGCACTCTCATGGTTATCCCACGCACCCTGACGGCACAGTTGTACGTCGGTCTGGTGATTCAACCTGTTGTGCTGCCATTCATGAACAGCATTCCAGGGGTTGTTTTCCAACAGGATAACGCTCGCCCGCATACCGCTGTTGTAACCCAACATGCTCTACAGAGTGCCGATATGTTGCCGTGGCCTGCTAGATCACCAGATCTGTCACCAATCGAGCACGTAAGGGACATCATTGGACGACAACTCCAGCGTCACCCCCAACTAGCATTAACCGTCCCTGTATTGACCGACCAAGTGCAACAGGCATGGAACTCCATCCCACAAACTGACATCCAGCACCTGTGCGACACAATGCATGAACGTTTGCGTGCTTGCATTGAACATTCTGGCGGTTACACCGGTTATTAATGTACCAGCATTTCACATTTAAAATGGCTCTTCTCGCGCTTACAATAAGCTGTGATCTTGAAACCTTAATCGATTAAATATGTTACCTATACAAATGTATTGTCGCCATTTCATTCCTTTACAACTATTTTTTCGTGGTGTTGGGATTTTTTTCCGTCAGTGTATTTTTAAGTAAGCAGACATATTTTCAATGGCATATTGCTCTTGGTGCTGCATTGTTCTAAGCTCTGGCTTCTGGCCTTTCACTCGAAACGGGTATCATTACCACTACCATCATCATCATCATCATCATCATCATCATCATCACTGTCAACCATTATCAATCCACTGTTGGATGAAGGTTTCCCAAGTTCTTCCCCAACTGTCTGTCTTGATCCTGTCTCCTCCATATTACTTCTTCTAGATATTTTTCTGTCCCTCTAAATCCAAGCTAAAATTTCGGTTGTCCATCGGTGTCCGTTCATCTGGTTGTATGTTCAGCACATTGCATTGCCATTTCAGGGATTTTATTCTGATCATGATGCCTTCCACTCTGTCATTTCCCTTATCTACGAGTTCCTGTTCTTATCTTTCCTGATCACACCTAGCATTCATCTTTCCATGCCTCTTTGAGTTGTCTGCAGTCTGTTTAAACCTTTTTTAATTAAGGTCCATGTCTCTGCTCCATATGAAAGAACTGGAAGGATGCACCGATTAAACACTTTTCTTTTAAGACACAATAGTATATTGCTCTTGAAAATTGTACTGGTTGTCTATTCAAAAGCTGAAAGTAGCCAACGTCTGTGTCAGATCTCAGCTTAGTGCTCTCCTCCGATGATTCTCAGCAACTTCTGCTTTCACGTCCCACTGGTCGTCGCCTTGGACACATTCCAGCTGCTCGGGACTGAGGGCCAAGTGTTCAGTTTTTGAAATCATCTTGCAGGAGGGGGGGTTGGCCAGAACTCACCACGACGGTCAAACGGACTGGGGAATGTGGGATAGCATTTTCTTTAATCCCGGTAGTATAGTTATACCGCTATGTGTCTGTCGTCAGGGCCCCTTTAGTGGGAACAGGAACCACCACGAGAAGGCGGATCGATATTTGTCAAGGAGAGAATATGATATCTTTGCGCATCAGATACATGTATATATATATACACACTGCTGGTCACCCAGAATGCAACATCAAGAAGGTCACGAGATAGCAAAGCCAGATTTACTGGACACATAACAACACATACAAAGATGAAACGATTGAGCTTACAGGCCCCCGTGCAACTTGCGAAACACGCAGACATCAATAGTTCGTGTGGCCCCCATGGCTGGAAATAACGGCCGCCATACGCCACGGCATCGAACGAAAGAGGCTTTGGATGTGGGCTTGGGGTATGTCGGTCCAGGCTGCTTCCACACCTTGCCACAGTTCATCAGGCGTAGCCGCGGTTGGTGCTTGCCGGGCCACTCGGTTGCCGATCAGCGACCAGACGTGTTCGATGGGCCATATATATGGAAAACAGGCGGGCCACGGCAGCAGTGACACCTGGGTGGCCGTGAAGAATTTTTGCACGATGCGTGCCATGTGCAGGAGCGCATTGTCCTGTTGAAACGTGGCGGCTGGCGGGTCCTGCGGATAAGGAAGGACTACAGGCTTCAAAACGTCGGAAATGTAGCGGTGGCTATTGAGTGTACCGGCGATGCGTACCAGAGGAGTGCGGGTGTCACATCGAATTGCGTTCCAAACCATAACACCAGGCGATGCATAATGCAGGCGTCATATAGTCTCTCGTAGCGGTGCCGTTACACGCGGATCCGACCACCGTGGTGTTGCAGGCTGAAGCGGGATTCGTCGGAGAAGACAATGTCGTGCCATACCGTAGTCCAGGTGCGGCGTTCAACGGCCCACTGCCGCCACACTCGCCGGTGGTGTAACGTCAATGGTAATCGGAGCAATAAGTGCCGTGCGACAAGTCCCCGCTCTTGCAGACAACGTCAAACGGTACGTGCTGACACAAGTTGTAGCGCAACACACCCTAATTCCTGCGCTAACGTTCGTGATGTGGTGGTGCGAGCCGTCAATGCCCGCCGCACAGCATGCCGGTCCTGTCGTTCGGTGGTGTGCCGCGGCTGCGGCAATCGCTCACGTCGGTCCGTCCGTCCCTCCTGCACCCACCGAATCCATACTCGCCTCAGTGTGGCTGGATGTCGTCCCAAACGGGCGCCGACGCCTCGGCACGATGAACTGCTGTTGAGATAAGCCACTATTTGTCCTCTGTCGAACTCCGAAACGTGCTGGATGACTGCCGTATTCTGCGACGAGGCATCAGGAAGCTTCCCACGCACAGGTCCGGCAGCACAACACACTTCCACTACTTACACCCCCTCCTTCTGTGCACCCTTCTTATAGTGCTTCTCGGTGGCGTGCCGGGCGCACATGATTTGCATATGCTCTGCAATGCTAAATGTTTGCATGTCCTCTTGAGGGCGACGCAAGCTGCGAATTTCAGGCCAATCGGATGCTTCCTTCTTGGTGTTGCATTTTGGGTGGCCAGCAGTGTATAATAGCTGTACAAATAAGTTTTAAGTCGCTTTTGTGTGACGTATACAGCTAATGTATATATCCGACATTCCACCGCGTTGTTGTCATGTGACCGTAACTGCTCCATAGTATAAAATGTGACACAAAAGTTTTCCCAACAATCAAACGCACTTGCACATCAGTAGGTGAAAGATGACAAGCGTTCGTCTCGAATTTTAAGGAAAAAGTGCTGCAAAAGCATGTGCAACGATCTGTTATGTTCTGAGGGATAATATTGTATCGAAAAGCACGTGTGAGTTTTGGTTTAGACGGTTTAAAGCAGGTGATTTTGATGTTAGCGATTGAGAACGTAGCGGCGCACCGCTGAAGGTTGCACATGAGGAACTGCAAACCCTGCTGGATGAAGATTTGCTTCAATCGCAAAAAGAACTAGTTGAACAGTTGTGGGTAACTCAACAAACCATTTCCAATCGACTACGCGCAATGAGAAAGATTCAGAAGGAAGGAAAATGGGTGCCCCTGAGCCAGAGGAACAAGGATGAGCGTGTCATGAAGTGTTTGAATCTGTTGACTAAACACAGAAAGTATTTCTTGTGAAAAATCGTTACTGGTGATGAAAAGTGGATATGGTGCGAAAATCCCAAAGCCAAAAAGCACTTAATGGATCTCGGTGAAGCAACGACTTCGACATCGAAATTCAATATTCACTCCAAGAAAGTTCTGCCGTGCATCTAGTAGGATATGAAAGGTGTGCTCTATTATGAACTATTGGAAGAAAGTCAAACTGTTACTTCTGATTGCTACAAACAGCAATTGCTGCGACTGAACCAGGAAATCTGTTGGAAACGTCCGTTCACAATATTGCGTCTCGTGAAATTACTGCATGACAACGCCAGGCCGCATATCCGAAATCGGGCAAGAACATTTTATTGACGCGTGGCTAGGAAGTTGTGGAGCACTCAGCGTATAATCTCAACATAGCCTTTTCAGACTATCATTTGTTCCGATTGATGCGACATGGTTTGTCTGCTGTACGGTTCCGGACATGTGACGAAGAGCAAAAATGGGTTGACGACTTCATCGCGTTACACGACGAAGTATTCTTCATGGCTGGAATCAGTCAGCTGCCCGTCCGATGGCGGAAGGTGACAGATAATGACGGCGCATAATTTGATTCGTAAACCTAATAGTTTCGCTTCTGGATAGCCCCTTTTTGGAATTTCAATTTGAAACACGCCATTGTGACTCGGACAACAATGAATCACAATCTGTTCCATTCTGAAGTATTTACGACGATTTACTGATAAGTTACGGCTGTCGTAGGCATATCCACACTTATGAACGCACATAGACATTCTCTTTTGTTATTATCGATGGAAGAAAACTAATTTACAAAAGTTTTGCAAATTAACATTATTGCAGTTGATTTACAAATCTTTCGCGTTCGATAATGATTCTCAAAATAACATTTATCTCAAACATTTTAAGCTTTTGTCTTCGGGTTTGATCTCAAACATAAGATTAGCAATCAAAATTATCGAATGTACACCAAAATTCACCTTTTTTGCACAACGATGAAGAAACCTTTTTCTACCATTTTGTAAAATAAAGAAAAATCCAGGAGAAAAATTGCTAGTTGTATTAGGCTAAAACTATCTTCAATTCTACGCAGATAGTTTTCAATTCTTAGCTCTCTAATCTACATTTCTAGATGGCTTTCAGTTCTACGCAGATATGAACTGGAAATATAGATGCCGATGCCCAAAGTAAACGTCTTCGAAGTTTGAAAATGTTCAACATCGCTGAAAATCGAAATGACGTAATGTCCAGTTGATTTGGCAACTATAGAAACCTGTTATTTTATGTTGTTGGCATTAACGTTCATGTGTGTAACCAGATGATCTTTAGGAAGGAATTGCACAAGCTTCCATTCGACTACGCGACTGTTACAGATTGCGCAATAGACGAAATCTAAGCAAATGATCATACACTATATTAACTCTTTAACGACCAGAAATCGTGTGTCACCCAAAATACCATATCGCCCAATACTGTCTTTTGTTGTCTCCTCCCCCTTCCCCCATTTTACATTACAGTCCAGGTAGCGCAGCCTTGAATCTTAACATGGGCCCGAAACTGTACCACCGTATTTTAGGAATAGAATAGGGTCGCTCACTGTTGGACCTAAGTTAAATTGCAAGGCTGTGTTACCTAGGGGTTACCAAAACAAATATTATTACTGTGTAACCACATGATATGCTGTGGACTTGATATGCATTGCCTTTCTACGGAAAACAAATGCGATGCCTTACAAAATGAATGGTTTAGCTCCGAGAGAAACAAAGTCTTGATCAATTTCTTCGTTCAGAGAAAATAACGGTGAGTGAATGTAACTTCGGCTAATTCTCAGAGGCCGTCGAAATTCAAAGATTATATATGGGTAGGAAATTCTGCTCACTCTACACGGGCGATTCGGGCAGCCGCGGTCATCTAAATGTACGGGAGATTAAGAGCGGTATGGTAATTATCCGGAAAGCACGCAGCGAGAAAAGAATTCGCTGCAGAACAGTATTGTTTAAAAAGATTATTCTCTGAAGAACTGGCACATCCGCAAAACCAAATTCCGACATTTTCCGAAAAGTAAAAAGTGTTGTCTCAATAGATATGCCAAATCTGATTAATTCCTGGCACCCAAAACAGAAGTTATTTGTTGAGTGAATTACGCGAATCAATCTTAGATGCCAGCTTAGACGTTTGACAAAACCAACTGTAATACGCTTTTCATGATTTATCCTGAGTAACGAATTTGTTAGGGGCGGTAAGCTTTTATGTGAGAACAGGCTGATATGTCATTCATTGTCGTCAACTCATGACTGTTGCATGGTGAAGTGAACGGAAACATTCCCAATAGTATTTTGAAATAGGTTACTGAAGATCTAATGATAAAACGACTAGTATAACGGATTTTGAGGGTGAAATGATTTAGATTTTAACACTTTAAGTGGCCGATGATACCCTCAGTCATAAAAATCCGCGCACCAAGAAAATACCGTGCGATTAACGCGAAACTCGGCGGGGAGGGCAGACATCTAAATGATTAACGTTTCGTGCGATTCCGCATGACCAAGCGTCCAAGACCGGCGCGGCAATCGCAATCCTACGGGTTGGCGATGTATAGTGTTCAGCGCAAAATCCCGCTTCTGTATGGAAAAGGTCGACTACCATGTCCAATCATAGTCCCCTGCGGCGCCTTATAAGCCCCCCCCAACCCAAGCACCTCGGATCCATGTTACACATTTCACCAAATTTCTGAGGGAAGGGCATACCCAGAAGTAGAGTCTGCCACTCAACACAACATGAAGCATGAAAATTGGGAGCACATAACTTACCTTAAACACGTTGTCTCCGCTCCTAGAAACCTGGGAGGTGGGGTCAATTCACCTCACTCTCTTGAAAATTCGTGGACGCGTACAGATTCATCACATAAAGCTTGGTATTAATGTTTACATCTCTAAGACTATTTTAATGTATTAGGGGAAGTCCCCTGAAGCACATTTTAATTAGTCGGATACACTGACCGACTCTAGCCGTCCAGAATATAAAATTATGGAAGTTGGGGGCAGCCCCAGAATCAAAGCACCTCAGATCCGTCTTAAAGACTTAAAACTTTCTGAGGGAAGGGCGTACCCACAAGTAGAGTCTGCTACTCTATACAACAGTAAACACGAACAATGCGGACAAATCACTTTCGTTAGGCTTATACAAATCTTCGTGCTGCGATCGCCGAGGGGCCCAAAGACACCGAGGTCCCACAAGGTTCCACGTGCCTGCAAAACAATGTAAAGTACACTAAGAATAAATCAATGCAATATACAAGAGTTAAATTTAATGCTGCAAGAGCAACCGAGGCACAGGGCCCCCACCCTCCTGAACCACTACAGCTCTAAAAAAGACTTCACCCGGGCCCCGGAAAAGAGGAGACATGTCACATGGAACACGAAATATCCACAAGTTATACAACATTGAAAATCGTAACGGCGGCCTACCCCGCAACCATCCTCCCGAAGGACTTTTTCAGGTTGAAGAGCTCAAAGACCTCTGTTTCACTGAGGGGGGTTGAAATACGACGAATTCGTCCACGACAAATTGAGTAGTCCATGAATTTGAAATTGAGTATTCGATAAATTTGCCTGCGACGAATTGACGCGCAATGAATTTGCACTCGACGAACTGAGTCGGTGACGAATTTTCGCTCGACTAATTGGGCACGACGAATGGACGTATAACCCGGCCAGCTGAGGCGGCGGATTGTCCTGCTCGAACAGACGCAGAATGCGCGGAGGCCATGAAAGCGTGTAGGTGATCAGCCAGCACATGCCAATAACGCGCAGCGGTTAAGGACGTCGTCAGACACATTAAGGGACCTAATGCATGCCATGAGAATTCCCACCGAACCATCACATAGCCTCCACTGCCTTGAACAGAATCAACATGGCACTACAGGCTCGTTGTCTCATGCTATCGACTGCACACTCGCAACCTTCCATCAGCTCGGTACAGCTGAAAACAGGATTCATCTTAATAGACCACGCGGCGCCGCTCTACAGGGGGTCCAATTTAGATGTTCAAGACACTAGGCAATACGTAATGTCCGATGGCGAGGTGTGAACAGTGGCACACGAGTAGGGCGTCGACTCCCGTAGCCTTGGATACGCAGCGTGCTCGGTGCCGCTTGCTCGCTTACTCAGCTTGGGTCCCGGCCTTCAGCCTGGATGTGATTTGCGCCAACCGTTGCCAAGAGGTCGGTCTGTACGAGCCGGGATAGTCTACGTCGACCTCTGTCATCCATGACGTATGTACGTCCACTACTTACTCTCTGGGCGCTGGTACGTTCGTTTATGGTATACTCGCGGTACAGTTTTGATACGGTTGTTTTCCGAAATCCTTCAGTTCTTACCAGTAGGTCGATAGAATGACCCATCTGTCTTGCGCCGACAATGCGTCCACAATCGAAGTCGTTCAGATCACCACTTTTACCCATGTTCGTCGATTGCGATACACTGTTGGAAAGCCTTGCTGTTCGCCTATTTATCGCCAGCATTCGGTTTCGTTCTGTGCCACACTACGAGGGGGATGCTCATTTCAACTGCCCATCACCCCTATTTGTAATGTTTTGTCTATTGAGAGTAGAATGCGGTAACGCTCAAACATGTGAAATCTTATATTGGCATGTGAAATCTTATATAGAAATTGTTTGTGACAGCAAACAAAACGTCTGACATAAAAACAAAATGTAGTCAAAAGCAAGAATAATTTTGTACTCGGACCTTTAGAAGTAGCAAACAAAAATATAAAACTACACCGCTAGCTGGAAAACTTCATCATAGAAGAAAAAAATGTACTGAAGTTTATGTCATAGTGACCTATATTTGATCCACAATATCTTTTGAATCGACATCGAAAAAGAAGCTATGGACTTTAAATGGAAGTTTGAATGTGGTCTCTTAGCGGCAAAACTGTGCATTACGAAAAACCATGAAATTTACCTAAAATGCTTGACATTGCGAGCTCTATTTGCCATGAACGGAATTCCTCAAATCGGACTCTTAAAGCAGAGATAAAACAAATATCTAGGAAATAAAAAAAATATTTATGACATCTAATACGAAAATTGTGTTATTTGAACTACAAAATGTGTGCAAAATGTTCAATAGTATTTGGTTTGCGAGAAATGTTTCGATTGGAGTTCTACAGGAGAAGATTTTGGTGTTAATAAGAATGTACCATGATTTCCTCTCATTGTAGAACTGAGCAATATGAAGAGGTATGAAATATATGCAAAATTTCTCGTAGTGGAATCTATAGGATGCGAAACAAATTCTTTAAATAGGACTTTCAGAGCAGATTTAAACTTTCAGAACAGATTAGAATTTAGAGTGAGAGAAGTAAGTTTTACATTTACGCCCTCTTGCGTAAAAACGTGTATATTTTTAAAGCAAATTTCTCTTTATCTTTCCAAGTGAATCATATTGTGAAAACAGGAACTTGCCGGTGACAGGGATCCAACCCACGTCTCCTCGCCCTGGAATGAGTTACTAAAACCAACTAAGCTACACCGACGGACGGAATGTATCGCTAGAGATTTGTCTTCTTGACACGTACTTTAAATCTGTAGAGCGTCACAGTATTTGTTAGAAATAGAAATTTCAAATCGGATTTTCCAGCAGGGGTAAGACTAAGAAGAGAAATGCATATTTATGCCCCAAGGGGAAAAAACTGTGTTGCATCATCTTGATAGATGGCATCCTTTGCAGGAAACAATGCCTGAGCCATCGCATGGAATTGGTCAGCCAAAATAGTTTTATACGCCCTGCCAGTCATCCGTCCTTTCAAGATGATTAGGGGACCTGCTAAAAACCACGATATGACCACCCAGAGCATGACAGAACCACCACCATGCTGCTCTGTTGGGAGCAGACATTTTGGGGTGTATGCTTCTGATGGTGTTCTCCACACGTAAACACGTCCTGCGGTGGGGAATAGTGTGAATGTGGATTCATCCGACCACATTACACGCTTTCATGCATTGGAAGTCCAAGTTGTATTATCTTGGCACCACTGCCGTCGCTGTTGTGCATTCACCCGGGTCACCAGAGGTTTTGCAATAGCAGCTCTGCCATGAATATCTTTTTATGCAGTTCCGTGCGCACTGTTTTCGTCGATACTGGGGTCTGGAAATGCAGATTGAGCTCCTCACTAGTTTTCGGCGCCGTGGTTTTCTTATTACGGGTAACAATCCTCTTTAATGCTCTCCTGTCTTTATCAGTCAGTGTCGTTTTCTGGCCGCTCTTGTGTTTCGCAGACGAGGTATTGCCACGAAGACGGTATGCTGTCATGACGCTAGACATAGTAGCTCCTAGCGACTGTTGTCGCGTAGGCAACAAATAGCCGGCCACTAACAATTTGTACTCCTTCGAAGTCCGTTAGGTTGCTCATTTCGTCGTCACCCTCAAAGAAATTTTGTGAACAAAAAACTTTAAATGCACATAAACGGGGCATTGAGGTTCTAAACAAAGCTACTACAACAAAAAAAGTGGTAGATACCATTGCGTATTGCGACATTAAAAGTCATGTCTCTGAGCGAAGTGTTCACATTATTCTGTCCAACCCCTGTAAATATTCAAAGTGGGCTTTAGAAGCAAATGTAGCGAGAGAAATGCAATATATTTTCTTTTCCTTATAGAGGGGTGTCCGTTGAGAAGAACCGATATGGAATAAAATAAAAGTGGCTGAAAGTGTACCTTTCAGCACATGGGCTGCGGATGCCATAGTGGTCAACGTTCGTGACTGCCACGGAGAAACCTCAGGTTCGATCCCAGGCAGGAACGAACGCTCGAACCACTAAATATCCGCCGTGCGTCGGATGGGTACGTTAAGCCGTCGGACCTCGGGTACTGGCAACCGGTAATAAATAAGGGCGTCTTCCTCCCCTTTCTACCTCGCTTCCGTGTCACTTTCCTATCGGACACTCTAGCCCAAATCTCCTAGCTTCCTATTTCTAAGTGTTGTTTAAGACCTGGGGTCAGACACTCCCTTTCTAAAATCCTGTGCATATGATCTAATATATTTTATCACATAACGGCAATATCAGACATCATAAAAAGTTCAAAGCATATGGATAAACGTTTTCGCAATTCAAACTTTCAAACGGAAGAAAACGTTTGCAAACCTGTTTAACATGTGCACACGATGGTGTCTACAGTTGGACGGACAAACGAACAAAAGAGAGCGAAAAACTTGGTGTTCAACAGCTACTCAGTATCTGCCACAAATTTCAACCCTTAGAAACATCGCGGAGGAAAATGTTTTTCTTCCGAATCTTTCTCTATTTATGAGCAGTAGTGTGACGAACAGTTCAATCTTTCTCTATTTATGAGCAGTAGTGTGACGAACAGTTCAATCTTTCTCTATTTATGAGCAGTAGTGTGACAAACAGTTTTTGCCGAAAATGACGCAAAACCTGCATATTTTATACAAATATAAAGAGATTATGTATAGCTGCAAGGAATTCAATTTCAAATGCCACTGTGAGGCCAGACAAAAATGTATATATCGTGAATTCAAAAGACTGTCAAAGAAAAAGTTCTGTCGTTACGAGAGCAGCTCTCAATACAGGGGGAAGGTTTTCAAGATATATCAAACAGAGTTGGTATTGTGGAATTCGCTAAACCCTAACGGATCAAGGACCATCTGGCCAATATTTTCTTTCCGGTCAAACAGGGAAGGTTAAGAGGTCTTAGATTCGTTTTTACCAACATTTTATTCTTCAGTTAAATCTATAAAGCAAAATTATAAATCATTGTGAATTGTTTTTCTTTCCTTTAAGAAAAGCATTGAATGTCAGTCAATGAAGCAAAAAGAACAAACATTCCTTCTGTGATTTTTACCGTTTTAATAATCTTGACATTTTATATATGTTATTAGTTTATGGCAGACGGTTTTGATGGTGGCAGATGAAATCGTAAAAGCACTGTTTCATTTGAGTACGAATAAAGTAAATTTTGGTCATGCATTTTCGTGTTTTATATAGTATTTATGCAAATTACACTGATTTCCATAAATTAAGAAAGTAACAGAAAAATCGAGATAACTTAAACAACACGCGTACATGATGAAATGTGTAATTTGCATAAATACAATATGAATATGAAATTACCTCACCAGCCATTCATTGCAATTTCTGTTGCAATGAATTGCTGGTATGCTCACATCTAAACATCTATGAGGGTTACATTGCTGTGAGTGTGTGCTCACCCTTCACAGCAATGTAACCCTCATAGATGTTTATGCTGTTGATCAAGGTTTATAGGAGCTTAGTTGGTAGCAACGAGCATTCTTTGTGTGCAAGCTCTCTAAGCCCCTCCAGGTCCTTCAGAGGGGATTGAGAGCAGCAATACGTCTTTCTAGAGCATCTCAGACATGCTGGATCGGATTAAGATCAAGAGACCTGGCTAGCCAATCGATACGAACAATAGTCCTCTTGAAGATATTGCTTTACCAGCTTCACATGGTGGCGACGAGCGTTATCGCCTTGTAGAAGAAGTATCTCCTATATGTGTTTTCTGTGTAGCGAAAATAAAAATTTGTTTACTTCAAAATCCATCTCAAACTGAATGTATGTTTTTAATTAACTTTTTGACATGGTAACGACTGTTTCTACATCAGTCGACAATTTTGGAGTCATCTTACAGATTTCTGCATCAACCAAAATTCCATTTATATTAGTAACTGCTTATACAAGCAGAATACAGGTATTCCGATGGGAACATCATTTTCCAGCAAGCTGGCTAACATCTAGTTACATTTTCATGAAACTAAGTTCAGAGAGAGCACGCTTCTAGATTATGGATATGTCCTACGTTATATAGATGACGCCATTGTCTTTAATAATCCAGACTTCTGGACACATGCTAAGGATATTTATCCACCGGAACTGACTTTAGAAAAAACCGCTCCACACAATAAAAGAATACATTTACTCGATGTTGACATCAACTATACCAACGCAGAAAATATTATTACAGATATTTTTGACAAAAAAAGTCATTTTAATTTCAGGACTACTCATTGCTTGCATTGGACGTCTAAGATTTCCATTTCGTTGCACAGAAACTTAATAATTTCACAATTTCATAGAATCTGTAGGATTTGCAATGAGGTTACAGCTGTTACAAGAAATCTTAAATATTTTTTGTAGATTACTGACAGATAATGGTTATCCTTCCCGTTTCATTCGTAAATACCTTCGTCAGCTCTTGACAAGTTCAAATCCTAAAATCAACATTACAGATATTATTAACCAATGGCTCTTAAATTTTAAAATATATGACTCACAAATGCTGTTTTGAGGGTCGCTACATTCTACCTTCACTAATCACAACACAGTTTACATATTATTTAATCTACAGTCTACACTCCTCATATTTGTTACCCTATGCTATAGGTTATCTATAACCGTGACCCTTGACATTCGATCCTTATCAGCTGGTGTTGAAAATGATTTCATTCTGACTTCTCGTGTTTCCTGCAATTTCTTTTGAGGCTTTTTGTGCGCCATCTTGGACTGATTACCTGTTCCGATTCTGTAGTTTGTTTTCACGGATTGGTGGCTTCGAAAACACTGTATGCGGGCCTTTGAACTTCAGGCTGTTTGCAGACATAGAAAAGCCACTCCACTCTGTTGGTGTTCTCCTGACGAAGCAACAGAGATTTGAATATTATGCTTTCTTTGCGCCAGTGCTTCGTGAATCTTCTACTTCATTCTATATATACAGTATATAATCTGTAACTCCACGCGGAGCAAGCAGCTAACAATTGCTCCAGTGTTTTATGGACACGAAGATATCTTCTTTAATACTTTAATGCAAAACATTAAGGAAGCAATGCTGGCCCCACCATCACCTCTCTTAAGAGTTCCGTCTAAGACTGAAGAATAAAGTTCGTGAAATGCCATCCAGCCAAGGAGTATTGGTTCTACAATTTTGACGAACTTTAATCAAAATATGAAGATAGTTCACTTGGTAGAAATATTTGACATAAATTCTTGTCCTGCAGGAGATCCATCAGTAAAAAACAGGTACAGATGGTTGCGTTTCGTCAAAAGTGGTGTTCTTCAAAGTAAGTCATAACCGTAGTTCTGATGTACTTTTTCTAGAAACGGCGACGCGCGCGATTTTAAATGTAATCTGCGTAACAAAAAAGACAATTCCTTCACTACGAAAGTTATTGATGCAGTTCTAAGCTTGTAGCCTTTTTCTCCCAGAGGTTCTCTCCAATACAGTAGCTAAGGACAGCTTCGTATCTCTCCCATAAATATTTGCGTAGTACCGAATGTACTTTATAATGTTTTACCGTTTTTTCGATGTTTTAGGTTCGTTAGTTGAAACAATATTAAATGCTTAACACACAACACCTAAATGACGACTCTCTTGTGGATCAACACAGCAGAATGGTAATAAATGTAACTTGCAACGACATGTTTCATATACTTCTTGGTTGTTGAATTACAAATCTCTCGTAATCACAGTTCCTCTTTGAATATTAAAAAAGCTTCGTTGACTTATTCACAATTTCACTCTCGTAGACACAACTTATTCGGCGTACAGCTCTTCAAAATAACATGAGCCAAAATACATTCAGTAAATTTATCTACCATTACCACACCACTTTTACTGTCAAAAAGGGGGCTTTTTAATTTACCTTTGGCTCACTGTGAGTGCTTTCTAAAAAGTGTAAATAGATATGGGGAAGAACTTGCCGTTCAGAAGAAAATTTTAACGGAGAAGTAACATAATTTACAAAACAAGAGAAACTAAATAAGGGTGGTGGATTTAAAGATATACGTCAGAAGTTCCTTTACTAAGAAAAGGAGCAATTCTAACTTTTCTTTACATTTTGAAGTTCCAGTTGAAACCAAGATTCATAGGGACATCCAATGCATTACAGCAGTGTTAACATCAGAAACAGTTCCTTTACAAGAAACACTCTCCTTATCCTAGATTTCTTCCTTCTTCCTTTGTCAGATGAGCCTCTTTAATGAAAATTGATGTCAAGAAATTAACTGGAGCAGTTTCGTTCTTTAGCATGTTTTAAAGGGAAAAAATAGTGCGTGCTTAGAGTAACTTTTTTCAGCCTACGGACACGTGATTTCTGAATGCATCTGTAAGATTTCTGAATGTACTATTTGTGAACTTGATAGCCCTAACCACGAGAATGAAAGTTAGCGGCCTTCTACAATTTAGCGATGCTCAGTTTTTCAGTAAAGTGCTTAGACAGTTACTTTTCTGTTTGACACTGCAACTGAAATTGTAGAAGTCGAATCGAGAAATACCTTTCTGCATTCGACAGCTGAAACTATGCGCAAAACGCCTCATGCATCTTTTCTTTATACAATGTTGAGCTCTTCCGTTTGATGGCGCAAATACAGATTTCAGCGAGATTATGTCAATTCACAGGGCTCTTCACTGGGTTTCTTTCCGTGCGTGTCGCGCTGGATCGCCAGGCTTTCGCTTGTAAAAAGAAAATTGGTGGTTTCGTGTATTTAGATGTATTTTCCCCCAATGATGAAAAGAATTAATTACTTGTGAAGTGAAAGCACGCTTTTCTACAGCCGTGCTCTTTATTCAGTGTTGTATACAGGAAAGGTC
This sequence comes from Macrothele yani, assembly GCA_039090855.1. Taxonomy (NCBI): domain Eukaryota; kingdom Metazoa; phylum Arthropoda; class Arachnida; order Araneae; family Macrothelidae; genus Macrothele; species Macrothele yani. The sequence continues at coordinate 7,663,568 of CM077005.1, forward strand.
ACGTAGAAACTTTGCTTTGATTTCTTTACCGTTCATGTCAGTATTTAAACATTGATCTGTTCTTGCTCATTCTTTCAAGTTTCTTCCTCGGTTATCTCGTTGTTATGGCTTTCTCTTTCCATACTTTATTTCTGCTCCAATCTCTCATTTCAGCATCGGACATTCCCCCAAACTCTATTTTCCCTCAGATGGAAAAATCTTCAAAACTTACTCTTTAAGGGCCAGATCAAGACTCTTCTCTTGCAACCACAAGGTCAGCTCCATGTCAATTCCCCTCTCACATTCCTTCATCTGAAACTTATTTTTTACGTGAATTTTATTGTTACGTGTGAACCATTATTTGTTCCACGGCCTTCTCAAAAAGAGGATGAATCCCTCTTCACCCGGTCAAGGTTCACTGTCGTGTTGCTGTCGCCAAATTCTGGATCACCAGTGTGAATGCCAAATGTCGGTTGCAATGGTGCCAGCAGCTTAAATCGTGGACGTTGGACAATGTGAAATGTGTAATGTTCTCCGATGAATCGTCTTTTACTGTCTTTCCCACAACCGGGAGAGTTTACGAGTGGAGACATCCTTAACTGGCTTACCCTCTGGACTTTTCATTGCCCACAGTGTAGCACGGAGGTGGATGATAGCGCACCGATATACAGAGCCAAACTGGATGAAGAGTGGTTTGCTGAGCATGAAAGAGAGGTTGAACATCTGTCATGGCCTCTACATTCATCCGACTTGAACATTATTGAGCCATTCTAGGTCATCCTGGAGGAGCGAGTCGGGAAATGTATTCCTCCACCAGCATCACGTCGTGAACCAGCCACTTTTCTGCAAGAGGAATGGCTTCAAATCTCTCTGGCCACTGTATAGGACTTGCATCGATCCTTCCCACGACGAATTGCAGGTGTATTGGCCTCCAAAGGAGGCCCTACACTGCAGTAATAAATTGTTGTGTCCTAAACCCATGTGTTTCAGTTTCATTGACCACCCCTGTACATTAAGGTTGTCATAAAGTGTTCAAAATTTGTAAGCCGTCCAGGTGGGCTGGTGGTCTGAAGCATTGGCTTCTGCCCATTCGCCCGAAATAGCCTCGGGTGAGTCATGGGTGTTGTGTTTGTCTGCTGGCTCTGTCTCTTCCCGGAAACCACTGGCCCCAAATAAGGGAAGGATCACAGCTTATAGCCCTAAGAACTGCTCATGGTGGTCGATAAATTTTGAAACAAACCAACGAAAAACCATTTTTACAAGAATTGAAAATCCTATTTTTGTCGTTATAAAATATGCTTCCATGAAAACTTGGAGTTTTGCATCACCACGCTTATTTCCCGTAAGGACTTTTTCCTTAAATATCCAAAACTGCATAAGAATACTTAAATGGCGTTAAATAGAATCTAACTTGCTAAATAAAACTTTGATAAATACTTAGAACTGTGAGCTGTAAAATTAAGCTTTCCGAATACTTGAGTTATAGAAAATTATGCATCCTGAGAAAAATAGTACTAAGGAACTTTCTAAAGGTTACTAACGGGAAAAAGACTGAAAAAAATATAAAAGTGTCACATTTTCTTCTTTGCAGGTCATCATTTTAACAAATTTGGGTATTTGTGTTTAACGAAACACGATCTCATTATAATTTTATTAGAATATCTCGATCCATATATACATCACATCAAAATGTTATGTGCTCATGTAATTACTTATTAACATCTCATTGTTCTTCTCATGGGTTTCCATTACTTCGACAGTTATCAGCCAAGGACGCCAGACTACAGGGAACGCAATACGTCTCATCATCATCATCATCAGCAGCAGCAGCAGAGCTAACACGAATTCCGAAGTCCATCGTGACTACTTGATTCCACCCCAGAGGTCAGTCACGATGCAAAATACAACACCGCTGCTTGGGCGTGCCATCCACACTCAGTACCGCGAGCTATTGTTCTCCCTCTTCGTCACTGCTCTCGAGGTCAAATGGGGTTAAGCAATTCGGGCCGTTCTCAAACCCTTGCATCACGATGCGTTGCTCTCCGACCTAATTGCATTGGTCTACTGAACCTTGACCCTATGGACATTGTCATTAAATCACACGTTTATTTAGTTAATTTAGTTACTGACCTAATAGCAACATAGTCGGAGTGCGTCGTTGTCTCCGCGTGTAACACAGCTATATTTATAAAGGATATACACGTGCACTCTTTACAAAAATATTAGATGGGCTTTCGTTGTAATGAAGAAGTTCGCCTGTCTTTAGATTACACCAAAATCTAGGTGTGGTTTCAGAAAAACAAATAGGCGAAGGTACTTACACTGACGGAAAAAAATCCCAACACCACGAAAAAATAATTGTAGAGGAATGAAATGGCGGCAATACATTTGTATAGGTAACATATTTAATCGATTAAAGTTTCAAGATCACAGCTTAATGTAAGCGCGAGAAGAGCCATTTTAAATGTGAAATGCTGGTACATTAATAACCGGTGTAACCGCCAGAATGTTGAATGCAAGCACACAAACGTTCATGCATTGTGTCGTACAGGTGCTGGATGTTAGTTTGTGGGATGGAGTTCCATGCCTTTTGCACTTGGTCGGTCAATACAGGGACGGTTAATGCTGGTTGGGGGTGACGCTGGAGTTGTCGTCCAACGATGTCCCATACGTGCTCGATTGGAGAAAGATCTGGTGATCTGGCCGGCCACGGCAACATGTCGACACTCTGTAGAGCATGTTGGGTTACAACAGCGGTATGCGGGCGAGCGTTATCCTGTTGGAAAACACCCCTGGAATGCTGTTCATGAATGGCAGCACAAACAGGTTGAATCACCAGACCGACGTACAACTGTGCCGTCAGGGTGCGTGGGATAACCACGAGAGTGCTCCTGCTGTCATATAAAATTGCTCCCCAGACCATAACTCCAGGTGTAGGTCCAGTGTGTCTCGGCCGCAGACAGGTTGGTTGCAGGCGCTCACCTGGCCTCCTTCTAACCAACACACAGCCATCACTGGCACCCAGACTGAGCCGGCTTTCATCAGAAAACACAACAGATCTCCACTTCGTCCTCCAATGAGTTCTAGCTTGACACCACTGACGTCGCAAACGGCAGTGGTTTGGAGTAAGTGGAATGCACGCTACAGGGCGTCTGGCTCGGAGCTGTCCTTCAAGTAACCGATTTGTAACAGTTTGTTGTGTCACTATGGTGGCAACTGCAGCTCGAATTGCTGCCGCAGACGCAGTACGATGCGCCACGGCCATACGCCGTACACGGCGGTCTTCCCTCTCAGTAGTGCCACGTGGCCTGCCGGAACCCGGTCTTCTTGAGGCAGTACCTTCCCTTGACCACCGCTGCCAATAATCATGCACAGTGGCTACATTCCTGCCAAGTCGTTCTGAAATATTGCGGAAAGAAAATCCACCTACTCGTAGCCCTATTACACGACCTCGTTCAAACCCCGTGAGCTGTTGATAATGGCCTCTTCGTCGTCTTAAAGGCATTCTTGTCTAACATCAACACACTACGTCGAATCTCAACGATAACTAACGCTCACGAACGTTACAGCGCGTATTTACAGCAAACCTGCTTTGCATGTTCCGAGGGGCGCTACTAGCGCCGCACGTATGCGCCGAGCGCGAAATTTGCATAGACGTCATCTTACAGATGTACTCTCACCGCCTACCAACTGTCGTTTATCTAACACAACCCCTTATTGGTGTTGGGATTTTTTTTTCCGTCAGTGTATTTTGGATTATCCACGCGAAGAGATAAGCATAGCTGCTGATGAAATTAAGTCGTGTTAAAATATTTTTGGATGGATATTAATGTCCTAAAGATATATACTATAAGATTGTCATTAAATCACACGTTTATTTAGTTAATTTAGTTACTGACCTAATAGCGACATAGTCGGAGTGCGTCGTTGTCTCCGCGTGTAACACAGCTATATTTATAAGGGATATACACGTGCACTCTTTACAAATATATTAGATGGGCTTTCGTTGTAATGAAGAAGTTCGCCTGTCTTTAGATTACATCAAAATCTAGGTGTGGTTTCAGAAAAACAAATAGGCGAAGGTACTTATTTTGGATTATCCACGCGAAGAGATAAGCATAGCTGCTGATGAAATTAAGTCGTGTTAAAATATTTTTGGATGGATATTAATGTCGTAAAGATATATACTATAAACCATTTTTTGCACCACTCTCACATTATGTTTCTGAAGAACGTTCAACATTTCAACTTATACTTTAATTTAACTTTCCATTTTGGTTCCTATTATCTTATGTAAATTTTGGTTCATTCCATTTCATTTTCGTAAGCATTTTCTGAGTTTAACGCTACGAAGGAGGATTAAAAAGTAATGCACAGCAATTTTATTCTCTTTGCAGGTTGTAAGTAGAAGGTTGCGGTTTGGCAAACTATGAGTTTGAATATCACGCTACAGAGAAGTTTGGCTGGATCAGGTGTCACCGTGGTGGAAGACAGCATGAACGACGGTACAAAGATGTCGCGTTTCTTAGCGTCGACTGCGAATGAAGAGCAACGCTGTGTAGTCCGATTTCTGCGAGCTAAAGGGAAAACTCCGACGGAAATTCATAAAGAAATGGTTGAAGTGTATGGTGGTGATTGCCTGGATCGCAGCAACATCTCCAGATGGTACAGTTTCTTTGCAGAGGGCAGTAGCAACCTTACCGATTCGCCACGTTCCGGTCGACTTGTAACCACGACATCACCTGCTACTGTGAGAGGCATTGAACAGGCAATTCTGTTTGACCGAAAGATCCATTTGTGCACATTGGCACAGAAGTTCAACATTTCGTACGGTATAGGGTACGATATTGTGCATTACAAACTGCAATTTCTCAAGGTCAGTGAGCAATGGGTTTCCAAGACCTTGACAGACGACCAGAAGGGACAGAGGAAGATGTCCTCTTTGGACCACTTGATGCGATACGCAGAAGAAGAACATGAATTTCTGGCAGATGTGTTGACGGGCTATGAGTCCTGGGCGTACCACTACGCTCCCAAAACAAAGAAGGCCAATACGATGTGGAAACATTCCGACTCCCCGTTACCAAAAATTTTCAGAGTAACCCAATCCGCAAAAAAAGTCCTCATGTCGGTGTTCTGGGATATGTATGGCGTTCTGCTGGTGAATTTCATCCAACGGGGACCACTGTGAGTACCAAAACTTACCCTAATACACTGGGAAAGTTGCGTCGGGCCCTTCGCGGCAGAAGAGCCAACAGAGATGCTGGAAATGTCAGATTGCTTCACGACAATGCTCGTCCACATGTAGCACAGCACGTTCGTGACAAAATTGCGCAATTTGGATGGGAGGTGCCCCAGCACCCACCATATAGTCCGAACGAGCCTCGTTCGGACTTTCATCTGTTTGGTCCCTTGAAAAAATTCATGGGCGGCCAACGCTTTTAGATTCGGCTGACGAAGTCAAAGAGGTTTTCCGCAGGTGGCTGTACGCCCAGAAAACGAACTTTTAGGAACAAGGTATACTAAAACTGGTACCACGCTGGGATAAATATCTCGAGCGTCTCGGTTCTTATGTTGATGTTCAAAAGTAGCTGCCAAATATGGGATGCGGGTAGTTTAGTGGTCAACGTTCGTGACTGCCACGGAGAAGACCTAGGGTTCGATCCCAGACAGGTACGAACACTCGAACCACTAAATATCCGCCGTGCGTCGGATGGGCATGTTAAGCCGTCGGGCAGCGGGTACTGGCCCCCTGGTAATAAATAAGGGTGTCTTCCTCCCCCTTTCTACCTCGCTTCCGTGTCACTTTCCTATAGTGAACTCTAGCCCAAATCTTCTAGTTTCCTATTACTAAGGGTTGTTTAAGACCTGGGGTCAGACACTCCCTTCCTAAAATCCCCTACATATGATCTGATATGATCAGCTCAGAAATGTACTGTGGTTTCACTGTGTATATGTTTTCGTTTGCCTATCTATCGAACTGTTGGCAAAAAAAAAAAAAAAAGAAAAATTGCTTGCGTTACCTTTCGATCCGCCCTTTTACATTTCTCTCTCGCTGAATGTTCGCGTGGCAAACTCACTCGAAATCAAAGGATGAGTGGCGTATGTTAAAGAGACTGGTAAGAGTGATGTTTACGATTGTATCAGAGCTCTCGTTAGAAGGTTCGCTATGGTTCGAAGTCGGCTAGAGTGTGACATCTTTGTCATTGCTTTGGAGAAAAGCTGAGAGATTTAAATGAGATTGAATCGAGAGATGTGTTACGATTACAGTTTGATATCACACAAGCGTTTATTGTTATACATCTTCGCTTTTGAAGTCTCAAGTTCTTCTAGAGTCATAAGACTGGAAGAGTATTTTATGCTTCATGAGCTGTCGCTTATGCAGCTAATGAAGCAACCATTGAACTAAATGCAAAGTGAATTCTATTTTGCGACGTCATGCTAACTGATGAGTCTTCTACTTACACGTCAATCAGTAAAATATTTATTGACGCGTAAGTATAAAACTTGTTATTTTTACCTGGCCGTTAGAGCCGTTAAGTGCTTAGTTAGTTCTGTAATATACATGTAAACTATCCGTAGCACGACTTTACGGAACGTTTCAGTACGAAGAGTATTTACATTGAAATAATGCTAGTGTTTTGTTGTAAGATACAATTAACTGTTATCTACAACCAACTGCATTAAAAACTTAAAAGCATCTTAAATAACAATTTTGAGAAAAATAATTTATCGAAAGCAACCCGAATTCGGCGTGAACGATATAATAGCAACAAACTATGTCATTGGTTGTTTATGAAAGTGCAAGAATCAGGAAGAACTAAATTTTGAGATCACTGAGTGTTCAAATGGGTGAGCTTCTGTCTAATCGAGTTCGAGTCCCCGATTGGGTTTGTGGGTGTTGTGTTCATCCTATTACACTGGTTCTGTTCCATTTATGGAACCAGTGGCCCTAAATTAGGGATTGCCGATCACTTAGATGCTCACGGCGGTCGTTAAACATCAGTCCTAGCAAATAAAATGGAGATTAGTTTCGTCTAAATGAGGATTCTCCTATATTCTGATTTTCGATTATCTAAAGCAAAGTCGTATACTCACGCTTGCCTATGTACTGATTTCATACATATAGTGAATTTGGCGTATTTCTTCTCCGTTGGAAGAACATTTGAGATACATCTGTGCGACACAGAATGAATCTGGTACTTAAATCACCTTAGCAACACCTCGGTAAATGACCCAAGTGTTGCCAATTACAAATTCGTCGAGCGGGAATTTGTGATTGTCTATCACTTAGATGGCTGATGGCATTAATTTCTGTGTTTGTTGTATTTTCAACAAATATTGTTGAAAATACAACAAACGACGCATGTGACCTGTACTCTAATTTAACCTTCCTTTTGATTTTCTGTATTATCATGGAAAAATTTAGTTTTTTCTCGTTAAAGATTTTCTAAACTTAACGCCACAAATTTTCGCTAGATGAATTTGTAATTGACAGCACTAGGGTCATTTACCGAGGTGTTGCTAAGGTGATTTCCCTCAATTCCCGTTCGCTCAATTTGTTTTAACAGCACCTGACAACAGGGCAAAATGCGATCTACGTAATCAGATTTTCAAGAGGTAAAAGTTGTGAAAAAGTATGTGTCCAATATTTCGAGTGCACTATTGCGTACTACGTGAGATCAGATAAATGATTTGACTATTGGATTTAGACGAACGATTTGATTATGTTGATGAGATTATGTTTAAGCGACTTACTGTGATACAACCTTTCTTAGTGGATCATTGATCAATGTTTATTCACGACTGATTAGTGAACGAACAAAAGTATGTATCTTCAAGTCTTTTAAACATCAGAGGGGATACTTCTATTTTGTGTGACAACATCTTGTTGACTTTTGATGTGCTGCTTCATATAATAAAGACGTGGATTTTGTTCGTCAGTACTGCCTTGTTACACAACCCTGGTCATCTCCTTGAATTGCATAATTAGTTATACCATGTCTAATTCAGCGAAAATCAGCGTTGAAGTTGTCTAGTCTCAACAAAATGGTAATTCAACGGTAAGCTAAGCTTTAGATTGTTACAGTGATGATGAACTTTGTGAGCTTTAACTTTTAGTGTTGCAATAAAGCCAACTTATAGTTGCAATCAACTTAAAGTTCCAATTGAACAGCTGCACATCTGATTTATATACTTTTTTCTGGTTCAACATTCCTTAAATACAGAGTTTTCGTGCGATTGTTATTTCAATGGGTAAGTCTCCGAACAGATACGTTTTTCATTAATTCACACACTCGACGTGGATCAGAAACACCAAAGAGAAGTCATCGCCCTTTCCATGTTAATAAGTGAGTCACGGAAACATTATCTTCGGCCGCTACCGGGAATCGAACCCAGGGTCTTCCAGTTACGCGCCGGACATGATACCTATGCGCCACAACGGCCTCGAATTCTCCAGACTCACATGTGATTAACTACAAGACCCGTGTGAGGGGCTCTATGAAGCAACTTGCCATGTCGTATGGCAGTGAATCACATGTGAGATGTGCGTCTGGAGTATTCGACGCCACTGTGGTGCAGTGGTAGAATGTCCGGCGCGTAACTGGAAGACCCTGGGTTCAATTCTCGGTGGCGGCCGATGAGAATGTTTCCGTGACTCACTTATTAACGTGGAAAGAGCGATGATTTATGTTTGGTGTAAGTTTTTCATCACATGGGCATGATATAAAAAGGGTCTTAGTCAAGTATCGGTCTTAGTCTGATTTTTCCTGATAAGAAATTTCTTCTAGACAGAGTATATGTACGCAGAGCACTTGATAAGTTAGCTATCTAGAGCAGATATATATGTTTCTGTTTGACTGCAATGATTCATGTTGCGACTTTCTTTACTTGTCTCTACTAGCTTTGTTTGCGTTCTTCCTTCAGCCTACTTCTAAGTTGCGACGCAGCAACAACGAAATAAGGTTCCCAAGTGAAATCACCGAATTAGCAAAATTGCAGAGCTTCTTTTGCAGTTGTCCCTAATTTGTGTACAAATATACGACGGTGCATTAGGGCATTTGTATCTGGTTTCACAACTCACTGCATCACCACATATACATATATACTAATTTTGACTAAAGCAATCTGCTTCCTTTTTTTACGGTTTCCAACCGTAGGTTGAAGAAGCGTATATCCTCCAGCTTTGTCCGTCTGTCCGCACGATAACTCGCGTGAATTTGGTTCGATTTCGATAAAATTTTAGTATGTAGTAGGGGACTATTTGGGGACGAACCCTATTGAAAATGGGGTTAATGGGGTCAAAGGTCACGACATAGGAGCGGGATCCATTCCATTGCCCTTATGCGTCATAACTTACGTAAATATGGTTGGATTTCAATGAATATTTAGTATGTGGTAGGGGACCGCCTGGGGCGAACCCTATTGAAAATGGGTGAAGTGGGGTCAAAGGTCAGGACATAAGAGCGGCATACATTCCATTGCCCTTATGCGTTATAACTTGAGTAAAAATGGTTCGATTGAGTCAAAACTTTATCATGTTGTTCCGGAAGTATACTTAACCGATTCTGTTGAATATCATCCAAATGGGGTCAAAGGTCAGGTCATAGGAGCGCGAGATTTATTCTACAGTCCTTATCCTCATAACTTGAGTAATAACTTGAGTAATGATATACGCTTTCCAACATACCAGAAATCATTACTCAAGTTATGAGGATAATGGCTGTAGAATATATATTGCTCCTGTGTCCTGACCTTTGACCCCATTTCTATTATATTGAACAGAACCGATACAGTGTACCTCTGGAACAACAGGATAAAGTTTTGTCGCAATCGAAGCATTTTTACGTAAGTTATGACGCATAAGGGCAATGGAATGGATCCCGCACATTTGTCCTGACCTTTGACCCCATTTTACTCATTTTCAATAAAGTTCGTCCCCAGATGGTTCCCTAACACATAGTAAAATTTCATCGAAATCGAACATTTTTAAGCAAGTTATGACGCATAAGGACAATGAAATGGATCCCGCTCCTCTGTCGTGACCTTTGACCAGATTTCGCCCAGTTTCAATAGAGTTCCTCCCGAGGTAGTCCTCTACCACATACTAAAATTTCATCGGAATCGACCCATATTTACGCAAGTTATAACGCATAAGGGCAATGGAATGGATCTCGTTCCTATGTCGTGACCTTTGACGCCATTTCTCCCATTTTTAATAGGGTTTGTCCCCAGATGGTCTCCTACCACATACTAAAATTTCATCGACATCGAACCAATTCTACGCGAGTTATTGTGCGGACAGGCAGATGGACAGAAGGGACAGACAGACAGACAGATTGACGGACAAAGCAGGAGCACATGGGCTTTTTTTCTGCGGTTGGAAAACATAAAAAAATGTTATGAAACCTAGGGCTTCCTTAATTTAAACTTCTTAGCTTAGCACGTAACAGCTGCCCATCATTTATTGGTCTCTAACGGATTCAACACTTCCTTGTACACAACATTTTTCGTATACACTGACTGTGAACCCTGTATCAATTTCCCCTGTTTTTTTCCGTGAGCTATTTTTGTCTTGACGTCGTCAGATAATCGTAGTCTTGACGTTGCCACATACAGTTAGCTAAACACCGGTTCAGATAATGAAACAAAATTCCTGATGTAAGTTTTTCGTAGCACGCAATGGTCTAAGCGATGGCCTCTGATCATTCGTCTGAAAGGGGTCCAGGCTTGAATCCCGAAAAAGCATGGCTGTTGTGTTTGTCTTACGGCACTGGTTCTCTCCCTTCCCGGGAACCAGTGATCCTAAATTAGGGACGGGCGACTGCTTATAGCCCACTGAGTTGCTCACGGTGGTCGTTAAACCTACAAAAAAAAAAAAAAAAAAAAAAAAAAAAGGTTTTCGCATCTCCAGGGTTGACCGTGTGACGTATCGTATCTCGGACGTCTGACGTCATGTGAGAATGATTTGGATTAGATGACGTCACACCAGCAGCCGTGTCCTTTGTTGCTATGACAACAAAACAAAGTGATATACGCTTGGGCTGTGCGCGTGTAGGTGATGACGCCACCTCACGAAAACACGAAAAGCTAAGTGTGACGTCACAAACATTTGTTTATCGGTTGTTGCTATGGTGATTTAAAAGTGGCACGGAGGAGGAGGAGGGCTCTAGCAGATTATATATTAGGATAATGAGTGGGACCTGTACGATGTGTGACGTGCCTGCACCACATGACGCACATGAGATAAAGGCAGATTGCAGTGAGTCCACATGTCCGTGTAGCTCATTTGGGAGAGCGGTTTACTCCGGAGTGAGGAGACCCAGATTCAATGCCCGGCGCGGACAAACTTGTACGTTATATTGGAGCCCGAACTTCCAGGATGACCCAGCTGTTAGATTTCTCGCAATGATGTGATGTTCTTTCCACACAGCGAGGCAGGAAAAGTGAGAGTTCCTTCTTCAGTGCTTCGAAAAAATAAATGTGTGTGATGTGACGTTCCACACACCAAATCAAATTTTATTCGATTTCTCAAATGCACGTTCTTCATGGGATGATTGCCTACAGCGACACATGGTCCCGGCTGACCCATAGACCATGCCCCCGACCCTCTTTCGGGGAAGGGGGAGATGAGACGTGCCTGCACCGCAGGACGCATATGAGATAAAAGCAGATGGTAGTAAAGGCACATGTTCGTGTAGCTCAGTTGGGAGAGCGACTTACTCCGGAGCGAGGGGACCTGGATTTGATGTGCGGCGTGTACAAAATTGTACATTATGGATTCTTAAATCTGATATTTAGAAGCTGAGGTAAAACGGAAAGAGTTTGAACGGCACTTGGCTGGAAAACTGTTCATTATTTAAAGTGCCTAATATTTGCAATCTTCCACACAGCGATTAGCACACAGCAATCGGATTTATCACGGCGGTGATGCAGTTGCAAACAGAAATGCACATTTACAGTAAAGCTGTTCATCATCAAAAAGTCAGAATTGTAACAAAATATCTCTCTCAGTGAATGGTATCCAGCGTTAAAAGAATTTTTTAAAATCAGGATCAGAGTTATTTGCGTCCTTTAGCAAGAGAACTGTGAATTATTGGAAATAGAAACCGTACTCAAAATGCTTTTTGTGGTACAACGTATAAAAAAAATAATTAAATTAAGAATAGAAATAAATTGTTTTTTCAGCAAGGTTATTGTTTGCAATGGTATGGCATAAATGCATTTTCAATCATATATCCTCTGTATTTACGTCCCTTGGAGACATAATTATGCGTAAGAGAAATACCGAAACACAAAGATTTATTTTTTCTTACAGTTCAAGTTTACAAACGCAAAATAATTTTTTAACCCGGACTAATACGTGCGATGGAGACGAGACGTTCTAATGGACGGATGTAGTTATACTATAAAGACGCACTTTTTTCGAAATTCGCCTAATAATTGAATTACCTGTGCCGTTCTTTATCGCAGATACGATAGGAGAGTTTTCCGAATAAAGTGTGTCTCAGGCTTTAGCACTTTAATTAGTCCATTATTTCTTCATCACTTTATGTTAGCACTTTTTTTATAATAACGGCACAAAGGCTTTTGCATAGGCTTTAGTGAGCTGAAAATTTTTGCCGCTGAGCAACGAATTATGCAACAAACCAGAAGCTAAAAATTGGTAGATTCTAAAGATGCATTTCTCACAGGTGGGCGAGTGCTTCGGTTTTTATTGAATTTTCCACAACCAGTATTTTTTATTTTTATTTTAGGAATATATGCATTCGGATATTAACACATCGGATATGAGAAGCACTTCAGGAAAATTAGTGTTATGGGCGAAATCGAAGTGCCGCCCCGGTGGTGCAGTGGTCTAAGCGATGGCCTCTGATCATTCGTCCGGAAGAGGTTCGGGTTCGAATCCCGGTGAGGCATGAATGTTGTGTTTGTCTTACGGCACTGGCTCTCTCCCTTCCCTGGAATCAGTGACCCTAAATTAGGGACGGGAGACTGCTTATAGCCCATTGAGTTGCTCACGTGGTTGTTAAATCTCCAATAAAAAAAAATCGAAGTACGGAAGATTATTTAATGAATGCTGAGACCGAGTGGGATGCAAAATCTTACTGGTTATGTCAGAACATTATACTTTGGAAACGTAAAATCTACAAAATAGACACTAGATATCAGTTGTTGTAATTTACTAAATCCACTCGCTGCATTTTTCGTTAGCGGAGAGCTAAATGTTGAATATCAAGGCTTTACGTGTTGAATGCGGAAGTCCAACAAAGTGATCGAAGTTTAAATGAAAAAAGCAAATGTTGCTGCGAGGATTCAGGATAAAACAATTTATTCATCTGAATATAGGTATGCAAAGTTTCCTCTTTCATTAAAATTTTAATCACTGCCCGAGAATATCAAGGCTTTACGTTCTTTTAGGCCATTTTGGAAGCTCTTCCTGAGTGTATGAAGATTTTATATTCTGCCAGACCATTTGGGAGCTCTTTCTGAAGATATGAAGATTTTATATTTTCTTAGGCCAGTTTGAAATTTTTCCTGAGTACATGAAGTTTTTATATTCTTTTACGCCATTTGAAACTTTTCCTGAGTACATGAAAATTCTACATTCATAGTCCATTTGAAACTTTTTCCTGAATACATGAAGATTCTATATTCTCATATGTGTGCAAGCTCTCCATACGTACATGAGGAATATACACTGCTGGACAATTGCTAAGGACGGATCATAAACGGCTATATAGCGCAGAAAAAGTAAGTGTGGTTGGATGCCAAGTGAAATAAAATAATGTCAGAATGCCAGGACATTACAAGAAAGACAATTTATTGTGCTCTGAAATCCAGAAGGCTTTGGAACGTGTTCAAGGGACAAGCAGGCCATTTTGTGCAGAATACGTAAACGTGAAAAAAATGCAATTACCGTCAGCAGGCGTTCCGGCGTAAGATGTCAATACGGGATATGGCCACCATGGAGGGCGATGCAAGATTCCACACGTCGTGTCATGCTTTGCACAACATTATCAAGCAGCTGTTGGGGTAATTTATCCCATTCCTCTGACAGTGCACGGATGAGGGTGTGCTTGTTTATTGGAGGGCATTGGCGACCAGCAAGACTCCACCCCAAAGCATCCCACACATTTTCAATGGGATTCAGATCTGGAGAACGTGCTGGCCATACGAGGCGTTGAATATCCTCGCTCTCAAGACACTCCTGGACAGCGACTGTTCGAAGACATGTTGCCTTGTCGTCCATGAAAATGAATCTATCACGGACAGCACCACGGAACATGCGAACATGAGGTAGCAGAACATCATTAATGCATCGTTGAACAGTCATAGTCCCAGTTGGAGGCACGTAGAGGGACGTACGGCCATTGATCATGATGCCAGCCCATACCATGACACTACATGTCGGATATCGGTCCCTTTCCTGTATGTTTGCTGGACAATATGCAGTACCACTATAACGCCAGATCAGTTTTCGTCGACAATCAGACGATAGACTGTATCTACTCTCATCTGAGAAGAGGACAGCAGACAGTCGTTATCAGTCCAATTGCGATGTTGATGGCACCATTGCAAACGGGCGGTACGGTGACGTCTGGACAATGGGATGAACACAACAGGACGGCGGACGTATAGTCCTCCTTCATGCAAACGTCTGGCGACAGTTTTTCGGGAGATCCGCTGGCCAGTAGCAGCCATAAACTGATTTGCTACCTCACTAGCTGTGCTGTGCCGGTGTCTTTTTGTTGATAGCAGCACTATGTACCGATCTTCTGCAGGTGTCGTACTGCGGACACGACCTCCCCCGTGACGTTTGCTACACTCTCCATTTGTTTGAAATGATTTCCAAAGCCTTGAAACAACACTGTGGCTGACGTCGAACTCCTGGAAACATCTGTTATTTTTCGCCCTTCTTCAATCTTGCCAATAATACGGCCACGCGTAAAATCATCTAGGTGATGTCGGGAAGACATACTGAAAATTGCAAGTTCGTCAATTGATTCTTTCCCTTTTAACTTTGCGTTTGAACAACAACGGTCAATACGCGTCAAATCCTTTATATCTCTTATCAGCGCTATGACGTCACGAACAAGTTCGGCAATCCAAAATTTGCATACGCACAACACGTCTTACTGTATCCCGCACTTATGCTAATTTCCACATTTTCCTGCCTTCCATTTTATGGTTGCTATCGTTGCTATTGTCATCCGTCCTTAGCAATTGTCCGGCAGTGTATATTCTTTTAGGCCATTTTTGGAAGCTCTCCATAAGTACATGACGATTCTTTATTTTTTTAGGCCATTTTGGGAAGCTCGGATCCTGAGTACGTGAAGATTTCATGGTCTCATAGACCATTTCGAAGCCTTTTCTGAGTACACGAAGGTTCTGTATCCTCTTAGGTCATTTGGTAGCTCATCTTGATTACATGAAGAATCCATATAATCCTAAGACATTTGGAAACCCTTCTGAGTACATGAAGGTTCTATATTTTGCTAGGCCATTCAGAAGCGCTTCGTATATATAGGAAGAATTTATATTTATAGGCCATTTGAAGCTCTTAAGAAGTACATAAAGATTATACATACTCGTAGGCCGTTTGGAAGCTGTCCAGAAGTAAATGGAATATTCTTTTAGAACCTTTCTGGAAGCTCTTCATGAGTACATGAGGATTTTATGTTTTGCTATACAATTTGGAGCTCTTCCTGAATACACAAAAATTCTTTATTTTCACAGGTCATTTGGAAGCTCTCCATAAGTACATAAAGATTGTATATTCTTTTAAGCCATTTGGAATCTCTTACTAAGTACATGAAAATTTTATTTTCTCTTAGGACATTTGTAGGATCTTCCTGAGTACATGAAAATGTTACATGCTCTATGCCGCCCCGGTGGCGCAGTGGTCTAAGAGCTGGCTTATGACCCTTCGTCTGAGAAGGGTCCGGGTTTGAATCCCGGTGAGGCATGGATTTTGTGTTTATCTTACGGCACTGGCTCCCTCCCTTCCTTGGAACCATTGGCCCTAAATTAGGGACGGATGACTGCTTATAGCCCATTGAGTTGCTCACGGTGGTCGGTAAACCTTTAATAAAAAATATATATATATGATCTCTGACACTGTGGAACAATTTTAGGAAATAGTGAAGTGTTCATGGTAAATAGAACGGGAGGCATTGGTTGTTGATCGTGATAGATTATCTTTAAATACAAAGTGCTAACAGGGCCAAAACACAGATAAGTTGAGCTCACTCAGGTTATTACGCCCAAAACTAACGGTACATTTCTTGTAGAAGTCAAGACGTGGGAATAGTATCATAGATTTAAAATTATTTATATATATGCCTCTTCTATACCAGTGGGTAGAGTTATATCATTACGAGTGTATACACGACGAATTTCAGAATTTAATTTCCCTTTTAGTTTGGTAAAATTGTATATTGACGCATGTACACACACACACACATATATATATATATATATATATATATATACTAAAGAGCAAAGCTGAAATCATAAGAAAAACTTTACAATTTAAAACGAAAGTTATATATATATATATATATATATACAGTATATATAAATGTTCCACCTGTCAAATTCCGGCATCATTTTCTGGGATTCATGTATCTGCTTTTCAGCATTAAAGCGAAAAATAAATTCCTTCCGTACACGTCTTTTACAGCGAGATCGTGTCGCACGGAGGATACGCTCTATCAGCTCGCCATTTGCAGCTGTTACCTTTATAGCTTTATACACCGCATCGATATGCATACGAGTTCAAGACAAAAATGTGTTCTTGTCATCTCAGAATTGTAGCATGTACTCTGCTGCAAAGAAGATGATAAAAAAGAAATTACAAGTTGACTGCAGCGGTTCCGAGAGAAATACAAGACGAAACTCATCTTGTAGTAGTTCTAGCTCACGAATCAGTGTTTTTCCAGTGAAGAATACTCAATAAGATTCATAATAAAGAAGAGAAAAGTAGCAAAAGAATTATAAGAGAGCGAGAGCAAGAGAAGGGAGGGAAAAAAAGAAGAAGAAAAGACGAGGCAGGAATCTGCAATCTTAATGTGTTTCTGAAAAGAAACACTCACGAGCTGCAGAAGCAGCAGCAGGGCCACCAGGGGGCAGGCACTCACTTCCAAGCAGAAGCCGATCTACATAATTCATCGTGAAAACTCAAACATCGTCTGCTTGGCAACCCCACTTCTTATTTCCTTCCCCCTCCCCCAGCCCTACTTACTCAACACATTTTCGTGATACGCCGAGGAATTCTTTGTTTTATTTGTAGCATTTCGGCCCTCCGCCATTTTTTCTTCGCCACGCCGGCCTAAAAGATGTGAGAAGGCTGTCAAAACTCAGCAGAGAGCTGGAAGAGTTTCAGAGAACTATGACTCATGTGGTGTCGACGTCGAGAAAGCAATAAGTATTTGTATTTTATGCTTCTCTAACTCCACAACAAACTTATTATGGAATTTCTTTGAAATGTTTCGCATATTTTCGTCTTGAAATATTTAAAATGACAAACTCGTTTTTGCTGGGATTCAAAATGTTGATAAATTGATTGGTAAAGGGCTGTGTTGTATGATAACTGAATACTGTTGTGTCAGGCTAAGAGACGCTGCACTGTTTGATGGGAAAACAATTACCTCTCAGTCCTTTAACCCGTTCCACGTTCTTGCAAGGACCGAGAACCATACTGGCACAGTTATTCCGAAATAACAAAGAATGCAGTGAAATGTCATTATGTCATCCATAATCACATTTCATCCCATTCAACCTGAGGTGGTTCTGTTCTGTTTAGCCGTTCTACATTTTAGAGTAAACGCAAATGTAAATATATTTGCGGGGGAGAACCAAGATAAGGGGCTTTTGACTTTTTCTTTTGTGTTTTGGCGTGCTTCGAATTCTAGATTTAGAAAAGAGGAAGAAAGTTCTATTCCTTCTCCCTCTAAGAATATTTTGCTTCGTGCGCCGATGAGCAAAAATGGTGAGAAGAAGCAACTCACAAGGAAGGTCATCCCTGGAAGAGAGAGTTGTACTGATATTTTTATCCTCTTTTATTAAAGCTTACAAATTTTAAAAGAATACCTTTGCATTTTCAAATAAAACGTCCCGAAAATGCTCTGGATATTGTACCTGATAGAGGACGCCTAATGCAGTCTCCGTCACTTCCTCAAAAAGTTATTTTGATTCTTCAATCGCCTCTGAAAAGAATTTTCCTTAAAAGTGCTTGTTTTTCATTGAAGTTGCTGGGTTGCGCTGTAATTGGGTTTATGTTGTGCAAACACAGATCTTTCCATTTTAATTAAGTTCAGGAACAGAATGTGTAAAACAGAGAACCTAATTAAAGTATTAAAGTTCCCATATTTTAAAAATTATAAGTGATAACAGATTTTACAGTTTCCCGTAGAGATTATATCCGTTTACTCATTGCTTAAGTGGAATTTTTGCTTGCAACTTCTATTCAATAGTTATATTTCATATGGCCAACGCATTTACTTAGACATGCCGAAAAATCGTCATAATGAAGCAGTTCAATATTGGATATCGAAAAATGTACGGAATCATTTGAAAAGTTCGAGAAAATTACGAAGGAATTGTACAAAGTTAGAAAATTCTGTCCTAAGAAAAACTAGAAAACACCAGGCATACATAACTCTACTTGCAGGTAGAAGTTTTGCAGTTGTCGTCTTTAAACAGAGATGTGGTAATAAATTCAAGTTCGAATTTTATATTGCCTCTCTAAAAAGTTCGAAAAATGCATGCGAAATCTCTGTAGCACTTAATATATCTATGTGATCCAAAACACAATTTTTTAATTTCCCTTCGAGGGAGATGTCGACACAAACACAAATGCACACGCTGGTCAAGTATCAGGCCAAATGTTCTCTGAAAAAGCCGTTTTTTTTTACGTCGCAGTTTACAAAAGTGAAAAATGCAGAAGAAAGTGTTTGCTTTACATCGTTGCCAAAAATTCTAAAAAAGAGCAACGTAAAAGCAAGAAATGAAGAAAATTGCTCACAAAAAGAACACAAGGAAGCTATCACAAGATTGTGTTTGTTCTCCTGCGTTAAAAAGATACATGTACATAAACTGTGGAAAGTCATAGAAGTCTTCAAAGAGCATAACGATATACTGTTATCTCAAATTCATGATTTGGGACAAACTAACAGAAGACGAACCACATATAACATATGAGTCAAATGGACAACGAAACAGCGAAAAGTCTGCCGGTGTAATTCAACTGGGAGAACAGTCATTCCAGCGTAGGAAACTGCGGGCAAAGAAACATTATACTGCAGCCAATATAAAGTTTCTTATATATATGTACCCTCAATATAAAGTTTCTACCGTCAATATAACGTTTCTTGCTGGTTTTGAGGATTGAAATAAAATTGTGTGATGGTTCTTCCATAGAAGGTACGTAAATAATAAATAAACACTTCTGCAGTGAAATGGTTGCCGAGTGTTGCTGTCTGTTGACCCGAAATATGCTAAGCGATTTCTTCCCCTCGCCTTTCTCAAGGAACTGGGATTACATGATATATGAGTCAAATGGACAAAAGTAATGAAAAGTCAATGAAAAATGGACAGAAGCAATGGCGATGTAATTCAGTTGGAAAAATAGAAGCTCTGGAATAGGAAGAAGTGGGTTCGAATCCCAATATCAGCAAAGAAAAATTATACACTAGAGAAAAGGCTGAAGAACAGGAAATTAATTTGTGACATGTACCACTAAATAACTGTCCTTTGGAGTTTCCGTATTCTTGTGTATATTTACTCCCTGGTTAAACGTTTTTTCACTGACCGCTATATTACTTCGCCGAGGAGCTTTTTCTATTTGGCAAAGCAGACAGTGGATCACAGCACGATAAAACCAGAAAACTGAGCAGAGCAAATTGTAAAGCTGGTGGAATTGTCGAAATGTATGTAGATGGAGGTTCAAATTAGGAGTAGATTGTAAAACATTGATATAATGCTTGTTGAAATACGTAAGCTCTGGATGAATACCTGAGAGTCATATTGTACAAGTGGATTTAATCTTTCAGTGAGTGCAAAAATAAATTGGTGGAATAACGCAAGCCTCTCATATCTCATACTGATTCTTATTTCTGACCGTTAGCTGTTAAATAACTATTACAAGAGCTGAATATACAACACTGTTCTACAAAGTTCTCTAAGAACTGAGTCCAGCAAGTTGAACATTCAACTATATCTGAAGTTTAAAATACCACTAAATACTGACTTAAAATTTTATACCGTTTCGTGTTGAAGTGGTTGGTTTCTACCAAGTCATTTTAACTGAAGAAATTCCAGATCTTCCGTACTACCCAGATGCACTTTTATGCATTTTTTTTTTGTGTGCTAAGAAAAGGTAGAATCGCAAAATACTTGTCGATGTGAAAAAGATCAAACAGAAATGAGAGAAAGTATGCTCTCGGGATTCAGACTCTGTATCTTAGTATTGCTTTTAGCAGTGAGGTAGGCCCCGGAGTAGTTGTGTGGTCATAGAAAGCTCCTCCTTCTAAGAGGATTAGCCTTTTATCCCTATAAGATAAACCTTTTCGTGCTTCGTAGCAGAGAACAGATCATTTCTGATACTTCGTAGATTTATTTTCACTAATTATCCATGGACACACCCCAGCATCGAATACACATTCAGCCTAATTAATACATACCGTTATTTTCCTACAGACTGAGTCCAGATATTGTGAGCATGACCCTTGCACTTCGTCCAGAAATCAGCATGACCATTTGTTCTCGTGCCAGATATTTCATTCAACTTTCCCGTCAGCAGTCACAGATACGTTTTCGAATCCGTGACTGCTGACTTCATTTCGTTTCATCCCAGTGCTTCCCATGATTCGTTTTGCTTGAGTGATTTCCATGCAGAGCTTAAAAACGTAACTGAATACATGCTGGTGTTATTTAATCCGAGCGCGTGTTTCTTCATATTTTCTGTAGGTAAAGATCTCAAATGTTAAATAATTGTTTTGAGCAAAGTATATTGATATTTCTTCTCTGTAATGCAAACTTCAAAAATATTCCTTACTCATGTTCTTTACTAATTGATTTGTGAACGACATTAGCAATGGTGTATAGCCATAAAAAAGTCATCGTTGTTCGAAAAACAGTGATCAGACGCTAATAATACACTGGCGGAAAGTGAAAAAGAAAAAAGAACACCAAGAAGGAGATGTCTGATACCAACGAAATGTGTACAGCATAAAAACGGAATACAGAGAATAACGTGATCAAAACATTATGTCAAAATACAGCTGTATTTGCTGGTAAACTGAAAAATAACATTTCCATGTAACTTGGTTAGTACGAGGTTGAACCGCCATGAACTGCGTCACACCGTGCAATTCTGGCATGGAGTCTGTTGTACAGATGTTGGATGTAAGTTTGGGGTATTGAGTTCCAAGCATCCTCAACCTGGACGCGTAAATCAGGGATGGTCGTGGCTGGCCGTGGAGACCGGATACATCGTTGTCCCATAAAATTCCACACGTGCTCAATGGGGGACAAATCCGGTGAACGTGCAGGACATGGAAGTTGTCTCACACCCTGAAGTGCATGTTGCGTTGCACGGGCCGTGTGTGGGCGTGCTTTATCTTGCTGGAAAACACTACGATGGACCGACCTTACAAAGGGCACAACAACGAGCTGAATGATGTTGTTGATGTAGGAGGTGCTGTTTAACGTACCCCGTACAAATACTAGTTGTGTACGGGAGTGATATCTGATCGCTCCCCACACCAGGAGACCAGGTGTAGGCCCTGTGTATCGCTGGCGGATGCAAGAAGGGTGGAGACGCTCCCCAGTGCGTCGCGAACACGCATACGGCCATCGGAGGCTCCCAAACAGAATCTGCTTTCATCGCTGAACACGACAGATCGCCATTGCGTTCTCCAGTGCTGACGTTGGCGACACCACTGCAGCCGTTCCTGACGGTGGGCTCGAGTCAGAGGTACACATGCCAAAGGCATACGTGCATGTAGTCCTGCATCCAGTAGACGGTTGCGGATTGTTCGCACAGTCACCTCAGGTGCAACGGCAGCTCGGATTTGCGTCGCACTGGATGTTCTGCTTGACAACGCCGCTCTTCTTATGCATCAATCGGTCCGCTCATCAGTCCTTCAGTGACTCCCGGTCCCACGTCTTCTCGTGTGGGAATGTTCCTCGGACCATCTACGCCACCATCGTACCGCCACCATCGTACCGCCACCGATACTTCCCGTCCAATTCGCTCCGCAATACGACGATACGACCACCCGGCCTCGCGGTGTTCGACTAGACGACCTCTCTCAAAGTCCGATAACTGCTGAAATCGTACACGTCTTCCATGTCTAGGCATTGCAGCTTCTTCAGGGTCTTTGCACGTGTCCGTACGCCGACAACTGATTACATTCACTTCGCCGTACTCCTTAAATACCATAATTTGCATATTATGCCGTGCTGTGACGTAAGCGCTCACGAGTTGGTCCCGAAATTAACATCACACCTACGTAAACTCGACCCCACTAACATATGTAAATTTCATGATCGTCCGCCAATTCCTTCTTGGTGTTTTTTTTTTTTCACTTTCCCGCAGTGTATTTGTTTTCTTACGGTTACAACTATTAATTGAAAATCTATTCTTGTAACTAAAAATAATGTAAAATTTTCGACTGCTTTTTTCTTACCCTGTTCCATACATACGGCTCATGTAAAAAAAGTGAAACTACTATTGTATGAAAGAAAACGAACGTTGGCACGCGTTGTCAGTGATAGATATGCACCAGCAAAAAGCGCGGTTACTGTCTCTGTGACATTCAAATCTCCAGAGGGAAGGGATGAATTCAAATGATATGGTGCACACCAAGCACGCGTAAGAAAAGTTTCAAGTGAATCACAAAGAGGCTCTGATTTGCTCTGTAAAGTAGGTTTATTGAAAAGTTTGCCGAAAGTGACAAGTCTGTGCATCTGATGTTTGTGTCTAATCGACATATGTCAGTCAAGCAAAGAAAAATATCCTCTACCTTACCACGTCTGTATATCAATCAGCCAACGATTAATTCTTTCATTTCTTGTACTTTCAATTGGTATCGACGTACATTAGTTGAACGCATTGAAACAAGACTGCATTTTTTGTATTCGCACAAAGTAGATATATATATATATATATATACAACATGTTTTTAATTGCCGTCAATACAAATATTTTGCGCTTTAGCAACCCACTGCTAATAATAAACATACGTTTCTCATCCCCACAGCTGATTTTCTGCAACTCAACAGGACATCTGCTTTTCCTCACTGTTATCTTCCGACATATGACAGTGAGATGGCAGCCTTTAATATTGCTTTTTCAGCAGTACCATAATATTGTTGTGGAAACAACACCACAGGAATCACCGGCGGCACTTTAAGCCTGTCTCATAAATATCAATATATAATTAACCTTGACTTCATTTGAAAGAATTTATCATTCATTTACTAATTTAATGGTCGCTGCGCAAAAATTCCGAGGAAAAAGTTTTTACAATTGTTACTTAATTTATATTCTAATAATTTCATGGTGCATAAAAACTGACGGCGGAGAGCATTCCTGCAAAGAGCTTTGTGAGTGAACTCTGCATTCTCCTGTGATCGACTAAACTTGATTTTCATTTTTCCTTCAAAATTTTCATAGTTGATTTTGCCGTGCTATCACCTGAATTTTAAAGTAATACGGTTTAACGTTACATCTAATTTAAACTGTAGTGTCTCTACAGAAGTCAAATTGCGAATGATATGAATACTTCGCATTAGTTAAGAGCTTTGCTTCTATTTTCAAATTGTAGTGACTCTGATGACGTCTAATTAAGAATCATATAAGCCTTGTTTATTAGTTATAGGTGACGTTTCTTGTTTTATAAAATTGGATTGATTCTAATAAGGCCCGATAAGAGAGATATGAACGCTTGGCTACGTATTTCAAAGTTCAGTATGATCTCCTCCCAAACAATTCGAAGATATCGAAAATGTGATAGCAAAACAGTCAGACTTCTGTTTCGCCGACATGTAGCGCCATTAATAATGCTGCACACGATTCCTTGTTTTTTCTATTTTCCGAAAACCAAGAGATTTTTGGCGCATTTTATCTCATGTCAACAGTTACTTTTTAGAAACATAGAAAAAAGTTGGAAATTTTAACAAGTGTTACACCACATATCAAGTAAAATGAGAGGAGAAGATTCCACTCATATGTCTCCAATTTTAAGAGATGATGAATGTCGAAAAAAGTCTCAAAGTCCTGCTTTAACCTAAGTCAAGAAGGAAGAATGTCCAGTGGTTTGATCTTTCGATAAATATACGAGGTCCGATCAAAACGTTCCGAGACTAGCCCGATATACAACACATTACTTGCGTTACTTAAGTCTGGCTATGATCTCCCTCAAAGTAGTCTCCTTGAGCAGCGATTAACCGCTGCCAGCGTTTTTGCCACTGTTGGAACGCTCCCTGGAAGTCCTGTTCGCGAATCGTGTCAAGCACCGTCTGCGATTCACGCTGGATCTCGTCCATGCTTTCAAAATGGCGACCCTTGAA
Organism: Macrothele yani; assembly: GCA_039090855.1. Taxonomy (NCBI): domain Eukaryota; kingdom Metazoa; phylum Arthropoda; class Arachnida; order Araneae; family Macrothelidae; genus Macrothele; species Macrothele yani. The sequence goes on from CM077005.1 coordinate 7,688,129, forward strand.
CTTCAGTTTCATCTTCGGGAACAGAAAGAAGTCGCAGGGGGCCAAATCAGGTGAGTAAGCCGGGTGAGAAAAGGTAGTCATGCTGTTGCGGCTGCAAAGCTAGCATGTTGCTAACGCTCTATGAGCTGCTGCATTGTCGTGATGGAGAAGGAAATCGCCTCTGCGCCACATTTCAGGTTGTTTGCGGCAAATATCCTCCCTAAGACGCCGCAGAGCATTGCAGAAGGAAAAGGGGTGACGGTCTGGCCCTGAGGGACGAATTCACGGTGCACAACCCCACGAATGTCGAAGAACGCGACGGGCATGCTTTTTGTTGCGCTCCGGACCTGTCGGGCCTTCTTCGGTCATGGAGGTGCCGGACTCTTCAACTGCTACGACTGTTGTTTGGTCTCCAGGTCGTAACCGTAGACCCAAGTCTCGTCCCCAGTGATGGCCCGCGACAGGAACGTTGGTTCATTCACCACCTGCTGACGAAGATCTTGAAAGAGTTCGACACGCAGCGTCTTCTGTTCGGGGTTCAGAATCTTTAGCACAAACTTTGCAGCAATGCGGTGCATTTTCAAAACCGACGTCAGAATTTCTTGCAGTGTTCCGTATGACACATTGACGATGGCAGCAATGTTTTGAATGGTTCTTCGACGATCCTCATGCACCAGTTCCCTAATTTTGTCCACATTTCCGGGGATTTTGCTCGTGGACGGTCGTCCTGACCTCTCGTCTTCTTCCAGTGCCGTTCTGCCGCTCTGGAAGCGAGAGTGCCACTCAAAACACCGCGATAAGCCATTACCATAAGCCTGCTGTAACATTTCCCGCGTCTCCGTTACCGATTTGCCGAGTTTAACGCAGAATTTGATGTTCGCTCACTGCTCTAGTTTTCAGTCAATACCGAAATCACAGCTGTGTTTTGCACGTGGTCACCAAATATCGTGTAGCACAGCTCCCGATGTTCACAGAACGACGCCACTCGGCACAATGATTCATGAAAGGTCATTGACCTCGATCGCTGCTCGCGCATCCTCGTTCTGCTATCTGTTGGCCCGCTACGTACCTAGTCTCGGAACGTTTTGATAGCACTACGTATAAATAAGTAGCAGACGCATAAACCAAATGATACAAGCTATTACAAAAGTCCGATTTTATTGGTGTAAACAACTGATATTGCCAAGCTTTTTGCGTAACAATGGAAAACTCTATCAATACAGACTTATACTAATCTATGCGGGGAAAATTTATTAAAAACACTAGCATTTGTACATGAATTCTGGTGTTACCTTCAAATTGTGTGTGAATTCAAAATTCTCACTCCGAAAAACAAAAACAAGCAAATAAAAAGCCTTAATGCTATATTGCAGTGGTTCTCAAAGTGGGGTACGCGATAAGTTAGCAACAGCACCAAGTCGCATAGTTTTATTAGATTTTTCTAGTCAATCATGTAATTTCTGTGACATCAATATACGTAATTTTTGTAAATTAATATACGTCGTATGTATATGTGTGTACTTGTATGCATATGTATTTACATACAAACACACAGACACATAAGCATAAATGTACTGGAGTAAAGTTTTTATTCGTTAGTAGGGTGTATCCCTAATATACAATACACAAGGGGTACGCACTTTAATTAAATATTCCCAAGGGGTACTTGAAGAACAAAAGTTTGGAAAACATTGATTTAGGGTATCTAGCTAGAGGCGATGTAAGTCGCGTGAGCCAGAATCGTCGTATGCACGTTGTGATGTGATTATTTTGACTGACTCTCTGATAACAGCTCCAGTTTGGGTAGTGTATGGGGCTTGACATTTAAATCCTGTTCATTGTGGTGTCATATCGTTGAGAACTTCCTTTACATTTCTTTTGTGGGTTCCATTTTTTTTACATTTCTTTTGCGTTCCGTTATCAGTGTGATAATTGATATATTAGTCATTCCTATATACCATTACTGTGCTCCTTTAGAATATTCCACCAGAATGAAATAAACACCTGCCTGTTGTTACATCCTGCTGAAATGCCTATTTAGAATATTTTTGCAATAATATCTACGCGTCTAAAAGCAAAATAAAAAAAACCCCGTCTGCGGCCAGATGCTAACTACGAAAATATTTTATACACATGTTCTGCCCAATATAAAACACAGTTTTCCCATAGCGGGGCCTCAATATTTAATCTGTTTTTTCCCTGTCTCTGCTTCTAAAATTCCGATTTCAAAAAGTCTTTCAACACCAGATACCACGGGACATCAGCTTATAGTTTTATGTGAAATACTTTATTCTATTCCTAAAATCCCTTAGAAAAATTCTTCTTCGGTACTATACTCTTCATTATGAAGAGCATTTTGTACCCATTTTCTTCTTTAAGTAACGCAAACCTTTTCCGCTAGGGCGCGGAAAGTTATGTCACATTATACTCTACATCTCAACTTATTATACTCTACATCTCTACTTATTATACTCTATATCTCTACTTATTATACTCTACATCTCTAGTTATTATACTCTACATCTCTACTTATCATTGTTGGCGCTCTTTGGCCAAACATGGCCCTTGCGCCATAAAAATCAATCAACCAACCTACCTATCATTGTTCAATTGGAAAATCCTTTTTGTATCAGGTATCTACTGCTGTGAGAAATATTTTGTGCACAATTTGTTAATTTTCCTAACAAGCTTTTCAGTTCTTAGTGGGAATATGAGAATAAGCATTTACTTCTACTAGTGGATGTTTCATTGACTGTAGAAGTGAGGTTAATTTTGTTTTGTAACGAGTTCCATTCCTTACGAAAAAGAAAGATGACACCTACTTTTCGGTTGTAATGAGCACGTATTTTGAATCCTTTCAGATGCGAATGAAATTTTCAAAGTTATTCATAGTCACCTTCATCCAGCAGTGGATTGATATTGGGTGACAATGATAAAGACGAAAATATTGCGCGGAAAAATTTAACTCAAATATTTTCCAGTAAAAAAATGAAACAAGAAAGATGACACCGAATTTTCGGTTGTAATGAGCACATCTTTTGAATTCATTCTGACACGAATAAAACTTATCAAAGTTATTCAAAGTCAATGCAACCTGTTAGAAAAAAATCAGTCGGATTTCTATAATGATAAAACATCCAGAAATAGAAACAGATACTTACTTCCATCAGCGGCTGAAAAGTATGTTACGAAAATTAACAAATGACGCACAAAAAGTTCCTCATAGCAGAAGAAAGGTATCGGAGACAAACAGACTTTCAAATCAAACAGTTAAAGAAAGAAATATAGAAGGGAACATTATATAACTCTATGTATCTTAGCTCAAGAATTTTGCAAAATGGAAAAGTTAAAAATAGGCGAAAAATATTACTGATGGAGAAAGCTATGCTAAGGAAAAATAACTTTTCAAATATGTCTCCCAGAAGCAGAGATAGCGAGATAAATACATTGACCTTTACTCCACTAGCGGGAAATCTGTGCATTATTTAAAGAGGATAATGCTTCAGATCTGTATTGCAGCGAATGGCATATAGTAAAAAACAAATTTCTCACTAGGGTTTTTAGAAGCGGAGAGACAGCTGCAAACAGAAGAACACTAACACCACCTAGCAAAGAACTGTGAACTACAAAACTCTTCAAATGCTAACCAAAATTGCTCCACCAGGTTAACGCCATCGGTCATTAAAAGACATTTTTAAATCACACATTAAAAGCTCAGATATTAAAGGAAAATAAAAAGATTAAACATTGGCATCCCTATAGCGAAATTGTGCATCATTTTCGGAAGAAAATACCCACAAAGTGTTTTTTCATAGTTGGTATAGTGTTGGATCGAAATATATTTTTTTATTTCGGGGTTTTAGTCCCGCAGATATAGCTGTAAAGGGAAACGTGAACTTACGCCCTCTAGTGGCACACTTGTAGGTTAAGAAAATTTTGAAATTATATGAGAAACATTTCGCAGCAGAAACGATCTCCAACTAAGAAATAAATTTTCAAATTGGACACTTACAAGCAGGTATCGACAAAAATAAGATATACATCTACGCCTCTGGAGGGGAAAAAACTACTGTTTATTGTAAGAAGAAAGTATTCTGGAAAGATTTTCCCAATTCAGTGGTATCGGTTCACGAAATAATTTTTTTCAACCGAGTTTTCAGAAGCTTAAATTTTCCAGCAAAATACAACAAAAGCAGAAATAAAAGCTTGCCCCACCGGTGGCCGAACCATTTTTTTTATCAAAAATTAGAAAATATATCAAAACATGTCGCATCAGGAGCTGCACCCGGTGCAGGAAGTATTTTCAAAATCGGAGTTTTAGAAGGAGAGATAACGGGGAAAACGCAATTACCTTTACTCCCCTTAGCGGAAAATCTATGCATTACTTGAAAAATTTGAAACTACAAGAGAAACATTTCATAGCGGAAACACTCTCTAACAAAGAAAGAAATTTTCAAATCGAACTCTTAGAAGCAGATATATCTACGCCCTCTGGCGGAAAAACTATGCGCTATTTTCAGCAAGAGGTACCCTCAAAACGTTTTGCGAGGTGAGCGGTATCGGTCCACGAAAGATTTTTTCAATCGAGTTTTCGGAAGCTTAGACTTTGCTGCAAATGCATCGGAAGCAGAAATAGGCATTTACGTTATCTGCTGGCCAAACCAGTCTGTACTAAAATTAGAAATTATATTCATAACATTTCTAGTACGGTTCTGTTTCAGATACAGGAAGAAGTCTTCAAATCGGACATTTAGAAGCAGAGATATCGGGGGAAACGCAATTTAATTTTAAGCTCCATAGCCGAAAATCTATGAATTACTTAGAAACGAAACTGTGGCTGAAGTAGTTTTCGTCATAAATGGCATCGAGAGGAAGAAAAAAAAATCAATCGGATATCTAGAAACAAATATATGGAATGGAATGTATTTTGAATACGATATTATCTGCATTTACGCGCTCTAGCGGTGAAGTTGTATCGGAATAAAACGGAAATGCTAGGATCACCATTCACACATTTCAAGCTTTCCAATACAAAAATAATTTTTCAAATCGGTCTAATAGTTACGGAGATGTGTTCCCATAGACCGACGGACGGACAAACCGGTAATATTAGCACGATCCTTTTTTTACAAAAGACGAGCTGAAAAGGATAAAATGAATCATTGTGCCCTGGCACGACAGATGAAACCAGCACTCTTTAGTGACTATGAATATAAAAAATTTGAAATATTTTAAGCATATACTTTTTTTCTATTGCGTTGTGATCACTGTAGTGTGCAGTTCTTCCGAAGTGCAAGCAATTTTATCGTAGAAAAATTTCTGGGTCAACGACATTGAGCGTTCTTCTAGCTCTGGCGCAAGCAACACAGAGCTGTCTATGGGAAAAGCATGGGGATTTCAGGTTGAGTCCAACAAGTTTTACCGATTGATTCTGAGCCTTTTGATACTGAAGGCGAAATTGAGACGAACGGGGAACTTTAGGTGTTTAAACCGAAATAGGAAGTTAGATGGAACGATTGGAATACGCGGAATAAAAACATAGACACCTGGAAGGCATGCCGGTCGTGATAGTAGCTTTTACGATATTTGGATTGAGTTTCTCGACAATCAGTCGTGTTTCATTGTAGAGTGTTAATGCTCCCATATTACTTCAATATAAGATAAATAAATAGTCATGATGGGTGGGAGAATGCGCGCACGGAGGAGTAAAAATGTCATCCTTTGAAAAACGAAATGCAAGAAAATTCAAAATTTTCTAGCATTTCATTTCGTGTATTCCACTTCCTTATTATTCAAATGTACTTCCTTTCTAGAAGAATTGAGGAACTGATTTTTTAATGGAACTGTTTATAGCGTGTAGTAAACATGGAGAACCGCGGTCTGCCGTCTGTACCATAAAAAGAGAAAAAGGGGTTTCCCATCTTCCAAATGTTAAATGAACTGACTTGCACAAAAAGTCAATGAGGTTGCAATTGTTTTAATTATTATTGGCATTCAGTTTCAAAAGCGCCAAAAGAAGAAAGAGCGATTCAGCAGACATGCATTTCTTTTAGAAAAGACTGCTATTTACATGCAAACATAGAAATATGTTTCTCAAGGATATCTTCGTAAACCTGTCAGACCTTTTCGACGATTTTACATTTATCGACTGTATATGAATTGTGTATGGCTCATAAAGCCATCTGATATTTGATGAATGGTTTCCGCAACAGAGCTCATATCCTCAAAAAAGTTTGGATCTTTAATCAAACCTATCCTTTGAAATTTTCATAAAAGAGTAACATCCCTTCCTTTATGAGTCATCCATCTTCTTATTTAAAAACATCTCCACTCCTTGAGCGGTTGCCAACTTCGGCGGTTTTTTCTTCAAAGGTGACAAAGAACCACGACTAATGCCTCTTCGCAAACTTCGCTGGAAAGGAAAAATGACGCAGATATCCCAATAAATAAAGCCATGTTGTTGAATGACACTGAAACGTCGCCATCTTTCACGTTCCCCCACAATGCCTTGCGACAGGAGATTAGGGTCGCTCATTAATAAACCATTAGCTCCAATCTCCCTTTGTACTGCTAAGGATTAATAACGAGCAAGATCAATCACAAAGCCCAATAAAAATTAATCCCCCATTAAATTTGGGCCGTCTTGTAAGAGAAAGTTTGTAAACGATAAAGCTCAACTGAAATCTTGACAGAACGAAATTAGAACTCATAAAGGAATCCTTTATTGCTCTCTGTACGTACGATAGATATCTACAAGTTAATTCGTGCATCCGTCCAGGTGAATTTCATTGTACTAAAAAGTTAACTTGGGAGGATTCAGTTCTTCATCTCATGTTGTCATACAATATTCACAGACACTAATGCTAATAATTTTTAACATATTTGATACAACAGGAGTGAGCTAAAATTAGATGTCTCTCGTATTACTTTGTTGCTAAAAGATAGTAAAAATATTTAAAGATGTACTGATTACTGTAAACAGTGATACACTTTGCTGCAAACGTATAATGAATAAGATGTTTTTTGTGCTGTATGTTTTATTGTGTGGATCACCTTCTGCACTTTTGTCTTGAACAGAGGTAAATTCCTGTATTTTTCTGTTGAAGAACAGTCTAAATAGTGTACAAATGACGATATACAACTTTGGATAGAGGAAGACACAGTTTTTTTGAATTGGTCACAAGTTTCTTGAAACGAGAATTGAAGGAACATCAGCTTGGAATCTGAAAGAACTTTCTCGAATTCGAACGAAACAATAACAAGTTAGTAAAATCTCGCAATGCATTGATTATGATACGCTTTCCAACATACTAGAAATTATTACTCTAGTTATGAGAATAATAGCTGTAGAATAAATATCGCTCCTATAAACTAACCTTCGACCCCATTTCGGTCATATTCAACAGAACAGGTAAAGTATACTTCCGGAACAACATGATAAAGTTTTGTCTCAATCAAATAATTTTTACATAATTTATAACGCATAAGGGCTATTGAATGGATTCCACTCATATGTCCTGACCTTTGAACCCCATTTCGCCCATTTTCAATAAGGTTCGTTCCCAGGTAGTTAGTTCCCTACCACATACTAAAATTTCATCGAAATCGAACCATTTTAACGCAAGTCATGAGAGCAATCGAATGCACCAGCTCCTATGTCCTGACCTTTGAACCCCACTTCGCCCATTTTCAGTAGGGTTCGTTCCCAGGTGGATTCCTACCACATACTAAAATTTCATTGAAATCTAACCATATTTACGCAAGTTATCGTGCGGACGGACAAAGCTGGAGCATATACGCTTCTTCAACCTATGGTTGGAAAGCGTAAAAAAGCATCTTTTAATGGAATAATAACCGGTGGTGAGATTTCAGTTAGTTACTAAGATCCAGAAGTAAAGAAAAAATGGGAACCAGAGGGAAAGAGAAAACGGAATTCAGAGGGAAAAAAAGGAAAAAGAAAATTTATCAAGAAGAAAAGAAATGATAAGATCCGATAAGGAAGAGAAAATGGAATCCAGAAGGAAAGTAAATAAGGAAAAAGAAATTGGGATCCAGAAGGAAAGAGAAAATGTAATTCAGGGGGGGGGTGAGGGGGATGAGGAAAAAAATGAATCAAGAATTAATGATAAGGTGGGATCCTATCAAGAATTAATGATAAGGTGGGATCCTGTAGGAAAGAGAAAATGGAATCAGAAGGAAAGGAAATAACGAAAGAGAAGATGGAATGTTGAAGGAAAACGAAAATGGAATCAGAAGGAAAGAGAAAATGGAATCCAGAAGGGAAGGGAAATAAGGAAAGGGAAAATTAGATCCAGAAAGAAAGAGAAAAAGGAAAAGAAAATGGGATCTAGAAGGAAAGAGAAAGCGGATTCCAGAGTGAAAGAAAAAAAAAGGAAAGAGAAAATGGGACCAAGAAAAAATGAGAAAACGGGATCTGGAAGGAAAGAGAAAATGGAATCCAGAAGGAAAGAGAAACTGAGATCAAAAGGAAAGAGAATATGTTTAGAATGGGATTTTAATGGTTCACTAATCTCTAGAAACAAATCCCAAGTTGACAAAATCAATCGGAAAAATTTTGGCACTATCTTTCAAGAAATAAAAGGGATGCTTCGAATCCAAGGAAATCCTGTAAAATCATTAATATCTAAAGAAAATCCCTTATAATAAAATTTTTTTTGCACAAACTTGATATTTACCACGTTAATATAAATTCTCATGTCAGTATATGCAGTGCACTGAAATCAGGTTCTATAGCATGGGCTTTCATTCATCAGCCACCGTATAACTCGCAGCTTTCCGCTCCTGAATTTTTATTTTGTACAGCATCTTAAAGAGTAACCGAAGAACTGAGGACTAAACACATTGTTCAGTGTAGAGACAGCGAAAATTCTCAAATATGTTTACGCCTCCTGGCTTAAGCAACTGGGAATATGTGTGGTTAATTATGTTGGATGAGTAGAATAGTAAATATGTTTTTCATATATCTTGTAGATTATAAAATAATGCATACATTAATATTATTAATAACATCTATGAAAATTCAAGTGCAAAGATTCGGCTGTTTGAAAATACAACACACATAAAAATTGGAAAGGGAGTGAGACAAGGTGACACCATATCTCCGAAGTTCTTTAATGCTAATTGGAAAATGTCTTTCAATCACGTAAATGGGAAAACAAAGGAATAAAGATTAATGGAGATTATCTAACTCACCTTCGTTTTGCTGATGACATAGTCATTTTTGTAACTACCCTATCAGAGCTGCAGAGTATGGTCCAAGAACTTGCTGACAAGAGTAAAGAAGTGGGATTAAAAATGAACTTTCAGAAGACAAAAGTGATCTTCAATGCTTTTACAAGAAATGAAGATTTATCGATTGATGGAGTAAAGCTGGAGATAACAGATGCGTACGTTTATCTTGGACAGCAGATATCAAGTGAGGGTCTCGTTGATGAAGAAATTAATCGGCGTACAAAACTTGCCTGGAGAGCTTTTGGAAGAAACGGCATAATTTTCAAGAGCAAGATGCCATTATGTCTTAAAAGAAAAGTGTTTGATCAATGCATCCTTCCAGTGCTTACGTATGGTGCAGAGACGTGGACCTTAACTAAAAGAGACATACAAAGGCTGCAGACAACTCAAAGAAGCATGGAGAGGTGCATGCTTGGTGTAACCAGGAGAGATAAGAAGAGGAACTCGTGGATCCGAAAAATGACAAGAGTGGAAGACATCATGATCAGAATTAAATCCCTGAAATAGCAATGGGCTGGACATAATGACAGAAGGACAGACCATCGATGGACAGCTGAAATTTTAGATTCGATTCCAAGGGACAGCAAAAGACCCAGAAGAATACCACACGAATGAAATTCGAAAGTATTATAACGAAGTAAATTTTTCCGTCATTTCTGTCCACGCCAGGATTCGAACCCGGATCCCCTCATTCCGGAATAAGTCACTCTACAAATTGAGCTACGCGGACGTTTTATTCTGATTCCTATCTGCCTTTTATGTCGTGTGCGTCCTTCTGGCAGGTACGTCACATCTCCTGGTACGTTACAGTATGCAGGAGTAACATGGGGGAGACTGGCACAAGACAGACCGTTGTGGAAGAGGCTTGGAAAGACCTTCGTCCAGCTTGACAATGTTGATGATGATGATGATGATAAAGCAATTTTAACCAAATTTCAGGTTTTTAGTTCCCAAGAAGAACGTTATGAACAAATAAGTTTCGAAGTTTAGCCCTCCCTCGCACATACTGTGTTGTCCAACATGAATTACGTCTACACTGACGAAAATCATCTTAAGATTCACTATTGAATTATTTATACCTCAGACGAATGGTACTATTGAACTTGAGCTGCGATGCGAAATTCGCTAATGGCGACGTTGCTCTTCCCCTTGTGCTGACATATGAAACTCAAAAATGATGATGCAATTCGTTATGCTTATCTGCGTAATAAAATTGACGTATACCTGTTTAATTCTTTATTTGTTATCACGATATTATATGCACATTCGTCCTAATATTATCTTCATCTTGAACCAGTGTATAGACGAAGGATCTTTACTTCTTAGAAATACAGTAATTCACTATGTGGTGCGATGCGAATTACATTGTGTTGGAGAAATTCACTTATAACAAGGGCATATTTCATTTTGTATTGTAATATGGAATTCACGTAACTAGAAAGCATGACATTTTGTACTACTGTGTATATGTAATTATCATATTCAGACAGACGCGAGCGCACTGCGGTGTTAAATTCACGTATGTCAATGCAATATTTCATGTCGTGAAGCTATATGATTTTTCGTCAATACACTGAAGAAGCAAATTATTAGGAACATCCATTTGCAATCAGACACGTGTCATCATCATTTGCGTATGCAAATACACTGAAATACCAAAAGTCACGGGATAGCAGCATACAAATGTTTAACAGACGCTGCTGTCGTGTAACGGCTTCGATGTACGCCATGAGTTTCATCAGTTGCGTGGTGTAATCTCGTGAGTCCGGCTGAACAACTGCCAGTAGGATTATGGCACTTAGACGTATTATCGGAGTTTGAACGAGGCATGGTAGACGAAGCTAGAAGGATGGGACATTAAATTTCCGAAGAAGTTCGAACATTCAACATTCCTCGATCCACGGTATCACGCGTCTACCGAGAATACCTCATGGAAGGCATTACTAACCACCGTGCACAGCGCAGTGGCCGCCTATGGGGGTTGAGTGACAGTGACCAGCGGCGTCTGACCAGGATTGATCATGCTAACAGACAAGCAACACTGGGTTAAATAACATCCACATTCAATGCAGGAGATCCTAGAGACATATCCATGAGGTCAGTGCAGCGTAATTTAGAGTCCATGGGATATGGGAGAAGAAGACCCACCGGAGTGCATTTATTAACACTACAACACTGGACACAGCGCCTCACCTAGGCTTGTAAACACGGCAATTGGACCCTGGAAAACTGGCAACATGTGGCGGGGTCCGATGAATCACGCTACCAGTTGTTACGAGCTGATGGTAGGGTTCGGGTGTGGCGCAGACCCCATGAGGCCATGGACCCGAGCTGTCAACAAAGCACTGTGCAAGCTGGTGATGGTTCCATCCATGTGTGGGGTGTCTTTACGTGGCACGTCGTAGGTCCTATGGTCCTCGTAAACACGTCATTAACCGGTAACCGCTTTGTTGCTCTGCTGGGTGACCATTTGCAACCCTTTATGGACTTCATGTACCCCAACAATGATGGGATTTTCCAGAACAATTAACCATATCATCGGGCCCAAGCTGTCCGAAATTGTTTCGAGGAGCATTCTGGACAGTTCCGATGGATGGTGTGTGGCCACAATGTTCGCCTGATATCAACCCAATAGAGTACTTATGTGGCGTGGTGAAAAGGCCCATTCGCACCCAAGATATTGCAACTACAAATAACAGGGAACTGTGGGTAACTGTTCAGACAGCATGTCTCAAGATCTCTCCAGATGTCTTCCGGCCAAGAGTAAAATCGATACCTCGTCGAGTTGCTCTACATTGCCGTGCAAGAAGAGCTGCTGCACGATATTAGGTAAGTATCCCATGACGTTCGGCACTTAAGTATATGTCGTTGAAACAGCTTTATCATCAGTTTACGTCAAAAGATTCAGACGTGTAAGAAGCCGCACTATTGGAAATATTTGCGATATAAGCGACTTTGAAAGAGCCACGAGAGTGGAGCATGGCAGATGCAAGCATTTCTGAAACGGAAAACCTTTTCTGCTATTCAAGAATGACTGTGTCGAGCTTGTATTAACACAATGAGTAATGTCCAAACAAAAAAACAAGCAGTCATCCGTCTTCCTGTGAATGGAAATGACTGGTCGATGTTCGAAGGCAACGGCAGCTGGAGAGATTGCACAGACAAACTACATTATATCAAATAACGCGAAGTACATCAGCGGTTAAAGAAGAGGTTTTCAGGAAACATACTCTATATGTTCTGCTACACGGGTTCGAAGTTGTTTCATAGTTTCTCCTACATAAGTGTTCCCACAACTGTAGGCCACTCCTTCTTGTCGAAAGTTACTTCTTTCTGCTTAATGGAAGGGGAGAATTTTTAAATTTTATCTTTTAGGTTCGGATCATATCGAACGTGTAATTTTTGCCAATCCTCTAACGTTTTACAAATAATCCTTAATGATGACTTTTGTTGTAAGCTTTATCTTATTGTTTTATTGTTTGCAATTTAGCTTCATTTTCTTGTTAAATATTTTTCTATCATTGTAAAAGGATAATTATTTTCAGCAAGTGTACTTTTTAATTCTTTTTACAGAGTTACTTTGATATTTCTGAAGAATCCACATCCTCTGTTTTTCCCAGGAATGGCGAAGCCAGATAACATTTAATACACTGCTGGACAATTGCTAAGAACGGATCATAAACGGCTATATAGCGCATAAAAAAGTAAGTGTGGTTGGATGCCAAGTGAAATAAAATAATGTCAGAATGCCAAGACATTACAAGAAAGACAATTTATTGTGCTCTGAAATCCAGAAGGCTTTTGAACGTGTTCAAGTGACAAACAGGCCATTTTGTGCACAATACGTAAACGTGAAAAAAATGCAATTACCGTCAGCAGGCGTTCCGGCGTAAGATGTCAATACAGGATATGGCCACCATGGAGGGCGATGCAAGATTCCACACGTCGTGTCATGCTTTGCATAACATTATCAAACAGCTGTTGGGGTAATTTATCCCATTCCTCTGTCAGTGCACGGATGAGGGTGTCCTTGTGTATTGGAGGGCATTGGCGACCAGCAAGACTCCTCCCCAAAGCAACCCACAAATTGTCAATGGGATTCAGATCTGGAGAACGTGCTGGCCATACGAGGCGTTGAATATCCTCGTTCTCAAGACACTCCTGGACAGCGACTGTTCGATGACATGTTGCGTTGTCGTCCATGAAAATGAATCTATCACCGACAGCACCACGGAACATGCGAACATGAGGTAGCAGAACATCATTAATGTATCGTTGGCCAGTCATAGTCCCAGTTGGAAGCACATAGAGGGACGTACGGCCATTGATCATGATGCCAGCCCATACCATGGCATTACATGTTGGATATCGGTCCCTTTCCTGTATGTTTGCTGGACAATATGCAGCACCACTATCACGCCAGATCAGTTGTCGTCGACAATCAGACGATAGACTGTATCTACTCTCATCTGAGAAGAGGACAGCAGACCAGTCGTTATCAGTCCAATTGCGATGTTGATGGCACCATTGCAAACGGGCGGTACGGTGACGTCTGGACAATGGGATGCACACAACAGGATGGCGGGCGTATAGTCCTCCTTCATGCAAACGTCTGGCGACAGTTTTTCGGGAGATCCGCTTGCCAGTAGCAGCCATAAACTGATTTGCTACCTTACTAGCTGTGCTGCGCCGGTGTCTTTTTGTTGATAGGACTATGTACCGATCTTCTGCAGGTGTCGTACTGCGAACACGACCTCCCCCGTGCCGTTTGCTGCACTCTCCATTTGTTTGAAATGATTTTGCAAGCCTTGAAACAACACTGTGGCTGACGTCGAACTCCCTGGCAACATCTGTTATTTTTCGCCCTTTTTCAATCTTGCCAATAATACGGCCACGCGTAAAATCATCTAGGTGACGTCGGGAAGACATACTGAAAATTGCAAGTTCGTCAATTGATTCTTTCCTTTTCAACTTTGCGTTTGAACAACAACGGTCAATACGCGTCAAATCCTTTATATCTCTTATCAGCGCTATGACGTCACGAAGAAGTTCGGCAATCCAAAATTTGCATACGCACAACACGTCTTATTGTATCCCGCACTTATGCTAATTTCCACATTTTCCTGCCTTCCATTTTATGGTTGCTATTGTTGCTATTGTCATCCGTACTTAGCAATTGTCCGGCAGTGTATAAATGAGATGGTAAGAGTGGTAGTTCGGAATTTTGTAAGTACTGATGAGTTTTTTTATACAATTTGGTAGTAATTTTAACTCCTGAGGCTGTGAGGTTCATGTCCAGAAAGTTGAGGTTATTTTCTTGCTGAAGTTCTGAAGTGAAATTCAGAGAATTATTTAGACTATTAAATACAAAGGCCGTTCCATAAAAACTGAGAGTATTTTTTGAGTTGGCAACAGTGCTAAGGGAAAAAATAACCGCGTAGACGACTAACTGAATTAAGGAAGTATCTATGGCAACAGTTATTCGCCGTGGCAGACGATTCTGGTTTTGTTATTGCGCAATTTCTTAAGGTACGTTTGCATTTCGCCATGCAGCTATGGATGTGAGTGATTCAGAATTTAGAAATGAAATGTGTTGTGCGATAAAGTTTTGCTGTCGTTTGGATAAAATGGATCCAGAAACAGTTAGTTTAACAAAAAAAACTTACAAAGGTAAATGTTTGGGTGAATTGACGATTTTTAGACGGCACCATGATTTCAAAAAAGGGCGTTTGTCGGCAGAACTCGCTTCTAGGCCAGGTCAACCTGAAAGTGCTGTTACAGAGCGTATTGTTAATACTATTCGGGCAATGCTGCAAGAAGATCGACTAATGACGTGTGAAGACATAGCGGCGTTAACTAATATTTCAAAAACGTCGGCATTCCGCGTTCTACGCGACAAATTACTGCTGCATCGTGTGTGTTCCAGATGGGTACCTCATCACCTGACGAGAGAACAATTGTTAGCCAGAATTAAGGTGTGTCATGAGTGAAAACAAATGATTGCGAATAATCCAAACTTTCTAAACACAGTAATAACTGCCGATGAAACATGGGTCCACTATTTCGACTCCCTCAGGAAGCACGCAACGAACGTCTGGAAACACACAGGCTCGCCTCCTCCGAAAAAAGTCCGCCAAACCAAATCGGCTGGGCAGGTGATGATGATAATTTTCTTTGATCATAAAGGTGCAATCTGCGAGCATACCGTTCCTCCGCAAATTACTCTCAATGCTGAGTATTACATTTTAGTCTTGAATCGTCTGCGACGACACATATCGATTATGTGACCGGAACTGGTGGGCAAGTGGACCCTACACCAGGATAACGCCCGCACACATGTGGCTGCTTGTGTTCAACATTCTTACGAAATGCAGTATTGAAATCATGCCACAGCCAGACTACAGTCCTGACCTCCCCGTATGCAATTTCTGGTTGTTTCCAACAATGAAGGAGAAGTTCCGTGGAGCAACATTCAACACAAATGCTGACGCTATTCAAGCTGCACAGGTGTCGCTAAAGCAGCTTTCACAAAATGTCTCCGCCACATGCTTTGAAAAGTGAACTGAACGATGGGACTGTTGCATATCATCCGAGGGAAGATATTTTGAGAAAGAATAACATATATTTTGCTGTGCCTATATTTCTTCATTTTGGGTGATTTTTACTCTCAGTTTTTATGGAGCGGCCGTTGTAGATTATGGATATTTACTGGAAGATCCTACTCTAGTGTTCACATGTTTGCCTTTGCGTGAGATATGTGGATGACATCCTTATAGTTGACAGCAATGGTGAAACTATTGCTATAAATATCCTCAATCTATTTAATAGCGTAGTTGATTCTCTGAAATTCATTTCAGAACTTCAGCAAGACAATAGCCTGAACTTCCTGTACGTTACCCTTACAGCCTCACATATGAATCCTAATAATACTAATACTGTTCTGAAATAACCCCATTAACATCCCACATATACTGTATTAAGTTTAATCTGTCTTCACAATTCCTGGAAAAACAGAGGCTCTGGATTCTTCAGAAATATCAAAGAAACTCCATAAAAAGAATTAAAAAGTGCCCTTGCTAAAAATAATTATCCTTCTACAATGACAGAAAAATATTTTCACAAGAAAACAGAGTTAAATTGCAAACAATTAAACAATAACATCAAGCTTACTAGAAATGTCAGCTGTCATGAAGTATTAATATACTAGTTCGTAACCCGTGCCATGCACGGTTGAAAAAGCTGTGACTAAAATGTTTTCTTGTCATATAACACGAATTGTATGTAATAAAATGCATAACTATAACAAACAGTTGAATTATTAATGGACAGTGTATAAGATGGGTTACCAAGAACAAAATTTTCCTAATATTCCCATTAATTTTTAATTTTTCCAACTACTCGTATTCAAATTTAACGATGACGTACCTCATTATTGTATAAACATGTGCTTGCCCTTCATTGACGGGCTTGCATTGGAGTATTGAGACATTCTTTCAGTGACCCGAAATGATATCGTGTCAAGATAACTACACAATGGGGTTAAAAATGTATTTTATTTTGCCAGTTTGGTTTTAACAATTTTTTTCGCATCATTATATAATTGATACAAATATATAAAGAGAGAAACTTTGTTTATGTGTTTGAGGTAATCTCGAAAACTACTAAACCGATTTGGATAATTCTTTCACCGTTATGAAGTTTATTTCTTTCCGGTGAACATAGGATATTTCGTTTATTTTTTTATTATTTTTCATTGTTTTTGGCTGTATTACCGAATCAGATTGCTTTCAAATAATTCCCGATTCCCCTGTATCGTTCCGATTTGTTTTCATACAACCTGATTCACACCCAATATGAAAGAAAGTATTTCACTATAATATACGAAATTTTTTTACTAATCTCAAAAACTACTGAAACGATTCGGATAATTACAACTACGTAGCTGTTGATGGAGCGC
Source organism: Macrothele yani (assembly GCA_039090855.1). NCBI lineage: Eukaryota > Metazoa > Arthropoda > Arachnida > Araneae > Macrothelidae > Macrothele > Macrothele yani. The sequence continues at coordinate 7,705,317 of CM077005.1, forward strand.
CTAGTTGCAAGTCCGACCACCGCATAAAGGCAGATGTTGCTGCAAGTACTGCAGCGATAATAAACGCCAGAATAACGAACGGCGAATCGTACAAAGAAAATGCCATGGTAACATAAAAAGATAAAAACTCGCGATGACAAATATGTGAGTCATTGGCTTTCATTTAAAAAAATCATGAAAATCGCTCCAGTGGGTGGCGCTGGCGGATTGTAGAAAGATTCGGCCTTGTGTTTTAAATATATAGATTTGAAAACTTTCAGGGGATTAACAAAAATTTACATATCCGATTTTCGCTGGATCTAAACAATAAAATTGAAAAATTCTTCCCTTCAATTAAGCAAAAAGAAAACAATGACAACTGCAAGAAGGAGTGGTCTACAGTGCTAACTACAGTTGTGGGAACTCCTATGTAGGAGAAACTGGGAGACAACGTTTAACCCTAGTAGCAGAACATAAAACCGTCATAAGAAACTTCTCTAACAAAACAGGCATTGAGAGACACATTCAGTCAACCTGGACTCAATAAACATTCTTACACATCAACAGAACTTTGAGAAAATAACTTTAGAAGAAAGTCTACAAAATTGAAAGAAGTAGAGGTGACTCAATTAACGAACAGAAAAGCTGGATATTACCGCAGGAAGAACATCACCTACTCTCTTGACCACAGGATGGTATGCAACCCCAAAATTTGACAAAGAATGGTAAACATGTGTCTACTAGTAATCCCTGCATTACTAAATTATATTTCATCACTAGGGTTTGCCAGGACTTCATTAACACACAGGATAAGACTCGTTTTCGGCACTCTTTAAGAAGTTAAATACTCCTACCTTGGTTTTTGAAACATTCTGGCTGTAGACCAGTGTTACCTTTGCAATATTTATATCATCATCATCATCATTGTCAACCATTATCAATCCACTGCTGGACGAAGGTCTCCCCAAGTTTCCTCCACAACGGTCTGTCTTGTGCCAGTCTCCTCCATGTCACCCCTGCATACTTTCGAATTTCATCCACCCATCTCCCATGTGGTCTTCTTCTGGGTCTTTTCCTGTCCCTTGGAATCCAATCTAAAATTTCGGCTGTCCATCGATGATCTGTCCTTCTGGCAGTATGTCCAGCCCATTGCCATTTCAGGGATTTAACTCTGATCATGATGTCTTCCACTCTTGTCATTTTTCGGATCCACGAGTTCCTCTTCTTATCTCTCCTGGTTACACCAAGCATGCACCTCTCCATGCTTCTTTGAGTTGTCTGCAGCCTTTGTATGTCTCTTTTAGTTAAGGTCCACGTCTCTGCACCATACGTAAGCACTGGAAGGATGCATTGATCAAACACTTTTCTTTTAAGACATAATGGCATATTGCTCTTGAAAATTATGCTGTTTCTTCCAAAAGCTCTCCAGGCAAGTTTTGTACGCCGATTAATTTCTTCATCAATGTGACCCTCACTTGATATCTGCTGTCCAAGATAAACGAACGTGTCTGTTATCTCCAGCTTTTCTCCATCAATCGATAAATCTTCATTTCTTGTAAAAGCATTGAACATCACTTTTGTCTTCTGAAAGTTCATTTTTAATCCCACTTCTTTACTCTTGTCAGAAAGTTCCTGGATCATACTCTGCAGCTCTGATGGGGTAGTTGCAAAAATGACTACGTCATCAGCAAAACGAAGGTGGGTTAGATAATCTCCATTAATCTTTATCCCCATTAATCTTTATCCTAATCTCCATTAATCTTTATCCCCATGTTTTCCCAGCTCAGCGACTGAAAAACACCCTCCAATGTGGCATTAAAGAGCTTCGGAGATATGGTGTCACCTTGTCTCACTCCCTTTCCAATTTTTACGTGTGTTGTATTTTCAAACAGCCTAATCTTTGCACTTGCATTTTCATAGATGTTATTAATAATATTAATGTATGCATCTTCAATACCGCAGGTTTTCAGAGCCATTGTAACTGCTGATGGTTTCACCGAATCAAAGGCTTTTTCATAATCGATAAAAGCCATGCACAATGGAAGTTCATATTCCCTCGCTCTTTCAATTAGTTCTCTCAGCACGTATATATGATCCATTGTGCTGTAGCCACTCCTGAATCCAGCTTGTTCTCTCGGTTGAGCCATGTCCAGTGTTACCTTCAAGCGGTGTGAAAGAAATTTAGTGAAGATTTTATAAACTACGGATAGGAGGCTGATAGGTCTGTAGTTTCCGAGATCCTCAATGTCACCTTTCTTATGTAGCAGGATCATTGTAGCGGTGTTCCAATCCTCAGGAATCTTTCCTTCATTAAGGCATCGAGTGAAAATTTGGGCGAGTACTGTTTCGATTTCTCCACTTGCTTCTTGTATGATGTCTACAGTAATTCCATCTTTTCCTGGAGCTTTTCCTCGCTTCATGTTCTTGATTGCATGTGCAACTTCTGCTGGAAGGACTGGAGGAACTCTGGTACTGGTATCTTTCATGATGTCTGGAGTGCATATATCATCCCTTTCATATAATTTGGAGTAGAAATCTTTCACTCTTGTCAAAATTTTGCCTTTATTTCTTGTTACAGAACCATCTTCTTTTCTCAGTGCCATAATCTGTTTTCTTCCCTTACTGAGATGTCCCTTTGCTATCTTTAGGCTTTGGTTGTTTTCAATTGCTTTCCTCACTAGTTCACAGTTGTATTTCCTTACGTCTTCAGTGATACTTTTTCTTACTGTCTTGCATAGCTCTATATATTCCACTTTGGAAGTCACATCTTCTTTAGTTGTCCTCATCTCTCTTCTTTTTTGCATCAACATTTTCGTTTTTCCTGATAATTTGTTCACATGCAACTTGTTCTTAGACCCAGCTAATTTTGTTGCTGTTTCCATAAGAGCTTTGGTTACTTTTCTGTTAACTTCAGAGATGTCCACTTCTTCCGATGTTAGGCCTTCTAAAGCAGAGAACCTGTTCTTCAGTTCTAACTTGAAGGTATTATGGTGTTTTTTAAGGTTGGTTATGTCAATAGATTTTGTTTGTCTTATGAGCTTGCCACGTTCAAGTTTAGTGTTGAGGTGCATCTTACAACTTACATGTATTAAAAAGAATATATATATTTATATATATTCTTTTTAATACATGTAAGTTTTATATTTTCAACAATCCCTAGTGTTTTGAAGAATATTCGTGCATTTTACACTTTGGGATTAGACGAGGAGAAAGACATCGTTGCACGATATATGTAGACAAGCGGTCAGAGATCGATAATTTAAAAAAAATATTTACAATTAAAATAAATAAAATAAAATTACCTCACACGATCTTTCGACCACCACTTTGGTGTCATCATCAGATGTTTGACAAAGAGTGGAACGGAAACCGGCACTAAATAGAGTAAATACGTACATGTGATCAGTACATTTGCATAGGGTGATTTACATAAAGAGTCATATATTCATAACATCCAGAATTGAGTTTTGTCCATGAGGGATCAGTGATCTTCAAGTTTGTGATACATATATAGGCAAATTATCATTACAGCAAAAGGGAGTGTTAGCTATAATATGTAAACTTGCGCACAAAAGTAAGGAATTATTATTAGATGTTCTTTGCAGAATAGCTGCTTTCTTCCATTGTGGGTAATGCTGTCCCTTCCCGAACACAGCGAGCTGAAGCTGTAGTTAACTTACCATTTCTGAGATCGTACTTGTGTTCATTAATTCTAGTCTTTAGTGTCTTCCTGGTGGAAACGATATATAATTTCTTGTTTTGCGATGGGTCATGGGGAAGTACAGGAATGGAATAAATTCCATGCATGTTTTCCATATGCTGAGACTCACATGCTTATTCAACAAAAAGTTATAAACTCTGGTTTGGCTCCCGACTTAATTCATTCAGTTATACCCACATTAAAATTTATTGAAAAACGCACATATTTTTGTTTTCAGGATGTAATATATAGAAAAACAGAGGGGTCCGCCATGGGCTCGCCCCTGTCAGCACGTCTAGCCGAGTTTTTCTTCCAACATTTAGAAAATTCCGTCTTGGTGACTTGCAACTACAAGCCACATTTATATACATAAGTTATGGCAATTACATTTTAGTCATCTGTCCTCACCCTTACGATGAGCTTACCGGTTTCCGGAATTATATGTCAAGACAATATCCTACTATATCCTTTACAGTGTAGTGTGATGAAAACCACACCTTACCATTTCTGGATTTCAGCTTAATACGCAATCCTGTCACCCATCAACTTAGCTTTACAGTTTATCATAAAGCAACCTTCTCACCTACGATGATACCTAGGGACTCTTTTCACCAGAGCAAATATAAGTTAGCCTCAATCTCGTTTATGGTTAGACGGGCAAGAACTCATTGCTCAAATGACGCTCTCAGATGTTCTGAACTTTTAAAAATTAAAGAACTAGCCTCCTTGTTTGGTTTCAATCATAGTACTGTGGACAAACTCTACAATAAAATCCTGTTCTCGCAGGAATGCTCTTTAATTCGTGACTCCCCACAAAGGAGGTATGTAGGTTCACTCAATTACCACCCAAGTTTAACTCCGGTATTAAAGAACCTGTGTAGACTTCATAACATTAATAAAAGAGTTTTATCTCTTACATCTGATTAGAAGTGATCGTGAGAAGGTGAACATTGAAACCATGCATGGAGTTTATTTCATTCATGTACTTCCCCATGACACATCGCAAACCAAAAAATTATATATCGGTTTCACCAGGAGGACATTAAAGACTAGAATTGATGAACACAGGTATGATCTCAGAAATGGTAAGTTAACTACGGCTTCAGCTCGCTGTGCTCGGGAAGGACAGCATTACCCACAATGGAAGAAAGCAGCTATTCTGCAAAGAACATCTAATAACAATTCCTTACTTTTGTGCGCAAATTTACATATTATAGCTAACACTTCCTTTTGCTGTAATGATAATTTGCCTATATATGTATCACAAATTTGGAGATCACTGATCCCTCATGGACAAAACTCAATTCTGGATGTTATGAATATATATGACTCTTTATGTAAATCACCCTATACAATTGTACTGATCACATGTTTCGTATTTACTCTATTTAATGCAGATTTCCCGTTCCACTCGTTGTCAGACATCTGATGATGGCACCAAAGTGGTGGTAGAAAGATCTTATGAGGTCATTATATTTTATTTATTTTGATTGTAAATAAATGTTTTTTAAATTATCCATCTCTGACCGCTTGTCTACATATATCGTGCAACGATGGTTGCTCCTCGTCTAATCCCAAAATCCCTGGTGTCCCACCACGTCCCGCCTTTTTTTAAAGAAATATTATCTACGTTGAACTGAGTATAGCTAAGGAATACTGATGTCCTTCATAATTACCTCAATTTCAGATGTAATACAATTTCCCAGAAAAGCATCCAGTTTTTCTGGGAAGAGTATTAAACAAGAAAGCATCTAAATTGTTTCTTTTTCTACTCGGAATAATGTGGTTTACTTGATGGAAAAGGAAAGAGAGTAGTCAGAAAAGTGTATGACCTCTGATGTCGTCTGGGACTATTTATTGGTTTGAAAGAGCAGAGTGTGGGGTATCTTAAGTATACTCTAGGGAGAAGAAAGCACACCAGGGAAAAGAAAAGAGACAAAGAAAAAATAAGAGCCGACCCCTAAATGTGGATCCAAATAGGACTTGCTCTCCGATGTGCACTGAGAGCGCCTTCCCATTCTTCTTTCACCTTTTTTTTTCGGACTTGCATTAGAGGGTGGATGCAGATAGAATAACTGCGAGTAGCGCCATTTTCTCAGACATACGAGCTGTCTCTTCTAACCATTTACTTAATTAGTGTTGGGAAAAGAGACGTTTTTTTAATTTTCCGGTTTATTGAATTTGCTGCCTTATACTCTCTAACATGGCGTTAGAGCGCTGGTGGAAGAAAAACACTGCACGTAAAGGAGAACTGGAGTACAAAGATACCGTTGAATAAACCTGAACAGCCTTAATTGTTGTTTGATACTATGCTTGACTAAACTTGTTTTTTCAGATGATATTTTTGTAGTAAATAAACGGTTGTAGTAAGCTACGTTTTCATTTCGCTGTAAAACAAAACCCGAAATCGTAAGAGAAGCATCAAAGTTATTTTCTTAGAGAATAATTTTTAAACGAAGCCTCTTTCACCATCCGCAATATTAGATGTAATTGGTTTTCTTCCATCTCCGTCACTTTCTGATCACCACCAAACAAAGGCCTCCTTTTCCCGACATCTGACTAATTGGGCTTTTCGTTTTTCTTTACAAAGTAAGGTCTTTAAACTCATTTTCTCATTAGATTAGAATCCTTCCTCGCTCGTTCTTGTCTCGTCTTCCTCCATTCCTCTTTTCCAGTGTAGTACGCAGGCTGATCATACATGGCAAGTTTTCCGATACATGACTGCATTTCAAGCACTAAAGAACTTGTATACAGTTTCATCCATTAGGAGCGATGACACTTTTTCTTAGCTCTGCAAATTCGATACGGAATATTCCTTCAGGGTTAGAAAGCTTTCATCGAGAGAATGATGGTCCATGTGATTTCCCTTCTTCGTACTTTTCTCGCAACATGTGATATATCTCAATTTTTTCACATGCTCACTGGAAATAAATTCTTCTTTTTACCTCAGACAGCTGTTGTGATTAAAATCAAGGTATCATGTTCTTGTGCGGAATTAGTCAGTCTTAAAAGCACAATAATTGAACTAGTACACCAGCTTCAAATGAAGGGAGGAACTAATTTAATGTATAAGTTAAAGGGTTAAATATAAAGCTATAAAAACTTTCAGTCTTTCTTAAAGACCATCATGATGGCGATCACAACAGCTATCTGAGGTAAAAAGAAGAATTTATTTCCAAGTAGTACAAAGCGCATACGTGTCTGAAGACGAGCCGGCCAGCTCACAGATCCTGCCTTTACCGTGGAACGGCACAAGGCTCTCTCACCGTGATTGACTGCCTAGGGAACATTTTTCTATGATAGATGGACACTCTTGGTAGTCTTCCGTACAACCCTCATTGCTCAACGGTACGTCGACGACATTCAACGATCTGCTGTGTTGCCATCCCTGTCGTAGGATCACCGAGCAATTTTTCAACAGGATAATGTACGGTCACACATGGCACGGCTCTCCCAGGCCTGCGTAATGTCGACACCCTATCTTGGCCAGACCGATCGCTCGACCTCTTACCGATCGAACATGTTTGGGACGTGATATGACACTACCTACGCCCATCCTAGAATGACGGCAAACTGGCCCTCAATTTGGACACACCCCGGCATGCTGTAACCTCAGGAAAGTATTGCAATTCCTATATATGTACATTGCACATATGGCTCTGGCAACATTACTGTGTGTCTGACCAGATTCCAGCATTTACGTGTAAACACATCCAATTGCCGTCTTTCCAACATAGCGTTCGTTCGAGTGTGGAAGTTCTCTACCCATGCAGTGGGGTAAAAATGAAAAGGGAATAATAATAAGAGCGAGGAGATAGAGGACAGCACCTTACCAATTGCAGGTATTATTGGCTGCTAGAGGGTCGCCGTAGTGAAGATGTGACGGGAATTGAATCCACAACAACGTGTAATGAAGGGACAGACCACCACTGGCTGACATTCGTGGTGAACTCCTGTTGACATGTGCTGAAAGGGGCGGCAAACAGTTCATGATCCCTCAAATTATAGCAGACAACTTTCAAACTATATGAAATTATTTTAATTATATTAAATTATTATAATGTTGTCTGCGAGTTGTCTGCTATAATAATTTATACAAATATAGAGTTGTCTCTATAATAAATAATAATAATTTGATTTATATAATTATAGAGTTGTCTGGTATAATAATTTATATAATTATAGAGTTGTCTCTATAATTAATAATAATGATTATAATTTATATAATTATAGAGTTGTCCCTATAATTAAATAATAATTTTTATAATTAGAGAGATGTCTGCTATAATAATTTATATATTTATACAGTTGTATCTATAATTAATAATAATTCTTATAATTTATATTATTATAGAGTTGTCTCTATAATTAAATAATAATTTATATAATTTTATTGTCTCTATGATTAAGTAATAATTTATATAAATACAGAGTTGTCTCTATAATTAATAATAATAATTTGATTTATATAACTATAGAGTTGTCTCTATAAATAAATAATAACTTATATAATTATAGAGTTGTCTCTATAATTAATTATAATAATTATAATTTATATTATTATAGAGTTGTCTCTATAATTAAATAATAATTTAGATAATTACATTGTTTCTATAACTAATAATAATAATTTGATTTATATAACTTTAGAGTTGTCTCTATAAATAAATAATAATTTATATAATTATAGAGTTGTCTCTATAATTAAATAATAATTTAGATCATTATAGAGTTGTCTCTATAATTAAATAATAATTTATATAATTACATTGTTTCTATAATTAATAATAATAATTTGATTTATATAGCTTTAGAGTTGTCTCTATGAATAAATAATAATTTATATAATTATAGAGTTGTCTCTATAATTAATTATAATAATTATAATTTATATAATATAGTTTTCTCTACAATTAAATAGGAATTTATACAATTATATTTTCTGCTATAATAATTTATATAATTATAGAGTTGTCTCTATAATTAATAATAATAATAATAATAATAATAATAATAATAATAATAATAATAATAATAATAATAATAATAATATTTATAGAGTTGTCTCTATAATTAATAATAATAATTTAATTTATATAATTATAGAGTTGTCTCTATAATTAATAATAATAATTTAATTTATATAATTATAGAGTTGTCTGCTATAATAATTTATATAATTGTAGAGTTGTCTCTATAATAATTTATATAATTATAGAGTTGTCTCTATAATTAAATTGTAATTTAATTAATTATAGAGTTTTCTCTCTAATCAATAATAATAATTATAATTTATATAATCATAGTTGCCTCTATAATTAATAATAATAATAATAATAATAATAATAATAATAATAATAATAATAATAATAATAATTTATATAATTATGGAGTTGTCTCTATAATTAATAATAATAATTTGATTTATATAATTATAGAGTTGTCTCTATAATTAAATAATAATTTATATAATTATAGTGTTGTCTGCTATAATAATTTATATAATTATAGAGCTGTCTCTCTAATTAATAATAATAATTATAATTATGGAGTTGTCTGCTATAATAATTTATATAATTATAGAGTTGTCTCTATAACTAATAATAATAATTATAATTTATATGATTATAGAGTTGTCTCTATAATTAAATTGTAATTTAATTAATTATAGAGTTGTCTCTCTAATTAATAATAATAATTATAATTTATATAATCATAGAGTTGTCTCAATAATGAAATAATAATTTATATAATTATAGAGTTGTCTCTATAATTAAATAATAATTTATATAAATATATTGTCTTTATAATTAAGAATAATTATTATAATTTATGTAATTATATTGTCTTTATAATTAATAATAATTATTATAATTTATATAATTATATTGTCTTTATAATTAATAATAATTATTATAATTTATATAATTATAGAGATGTCCGCTATACTAATTTAAATAATTATATCAATTATATTAAATTATTATAGCAGACAACTCTCAAATTATCAAATTATAGCAGAAATGTTTAGGAGCACATAGTCCAGGGTATGGGCCTAAGAAGTTGGCGGCTCCCTCGTATGCCAATGATTACCGACCGCCATCGATAGTTCCACCTATAGGTGGTTATACAGCACCTTAAGTGGACATTGGACGACTGGAAAGGATTACCAAGTTGAATGAGTACAGATTCCAGCTGCAACATGCCCATGGACGGGTCCATATTCAACGCAACAAAGGCAAAAAGTTGCGATTAGACTGCAGGATTGAGCTGAAAAAGCAAGCCTGTGGTGCTGTTGTGGACATCATTGGGTTCTCTTATATTCCGTTGAATACATTGTTATCGGTAGTTGCAATATAGGCATTGGGTTGGACGAAATATTGTCCTACATGGCAACCTTGTATGCCAATTGCAAATGGACTTTTTCAGCAAGACAGAGCCAGTGCCATAAGACACACATTGAGCAACAATGGTTCGAGATCCACGACAAAGCATACACTATGCTTTCTTGGACCCAAAATCCTCAGACTTTAATCCAATCCGACATTTGTGGGATGCAGTTCATCGCAGCACTCGCAATGTATCGCTCAATCGCGGATATCCAGGACTGTCCAGCTGGTATAGGACACCTTCGCGATCTAGTAGACTCGATGCCATGCTGGTTTCAATCAGTTTTCGTAGACAGGGTAAGCTCAGAATCTGTATCAGTTTTATTAGAGGGTGGTAATATTGTTATGGATCATGACTGTACGTTATACGTAGAGTCAAGCCCGTATGACACCATATTTTCGGTTGTAATGAGCACGTCTTTTGAATCCTTTTCTGAAGAGAATTAAATTCATCAAAGTCGTTCAAAGTCAATGAAACCACCTAAAAAAGATCAACCTGATTTCTACAATCGATATGTTATCGATTGTAGAAATCAGGAATAGAAACAGATACTTATTTCCACCAGCGGCTAGAAAGCTTGTTACGAAAGTTAAGAAATGGAGCACAAAAAGTTTCTCATTGCAGAAGTAACAGAGACAAATAGATTTTCAAATCGAACAGTTATGAAAAGAAGTATAGAAGGAAACATTATAAAACTCTACACTTTCTAGTGAAATAATTTTGCATAATGGAACAGTTTAAAATTGGCAAAAATTATTCTTCCTGGAAAAAAACACTTTTCAAATACCTCCCCTGGAACCAGAGATAGCGAAAAAAAAAAAAAAAAAAGGTACTGACCTTTACACCCCCTACTTGGAAATCTGTGCATTATTTAAAAGATAATGTTCTACATCTCTCTTGTAGCAAATGGCATACAGTAAAAAAAAAAAGAAAGAAATTTCTCAATGGAACTTTTAGAATCGAATGTACAGCTGCAAACAGAAGTACACAAACACCACCTACTGACAGAACTGTGAACTGTAAATCTCCTCAAATACGTGCCCAAAGTGTTCCACAAGGTAAATGGCATCTGGTGTTGAAATAATTTTTTAAATCTCAAGTATAGAAGCAGCGATGTTAAGAAAAACAGATTAAATATTAGCGCTCCTTACGGCGAAATTTGGCATTCTTTTAGGAAGAAAATACACGTAAAGTTTTTCCATAAACTTGTGTCCCCCTTTTTTTTTTTTTTTTTGAACTTTTCTGAAAAGTTCTTTTTTTGAAAAAGCGCTTTTTATATTGGGTTTTTAATCCGGCATATCTTGCTGTAAACAGACACGTGACTTACGCCCTCTAGTGGCAAACTTGTGCTTTAAGAAAAATTTGAAATTATATGAAAAACATTTCGCACAGGAAACAGCAGAATTTTTCAAATCGGATCCTTACAAACAGAGATATCGACAAAAATTAGGTATATATCTACGCACCCTAGCGGGAAAACTAAGCATTATTTCAAGAAGAGAATATTCTGAAACGATTTTTCGTGGTGAGCGCTATCTAACCACGAAATATTTTTTCAATCGAGATGTCAGAAGCTTAGGTTATTTTTTAAATACATCACAAGCAGAAACAAATACTTTCCCCCTGGTGGCCAAATCATTTTTTTTATCAAAAAGTAGAAATTACAATAAAAAGCGATTTCGAATCGGAGTTTTATAAGCAGATATATCGGTAAAAACACAAATTTACCTTTACGCCCCCTAGCGGAAAATCTATGCTTTACTCGAAAATTTTTCCACATCAAACAATCACCGACGAAGAAAGAATATTTCAAATCGGATTCATAGAAGCAGAGATATGGACAAAAAATTGATACATCTACGCCCCACAGGCGGGAAAACAATGAGCTGTTTTAAGCAGATGGTGTTTCTCAAAGGATTTCCCGTGGTGAGCGGTATTGGTGTACGAAAGATTTTTTTCAATGGAGGTTTCAGAAGCATAGATTGTTTTGCAAATACGTCAGAAGCAGAAATAAACACTTTCGTCACCTAGTGGGCGAGCCACTCTGTACCAAAAATTAGAAATTATATGAAAAGCACTTCGCATCAAGAGTTGTATCTGGTGCAGGAAAAATTTTTCAAATCGGAGTTTTAGAAGCAGAGATACATGGGAAAATGTTATTTATCTTTACCTCTCCTAGCGGAAACTCTACGCATTACTTGAAAAAGAAGCTTTGCCTAGAATAGTCTTCGTTATAAATTCCATCGAAAGGAAGAAATAATTTTTTCAATGGGATATTTAGAAGCAAATATATGAAATAAAAGTTATTTTGAATTCGATAGCATCAGCCTTTCTAGCGGCGAAGTTGTGCATCGCAAAAAAAGCAAAAAAAAAAAAAAAAAACGGAATGAAAGAACATTTCAAGCTTCCCAATGCAAAAAGAAAAGAATTTTTCAAATCGGACTAATTTCTCACATTTCAAGCTTCGCAACGACGCAAAATTTTTTTTTCAAATCGGACTAATTTCTCACATTTCACGCTTCGCAGTGCATAAAGAATTTTTGAGATAGGACTAATAGTTGCAGAGTTATGGTGTCCACAGGCGGACAAACGGACAAGCCGATGACATAAGCACGATCTTTTTTACAAAAGACGTGCTAAAACGGATTATTTTTGGCATATTATAAACAAAGACATCGCTCTTTCCACGTTTAGCAACACACAGCAACCGAAAAATTGTTATTCGGTAACAGCTGCGGAATTGAATCCCAGATCTCTCGATATCTAGCCGAGCACGTTAGCCTTACACAACTAGATATCGAGAGATCTGGGATTCAATTCCGCAGCGGTTACCGAATAACAATTTTTCGGTTGCTGTGTGTTGCTAAACGTGGAAAGAGCGATGTCTTTGTTTATTCACTGAGGCCACGTATTTGGAGGATTTTCATTTTGGCATATTACATTCTATCTGGTTAAAACTAGTCAATCAAACTATTTATCAATTAATCGATTAATATATTACTTGATAACTGATAACTATGGCAAGCAAAATGGTATGAGTGAGATCTGGAATAAGCAAAACATTTAAGAAATGTGAAAATTGAAGTAACTGCCCCCAAATTTTAAATTTCACCTCTTAACTTGTCGTCAAATGTATGAGTCAATTCTTGCTTGTAATTTTTATCTTTCATGATAGCTGTTTTAAATGCTTTTCAACTTCCTCTGACGCGGTGGTTAAGATGTTTCTAGATGCAAAATAAGTTCTAAGGATTTCTAAACAGAGATTAGGTGATTGAAAGGTGGCGAGGGGAGGGATAAAAAAACGCATTAGCACAGGAGATTCATGTTTGGCAAGTATGGGGTGGGAAGTGTGAGGTGGTAAAACAAGCAACTGAAACGTTCTCTTCATGCGAACTGACCTATCTATATGGGGAACCACATGGTATTGCCAACAGCAAACAACTCTTTGTTTTCCAGTGAAAGAGAAAGGTTTTGAAACAGGTTGAGGATAACACTTATCTTGCTTGCTGATAACCGTGCGGAGCTTCGATATATGCAGTTTGACCAAAAAATATTTTTCGTAATATGGTGTTAAAATAACAAGGAAAACTATTACGAAGTTCAGGGATCTACAAAAAAAATAAAAAACAATCGCACTATTCGTATTATGCGAGCTTATAGAAATTTCCCCACCCAGAAGGACGGGTTCTACAATCATGCAAATCGCAGGGCGGGTGTACCCATTCGAGGTATGCAAATGATGTTCAACCAGGGCCAATGACGTCATAAGTTCGAGAGATAAAGATGCCAGCAGCAACAGGGATGGTAACATGTGGTCGCCGGTGGTAGTGTCGTGGACGTTTTCGATTTGTTGTTTATGCTGGGAAACTGTTCAGTGAAAGCCGAAAAACCGGGTACACGCCATTGACAGGTTTATCGCCATTTGGATGCGTTTCAGAGAGAAAGAATTGTAGGCCTGTATACAGGTGGATGGTCTACACGTCGTATCCCTGCGCACGTGCAACGAGAAGCACGAACTGTTGGGGGCTTGACATCAGTGGCTACAGGTTCGTACGTGCGTCAGAACCACAGTGGTGCCGTTCGATACGCTCGTTCGTAACCAGAAAGCTCTGCAGCAGATATTCGACGTGCTGTGTCATTGGCCATGGACGTAGCAATAACAAACCAAACCTTAAATTAAAGGTTACATGTGGCAAACCTGCTCATAGGCAACCGTTACGTCGACTGCCGTTGACAGCCAACCATCACAGCGCTCGTCTGGCTTGGGGCTGAATTCATGCAAACTAGAGTCACGAATGGACCACTGTGGTCTTCAGTGATGAATCCCGTTCTGTCTGGGTGGGGACTATCGACGGATCCGTGTCTGGCGACACCCTGGTAAACGGACGGATCCCGGTTCGTTCCCAACCTGCACACCGCCCGTCAGGTAGGCATCATGACATGAGATGCTATTGAGCATGACAGCAGGTCGTTTCTTGTCCGCATCACGGACACACTGACAGGCTGCACAATACATGAGCGAGGTTCTGCAGCCCATTTTGATACCGTTCCTGAATGGCCTACAGCACTCCGGTTTCCAGCAAGATAACGCCCGTGTACACACCGCTCGGGTCTCCAGACAATATTTGCTACATGTTCAAACAGTGCCATGGAGAGCAAGTTCGCCCGATTTATCGCCAATCGAAAACCCGTGGAACCACATTGGACGTCGTATGCAATCGAATCGGCCAGCGCAGGATCTGGATGAACTATTGGAGCACGTCAACCATGCTTGTTGTTTCATTATTCAGGACGATATCCGTTACTCACTGCCATTGCTTCCTGTACTGCCGTTCGCGGCACTGCAACCACTTACTGTGGCGTACCAATTGTGCTGCGTTATCTAATCTGATAAACACAGTACGTGGATGAAAAAAAGATCAAGGTAAACCCTAATGTATTCCCATTTGAATCTTCAGTTTCACCCCTCTATCCTCACTCCTTCTGTGTGGGGTAATTTTTATGTTGAGCAGTGTATGTCGGTTCGACTGCACTTTTAAATCAAGTCTTCAGATTATCCTATAAACCGTTTTGATCCTTTACCTGGTTGGAAAGAATTAATTCGGTGTAAGTAAAATGTGCTGACATCAACTCGAACAAATATATTGGCTTTTTAAGAAGTGGACGTTAACGCAGCTGGAACGAATGAACTTGCACTTCAGAAAGCGTTGCTTCATCATTACCTTTGTTATTCAAATAACTCATTTAGGGAGACGATTGACAGTTACTTTTTTCTGTGGGATTCTGTGATAAAAAAAGTGCTATCACAATGCCGAAGAACCTAAAAAAGGGGAAAAATCACTTGTATTTGAATAGAGGAGAAAAGAATCACTTGTTTTCGATTAAGGGATCTCGAAAAATCACGTGGTTTCGAACAAAAGAGAGAAGAATCACTAGGTTTCGAACAAAAGAGAGAAGAATCACGTGGTTTCGAATAGAGCAGAAAAGAATCACTAGGTTTCGAACAAAAGAGAGAAGAATCACTTGTTTTCGAATAGGGAAGAGGGGAATCACTTGTTTTCGAACAGGGAAAGAATAATCACTTGTTTTTAAATATGGGAGAGAAGAATCACTTGTTTTCGAATAGAGGACATAATAATCACTTGTTTTCGAATAGGGGAGATGAGAATCACTTGTTTTCGAATGAAGGAGAGAAGAATCGATTGTTTTTGTAACAACATGTTTCTACCTAGTTGTGTGATGTCCATGTCAGGGGGAATATCCCTTTCACATCATGCTTGGGTCATGGACCCGAGAATAAAGGACTAGTAAGAAGTGCTTGTCATCAGTGTCAAGTTTGTGGTCAGTACTGCTGAGATCAGACGGAAGGAATTGTTTTGCAGTAGTTTTATTAAAATCCGTGAACTTTTCTATTTGTGAATAGCAGGAAATTACGTGCATCATTTGGTTCAGGTGCATTACTCACTTAAATCTTTAAAATGCAGCACAGACTGTCACTGTTTATTCTCATCAGCGTGGTACAAATATCACGATAATCGAAATAAAGTAGAGCGTTAGTATATGATTCTTGTATTTTACTTATCCAATTTTCATAATTTGCTTTCAGATTTGCTTACTGTCTTGTTCGTTGAACTGCACGTACACTGAGTTGCCAAATTATTATGACCACCAGATTAGTACATTGTTGAGCCACCTTTTGTATTTAATACCGCTTAAATTCGTCTTGGTATGCACTCATTTAAATGGCGGTAAGTGGCGTGGGGTATACCAGACGAAATGCGATAAATTGTTCTCTCCAGCTCTTGAAAATTTGATAGTAGCGGATCCAGCTGTCTTCTGCCTCTTTCGACTTCGTCCCACATATGCTCTATTGGATTGAGATGCGATGATTGAGGAGGCCATTATAGCAAGGAAAAGTGTCCGTGATGCTTCTCAAACCATTCGCGTACAATGTACTTGGGGCATTGTCCTTCTGGAAGTATCCATCTCTATTGAGATAAACCATCAACATGTATGAATGGACTTGGTTGGCAACGATATTTTCATACCTTTGGGCCGTCAGACGTAGCTCCACACGAATCGAAGGGTCCAAACACTCTCAAGAGAACATGTGTAAGACCATAACGTTGCCTCTACCAGCTTGAAGACTAGTGACGATGCAAGATGGGTCTATGCTTTTGTGGTGCTTTCTCCATATCGTTACGCTTCTATCTGTATGGTGTATTAACAAGAAAGATGACACCGAATTTTCGGGTGTAATGAGCACGTCTTTTGAATCTGTTTTGACGAGAATTAAATTTATCAAAGCTTTTGAAAGTCATAGGGTCGGTATGGAAAACAATGACATCTGACCGAAGAAAGAAGTTTTTCAATTGGGTTTTTAAACCCGCAGATATTGCTGTAAGCGGAATCGTGAACTTACGCCTTCTGGTTGCAGACTTATGAGTTAAGAAAATTTTGAATTTATATGACATTCCTTTCGCACCGGAAACGCTTTCCAATAAAGAAAGAAATTTTCAAATCGGACTCTTCGAAGCTGAGATATGGACAAATATACGACATGAATCTACGGCCCCTAGCGGGAAAACCATGCATTATTTTAAGAAGAAAGTATTCTCAAAAGGTTTTTCGATATGAGAGGTATCGGTCTAAGAAAAAAAGTTTTTAGTCGAGTTTTCAGGAGCTCAGATTTTGCTGCAAATACACCAGAAGCAGAAATTAACACTTATGCCCCCTAGTAGCCAAACCATTCTTTACCAAATATTAGGAATTATATGAAAACCATTTCTCATCAGGAGCTTTATGCGATACAGGAAGAAGTTTTCAAATCAGAGTCTTAGAAGCAGAAATATCCGGGAAAACGCAGTTTACCTTTGCGCCCTCTAGTGGAAAGTCTGTGATTTAATTGAAAATTTTGAATTTATATGAAAAACATTTCACATCGGAAACACTATCCCACAAAGAAAGAATTTTTCAAATAGGACTCCTAGAAGTAGAGATATTTACAAAAATATGATATACATCTACACTCCGTGGCGTAGAAACCATTCATTATTTTAAGAAGAAAACACTCCTAAAAGGTTTGTCGACGTGAGCAGTATCGGTCCACAAACGAATTTTTTAAACGAGATTTTAGTTTAGACACTCAGATTTTGTTGCAAATTCATTAGAAGCGGAAATCAAGGCTGACACCCCCCAGGTGGCCAAACCATTTTTACCAAAAATTAGAAATCGTATGCAAAGGATTTCCCATCAGCAGCTGTGTCCAGTGCAGAAAGAATTTTTCAAATCGGAGTTTTAGAATCAGAGATATCGGGTAAAACGCAACTTACCTTTGCGTCCCCTAGCGGAAAGTCTATGATTTACTTGAAATTTTTTAAATTATATGGAATACACGTCAGACCGAGAACGCTATCAAATAAAGAAAGAATTTTTCAAATGGGACCGCTAGAAGCAGGGATATTTACAAAAATAAGATATACATCTACGCCCCCTCGCGGAGAAACCATACAATATTTTAAGAAGAAAATATTCTGAAAAGGTTTTTTAACGTGAATAGTATCGGTCCGCGAACGAATTTTTTCAATCGAGATTTTAGAAGCTCTGATTTTTTGGCAAAAAACACGGGCAGCTATACCGGGCTGTATGGTGATGACAGTAGATGCAGAGACCGGTAAACCGGCCTTTCGGTGTATGCGTCGCATCTTCAGGCCGGTTTACCGACCTATAGGGTTCAAAGCATTAACCATGCAGCTGTTTTGCTAATGTTCGCTCTAATGCTTCGAATACCCATGTTCATTCCAGGTTCAAAATCCTTCTGATCGCGTCTTTTACCCATTATTTCTGGCGCAATGCACTTCATTAGTCTTTGCCTTCAGCGTTCCCATTTCTTTATACCACCGATTCAGCCGTCTTGCGTCAACAGCATCTGCGGGATAACTTCTTTCACTGAAATGGTCTGGTTTTCATAATAATTTGGCCATTCAGGGTATATTTGAATGAACGGGAAAAGCGCTATCGAAATAAATGTTCCGCTACAGAATGCTGCTACTAACTCAGCTTCCTCGAGTCACTGAATAGTTAACAACTTCAGTTTTATTGCTTTTACATTCAGATAATTTCGCGTTACCTCTGCCATAACTCTTCGAAAATTACGATATTAGCCACACGTGGAAAACATCCGTTCTCGACATAAATCATCTTTATTTGTCTGTGCCGACGAATACTACCTCATTTTATTCAAGCAATTTTCTTAAAAGCTGTGCGATGATACATAGTCTGCATCATGTTCAGAATGATTTATAATCCGTTGTTGTCGTCTTTATAGCATTAGCACCGTTAATGCAGGTATGAAAAGACTTTCGAAGTATGTTAAAACTTTCGCTCTTGGTAGATTCCTAACTCGAATAAAAGAAATTTGTTATTCAAAACCGTGTGTTCATATTGCATTGCAAACGCTTTCTGGAAAAGAATAGGACTGCATACGATTAAGTGCTTAGTCTGGGCTTCTGTGTACACAGACGACTGCGTTTATTGACGTATGCAAACAGGATTACACACATTATGCAAGTTATTCAAGATACACTCTCCTGAAATGAAGGCTCTTTTCCAGGATCCCCGAATATTTGTTCGGTAACATTTAAAAATATGTAACAGTTTCCTGCAAAATTTCCAAAAGCTTTCATCCTTAACAAACAGGTCGCAGTGCTGACAAATAACTCTAGAGATATTTCCTTTTTTATGCAAACACAATCCCGAGTGTTTTCTACGAAATTATAAGAACACACCTCGAAAGAGAAAAAAAGCCAAATGATTTGAAGACAAAGGAAAAACAGATGCTAGATGCCCAACAGACTATGAAAATATGAATACAGAAAATAAGATGGAATATTAGGAAGTTGCAGAAATGTAAACAGAACTTGTTTCTCATTAAATTCTAATTAGCTTGAATACAGTTTGGAAAGTTAGTGAGAGCTTGCTTCGTTTAACACTTGGCTTTAACAAAATTTCAACTAACACGAATCGGCTTAATACGGGCTGAATGGTTATCCCGGTCTCGCTTGACAACACGTGCTAAGTCAATTTTATTTCGGATGATTTCACTTGCTGTAGAGAGGTAGGAAATTTTCATTTCCCGCACTTCTTTCAGCAATTTCATTTAACTTGAATATATTTGGAAACGAAGAGAATTAGACAAGGCCCGCATCCATTCACTTTCTTCTTTAACGGGAGTTTGCTTGCAAATTCCTGATCCCATTTTCAAATAAAAATATAAGGTTTCACTAATTAAAGTCAGAAGAAATATTCAGAAAAGGGGAAGGCTGCTTCGCTTAAATAAAATTGCACCGGACGAAAAATCTGTATTTTAATTGAAGAACTGAGTTTTACAAGAAATAGATCGGAGTTATCCTCATTCGTGTAAGTCAAATGTATAAAATTTCACTGTAGAGAATTTGCTGATATAAAGCACCTATAATACGTAAAAATTCAAAATTGGATCAGCCGAAATGGAAAGGCATCTAGATACAACAGAATGAGAACTCGCCCCTTACAGTATCTGAATGCTTATGTATAGTTGAATTAACGGAAAACCCATCATAACAGAGACCCTTTATCTGTAAAAGTATGTATTCTGCGCTCAAAAACAAAGCTACAGAGTCAGCGACGCATAGAAAGGGATAAGAAAACTTTCCTATACACAGTTCCACATAAAAAAATGCCACAACAGGAAGTATTTGTTGAAGCGCTATGAAAATTTTGGGGTATGTATAAACAGCTGGCTTATACAAATTATCACATTTGCGAACCAATCACGTTATACGCACACCGGCAACTGAATTAGAAACTTTTATTCAATACCGGGTAGCCCAAATTACAGCACGTATGGGATTTGGCATAGATTCCACAAGGTGTTGAAGTGCATCTACGTCTGCAGTACACCTGGCGTTCACCAGACTGTACTTTGAGGCTCAGATTTGACGCAAAAGGACTTTGATTCCGGATATGTTTTTCTAACATGTCCCGTATATTTTTATAGGGTTCAGAACCGGGCTTTATTGGGGCCAAGGAAGATGGTGGAAGTCGCTGTCATGCTCGGTGAACTACAGCAGAACACATCTTGCACGATGAACGGTAGCATGATCGTCCATGAAACAGCTGTCACCTGCTGAATAAAAAAGTCAATATTGAGAGATAAACTTAATCGGAAACAATGTTCAGATAACCCTTGGAGGACGCTCTATCTTAAAGAACTACCAGGGGACCAGTTCCCAACCAACAGAACATGTCCAAAACATGACATCACATCCAGAACTTTGAGTTGTGTTCACAAGGCAAGCTGGGTCCATTGCTTCATGGAGCTGCCGCCAAACTCTCTGCTGCCTTCGGTACAGAACAATGTGCACCGTGACTCGCCCAACTACATGACTTTTTTCCAGTCTCCCGGTGTCTAGTCACGATGTTTCTGACCCAACTGTACACGAAATTTCAGGTTCTTCGCAGAAGTCACTGTTTTTTTCCTGCATATAATTCACTGAGATATGGGTCAAGAACAGCCTCCACGGAATGCTTCAGCCAATTGCTACACGCAGGAAATAGTCCTGTTTCTCCGTACAAGCCTTCTCAGGTGATGGCAACTTCGTTTCTGAGAGATTGGCGTTGTGACACAATTACGCCCCTCTTTTGAAATTAGAGATAAAATGTGCTTTACTTTTCCACTGATCAAAGACACGGAAAAGCTCACGTTTCGAAAAACCAGTCAGCTCTGCTGTTTTTAAAATCGTCGCCCCAGCCAGATGGACACCCACAATAAACCCTTTATGGAACCTATCCTTCGTTTTTCCCATTGTAATCAGAAATACTGACTAGCAGCAGTCTTACATAGTTGTCTAGATCACGTGGTGACGCTCGTAACCATGTATTTTGCATATACGCTGTGTGAGCGACGTTTACGTACATCTGCATAGAGGTTTCTAATTCAGCTGCTGGTGTGTGTAGGTTAGAAAAAAAAAGAGCACAACAGCTCGAGCAAAGCTTGGTCGTCCTCACCTGGGCGTGGGGCACTTTTATCAAATGCTTTTGAAATGGAAGCGGCTTTTCATATTACTGCTGGGCGTGGGGCACTTTCATCAAATGCTACGTAAGGCTGGTTTCTGGTCGTTCCCTGCATGGGATCGCAGCGGAAACTCATCAGGATGCTACAACTGTTAGATGAATATGGCAACAGGGGTTGGAGGAAGATAACGTGCTTCGCCGTAGTGGGACTGGTTCACGTAAGCGCACGTCCAAACCCCTAGACTACCACATTCGACTGTAAGCCGTAGCAGACGCACAATCCACAGCGGGTGACTTCAATGAGATGTACACCCAGCCATGGACATTCATGTACAGACGATGATTGTGCGTCGTATAATGGCTGTAGCAGATATGCGCTCTCGCAAGCCATTGCGACAACTGCCACTCTCTTCAGCACATCGTCGCACAAGGATGCAGTGGCACAGCACCAAACAGGCGTGGCGGCACGAATGGAATCGTGTCGTATTGATCGACGAGTCCCGCTTCGGTCTCAGCGCTGACCATCGCCGATTGACAGTCTGATGACGGACGTTGTCACCGAGCTGATTTTGCTGCCATCCATGAGCGTCATACGGCTCCTTTGTCTGGTGTCATGGTTTGGGATGTTATCAGTCTCAACAACAGTCCACTACTCGTACGAACAGTGGGCACAATGAGAGCACGACAATACGTTGATAAAGTGTTGCAGCCAGTTTTGTTTCCCTATCGCCAGGGTATCTATAATGCCCAGCTTCAAGAAAATACACCTCACTGGCACACTGACAAACATCAGGAGACAGTGGCTACAAAATATCCAAATGCTGCCTTGGCCAGCGGAATCCCCTGACTTCTCCCCAATAGAGAACGTGTGTGACGTCACTAGCAGACAAAGTAATACCTAATGCACTGGAGAAGACGTTGTCGATGAGTTTTGGACACAATCAAACGAAGCATGATCAGCGATACCTCAGGACACCATCCGGGGATTTTCCCACTCGATATCATGCCGTGTTTCCAAATGTATGTAGTCCAGCATGGCATTCTAACGACTCATGTTATATTATACTGTCTCCTCGCCCTGTATGTGTTATCTCTCAGAAATTAAATCACTTCTTTCTCACCAACTTACCTAGATGTGTAGTATGATTTGTCTCATTTCATGCTTTCCTTCAAAGCAATATTTACCACTGTAATCATCCAACGTAATTTGAATGCTTGAATCCGGTTTTTACAAGTAGGTAACTTATTTATTCATGATGATTTACTCAAATGTAGTACAACCAGAGTATGTTATAGGTCAGTGTCAGGATTTTCCATCCATTGAAAAACTTCACTGGTTGCAAGCTGTAGTGTCGACCTTTGAAAAGGTATCTTGGACACTTCTTGACGATGTATTCCACTGTTTAAGGCTCATGTAAGTCGCATGTTGCCTCGTCTGTCATTTTGGTCCATTGATCTATTCATCCCTTCTTAGTTTGACCTACAGTGGTCAAGAATGTCCGAAACCAGGTGCTGTGATGCATAGACCCGCGACCAAATTTAGGTTTCTTGTAGCTCTCCCTTTTTCCAAGATCTTGATTTATGGTTCTGCAGTGTAATCTTATCCAGCGCCTTAACGTTCTTACAATATCGCTTATATCATCACCTTAACATGCTTAAAATATAACCTTATTCAGGTCTCACGTGTTTGTCCGAAGAAATACAGGAACATTAATGGAAAATTACACTTCCATTTGCGCAGCGAAATGAGACTTATAAAGCTTAACATTATTTTGTTTTGTTTTGTTTAAGAATTTAATAACCACCATGAGCAACTAATAGCTATATAAGAATGGCTCATCCGAAATGTTGGGCCACTGGTCCCAGAAAAGGAATGGAGCTAGGGCAATCATACGCACACCACCCATGAGTCACTCGGGACCGAACCCTGACCCATCTTGGACGGAGGTCGACGCCGTTTGCCGTGCTTGTAACATCATCTTACACACGTCCGCGAATGCTTTTCTTCGGAATGCTAGACGTATATAAGAGTACACTGTAATAACGTTAAGCCTCTAATAATTTATGAACTTTACTTGTTCTCACGTACTTATTCGATACAAGCCTAAAAAAGTCGGTAAATCAAAAAGTAACGGCAATTTGAAAATTACGCGGTAACCGCATTGGATACAAGCTGGCGCAATACAACACGTTCGCAATGGCGTATGGGTAGTTTGAACACGCACAGCGCAGCGCTCAGTCGTTAGTCTAGCTGAAGCTAAGGCCACATATACATGGACGCTCTACTGCGGGATTGCAACATTGTTGAAAAACGTTCAATAGTGAGATTTCTTTGAGCAGAAGACGTGAAACCTGCTGAAATTCACCGAAGGATGTTGGCTCAGTATGGAAATGAAAACAGCATGACGGAACGAAAAGTTTATAAAAGGTTTAAAGCTGGGAGAACAATTTTAATCGGCGCGCGAAGCTCAATCTGGTCGGCCATCAACATCGCGCACACAAGACCAAATCGACAGGGCGAATGGCGTGATCAGAGAAGACCGATGAATTACTTTATCAGCTGTTTTGCACATATGGATATCTACTATGGATCTGCACATGCCATAGTGCATGATCACTTGTACACCTTCAAGTTTGCGGAGAATGGGTACCCAAACAGCTTACTGAACTGCACACGCAACAGCGCAGGGAGTTTGCGACCCAATTCCTGAAACTTTATGAAGAAGATTCGAGTGTTTGTCACCTTCATCGAGACATAGGTTCATCACTGGGAACCGGAAAGCAAGAGACAAAGCATGCAGTGGGTCTTCTTCAGTAAAGAATAAATGCAAACGACAGCCTTCCGCTAAGAAAATCATGCTGACCTTCTTGTAGGACATGACGCGTCCTATTCCGGTGCATTTTCAAGAACTTGGACAGTGACCAGCACGACGTACTGTGCTATGCTTAGAGAAAAGTTGAAACTTGAAATTTGCAGCAAAAGAAGAGGAATGCTGTCCAAAACACTCTTGCTGCACCATGAACAATGCACGTTGCCATGTAGCGATCACAACGATGAAAACAATGCCATAACTGCGGTTTGAACGTCTTTCACATCTACCCTTACAGCGTCGATCTGAGCCAAGCGATTATTATGCCTTCGGTCCACTTAAGGAGCTCTACGCGGTCGCACTTTTACCTCTGATGATGAGGTTGAGGAAGTGGTGTAACCCTGTATTCAGGAGCATCCAAAAAACTTCTCTCAAGGAATGAAGCTGGTGGAATGATACAAGAAGAGCATCGAGCTGCACGGGAATTAAGTGGAGAAGTGAGATAAGCGCTATTTTCATTTGATCACAGGTATCGGTATTAAAGGGTATGTTGCCTTTACTTTTTGATTCTCCCTCGTATAATATATACTCAACTCTCCTTTAGGAAAAACCAAAACTGTAGAAAGGGCTAGATAAACATGATTTATAAAAAGAAGGGAAATGAAAATCTCATTCAAAGAATAAAAGAAGAAGAGTTTTGGGAAGTGCACTAAAACGTGCGTAATTCGACTTTCCTATCAATGCAGCCTGATGTTTAAGGCAGAAGTAATTAAAATGACAGTGACGAACAGCAGAATTGCCCCACTAATAAAACCAGACACGTCCATTACAAACTGTTCGAGGAAAAGAAAAACTCTAGAATGGCTCGCAGTAAGGGAACAAAAAGGAAAACGAATGAGGGAGACGGAATGGCGATGGTTTCTCCTTTGGAGGGAAAATAATTTCAGGCTCTCAGTCCCAAATTACCAAAAATTTAATTATTGATCGCAAAGGAATGTGCAGCATGTAAATTACCTAAACTGAGGGGGGAAATCTAGAAACATTTATTCATGGATAAGATGCTCGTTTATCCGAAGGCCATAATTTCAGTGATTTTTTTCCAGATTATTTTCTTCTTTTTATCTTTTACCACGACTATATAATGCACACTGATGTCGGAAATGTTGCCTCTTTTTCTATCTACGCGTTCCTTTTTGGACATAATACCTTCTATTCTGGAATTCAATTCTAGAAAAATCTTTTTTGAAAGAATACTTAGGATTTTTGAAAAAATTCATAGTTTCTCTGGCCCACGATTTCCTCACTGAGTAGAGACAAATTTATATTTCCATCTATCACATTCCCTCTGCTTTTAAGAAATTCTCGATTTTTCTACAACTACAGTTCTGTTATAAGGTGGGCTGAAGTTGTATTTCTATTGTTATGAATAAACATGAAAAAAGTTTTTGAATTGTATAGAACAGCGTTTCTCGAAGTTTTCGGTCTGAGAACTCGTTTACACAGACAGCGCTTGTGGGAGGGAGGGGAGGACTCCCCTGAAAAGTTTTGAGCCTCCCTAGGAAAGAACCTTCGAATGTAATAATAATTAGCGCATGCCATATTCGGAGAAAAATGTACAGAAAAGAATTTCAGTATCAAAGTTAGAAACCGACCACCGTTGGACGACTGAATTACTAGACTGGATACCAAAGAACAAAAAAAACGTGATAGACAGGTGGTATAGCGCTATATATCGATCTGATTGAGATGAAAGCGTGTGATTCAGCTGATTCAAGAACATGTCAGCACAGAAGCTTTTTTAATATACAACAATAAAATTCGCAGATCAATTTGTGCCTTTATAAGCTGTTGCAATCATATACTTCACGCCAGTTCATTCCTCCATGCTTCACTGTTAAAAATTGGTACTTAGAAATAAGCAAAATGTACTCGTGTTTTGAGTACATTCTGGGCTTATAATAGTTCCAAGTACTTGTGTCTCATTTTTGGAAAAGACACGTACGCATTTTTGAGTACATACAGGAAATCAGTTGTAAGTATATCTGGTATTTTAAATATATGTACTCAAAAAATCCATATATTTCAAATGCATGTGCTCTAACTGCATTCAGTTTCTGTGCCCTTTCGGACAGGCCCTTTCGGACAGAGCACAGAAACTGAAGGAAATTAGAGCGAATCTAGCAGCAGGATAGTTTGTAAGTGAAAGACAGCACACTAGATGGCGCCAATGTAATATTTTGCACATAGAAGACAAAGAGAAATCAGGGGGGCGGATTAGGAACGAACACCTTTATATGTAACCGGGGACCGTCACTTACCGTAATTGTCCGATGCACGGCGGATATTCAGCGATTGTTAGAAATTCACACCACCAAGCCTATCAGGCTAGGTTTCAACCTGGGGTCCCTCCATCAGTAGTCTGAATCTCTAACCACTAAGCCATCCGCGACTCGATTTAAAACTTGGAATACGTGTTCTCCATACATACACATTTATTCATAGAATCAACTGAAAGTATATTATTCTATGGCACATCTGGGATAATAGATATACTCGTTATCACATGCTGGGCAAATGGACCGAATAATTTTATGGCAAATATACTGATGAAGCGACATTATATTATTTATGAGATTGACATAAATGTAGTTAATGTAAAAACGTACATAAAGATATTTTATGCATAATTAAATTACTTGTGATCAATTACTTTGTTGTACTAATTATTTATGTATGTAACTTTAAACGTTTATTAAACAATTTCTCTTGAAATCTATAATATCTAAAATGAAGTATAATACGAGATTATATTTATATTTTTTGACGCAGTTATTTGTAAGTACGTATGGTAACTCATGTATGAGCATGTCATGTACTCGTTTATGACACGATTGTACTTGAAAAAAACGAGTAGGTTCAGGTTCTCATTTTTAAGTAGATTTTTTTAATAGTGTTGCTACGAATACTCATTTTTGATACGCTTTGCGTCCAATGAGATCCGTTGCAAAAGTTTACAGTAGGTCCAAATAAATATCGACATTAAAACGCAAAAAAATACGAATCAAGGGAACACAAACATTGAAAAGCAAGTCAAACACTTCCAACTGTGTCACACTACACAATGGGAAACCAATACATGCAGCAGATATAATTCTACCTAGTCATGGCGTGTAAGGAAGAGAAGCTACGGCTCAAAAGTTTAGACACAACAGAAACGTAATGCAAAACATAACATTATTAGATACCTATGTTATTTGCAGACCCCTCTATCAGCTCGTAAACACGTTTCTCTCTTGAATAAATTACATTATAACGTAATTGTATTTCCGCTGTAACTTAGTCCTCACGTAAGTATTTGCGTTATGTGTGCTAAAGTCAATGTAATAATAGCAGGTACCCATACGCATTACAAGAAAGAGGTCAATTGTAGTACTTACAAATACGTTTATTTTGCTTGCATGGTTTGTACTCCACACTCACATCCGGTTTATTGGCGTACTCAATAGAGTATCAGTAATTTAACATCCAGCCTCAGTATAACAGCACGTCCATCATCAATAACATCAATCCCCGTAAACAAACATTGCATTGCCTTTTTATCTATCGTTCTTCTCAGGCCACACATACGTCATTTGTTCAGATCTCAGTGTTTTGCCAACATCATTCTCGTTTGAGGTAAAAAACATGACGTTAAGGTTTGAAAATGTCTAAGAGAACGAACTCAAATTTACATAGAAAAAGAAACTCAAAAGAAAAGTTAAAATAGAACATGCGCTCCAAAATTCTGTAGAGTTTCCGGTTAACACAACTTTCAGTTAGCAGTTAATTAACTCTTCATCGTATAAACATTTATCAGTATGTTATCTTAGGCCATCCATGAGTGATTTTCCTTTGGAATTCTTAAAACATTTCACCTGATTTTTTTTTAAGACATCGCTTAGATTAGACGAAACAAACAAGAAACGTTTGTCCATTTTCAACCAAATCGAATATAAACATTTTTTAAACAAAGTTTGGAAGTAACAAATTTCGTCTTTATTCGTTGAAACAGTTTTTCAGTCATTTCATTCTGAAGCAGAAAAAAAATAAATAAATAAATAAATATTCCGAAAGTGTCTCCACTTTTGGTGCCATGAAGGGCATTAAAGATAAGGTACGCTCGGAATATACATATATATTTCCTACAAACAGTATTCCTGCTTATTAATTTTTCAACAAATGCTGCTATAATATAATATTAAGTTTAATATTTCAACCTGCAACATAGGTTAAAATTGATTCATGAAAGTATCCAAAAATGTTTTAGCCTCCCCTAGCATTTAGTCCTAGTGACGGCCTTGACTTTACACTATTAAAGTTTTTGAGAACCCTTTAGTGCTTTTGTTTACGTGAGTTGCCTCTATCGATATTTACAGTATTAGAAATTAAAAATAAGAAATTTTTTAAATATTCATGACATATTCATTTAAAAATATCAATAGTAAACCCATTAAATATTAACAAAAAATCGCAATTTAATGAAAAAATATCTATATCTTCCAAAACAAAAATAAATAAATAAATGCGCCCCGGGTGGCCCAGTGGTCAAAGCGATGGCTGATGATCATTCGTCTAGAAGTAGTCTGGGTTCGAATCCCGTGAGGCATGGATGTTGTGTTTGTCTTACGGCACTGGCTCTCTCCCTTCCCGGGAACCAGTGACCCTAAATTAGGGACGGGCGACTGCTTATATCCCACTGAGTTGCTCACGGTGGTCGTTAAACCTCCAATCAAAAAACAAAACAAAACAGAAGTAGTGATAAGCATGGAAATGTTTTATATTTTCGTAAATCTCTTGGCTATCGGGTTTAACAGAAGACAACTGGAATGTCATATATACCTGTGCCTTCAGTCTCTTGCGATATGTTGTTTTGATTGAAGTATATGAAAAAAAATTTCCGGCATCACACAGATATATATTATACAGAAATTCTTTTATTTTAGAATAGAATGTTAGATTCTAAAACAATAACAGTTTCAGTTAAAATTCAAAAATTTAGAAAATTAAAAGAAGAAATTTAAAAAATAATTGCAAAATTAGGCAACAAAGTGTGCTTTCCTCTTCTTGTGTTTCGCGTAGCCACAAGGGAAATTTCCGTATTTTAAAATAGTAATTTATCGGACGATGATGAGTTTACAGAGGTTACAACCGACGACAGCGAATAAGAGCGCAATAGAAGTACTGAGAATAAACTGATTTAAGCTCTGAAAAGCACGTATTCATACCCTAAACCTACTACTACCTTAGAAAGTTCTACAAAACATAGGAATGCACAAGCACACTCATTCCATTATCCGTCGCCGTCCCTGTGGCGCCGTGGTCTAAGCGCTGTCTAACGACCATTCATCCGAGATGGATCTTGTTTTGAATCCCGGTGAGGCATGGATGTTTTGTTTGTCTTGCTGCACTCGTTCTCCCCGTCTCCGGAACCAGTGGCTCTAAATTGGGAACGAACAACTGCTTATAGCCCACTGTGTTGCTCACTGTGGTCGTTAAACACTCAGTAATATATATATCATCATCATCATCATCATCATTGTCAACCATTATCAATCCACTGCTGGACGAAGGTCTCCCCAAGTTTCCTCCACAACGGTCTGTCTTGTGCCAGTCTCCTCCATGTCACCCCTGCATACTTTCGAATTTCATCCACCCATCTCCTATGTGGTCTTCTTCTGGGTCTTTTCCTGTCCCTTGGAATCCAATCTAAAATTTCGGCTGTCCATCGATGATCTGTCCTTCTGGCAGTATGTCCAGCCCATTGCCATTTCAGGGATTTAACTCTGATCATGATGTCTTCCACTCTTGTCATTTTTCGGATCCACGAGTTCCTCTTCTTATCTCTCCTGGTTACACCAAGTATGCACCTCTCCATGCTGCTTTGAGTTGTCTGCAGCCTTTGTATGTCTCTTTTAGTTAAGGTCCACGTCTCTGCACCATACGTAAGCACTGGAAGGATGCATTGATCAAACACTTTTCTTTTAAGACATAATGGCATATTGCTCTTGAAAATTATGCTGTTTCTTCCAAAAGCTCTCCAGGCAAGTTTTGTACGCCGATTAATTTCTTCATCAATGTGACCCTCACTTGATATCTGCTGTCCAAGATAAACGTACGTGTCTGTTATCTCCAGCTTTTCTCCATCAATCGATAAATCTTCATTTCTTGTAAAAGCATTGAACATCACTTTTGTCTTCTGAAAGTTCATTTTTAATCCCACTTCTTTACTCTTGTCAGCAAGTTCCTGGATCATACTCTGCAGCTCTGATGGGGTAGTTGCAAAAATGACTACGTCATCAGCAAAACGAAGGTGGGTTAGATAATCTCCATTAATCTTTATCCCCTTGTTTTCCCAGCTCAGCGACTGAAAAACACCCTCCAATGTGGCATTAAAGAGCTTCGGAGATATAGTGTCACCTTGTCTCACTCCCTTTCCAATTTTTACGTGTGTTGTATTTTCAAACAGCCTAATCTTTGCACTTGCATTTTCATAGATGTTATTAATAATATTAATGTATGCATCTTCAATACCGCAGGTTTTCAGAGCCATTGTAACTGCTGATGGTTTCACCGAATCAAAGGCTTTTTCATAATCGATAAAAGCCATGCACAATGGAAGTTCATATTCCCTCGCTCTTTCAATTAGTTCTCTCAGCACGTGGATATGATCTATTGTGCTGTAGCCACTCCTGAATCCAGCTTGTTCTCTCGGTTGAGCCATGTCTAGTGCTACCTTCAAGCGGTGTGAAAGAACTTTAGTGAAGATTTTATAAACTACTGATAGGAGGCTGATAGGTCTGTAGTTTCCGAGATCCTCAATGTCACCTTTCTTATGTAGCAGGATCATTGTAGCGGTGTTCCAATCCTCAGGAATCTTTCCTTCATTAAGGCATCGAGTGAAAATTTGGGCGAGTACTGTTTCGATTTCTCCACTTGCTTCTTGTATGATGTCTACAGTAATTCCATCTTCTCCTGGAGCTTTTCGTCGCTTCATGTTCTTGATTGCATGTGCAACTTCTGCTGGAAGGACTGGAGGAACTCTGGTACTGGTATCTTTCATGATGTCTGGAGTGCATATATCATCCCTTTCATATAATTTGGAGTAGAAATCTTTCACTCTTGTCAAAATTTCGCCTCTATTTCTTGTTACAGAACCATCTTCTTTTCTCAGTGCCATAATCTGTTTTCTTCCCTTACTGAGATGTCCCTTTGCTATCTTTAGGCTTTGGTTGTTTTCAATTGCTTTCCTCACTAGTTCACAGTTGAATTTCCTTACGTCTTCAGTGATACTTTTTCTTACTGTCTTGCATAGCTCTATATATTCCACTTTGGAAGTCACATCTTCTTTAGTTGTCCTCATCTCTCTTCTTTTTTGCATCAACATTTTGGTTTTTCCTGATAATTTGTTCACATGCAACTTGTTCTTAGACCCAGCTAGTTTTGTTGCTGTTTCCATAAGAGCTTTGGTTACTTTTCTGTTAACTTCAGAGATGTCCACTTCTTCCGATGTTAGGCCTTCTAAAGCAGAGAACCTGTTCTTAAGTTCTAACTTGAAGGTATTATGGTGTTTTTTAAGGTTGGTTATGTCAATAGATTTTGTTTGTCTTATGAGCTTGCCACGTTCAAGTTTAGTGTTGAGGTGCATCTTACATCTCACCAATCTATGGTCACTACCTGTGTTGAACTTGTTTAGCACACTGCAGTCTTCTATGACGAATTTTTTGTTACACATAATAAAATCAATTTCACTTGTCGTCCCATTTGGATGTCTCCATGTCCATTTCCTGTGTGGCTTTTTCTTGAAGAAGGAGTTCAAGATGAAAAACCCTTCTGCCTCTGCAAACTCAACGAGAGTATTTCCACGCTGGTTTCTGTTGCCATGACCGAATTTACCTACTGAAGTTTCATTCTGTTGCCGTTGCCCTATTTTTGCATTGAAATCTCCCATAATTATATATATATATATATGCACTATATTGACAAATGTCACCGGACACCTAGAAGAGAAACACAGCATAGCATTTATTGAAACACATTAGTATGGTGTCGGACCACCTTTGGCCTTAATGCAAGCACTTAATCTTCGAGACATGCTTTCGACAAGGTTTTGGAATACAGCGATAGGTATCCGCTTCCATTCAGTACATAATGCTGCCGCTAAGTGTTGCTTAGTAGTAGACCTTGGTTCCAAACTTCTTATGCGGCTACCTAATTCATCCCATAAGTGCTCTATGGGATTAGGATCAGGGCTTTGTGCTGGCCAGTCCATACATGTTACAGAATTATGGTCAAACCACGCCGTAACAGCCCCTGCTTTACCGTTCGGTACATTATCCTGCTGGTAACAACAAGGCTCGGTTCCATATTATTGCCACAGCGTTGGTAGGGCATAATTGTCCAGAATATCGAGCTACACGTGCTGGTTAACAAGTTTGTCCACGATAACCAATGGGCCGGGACCATAACACGAAAAATACCCCTACCCGAGCACACTGCCAGCTCCAACCTTGACCGTAGGAACAATACACTGTGGTAAATAGCGTTCCCCCGGCTTCCCCGATACCCACACACACAGCTATCAGACTGATGCATCGTGTATCTGGATTTTTCAGTCCAAAGGCCCCTTTTCCATTGATCTATGGTCCCGGATAAATGTTCTTTACACCATGTTAAACGACGAGTAGCATTCCGAGTGGAGATGAAAGGTTTATGAGCAGCCGCACGACCACGGTAACCCATGGAATTAAGTTCTCTGCGAATGGTACGTATACATACCGAGGTTCCAGCATTTTTACTCACCTATACACTGAGGTCTTGTGCAGTACTCCGTCGATTAGCTGTAACGACTCTCCTGAGGCTTCGACATCCTGTATAACTGATTTCCTTTGGTATGCGGTACGTTTTGCTGCTTCAGACGCGCCTCGTGTCTTCCACTTATTCAGTACATCCAAAACAGTTGACTGGGGTATGTTTAAACGCCCTCGGTTTCTCTTATGGACAACCCGCTAATACAACACCCAACAATCTTTCCTTTCTCAAAGGCAGTTCTCTCCCGCCGCAACATTTTCACTCAACCTCACAGTGCGATATGTTCGTGGTCGGGTTTCTTTTTATACCGTTTGCAGCTGCACCGCGCATCTTAACAACGCAGCGGATCCGTTCATTTGCTTTTGAAGTGGTGTCCGGTGACTTTTGTTAATATAGTGTATATACATATTGGTCAGAGCGATGACGTCTTCAAACTTCATGTGGCTTCTGGAAAACTCCACCGTACACTCGTGAGAGAATGACGCGAAAAAAGGAAATAACGTCTTAGTAATATTATGAAAACAAATTTAACTTCGTGAACTCCTTGAGAGCGCCTCGGTCACCCTCAGGGGTCCGCAGATCACAGTTTGAGGACCGCTCGTAGAGAGGAATATAAGACTACGATGTTTCAGTAGTATTCCTCTGTGTGGTGAGAGTTAGTTCAAAAAGAAAATTATTTTTACTGAATGCGAGTGTAATATCCTTTACTGTTATTAAAACAATTATGAAACGAATGTAAACGTATGAATGTATGTCTACTACAAAACAACACAACGAATACTTTGTGTGCTGTTTTTTTTTATTTTAAATGTCAAACCCAATGCTTTTTGCAGATTGCATTTAAGAAGATGTAATTCGCATTTCTTTAAGAATGATTTCGGAAATGTTTTTAATATTTTTGTTTGTTTGTTTGTTTGGGGTTTCAACGACCAAAGTGAACAATGCGATGCGCTATAAGCAGTCGTTCGTCCCTAATTTGTGGCCACTAGTTCCACGGAAGAGAGAGAGAGAGAGAGCCAGCGCAGTAAGACGAACACAATATCCATGCCTCACGGAATTCAAACCAGGACTCATTTCTGATGAATGATGAGCAACCTGCGCTTAGACAACTGGGTTACTTTTTAATAATGTGATTTTGTTGAAAAAAAATTTGATTTGAATTAATGATAACATATATAAACACCAAGATCTATTTGTTTGTCTCTCTGGAACGCTTGACGTCACAGTGACGTCTGCATTGTTGCGCCATCACTTAACGACCAATTCGTGTGTGCTCTCCAGATGACAAAATGATTGCCTGCTATATACACTATCTACCAACAAGTAATTGGACACCTGTGATAGCAAAGGAAAATGAAGTTAATTCACCTTCAATAGTTGGTGGAGCCTCCACGAACGGCGATTACAGCTGCGACCCTCCGGGGCATACTCTCAACCAGGCGTTGTACGACAGCTAGCGGTATTTTCTTCCACTAGGCTTGGAGAAGACAGGTCAGTTCCTTCACCTATTTCGGACGGTGGGGGCACCCCTTAAGTCGACGCTCCAACTCGTCCCAGAGGTGCTCGATAGAGTTAAGGTCCGGGCTCTGCGCAGTCCAGTCCATTCGGTTAACCCCATTGTCACCATACCAAGCCATGGTGGACCTCGCAACATGACATGTGGCATTGTCATCCTGAAAGTAACATGGGTCCACCCCATAAAACTGC
Source organism: Macrothele yani (assembly GCA_039090855.1). Lineage (NCBI taxonomy): Eukaryota > Metazoa > Arthropoda > Arachnida > Araneae > Macrothelidae > Macrothele > Macrothele yani. The sequence goes on from CM077005.1 coordinate 7,740,303, forward strand.
CACAACGTAGGAAGCGCATGGTCATCCAAAATGGTGCAGTAGGTCTCGGCGTTGAGTCTACCAGGAATTGCGACCAAGGGTCTCGTGCCATACCAGGAGAAACACCCCCATAGCATAATTCCACCGTCGCCGAACTTCACAGTTGGCACAATACATTCCGGCAGGAGGCGTTCTCCAGGCAGACGCCAAACCCAGACCCTGCCATCCGAATGGCAGAGGGTGAACCTTGATTCGTCGCTCCAGAGAACCTGTTTCCACTGTTCAACGGTTTACTGCCGAAGTTCTTTGCACTACGTTAGCCAAGCAGCGCCATTGGACTTGGCGATCAAAGGCTTGTGGGTGGCAGCACGTCCATGATAACCGAGCAGATGGGCTTCCTTACGAATGGTATTCATCAAAAGAACACTCCCCGGATGCCCGTTGAAACTCCTCGCGGATGTGGCCCATCGATTTGGTGCGGTTATTCCGAATTTCTCTGGCCAGCACCCGTCGGTCTCTAACTCCCAGTTTTGTGGGTCTGCCGGGTCGGAGCACATTCCGACAGTCACCTCTCATCTTCTACTTGCCAATCACGTAGGCCACTGTCGAATTTGGGTACTTCAACTCGCTGGATATGTCACGTATGGATCGGCCACATCTGTGATACCCGACGATTACACCTTTCTCGAAATCAGAAAGCTCCGAACTGCGTGGCATCTTGCATGCGACTGGTTGCGTTGTTGTTTCCCACACGATATTTAACGGTGGCGGCCGTGGCGTGTATCAGGACAGCAGATATCGTCGATTGTAGGGATGTCCAATTACTTGTTGGTAGATAGTGTAATAGCACGCGGTCACTTTTAGATGTCAATGTGATCGCGTGCTAATTTAAAAACATTGAATTATCAATGACTCGAGTTCTATTTATCAGATCTGCAAAATTCGAATTGAATTCTTAACATCAGGGAAAGTTGTGTTTGTATATTAATTTAATTTAGCACATATAGAATAATAATTTGTACGCTTTAATTATTTTTTACTTTTAATTTAATTTGCTTTCGGAGGTTAGTGCTGATTTTATTATACATTTTGCAAAATATCGATCTTTCTAAACGGTCTAACCTGCAATAAAAACTGATATCTTGAGATGTCATAGTGAGCAAGATTGCATCTGATATCTTGAGATGTCATAGTGAGCAAGATTGCATCTGATATCTTGAGATGTCATAGTGAGCAAGATTGCATCTAAAAGCAGATGTCGCCCCAAACAGCACATTGTCGAGCATTTAGATAGTTCCGATTTGTAACACCAGATGTCGCATTTTTTTTGTAGAAAAAAGCTTCGGTATAAAGTTTCAAACTAACCGTCGAATAGGACAGTCTAAAATAAGCCGTGAAGGGAATAACAAGTGGTCCGGAGGAAAAGTAATTTAACGCGCAAAATCAAAGTAAAAGTTATTAAGTTAAGTTTGCACGAAAACCCCTTTTCGAGTTTAGTGATGATTATATTGCACAATTTGCAAAATATCGATCTATCTAAACGTTCTGATCCACAAATTTTAAACAACAAATATTTTACACAGGATGTTATTTATCGCGAGGTCTTTTTAAAAACGGAAATAAATAGCATATAATTTTTAGTTCTAACATGGATGTGTTCTTATTATATAAGTTTTTACTAATGTTTCCTTACAGAATTCCGGCGTCTATTTTATTTGTTTTCATTCTGTTTTAATAAAACATTTCTCTCCGTAACAGGACGGGCAACATCCCTTAAATATTAATATTTATTTAAAGCTTAAAAACAACGGTCCTAGAATGGGCTATACGCCAGTAATTTTTTTTATCAGCAAAACGACTGAAAATAATTTCTTAAAAATTATGAAATTAAATATCTAAGCCATATTATCGTAAAGTATTATTGAAGAACAATCAGAATGTCACATTTTCAAGTAAATCAGCGCATGTCTCGATATAAGTAAAAAAATCCACAAAATTTCACGATTGTAGCTGTTGCTTTCTGTTTCAATTTTTTTCTTCTCAGATCGGACTCAACTTCGCCTACTCAAATCTCTTACACCCCGACTTCCTTTACATCTTCATTCTCTGGAAAACCAGAATTCTGACGGTTTGCTCGTTGGCAGAAAAAAGGGATGTTGAGAAAGAAATGGAAGTTGAATAAGCGTTTATTGCTGCAGGAATACAATAATGAAGCTGTTTGCGAAAAGTTGTGTAACTTTAAAAATTAAACATTAGAAATTTCAATTTCGAGTATTTCATTTTCATTCGAGATTCAATATTTAAAGAAATTAAAGCTCAACTTCATTGTTATATCGTTTACTGCGCATTATAATTAACATACCTAATGCAGACCGTCCAGGTAGCTTAGAGAAAAACGACGCAAAAGAATAGAGTGTCGTAGGATATACTTGAGGGTTACCGGAATACTATAACTGACCTTTTCTTTTCTTTTTTGATAGCTTTGCTGTTCGTCTTTCAATAACGTCAGACTGTAACTCCAAAATAATGAAGGAAGGACTTCTCCTGTTTCAGCTCGTTTCGATCGCCGAACCAGGCGGTCTGAAAGCTGAACTGTGCCTTCTCCGAAATCCTTTAGAATAAGTCGAAATCATTAAGGTCGGCAAAGAGAAAAGAAAAAAAATCATTACACTGAAAATGACGTGTTCAGATCAGTTGCTTCATTATAATAGATACGAACCGTAAATAAATGAAGAAAAGTTTTTTCTCATGTCGTCATCTAATAACAAACTGAAGGATAAAATTTCGGTACGTAACATGTGATATTTAAATTTTTGCATCATAAGCCGAGCCCGAAATTTCTTTTTATTTATAATTTTTAACATGCCTATAATGATGTACTTATTTGTGTAGTGTGCGTTCCATGTGCGGTCCTTGTTTTTAAACTTTTTAAAGGATCCAAATAAAAAATTTAAGGTAAAGCAAGTAATAAAAAAATTGAGGCAGAATGTAATTATGTAATTTTACAAAAGTTTGTCCTAATTTTAGCAAATTGATAAAAAATAACTACAGCATTTGCAGAAATGAGATTTGCAGCTTTTGAAAGGTAAACATCTAAAGTTTTATTGTCTGTCATTCAGTGTAGATAGCGTTAGGTTTTCCTCCAGTGCACAGCTACAAGCTACAATGGCAAATGTGCAGGAAAAAGAGCTTTGCGCGTAGCATGGTTCTTCGGAACAAAATCAGTAATTCAAGTGCAAAGAAATTTTTGTACACAGTTTCCGCAAGAATTCCCCTGATGCCGGGAGAATTAAGCATTGCAAAAATAAATTTCTAGAAACTGGGAGTAACAAGGACAATCCAAGAAGTGGATTTTCGGACAATCTAAGAAGTGACTCTAAGAAAACGACGTCAAAACTTTCTAGAAACGGAAGACGACGTCAAAACTTTCTAGAAACTGGGAGTATATAGACAATCTAAGAAGTTGACTTTCCATTGTTTCGGAAGACGACGTCAAAACTTTTGTGGACTATCTAAGAAGCGAACTTTTCAGTGATTTAGAAGACGACGTCGAAAATTTCTAGAAACTGGGAGTATGTGGATAATCTAAGAAGTGGGCTTTCCAGTGATTTGGAAGACGAAGACGAAACTTTCTAGAAACCCGAAGCCTGTGGAGAATCTAAGAAGTAGACTTTTCAGTGTTTTGGAAGACGACATCGAAACTTTCTAGAAATTGGGAGCATGTGGAGAATCTAAGAAGTGGACTTTCCAGTGTTCCGGAAGACGACATCAAAATTTTCTGGAAACTGGGAGTATGTGGACTATCTGGAAGATGACGTCGAACATTTCTAGAAACTGGGAGTATGTGGAAAATCTAAGTATAGTGGACTTTACAGTGATTGGGAAGACAACGTCGAAACTTTCTAGAAACTGGGAGCATGTGGAGAATCTAAGAAGTGGACTTTTCAGTATTTTGGAAGACGACGTCGAAACTTTCTAGAAACTCGGAGTATGCAGACAATTCAAAAATTAGACGTCAAGGTGTTTCGGGAGACCACAAGTACAGCAAGAGAAAGTGAACCCGAAACGTTACTGGACAAAGGATTGCCACTCACAGCAATGATGCGAATTTTGCATAAAGACTGCAGTTATGCGCATACGAAGTTAAGGTTGTTCAACATTTAGAGGAGAACGATAAGCCTCGCCGCTTCGAATTACCCTGTAACTTAATTGATCGCCAAGATAATGGCGAACACTTACCTGGACGTGTGCTTTTTAGCGATCAGTTGGAATCTCACTCATCAGGGGCAATTTATAGATGTGTATAACGTGCGCATATGGAGTTCGGAAAACACACATTTCCCGCAAAACTTCTATTCATGATAATCCGAAAGTTAATGTCTCTGTGAGTTAATGCACAACCGCATTATTGGTGCTTTTTCTTCGTGGAAACATCTACGCCGATGAGGAGGTAAATTATGATCATACCCAACATAGAGAAATGAGGGCGCCTGGAGACCGAACGATGGTGCAGGTGAAGTTCATGGAGCAGTGCATCTATAACCCGAGGACCGTCTTTCGGTTAGTAGAGTATTCGGAGTCATAATGGGAAAAGCTGCCGACTTATCGGAGTTTGATAAAGGACAAATTGTGATGCCACGACGCCTTGGAACTACGATCTCGGAAAAGGCGCGGCTTGTGGGTGTTTCACGTGCCGCTGTAGTGAGTGCGTATCAAAGGTGGTGCACAGATGGCCAAACGACGAACCTTCGTCCAGCCGTGTGTAGTCCGCAGATCATTGATGCCACAGGGGAGCAGAGTCTGTCGCGCATTGTTCACGGTGACCGCAGAGCCACAGTCCGACAAATCACATGAAGCTTCAACAGCGGTGATCATGGCAATGTGTCACAGCACACAGTTCATCGCAGCCTTCTGAGCATGGGGCCGCGCAGCAGAAGACCAAACCAGGTCTCCATGCTCACTGCACGTCATCGCCAACAACGCATGAAACGGGTCCAATATCATTGAGATTGGACCGTGAATGATTGAAAGAAATCAGCGTGGTCTGACGAATCAAGATTCTTGGTGCCTCACGTAGACGGCCGAGCGGGGATACGCCGATTACCAATGCAGGCTATGGCACTTGGATGCACTTCTGGGAGGAAAAAGGCCTGCGGCGGCAGAGTTATGCTGTGGTGGGTACTTTCTTGGGTGACTTCAGGCTCCATTATCCCAATGACACAATCCCTGACAGCTGTCAGGTATCTGAACATCGTTGCGGACCAATTTCACCCATTTATGGTAAGGCTGGTGATGGCCATTACCAGCAGAATAAGGCGCTATGCCACACTGCCAGAATCGTCAAGGAGTGGTTAGAGTGACATGCTGGTGACTTTCTGTTAATGCTCTGGCCTTCACATTCACCTGACATGAACGCAATCAAACATTAGTGGTTCCACTTAGAAAAGCGGATTCGCGCTAAATCAACACCACTCCGAAATGTACGGGAACTGGAAGCCCTTCTGTTAACATTATGGTACCAGATACCCGAGGATACCTATCGCCACCTCATCGAATCGATGCCTCGCCAAATGGCCGCTGTTTTGCAGGATAAAGGGGGTCCTACAGCTTATTAAGTAGGTGGTCAAAATGTAATGGCTCATCAGTATATCAACGTAAATGTCTACTTAAATACACTGCTTGACAGAAAAAATGCCACGCCATGACGGAATGCTCGAAAACAGTCCAAACTGCCCACACAGATAGCCAAGTTGGTCCTGAACAAATGATTTAATTGTCACATACAGGCTAGGCTCCAATGGCAGAATATACAGGATGATCAATAAGGAGTGTGGCTCCCATTTTGGGCGATAAAGCGCTGAATCCGACAGGGCATCGAGGCAATGAGAGTCCGAATAGAGTCCTGGGATATCGAGGGCCATGTGGAGTTGATCGGTGTCCGCAGTTTATCTTCATTTTACGGGGTTTCGAGGGCACTCAACCATTGTCCAATCGTGTCCCACAGATGCTCGATGGACGAGAGGTCGGAGAATCGTGATGGCCACGGAAGCATCCGCACACCGCGTAAAGCATTCAGGCTGATCCGAGAGGTATGCGGCAGGGCGTTATCCTGTTGAAGAACGGCATTTGGTATGCCTTGCTGATACGGTAGTACCACGAGCCGCAGCACCTCGTCAACATAGGGGCGTGCCATCAATGTGTCCGTAGTGCGTATCAGCGGGGAGCGGCTGTTGGCGCTGATAGCACCCCACACCATGATTCCACTGTTGCCGGGCCGTGTGGCGCTCCACAATGACGGAGTAATCCGCCGGTTGGCCAAGTCGCCTGCGGACTCTCACTCGGTGATTATCCTTGGTGAGACAGAACTGCGATTTGTCGCTCAGCACCAAACTGTTCCATTCGGCACCCCACGCAGCTCTGTAGTGACACCATGTCAAGCGGTGATGACATTGGCTCGCTGTTAAGGGTAGCCTTCGCAATGGACGGCTGGACAGCAAACCAGACGGAGCCAATCGGCGCGACCCTATCCGCGTCGATATCGGAGCATCGAAGCCTCTCCGTACACTCCGCAAAATACCGCTCGTTGTGGCTAGTGGATCCGCTACGGCATGACGTCGGATGCGACGATCGTTGGGCTCGGACATCCGGCTCCATGCTCCGGTCCTCTTACGACATTGCACAAATCTTTCCTGGGAGCACTGTTTCCAACGGTTGTGGCATCACGTTGCATGTTTTCCGCAATACGACGCAAGGACCATCCGGCGGTACAAAGGCTAATGAAGACACCTCTCGTGGACTCATCCGTTGGACGAAATCGCGTACGACGGCGTCTTAACCGCATTGGTAACCCTTGTTCGTTCTCCAGACACGGTTACAGCAGAACCTCTCGCGGCAGTGACGACTTCTCGACTGATGGCCTAACGGGCTGGTTGTCCGCTTATATCCCGTGCGCCGTTCGTGCGACTTGTCTGCAAGTGCAACCATGCAAATTGCAAGGTGGGTGCACACTTGTACGTGTGCAACCACCTTGCAATTTGCATGGTTCTGCGTTCACGTCATAGTGGTGTGGCATTTTCTCTGTCAGGCAGTGTATGTTGGAAGACTTTGCTGTACCGCAAGTCGAAGATCTTCAGCCAGATGACATCTTCCAACAAGACGGAGCTCCTCCCCACTAGGGAAAAATTACTCGCCGCGTGGTTACTTGGATACTGTGTTCCCAGATACTGAATAGGCCCAAATGGCTAATTCGTGGCCAGACTGTACACCTGATATAACCCTTATTGTATTTCTTTTATGGGGATTTGTCATACAGAACAAAGGTAAAGGATTTAAAGGACATAAAGGAACTAATCGTGAACATCATTGCTGTTGTTGATACGGATTTATTACCACTAAAACATGTCCAGAAATTTAGTATATCCTCCATGTAACTAAAGGGGCACTTATAGAACAAGTACATTAGTTTGCATTTCTAAAAAAACTTTAGATATTTACCTTTAGAACGCAGCAAATTCTATAATTGCAAGTGATGTAATTATTGTTTAAAAAATTTCAAAATATAGGGAAAGATTTTGGACGACACTGTACAATGTAGCAGCACAAAGTGAAATACGATCTTAGACGACCTCACAATTTATGAACATCAAAATTTAGAAATAAATTATTATTTGTCATGATCATTCATTTCGTCACATTCTTCAGTACCAATCATCTTGTGTTCTGTATAAGTTGTTAGATCCCCGTGAATTTTAACTAGAATTTCTGTAAGAAAAGTGGTGTCTAATAAATCTCTCTTAATTTCAGGGATGTGTTGCTCACGCAAGAATATACCACACTCTCTACTATACCCCATAACCAACAGCTCCTCAACAGGAAATCTATTTCCGAGTCTCTATCGTTTCTGATTGAATAACTTCCTATTGTTTTTCTTCGCATTGGTTTCCCTTTCATTCAAACGAAAAAAAAAAGCTTCCTCCGAACAGGTAGATAAAATGTGATGAAATTTAAACAAAAATTAAGTCGGCTGAAAAATATACTGTAAAAGAATAAGGGATTCCGCTATTTGATGAACTGTGAAGGAAAAGGGGAGGAAGACTGGGAAGCGGGCGATATTTTGTAACAGTTTCTCCTTGCAGGCATTTAATCCACGTAATTGTGCCTCGCTTCATGTGATAAATAGACGAACAGCTGATAAAGCACTTCACAGATAACACCATGAACACTTTACTGTGGGTACTGAGTTCAAAAGCAAGGTCTGAAGTGTTCGTCTAAACATTTGTCGATGAAAGCAGATAAAGCGCATTCAGAACAAACAGTACTGCTTTCATTGCATTTACGCTCTGAAGTGGTCCTATTCAGAAATTTTGCTCGAAAAATAACACAAGAGGCTCGTATCTTTGGACGAAACAAATGGCTGATTCATATTTTCCCTTCTTGAAGCAAAGGAACTGGCCAAAAATGCTGCACATACCCAGCCACACCGCCCCTCTCGACTTTCTCCCACGTCAGCAGAACTTTTAGCCCCTCCCTTCCACACGTACCTTCAAATATTTGCTTGTTGTTTTCTTGTTGTTCCTTCTTCCAAATCGAAAGGTAAATGCTAAACGGGGCCGTGATCATTTCGTATAAAAGAATATAGTGGATAATTCAGATAACTACAGTAGAATAAATCTATTTAAAATTTTTTTTTTATGTTCTGCATATGAAAACAAATTATATCAGCATGAACTTAGTTTCGAATGAATTAGTATCTATCTATCTATCTAAACGTGTACAGTATACTGCATTACGTTATAAAAATGTACATTATATTGCATTATACTATAAAAATGCATAGTATATTGCATTATGTACAGTATATTGTATTACATAACGTGTACAGTTATATTGCACTATGTTATAGTTCTTATGAAAATCCAGTGAGCGTTCAGTATATATACACACTCAGTAAACAAAACATTAGATATAAGGGTGATGGTCAGTTGACATGGGCATCTCCCCGCGCAGAGTCGAAATATCCAAACTGAAGACTGGCAAAAAGGTAGGCGGACAGCAGGGCTTTTCAACAGTGTATAGCAATGGACAAACATGGGTAAGCGTGGTGATCTAAGCGACTTTGATCACGGATCAAATGTTGACGCAAGACAGATGGGTCATTCTACCGCTCAAGTGGTAAGAACTATAGGGTTTCCGAGGGCAACCGTATGAAGGGTGTACCACGAGTATATCATCAATGGACGTACCAGCGTCCAGAGAGCAACCGGGACCAGACCACACGCCATTAATGACTGGGGTCGACGTAGATTATCCAGGCGCTTAGAGACCAACCGCTTGGCAACGGCAGCGCTAATCACATCCAGCCTAAATGTCGGAGACCCAAGCAAAGTCAGCAAGCGAACGGTACGTCGTACGCTGCATACCCTGGACTACTGGAGCCGACGACCTACTCGTGTGTCTTTTTTGCAGAGTGGCGCCGCATCGTGTGATCAGATGAATCCCGTTTCCCGTTTTCAGCTGTACCGAGCTGACGGGTGGATGAGGGTGTGGCGTCGACAGCTTGAAGCCATGGCCCCGCCGTGCCAGATCTATTCTGTTCAAAGCGGTGGTGGTTCTGTGATGATTTGGAGAGCCTTCTCATGAGAGGACATTAGGTTCCTTTGGATGTCTGGAGAAGTCCTTAATCGTTCCGGCCTACCAGGATGTGCTGGCTAATGACACACACTTTCATAGTCTTCGCGTATCCTGCTGCCGATGGCCCGTTTCAGAATGAAAATGCGCCATCCCAACGGGCCGCAACCACCTAGCCAAGACTCGAGCAACATTCATTTGAGTTTAAAAACATCCAGTGGCTCCAAGGTACCCGGATGTAAACCCTATGGAAGCTCTCTGGGATGCCGTGGAGCATAATATCAGACCCATGGATCCTGGACCGACGAGTACAGGCAGAGTTGTGGACAATCCTGCAACAGGCATTGATGATATTACCTCCGGAAACATAAACTCACAGACAATGAAATTTGCGCACCAAGAAAGCAGCATCAGATTGAACTGAAATTTTATGGACGTAATGATACAGATGAAAGACTCACATGATAGCAAAAACAGAACTGCAGGCAATTACTGTGTCATGCAGTCCGGTCACCCTCAATAGCGTGTCGCACCGCCTCCTGCGGCAAACTGGCCCACAATTGTCGGACGGTGTACTACAAATCACGGATAGTGTGGCGCGGAGGCAGCCGGCATTTCAACTGGTGCCACACATGCTCGATAGGGGACATGTTCAGGGAGCGGGAAGGCCATGGAAGCGTCAAGCGTCTGGCCATGACGTATGAAGTCCTAAGCAACACGAGCCGTTGACGGGAGGGCATTATCCTGCTGGTATAGCGTACCTGGAATCCCGGCCAGGAATGGGAGCACATGGGGCTGTAGGATCTTATCCACATACCGCTGGACCGTCAATGATCCACGTACCACTACTAGAGCTGATCGTCTATCGTAGGCAATGGCTCCCCAGACAATAATGCCTGCAGTGGAGGAGGTGTGGCGCTCGATAGCGAGGTTGGGATTAAGCCGTTTACCCGGGAACCTTCACACCCGGACACGATGATCATTAACCCAAAACGAAGCGTCACTCATCGCTAAACATCACACGTCGCCAGTCTGTGGCGTTCCACGTCGCTCTGGCCTGGCACCACTGCACACGGAACCGGCGATGTTCCGGTGTTAATGGCAGTACACGTAATAAGCGCTGGAATAGCATATTCGCTTCCGCGGGGCTTCGGGAAATGGTTCGTGGACACACAATAGCCGCTACATCTGCCTGTATAGCGGACCGGGTCCCCGTCAGATTCGTTCGTGCCTGGCGCACGATCCGTCGATCCTGGTCCTCCTGGTCCTTCCGGAGCCGGTCCGCCGTGGGGCAGTGCCGTCACGTGTCCACTGCTCCCAGCACAGTCGGACGTGTATAACGAAGTAGATTTCTCCGTCATTTTTGGTCCACGCCGGGAATCGAACCCGAGTCCACATATTCCGGAACAAGTCGCTCTACCAACTGAGCTTCGTTTTAGTTGCTATCTGCCTTTATGTCGTGTGCTTCCTGCGGGGTAGGCACGTCACATCTCCCCCTCCCCGAAAGAGGGCCGGGAGCATGGCCAACGGTTCAGCCGTGACAATGAATCGTCGTAGGCAGCCATCGGCTGTAGAACGTGCACTTGAGAACTCCCAGTCAATCTAGTGTGTGGAATGCAACGTCACACACATTTATTTTTCGAAGTGCTGAAGAAGAGAATCTCTCATTTTTCGTATCTCGCGGTGTGGAAAGAATATCACACCACTGCGAGATCTTAAAACGGCCAGGTCATCCGGGAAGTTCGGGCGCCATTATAACGAAATAAATTTCTCCGTTATTTTTGGTCCACGCCGGGAATCGAACCCGAATCCACTCTACCAACTGAGCTACGCAGACGTTCGTTTTAGCTGCTATCTGCCTTTATGTTGTGTGTGTCCTGCGGGGCAGGCACGTCGCACGGTATGCTCAGAACGATCCACGTAGCGGGCTATAAGGCACGCTGACCGCCGTGCGGTTTTCAGCCCGATGATCCGGCCTCTCTCAAAGTCCGTACGTTGCGGAAATCGACGTCTTTGTAGTCTACCGGGCATTCTTGTCACTCTGTACTCTTGCTTGCGTCGGCCGGTGTTTTTCGCTTTGATGGGGCATTGACCACACACCGGTTTATAAAGCTTCCGGTTAGTGCTTGCAACGCCGCCACAAAGTGTGCGATCATGCGCACTCGCACCAAACGTGGATCATTTCCATATAAACCCGCACTTTAGCTATTTGCAAAGTTTCGCGGTTATAGCATGTTTTCTTCTAGGTGCGCAAATTTCATTGTCCGTGAGTGTATATACACAGTCGTACCAGAATAATATGACCAACCCCGGAATCACAATGTATCCACACAGGTCAGTCACTGAATGCACGTGACAAAGTGGACCACACGGAGATATAAGAGGTCGTCCAGGACAGAATGAGACATAATGAGTGACGTCAGCACAATGGGCAGAGGGACTGATTTGACAGACGTTCAAAAAGGAATGATCATCGGCTACCTCTCCAAGGGGGAAGCATCTCAGAAACAGCAGACTTCGTGGGCTGTTCGCGAGGTGCTGTAGTAAGGGTGTACCAAGAATGGACCGTTGGTAAACCGAGTAACTCCCGATGACATAACTGAGGAGCTCAAAAGACCATCGAGCCCAGAGGAGAACGTCTCCTCCGTCGACTAGTAAAAAGCAATCGGTGCGAAACAGTGCAGCAATTAACCACGCAAATGAACTCTAGGGTAACCAGTTACGTGCCCGTGACAACAGTAGAGCGAACCATGTTACGCATGGGTCTCCATCCAGAGTCGACGCTGCGCCAAGGAGCCCATTTTACCGAGATCCATCGGCAGCAAAACCTGCAGTTCGCATGGATCTACCGTCATTGGAGCTGGAAGAGTGGGAAAAGGTTGCCTTCTCCGATTAATCAAGGTTCCTGCTACACAGAAATGACAGGCTGTGGCGAATACGTCAGACACACGAGAGCCAACACCCGGACACACTTGTCGGTCAAATACAGGCCGGCGGTGGCAGTGAGCATGTCTGAAGAGGAGGGGGGGGGTTCTTCGTATGACCTGGAACCACTGGATGGGTCCCTGAACGCCAAAACTGTCCGTACTCGCTGATCACATGCATCCCTTTATGTTGGGCGTTTACCCTGGTGGTGATGGTGTCTACCAACAGGACAATACACCATACGACGTCGCTAACGGGGTGCGTGGTCGGTTCCAGGAACAGGACAGCGATGCCTGCGTTCACCCTTGGCCGGCGAAATCGCCCGACCTCAATCCCATAGAGCATTTGTGGGACTATTTGGATCGACAGGTTCGACCTGCCGACCCACAACCACGTCATCTCCGGGACCTACGTGCTCTGCTGTACTCCGAGCCTCAGGCAACCTTTCAGGGTCTCATTGGTTCCATGCCACGTCGACTCGCCGCTGTCATCCAGGCCAAGTGTGATGATTCCCATTATTAGGTAGATGGTCACATTATACTAATACGACCGTGTATATGGCTTGTATTCAATGCGAAAGGGCTTCTGATCCCTTGGCACAATCAGCAGTTATAATGCCTTTGGAATCATGTGGTATTAGACACATATGTTAATATTAATAATAACACCTATGAGAATGCAGATGCGATACACCACAGGTAATGTGGTGACAGCTAGAGAGGTAATCAGAGCTCGCTGAATGGTAGCTAGAGTGGCTCTAGGTGCGGTACGAATTTGTCTGCGGATGAAACAATTATCCCATTCTCTCGCCGTCCACCATGTTTCACTGCCTATTTTCCCAATACGCTGGTCTTCCTGAAGTTAATCTCGCCAACAGCGGGCCACTATGTTGTTTTCACGGTCCACTTTGGTGGTTTTGGAGCAAAGAATTCATCAAGATGATTTTGGCAGGACTCTAAAGAAGCGAAGTTCCTTTCGTTGAGAAAGATCTGTAGAGATTGGAATAAACGGAAATCTGAAATGATGTTAAGTTCCGGTGAAATAGGGGATGCCGGTCACGCTCGAACATTTTTTCTCCTGGTGACCAAAGAAACACGAGGACTGCCGTTATACTGGTGGAAGGTAACGTCCCTGACTGTTGACCATTTCTGGACTTCTGTAACCAAACCCGGCCTTCATCAGACCCAGTTGGTAACAGAACTTATCAGAATCGATCGCTCGGTTGATGGGCAGCAATTCGTAATGAAAAAGTTCTTTCCAGTCTCACCACACACGATGAAAAGTCTTCTTCAAATGCAGACTGGTCTATGGAGTACTTAATGATGACGTATCTTGCTGACCATATTTTTTTGCTTCACGTTAATATATACGTACAATCCTCTTTTCTTTGCCTGTCATTACCCATTACAGAAATGGATTTTTTTCATTCCTTTTGAGCAGTAAATCGTAAAAAAACGAATGCACCTGAGAACATTTTTTTCCATGCTTTTCAAATGCAATGCTAGGGTGCTGTTAGGTGTCTGCAGTGTCTGCGTGATTGTTCGGGTCGTATTGTGTGTGTTGTTTTTCATTAAAGCCTTGGTTTGGTTGTCGTCCGCTTCAGAGTCTTGCCGAAAGCAATTCACAAGTGAGTGAGTTATCTCCACGACGAAACTTTGCAATCCAATATTGACACAATACAACATAATCCTCATTCACAACATATGTTTTTTTGCGTTTCCGTTGCGTTTTTCCCTTGCGATACCGATGATGTCCATAGTCCTGTACCGTCAGCATGCTGACTTAACAGGGTTTTACTGAACTCACTTGGCAAGTTTACTACGGTAAACGTCACGCTAATATCCCTGTCTGAGGAGCCAGAGGTTCGGACCCGTGTATGGGTGGTGCAATCTGGGAGTTGTACGCGACGGACCATGTGAGCTGTTGAGAGCCACTGGAGATTGGTTCGCGCGAACGTTTTCTATAACAGACATAAAATGATAAACAGACAAAATTACATTCACATTAATAAGGTAGACATCACAAATCAAACTGATACACAGGCAAATATTTATATTGCGCACATTTGCGTCTAACAATCATCTTCTGATGGAACGTAGTTCTGTCCTTGGGTTCCAGCTGTTAGATAATATTACTTATAATCCACTCTGTTCCGTTGAGTCTCTAGCTCGTGTCTAAGACTAGACTGGAGCGAAGCAGGGTTTATTTTGAGTATAAATTTCTCATTGGCTTTTCTGCAGTTAGGAAGTTGGCTTCGTTAGGGCAGCTCTAGTGTTTGTGCCCGGCATGTCCGTACCGGGCACAACTCTCGAAGACAGCGGGGCACTTAGCCTTATAGTGCCCGAATTCGTTGCATTTAAAGCAATGGGTTTCTCTGAGAAATTCTCGGATGCCATGAACCCTCGATGCAAGGTTGGTTTAGCTTTTTGTTTCAAAATTGCTCTAAAGTCCACCGGGGCCAACTCAATCACCCAATGAACTTTTTTCTCTTTTCCTTTGATTGGGAAGAGGACCTTTGCATTGCTTTGGCTCCTTTAAATTGTTCTGGCGGCTTAAGTTATGCAGTACAAATTTTTTATCCGTATCACCTTCTGTTCGATAGACGATTAGCATCGGTAGCTTTTCCACCGGACGTTTCACTCTATAGTTTTCTACTAGGTCCTCTCTCTCTTCGTACGCCTCAACCAGTTTCTTTATTCCTTCCGCTTTCGTGCATTCAATTACTATTCCACTTTATTTACTTTCTTGACTCCTTTGACTCCAATGCTGATTACCCCCTGATCAAGTTCCAGGGTAATCTCCTCTTTGACCTCAGCGGAGGTCTTTCCGGGGTCTTTTGGGTAGCCCAGGAAAGTGTGCTTGCCCATTCTTTTCTGTTCACCAACTTCGAAATTGTGTCGGACAGTTTGAGCATAGGTGCGATGTCCTGTTTGGTGCACTGCTCCACTCTTTTTTCTTTCATCTAACTTGCCTTTCAGGTATTGCATTTCTAATCAGCTGCTTGATGTGGGCCTTTTGGATACGATCCAAGACCGGTCGTATCAAGTCCCTCACACTCTGGGTTACTCTGTTGTTCGGGCTGTCTAAGATCTTGTTGAGCTCCGAGAACAGTCCATTGATGGACTCTATCACTGCCATCGGATCATTCATGCTTCCGTCTTCACCCACTGCTGAGTTGTTACAGTCCGAGCTTGATGATATACGCTTGTTTGACACCGCACTTCTCCCGCTCATGAGAACGGAGGGACCGGTTCGACAACAGCGTCGCCTTGGATAGGCTGTGAACTTTCTCGAGCCATTAAAAGAGGTTTTCCGTCCAAAATGCATTAGACGTACTTACAAAGGCGCGCCTTGGGCGGGAACCTGACCGCGCTTTCTTTTCGCTATAGAATCACTTGCACTCACTTGGCTGATTGCTCCTGATCATCCCGACTGGATAGACCTAACCGCCGGTCTTCCCTTGCGATAATAGAACATCGTTGAATAACCAAGATGAACATACTGTATGCAGTTTCCAAACCTAGGCATTAAGAACACAGTTGAACCGATCACGCAAAACTCACCTTTCAGAATATGTACTACAAATGTATAATGTGTTTTCAAAATTAAACTTAAAAAATACTTTTAGTCAATGCTAAAAGAAGTTATTTTCAGTAAATACTTGATAGTTTAAAGAATTGAATTCATAAAACTAAAATATTGAAAAGAAATGAATTTTATGTTTTACCAATAACATATTCAGTTTTTATAAGCAGTTTATTTTAAAATTTAAGATGCCAATAAAAGTTAGGTTATTACTCAATTTATGACTTTGTCAAAAGATATGCTCATTACACCAAGGATTCTTCGGCGTTCCTCTTCTTTATATCTTTGTACAAACTCTTAAATCTTTTTAAACGACATTGGGAGCCTCTACCCAGAGTACATCAACGCAGGGATTCAGATTTACACAGTGTTACGGGATTTAAAATGTTAGCACAGTCATGAGAAGTTTTGATCTTAAGGCTTCTACCCTTTCAACGGTTTTCTAATTGAAAACCATAAAAGTCGGATGCAAGTACTCATAAAGGAAAATAATAAGGCCGCCTTTACCAGCAGTAAAACATCGCCTTCCTTCGCAGTTTCTTCCTCTTAAAGATTTTTTGTATGTAATAATAAAAAGTCTCGCTTCTGGTTTAGGTAGCTCTCAGCAAAATTAAAAGTTAGTAAATCTGGCAAAAGAAAATTCCTACCTGCCTTTATTATTTTAATAAATAAATCTTAATTTGAAACTGTTTAAAATTGATGCTCATCAAGGTAATAGATAAGATACTAATATGAAGAAAATTACCTTGGAGAATATGAATTTACGGCAGCATAAATTAATTATTTATTAAGCGCTGAAGGATTTAACTACGTTCTTTTCTTGAAATACGAACTCGTTTGCTGTTATTAATAAGTAATTAAATAGATCAACATTGCTTATGCGATGAGTAAACAAATGGGAAAGGAAAGCCACATGCAAACAACTCCTTAAATTATTAAACGCACACAAAAACCCAAAAAATATAAGGTCTGAAAACAAAGTAACAAAGATGATTTTTTGTGCTACGCATGACGAAAGTAGTAAGGCCGCACAGGTTTGAATAATTCCCTCTTAATTCTGTTAATTCTGTAACGCTTGGATAAAGTCTATTTTTTTGTTACAGTGCGTGTTTTTTGTTAGCTGCAGAATGTTTTGGCTCTACGTCAACTCAGAAGCACTGCAAAACTCTTAGTGGAAACAGGAAAAGCGCCATAGATATTCACTAAATACTGTCCCCAGTTTAAGGAAATGTAATAATATAACCTTCAGATTTTTGAAAAGTTTCAAAGATTTTAAGAACAAAGGAGTTGACGGAAAGAAGGGTAAAGAATCTAGTTGTATGGAGGCAACAATAGTTTTTTGCAGAGAACGTATTATATTAAATGCAAAACGTACGTTTCATCTCACCATGTTAAGCTAAAAAGGCAGAACTCCTCAAACAAAATTTGTTAGCACCTGTTTTAAATTGCTGACATCTATACGACTTAATATTCCGGGAACATGTAAGCAGGAATATCATTTCATTATGTCGATCACAAGCTGATCGTCTAGAACAGTGTTTCCCGACCGCTTGGTCCACGGACCGGTACCGGTCCGCGAGGTTTCTTCTGATGGCACTCAAGAAACGAGTGAATTTATACATATTTTTTTTAAATCGAAATGGTGTCAAAGTAAGAGGAAATCTAGATCTAAAATTTTTTTGAACACCTGTCGCGGAAGATTAAAGGAAGCTTGGATGGCTTATCTCTTCACTGAAGATCTGATCTCCTGAAGGCTAATTCACCAGGTAAAGAAAAGCTTTGTTGAACTTCTTTCTGATGCCAGACTGGTATCGATATTCAAATTCAAATCTCTGACTCAGTATTGGGGTATTATGGAGAAAGAATATCCAAGTCTCAGCGAAAAAGTTATAAAATTATAGATAACTTTTCGACCATGTATTTATTGCAAGAAAACCTTTTCAGCCGTTTCGGCAATCAAAACAAAGCACAGGAACACAATGCTCATTAACATTGCACTGCGACCTTGCAGAAACGACTCTGTAACCACGGCTCGAGAAGATTATCACGAAGCAGCAGCAGCATTGACCCCGGAAAAAATTATACTAACGGTAAGGAGAATATTATGGTACATTGATTATGGATTGCACTTTTTAATCATCAAATAATATTAACATATTAAATGATATTAGCTGTAAATTGACACAGAATAATCTGGTATATAAATTATGGATTGCACACAGTGATGATTATAATACAGAACATTTTGAGATTAAATGCTCGGAAGTAGCCTATAGGTTCTGTTTCGGCATCGCCGGTCCGCGAAACTCTCCCCAACGTTTTGCCGGTCCGCGAAACTCTCCCCAACGTTTTGCCGGTCCGCGAATATAAGAAGGTTGGGAACCACTAGCCTAGAACAATCTGTTGCGCTTCTCACCTTCAGTTACCTTTACGTTAGACAAACGAAACTATGCTTCTTCTCTACTAAACTAAAAAAGACATGTGCGAAATATTTAAGACATGTTTATTTTTCAGTTCCTTTGCCATTTTGGAAATTCCGCATGAACCACATGCATTTTATTTTCACTAAATTTGTAGACAAAATGGAAGAATATATTCAGTTTTTCCTTACGGAAAGGATGGATTTCAAACGCTATTCTTAAGAAAATAGAGGTAATCCTATATAAAAGTAATTTTTTATCCAATTTCCAGAACTCACATGGGTACGCAGTTCAACAAACTAGTACATATACTTTCTTTCATCCCATCAGTGGGTTCCTGTAAAACCACTTAAACGCGTAGAAATATAGTTTTAGAAACAGAAGGAATCATTAGAAGGATAAATAGAATGAAATCCTATACCCATTTTCCTTTATCACCCACATAAGGAATTTCGTCAATGGGACATTTAGGAAAAGAGATATCATTTACGCAGACAGATAGACTAAAAGATTAACTTATGTGCAGACATGACACACATCTTGTGGAAATACTTTTATCCGATAGAGATAAAATCTTTACAATCTACCATTTTGAAAGGGAAATAGATAGTTTCCGCAGACAAACACAAAGATAAGGGAGAACGGGAACGCAAAATTCTCTCCTAGACGAGGAACTGAGTCATAAACTTGAACAAGCAAAGGATTCTAAAGTTTCGACGGAGCAGGAGTGAATGGAACAGCAGAGAAATTGCCATAATAATTAGCAGCTACGGAATGGACGTCCAGTAACAAGTTTTCGCGTATCACAACTGGTAACTGCGGGTTGCATGATGAGAGCTGATAACTCTTTTGCTCGAATTCCACAATCATACCGGTGAAACATATGCAATTCTTAGCCGAGAGCCCTTTTGGTAGAAAGAGACTGAAAATATTTCTTAACGTGCTGCGCCACTGTTCAAAGGAATTTCTTTTTTTTTAAGCATTCGAAAGTTCTGCTGTTGATTTGCGTTCCCTGTTTTACATAGGTTTCAAGGTACGACACACTTAAGATTGCCATATTGTCAAAATTTTGGGGACCTCCGATTACAAACGCTTTCACGTAGGTCTCAAGTTTGCGTGTTTCGCTGCGCCATGCTTACATACAGCCGGATCAACATGCACAATCTACAAGCATAGAAACTAGTTCACAATGCATTTCGTGTGAATATTTTTCTTAAATTATTAACAGTGTGATACTGTAATGACTGAGATTTTTGAAAGGAGAGAATCTGAAATTTGTTTTATGAAGGATTATTATCGAAAAAAAGCAGAACGGACATTTGCGTGTGTGCAAAAATAGCAGCACATTTGGATCCTTTTTAATGAGATAATTAAAGTTATTCGATGTACAAAGTGGGAAAAATTATTTTGAAAGATTTTTATTTAGGAACAGATTGCTCTTCATCTGTGAAAGGGTTTTGCTCTTGTTTTTTATTGTGCACAGTTCCTTTTTATACAAGGGGTTGTGAAAACCAGCAGCCTTTCTAAACGAATGGACTCTATTTGTTTAAGCAAATAAAAAGTGCATTTCATTAGTATTTTTTTTATTGGAGGTTTAACGACCACCGTGAGCAACTCAATGGGCTATAAGCAGTCGTCCGTCCCTAATTTAGGGCCACTGCTCCCAGGGAAGAGAGAGAACCAGAGCGTAAGACAAATACAAAATCCACGCCTCACCGGGATTCGAACCCTGACCCCTTTCGGACGAATGATTAGAGGCTATCGGTTAGACCACTGCGCCACCGGGGGCGGCTTCATTAATATTCTCTATTTATTTAGTTTAAAATCAGTGGAGCTTTGGTGTATCAAAGAAATTATAATTATGACAGAGCTGAAATTGTTATTTTGGTTTATAAAAATTGTCCACCTGAAATTTATACGGAGCTACTTCCTTTGCTCTTTGATGGTGTGTGAGAGCCAGCTGTGTGAGAATATGGGTCAGCGATACACGCGAACTTAGGAACTGCATAAAAGTGTTTGTAAGCGGAAGACTACGCATTCTGCTGAGCGAAAAGGATCTGCCAGCTCAAGAAAGAAATGCTCGCAATTATTAAAATACCTGATATTACATCTAACGATGTCGCCTCGGTGGCGCAGTGGTCTAAGCGCTGACTTCTGACGATTCGTCCGAGTTGTGTCCGGATTCGAATTCCGATAAGGGTAAGATGTTGTGATTGTCTTACGGCACTGGTTATCTCCCTTCCCTAGAAACAGGGGACTTAAATTAAGGACTGGTGACTGATTATAGCCCACTGAGTTGCTCACGGTGGTCGTTAAACCTGCAACCGAAAAAAAAAATTAAAAGAAATCTAACGATCCAAGTGTTAAAATACTATCGCCGATCGAGCTCTTCAAAGTTGTTAGAGAAAATGCACGCGAAAACAAAGGAAAGCTATTAATCCCATTTTCTCTACATTGCTTCGTTATTAAACGACACTCATGAAGTATTTAGACTCCAAGGAAGAGAGAGAATCAGCTCTCGAAAGACAAACACAATATTCATGTCTTGCCTTAGGACTGGAAACCAGCCTAGTTGTGCGCTTTGCGCTAGAGGTCACTCGGCCACTCAACTAACCGAATATGCAAATCATTTGGCCAGAAAACTGCGAAAATTCGTCTAAATAAAATGTATCACTTTTTCGTTGTGACAATATTTCACCCATAGTTATGTTGGCATTTCTGCCTCATTATCTTCGCTTTTTACATCACAAAACTTGCTGAACGAATTAAAAGTCTTCCAATATACACTGGTGTGCAAAAATTAAGGACGAAGAGGAGAAATTAGCATAACAGCGGAACGAGCAGGCAGAACGGACCGAAAGACCACTCAGGAGATAGACTGGGGTCCGGCACGGTAGGGCATGCGCATATATGCAGCATGATGGGGGGTGGGGGTGGTGTGTCAGAAGGGTATAAAGCACACGGGCGGTGTAAGCTCAGCAATTTGGTGAAAGCTATTGCACGGTATACATCGGTTTGAACGACGTCGAGTCGCTGCCACCGTGTGATATGGCCAACAGGCAATCCAGTAGACGACACCTGGATGACTTTACCCGAGGTCGCGTCATTGGGAAGTTGGAAGAAGGTTGAAGTGTGACTAGTGTGGCCGAGGAGTTCGGAGTCGCTCACAGCATCGTTCCATGAGCTTGGAGAGCATTTCCAACGACAGGAACAGCTGTCCGAGAGTTTAGCAGTAGTCGTCCGCGAGCAACCACGGCGGCGGACTACCGGTATATTGTCCTACAGGCGAGGAGAGGCAGACGGCAGACAGCGGGAGAAATCGCAAGGCACATGCAACAGACAACTGGACGTCCGTTATCGCGTTTTACGGTGGCCAGGAGGCTGCACAAAGGTGGTCTATTTGCACGACGACCAGTATGATGTGTGCCGTTAACGCCTGCCCATCGGAGACGGTGGTTTCTGTGGTGCCAGGAACACAAGAACTGGACACATCAGTAATGGGGTCGAGTTCTCTTTACGAATGAGAGCGGATTTAGTCTGATGAGCGAGTCTGGACATATACACATCTGGAGAGAGCAGGGAACACGCAATCATACCTCCAACATCATCGAAAGGGATCGGTTTGGAGGTGGCGGAGTTCTCGTTTAGGGCGGTGTCATGCTTGGTAGCCGTACTGACCTCCACATCTTTGAAGGAGGTTCAGTCACTGGTGTCCGCTATTGTACCGAGGTTCTCCTGCCTCACATGCGTCTGTTCAGAGGTGCTGTTGTCGTCCATGAAGTGCTCTTCTTCATGGACGACAACGCTACACCTCATCGTACAGTGGCTGTCGCATAGCTGTTGGAGAGTAAAGATATTCAACGCATGGATTGGCCCGCAAATTTCCCGGACCTAAATTCAATCAAACACGTATGGGACCTTCTCGGGAGACGCTTGGCAGCACGTCACCAGCCGCCAGCAACGATTCCGCAGCTGCGATTGGCGCTACAAGAGGAATGGGCCGCGATGCCTCAACAGCTCCTGGACAACCTCTTCCTCAGCATGGACAGACGTTGTAAATCCTGCAACGCAGTCAGGGGTGATCATATCCCCTACTAAAGACTGGATGTTTCTTGGTAGCCGCCTGTCACATGGACGTTTCTCTCTTCAGTCCAGCTGTGCTGGAAGCTACCTTTTCAATAGAGTGCCTTTGTATCCTTTGGATTCCTTGTTTGGACGGTTTTGCTCACTTGTTTCATATCCTTACATCTTGGGGATCTTATGGTATGATTTGAGTCGATGTGGAGCACTTCTGCACGACGTTATTTTCGAAAAACCGTCTCGTCCTTAATTTTTGCACGCCAGTGTATGAACTCAAAGCATTCAAAGCAAATTACAAAGAAACTAGGTAAAAGCCCCGACAATAATCACAGGGGGGGGGGAGATAAGCCATGTAGAGTAATTTTTTTAACAACCGAGTATTCCTTTTGTTTGTGATGTCCAAAAGTTAAAGTATGTTTCATGAACATAACACCAATAAAACAAAGTACACTAAAGTGCCAAAAATACGGAGATACCTCTCTCATTATGCGCTGGTCCACCTGGCGATCAGATAGTGGCAGCAACGTGACGGGACATGGACTCCACAAGCTGTCTGTAGTACTGTGGAGACAGTACACACCAAGCTTCCTGAAGAGCCTCCTACCATTGCGCAATATTCGCCGATGGAGGATTCCTGGCATTCAAGGCACATTGAACAGCAGCCCAAATGTGTTTGATTGCATTTAAATCTGGTGAACGAGGGGGCCACGTCAGGATGCCAAACTCAGGGGAATGTTCCTCTAGCCTTAATCGGATGACTGTGAACTTGTGCTGTGGTGCATTGTGTTATTGAAAGAAGTCGCACTCGTCGGAGTGTTTCGATGACATGAACGGCTGCAAATGATTCCCAGGAATGGTTACGCAGCCTCCACTGGGCAGAGTGGTCTGCAAACATATGAGGGGTCCTAAAGCGTGCCAGATGAAAACACTCCACACGATAAGAGAGCCACGGCCGACCGGCACTCTCCCTTGTAGGCATGCTGGATCCATTGCCTCGTGTGGTTGTCGCCATACCCGGACTCTGCCAACTGCCCGAAATAGTTGGAACCAACCGCGATTCATTCAGACCAGTCAACACGTTTCCAGTCATCTTGCGTCCAATGGCGATGCTCCCAAGGCTAGGCGAGACCCACAGCTTTGTATCGTCGTATGAGCAGTTGCTCCCGGGTGGGGCGTTGGCTCCAGGAATCTATACAACACAAGGAACTCTGTACTTACTGTTTGAACGCTGATGCTACTACTGGCCCCAGCATTGAATTTTGCTGTGATTGCGGCAATGTTGCGCGGTGGGCGGGAGTTAAGATGGGTGGCAAACGCTGCTGTCATAATCATCCATGGCTTTTCTACGGCCACATTGGTCTCGCACTCTGGATTTCCCCACTGACTTTGTGTAGTACAGTTACACCCTTGAAATTGTTGACTGTGTAAATCCAAATTTCGTGGTGATTTCCAATATATAGTGAGCCATCTCCCGGGCGCCGACTATCTTACCACGTTCGAAATCACTGAAATCCTGGAACGCTGCTATCGGGACCGCGAATTATACTATTTGAGCTTGCGGAGATATCTCCCTCCATATATACGACGTTTGCGAATGATATCATTTACTGTATGGGTGTGATGGCATCAGAGGCGTGACTAGAAATTTCTGCGCCCGGGGCAAACCACAGAATATTGCGCCCCAAATCTGTCTTTCTACCTTATATATTTCATGTGTATTTGTGCATTATTAATTATGTATGTATATACATATATGCATTACTAATTTGATAGTTACATACAGTGTATATATATATATATAGTAATAAAGTCAACCACAGATAAATTATAATCCTAATACAGAACCTAAAATAACACCCCTAAATTCCTGATAAGAGAAAATTTTCCAAATAACAAAAAAAAAAAAAAAAAAAAAAAAAAAATTAAAAGTAAACAAGCATTTTTAGATTAATGCACCCGGAACACAAGACCACTCATCAGGGAAAGACATTCGGTGCCACGGGGTAGAGGTTCAGATTTCATGAGAGTGTCAAATTTTGCAACCAATAGACAGATATCTTAATAAATTTTGTAACAATTACATATCTCTCTTAGGCACTCTGTCTTCCCTACCTGAACCTTTTTGTAGAGCTTAATGAACATGAAACAAACAGAACTTACTTGTAACTCCTGAGTAAACAACATATAACGTGAAATAGAATCGTGAAACACGTTAACTCAAACTCAAGCTCCCCAAGGCAGTAAAGTAAATACACCTAGAAAAAGCTCTTAAATTACTATATTCTAATTGTTGAAAAATAACTGTCCTCCTAATTTCTACAAGTTCCACTTTCAAAATTTATTGTCATCTTTCAACTCCAATTTAATCTTTTCAGTTAGGTTTTGTAACATTACACCATCTTAATTACTCTATTATTAACCTGTTCTTAGGGCCACAAAAAAACCCCCTCATTTCCCCCGAGTCGCCCCGGAGAGCTCTAACAGACCGAACTTTCATTCATGACGTAATAACATCTTTACATTATTTTCGGAAAGTACCTCGATCAAATTAGAGTTCACCGAAAAAAGTGATTACCGACCTTAACCGCCAGGTGGATTTACTTTACTGCCTTGGGGAGCTTGAGTTTAAGTTTACGTGTTTCACCATTCCATTTCACGTTATATGTTGTTCACTTAGGAGTTACACGTAAGTTCTATTTGTTTTATGTTCATTAAGTTCTAAAAAATGGTTCAGGTAGGGAAAACAGAGTGCCTAGAGAGATATATATTTGTTACACAATTTATTAAGATATCTGTCTATTGGTTGCAAAATTTCACACTTTCATGACTAAATTTATTAAGATATCTGTCTATTGGTTGCAAAATTTCACACTTTCATGACTAAATTTATTAAGATATCTGTCTATTGGTTGCAAAATTTCACACTTTCATGACTAAATTTATTAAGATATCTGTCTATTGGTTGCAAAATTTCACACTTTCTTCTACTCCAGGGCAACGGATGTCTTTCACTGATGAGTAGTCTGGTGTTCCGGGGTGCATTAATCTGAAAATATTCTTTTTTACTTTTAGGTTTTTTTTTTTTTTTTTTTTTTTTTTTGGTCTTTGGAAAATTTTCTCTTACCAAGAATTTAGGAGTGTTATTTTAGGTTCTGTATTAGGATTATAATTTATCTGTGGTTAATTTTATTACTATGCTGATTACGTTTGAAACCTGCAGCAGGGCGCAGTATTGCAGAAATCATATTGCATTTGTTTGCAAGTTACAGCTTTTTTAAGTTCTGTGATATATATATATAAATTCTGATGCAAAAAAGAAGAGAGATGAGGACAACTAAAGGAGATGTGACTTCCAAAGTGGAATATATAGAGCTATGCAAGACGGTACGAAAAAGTATCACTGAATATGTAAGAAAATTCAACTGTGTACTAGTGAAGAAATGAATAGAAAACTAAAGTCTGAAGAGAGCAAAGGGACATATGAGTAAGGGAAGAAAATAGATGATGGCTCTGAGAAAAGAAGATGGTTCTGCAACAAGAAATAGAGGCGAAATTTTGACAAGAGTGAAAGATTTCTACTCAAAACTATATGAAAGGGATGATACATGTTCTCCAGAGATTACGAAAGGTACCAGTACCAGAGTTCTTCCAGTCCTCTCAGAAGAAGTTGCACATGCAATCAAGAACATGAAACGGGGGAAAGCTCCAGGAGAAGATGGAATTACCGTGGACATCATACAAGAAGTAAGTGGGAAAACTGAAACAGTACTCGCCCAAGTTCCCACTCGATGCATTAATGAAGGGAATATTTCTGAAGATTGGAACAATGCTACAATGATCCTGCTACATAAAAAAGATGACATTGAGGATTTCAGGAACTACAGAATTATCAGCTTCCTATGAGTGGTTTATAAAATCTTCAGTAAAGTATTTTCACACCGCTTGAAGATGACACTGGACATGGCTCAATCGAAAGAACAAGCTGGATTCAGGAGTGGCTACAGTCCTATATATCATATCCACGCACTGAAAGCACTAATTGAAAGAGCGAGGGAATAAGAACTTCCATTATGCATGGCTTTTTTCGATTATGAAAAGTCCTTTGATTCGGTGAAAGCATCAGCAGTTACAAGGGCTTTGAAGTCCTGCAGTATTGAAGATACATACATTAATATTATTCATAACATCTATGAAAATGCAAGTGCAAAGATTCGGCTATTTGAGAATACAGCACCCATAAAAATTGGAAAGAGAGTGAGACAAGGTGACACTATATCTCCCAAACTCTTTAATCCCGTATTGGAAAATGTCTTTCAATCACTGAACTGGGAAAACAAAGGGATAAAGATGAATGGAGATTATCTAAGTCACCTTCGTTTTGCTGATGACATAGTCATTTTTGCAACTACCTCATCAGAGCTGCAGAGTATGATCCAGGAACTTGCTGACAAGAGTAAAGAAGTGGGATTAAAAATGAACTTTCAGAAGACAAAATTTATGTACAATGCTTTTACAAGAAATGAAGATTTATCAATTGATGGAGAAAAGCTGGAGATAACAGACACGTACGTTTACCTTGGACAGCAGATATCAAGTAAAGGTCACATTGATGAAGAAATTAATAGGCGTATAAAACTTGGCTGGAGAGCTTTTGGAAGAAACAGTATAATTTTCAAGAGCAATATGCCATTATGTCTTAAAACAAAAGTGTTTATATATATATATACTAAAGAGCAAAGCCGAAAACATAAGAAAAACTTTAGAATTTAAAACGAAAGATGCAAAACAACCTGAAGATCAAAACGCGCAACGCAGCAGTTATAAAAATTCAGAATTCACATTCTATTAAGAGACTGAAGCAAAAAAATTTTTTTTTGACTCACGCCAAGTACAACATAGAAAAGGTTATGTATTGACCGGTGTGAGTAAAAAGAGAAAAATAAAACAACTGAATGTAGAAAGTGTCGAGAATACTGAGCCTTGGCTTTATCAAGGACCAGCAAAAACTCTGCATTTTCTCACTTCCACAAAGACCTATTTGGAAATGGGTTTCTGCAAAGTCATAGATGCAAGTAATAAGCCCACCAAAAAAAAAATTAAATATATATTTTAAAGAATATATATAAATGTCATGACCTCCACAGAGTTGCATGACCAAGCTTTAGTTAACAATTTAGCTAGCATCCATAACTTTCCTGGCCCGACCCATGCTCTTCATCTGTTACTATTAAACAGAAAGAAGAAGATTATAGAAAACTCAAGTTGTAAGAGTGACGTAATAAATCAGAAATAATGTTCAGCAATAACAAATTACCAAGTTCGCCTGAGAGAGAATTTAAACCTGAATAGCAATACAAAAGTATTACAAATTCTTAACATTGCCATAAAATAGGAGATATTAATTTTTTTAAACCCAGATTCTTGAAAGAAAACTGGATTATAAAAAAACCCTACTCCACAACTTCTGACAACACAAAAACGGGAATATAATAAAAACAATAATTAATTAAAGAAACGCATTGTGAAGGTTATATGACATGAACAATTAGTTGCAATATGTACAAAGTATTTCAGAAGTGCTTTAAGTGCATAATTAAGTAGTTATTAAGAACTTAACCACATTGAAAACACAGCGCAAATTACAAGAACAATGAAACGGCCGGCCGTTTTGGCCTTAGTTCCCTAAAAAACGCGCAAAGTTACCCAGAAAAGAAAGAGTTAAAATCCGCAAAAAAGTTAGGAGACTTGCCAGTACCTAAAAGCTGAAAAGAAAAAAGTACAAGAAGTTCAATCATTGAACTTGGAAATCCCAAAACCCAAAGACAATGAAGAGAGCTTACCTCATTCCTGTAGTTACTACTTGTTCTTGTAATGAACATAAAGAAACAGTTCACTATAATAAGAATTACAAACATATTATCACTGGAAACTTGAGTTTTGTTGAAAATGACAAGCTTAGGAATTTATTAGACTATAGTTCTAAATTTAGACCTTCCTTCCAAATCTCCAAAGAGAGGATTCTTGAGAGCTTCACTCAAGATGTTAATAGGTACATTATAAAAACCAGTTTAACATACAATCAGCCTATTGAGGCCTTCGCAGAATGGAAATATCATGTAATCAATAGCTTCTCTTATGAGTTGGCAGATATGGATATTTGTTTTGATAGAAATCTATTTTTCTCTGGAGATGCTAAAAGGTCACTCTCCAAACTACAAGACCTATTTATTTTTACCACTACGGATAAAGCTAGCAATAATTTTGCAATTATCTGTAAGAAGTTCTATTTTGAATTGTTAACTATGGAACTCAATAATAGAGTAACCTACGAGCCCGTAAGTTATTCCACTAAGCAGTTAGAAAATCGTTTTAAGGCATTCTTCAAGAAGCTTAAAATTCCACAAATAATAAGATATGAGCCTGAATTTCCCTTTCTTTTTGCAACTGTTAAGTTTCATAATGATCCAGTGAAGTTCAGATTCATAGCTAGTGGAGTCAGGAGTCATAAAAAGAAAATTGATCTAGCTTTTGAAGAAATCTTGAAGAAGGTTTTGAAACACATTAGTAACTGTACTAATTTGAAGTACAGAGATTTTTGGATAATTAATAATAATGCAGAAGTAATTTCCACTATACTCGAAGTAAATCCCTTAGATATTAATAGTTATGATTTTGAGAACCTATATACTAATCTGCCTCTATCAGATATAATCACTACCTTTAAAGAGCTGTATGCAGAATTTAAACGTAACCAATTTGTTAATGTAGGAGCCTGGAACTCTTATCTCAATTGCTGCATTAAAAATAACCATATCTCATATAATAATACTCTCTATAAGCAAGTAAACGGTATCCCCATGTGAACGTCAACATCCACGAGTATTGCAAATCTATTCCTGTTGTTTAAGGAATATAAATTCATTAAAAATCACTCCACCTGCTCCGATAACTACCTTTACACATTTAGATATATTGACGATCTGCTGTGTATAAATAATTCAGAAGTTATAGAGAGTGATTTTGATAGTATCTATCCTAGCTCTCTTAACTTATGTAAAACCAACCACAGTAATCAGGAACTAGAGTTCCTAGACTTAAGCATTAAACTTAACAGAGGTAACCCATCTATTAGCCTCTTTGATAAAAGAGTTAGTTTTCCTTTCAAAGTAATTAAATATCTACACTGGAATAGAATTTCAAGAATTTGCAGCAACAATTTGGACTTCAACTACCACATTAATATACTATTAGACAGTTTTCTAGAGAACAAAATTCCTACTTCTTTCATCAAAAGAACTTTAAGAAAAATTATTCTGAATAATAGAGTAAGGTTGGCAGATCTGCTTTAATTTTCTACGCAGTTAATAATATGATTCTGACCAATGAAAGCCCTTTGGAAGTTGGCTAGAGGATGCCTATTAACTACAAAAAGGAACCTTAGTGCTATGGATAAGAAGGTCCTATTAAAAATAAAAAAAATAAATAATATAGACAAAATCACAAAAAAAGCTTAAAAATCTGTTTATAAAATAAAATAAAAATAAATATAAAAGAAAACTAGTTATTTGCTCACTAGAATAGCTATACTAAAAATAGTAAAACTAACATTAAAATTAATAGGATTCTGAATAGTCTACAGAAGCTCACTAAGGTGATTAAATACATGCAAAGATTATTAAATACACTACTTGTGTATTTCATAATATTTCTCATGTATTCTGGAGAGTTAATTCTGCTCTTTCTGATCATACAGGTCCACAATCTTATTTATATATATTTTTTTCTCTAGTTAAAATCTCCGCGAGTAGGATTTTTCAGTGTGTGGAGGCCTTCAGCCCCACCCACACTGCCCCCCAGCGACTAGGGAGTGGCAGCGGATTTCGAAGTTGGGGTTAAAAGGTCGGCCATGTTTCCCCAAGAAAGGAGGAAGTTCAGTTGCATAAGAGGTAAGCTCTCTTCATTGTCTTTGGGTTTTGGGATTTCTAAGTTCAATGATTGAACTTCTTGTACTTTTTTTTTCTTTTCAGCTTTTAGGTACTGGCAAGTCTCCTAACTTTTTTGCGGATTTTAACTCTTTCTTTTCTGGGTAACTTTGCGCGTTTTTTAGGGAACTAAGGCCAAAACAGCCGGCCGTTTCATTGTTTTTGTAATTTGCGCTGTGTTTTCAATGTGGTTAAGTTCTTAATAACTACTTAATTATGCACTTAAAGCACTTCTGAAATACTTTGTACATATTGCAACTAATTGTTCATGTCATATAACCTTCACAATGCGTTTCTTTAATTAATTATTGTCTTTATTATATTCTCGTTTTTGTGTTGTCAGAAGTTGTGGAGTAGGGGTTTTTTATAATCCAGTTTTCTTTCAAGAATCTGGGTTTAAAAAAAATTAATATCTCCTTTTTTATGGCAATGTTAAGAATTTGTAATACTTTTGTATTGCTATTCAGGTTTAAATTCTCTCTCAGGCGAACTTGGTAATTTGTTATTGCTGAACATTATTTCTGATTAATTATGTCACTCTTACGACTTGAGTTTTCTATAATCTTCTTCTTTCTGTTTAATAGTAACAGATGAAGAGCATGGGTCGGTCCAGGAAAGTTATGGATGCTAGCTAAATTGTTAACTAAAGCTTGGTCACGCAACTCTGCGGAGGTCATGACATTTATATATATTCTTTAAAATATATATTTAATTTTTTTTTTTTGGTGGGCTTATTACTTGCATCTATGACTTTGCAGAAACCCATTTCCAAATAGGTCTTTGTGGAAGTGAGAAAATGCAGAGTTTTTGCTGGTCCTTAATAAAGCCAAGGCTCAGTATTCTCGACACTTTCTACATTCAGTTGTTTTATTTTTCTCTTTTTACTCACACCGGTCAATACATAACCTTTTCTATGTTGTACTTGACGTGAGTCAAAAAAAAATTTTTTTTTGCTTCAGTCTCTTAATAGAATATATATATATATATATATACTTTTGTTTCGACAGAAATCTCTTTTTCTCTGGAGAAGCTAAAAGGTCACTCTCCAAACTACAAGACCAATTTATTTTTACCACTACGGATAAAGCTAGCAATAATTTTGCAATTATCTGTAAGAAGTTCTATTTTGAATTGTTAACTATGGAACTCAATAATAGAGTAACATACGAGCCCGTAAGTTATTCTACCAAGCAGTTAGAAAATCGGTTTAAGGCATTCTTCAAGAAACTTAAAATTCCACAAACTAGAAGATATGAGCCTGAATTTCCATTTCTTTTTGCAACGGTTAAGTTTCATAAGGATCCTGTGAAGTTCAGGTTCATAGCTAGTGGAGTAAGGAGTCATAAAAAGAAAATAGATCTTGCTTTTGGAAGATGTCTTAAAGAAGGTTTTGAAACACATTAGAAACTGTTCTAACTTGATGTACAGAGATTTTTGGATAATTAATAATAATGCAGAAGTAATTTCTACTATACTCAATGTTTGTCCCCTAGATATTAATAGTTATGATTTTGAAAACCTATATACTAATCTGCCTCTATCAGATATAATCACTACCTTTAAAGAGCTGTATGCAGAATTTAAACTTAACCAATTTGTTGATGTAGGAACTTGGAACTCTTATCTCAATTGCTGCATAATAAATAACCATATCTTATATAATAATACTCTCTATAGGCAAGTGAACGGTATTCCAATGGGAACATCAACGTCCACGAATATCGCTAATCTATTCCTGTTCTTTAAGGAATATAAATTCATTAAAAATCACCCCACCTGCTCAGATAACTACCTTTACACCTTTAGATATATTGATGATCTGCTGTGTATCAATAATTCAGAAGTTATAGAGAGTGATTTTGATAATATCTCCTAGCTCTCTTAACTTATGTAAAACCAACCACAGTAATCAGGAACTTGAGTTCCTAGACTTAAGCATTAAGCTCAACAGAGGTAACCCATCTATTAGCCTCTATGATAAAAGAGTTAATTTTCCTTTCAAAGTAATTAAATATCTACACTGGAATAATAACATTTCAACCAAAGTAATTGAGAATGTACTAATTTCTCAGGTCCTAAGAATTTCAAGAATTTGCAGCAACAATTTGGACTTCAATTACCACATTAATATACTATTAGAAAGTTTTCAGAGAACGAAATTCCTTCTTCTTTCATCAAAAGAACTTTAAGAAAAATTATTCTGAATAATAGAGTAAGGTTGGCAGATCTGCTTTAATTTTCTACACAGTTAATAATATGATTCTGACCAATCAAAGCCGTAAGGAAGTTGGCTAGAGGATGCCTATTAACTACCTAAAGGAACCTTAGTGCTATGGATATGACGGTCCTATTAAAACAAAAAATTAAATAATATAAACAAAATCACAAAAAAAGCTTAAAATCTGTTTATAAAAGAAAATAAAAACAAATAAAAAAGAAAACTAGTTATTCATCACTAGGATAGCTATACTAAAAATAGTAAAACCAACATTAAAATTAATAAGATTCTGATTAATCTATAGAAGCTCACTAAGGTGATTTAATACATGCAAAGATTATTAAATAAACTGCTCGTGTATTTTATAATATTTCTCATGTATTCTGGAGAGTTAATTCTGCTCTTTCTGATCATACAGATCCACAGTCTTAAGTTTATATATTTTTTTCTCTGGTTAAAATCTCCGCGCGTTGGTTTCTTGCTGTATGAGGAGGCCATCAGCCCCACCCTCACTGCCCCAGCGTCTAGGGAGTGGCGGAAGAGGTCCAGCCATGTTCTTCTCTTGTGAGGAGAAAAGTTTTTGTTACACAAGAGGTAAGCTCTTCCTTGTTTTTGGGTTCTAGGTTTTATAAGTTCAATGTTTGTACTTCATGTACCTTTTCTCTGTCGTTTTTTAGCTTTTCAGCTTTTAGGCATTGGTTTGTCTGTTAACATTTTTGCGGGTTTTAACTCTTTCTTTTCTTTGTAACTTTGAGCGTCTTTTGGGGTACCTAGGAACAGAAGATGGCTAAGCTTGTTCCTTTTCTATGCGCTGTCTATGCGCTGTTTTTTCAAAGTAGTTAAGTTCTTAATAACTAATTAATTATGCACTTAAAGCACTGCTGAAATACTTTGTACATATTGCAACTAACTGTTTAAGGTATATAACTTTCACAAAGTTTTCTTTAGTTAATTATTATCTTTAGCTTATTCTCGTTTTCGTGCTGTCATAAGTTGTAGAGTAGGGGGTTTAGACTCAAGTTTTCTTTCAAAAATCTGTTCGTTATAAATTAACATTTCCTTTTTAATTGCAATGTAAAATTTGGATTTCTTTTGCATTGTTTTTCAGGTTTAAATTCTCTCTCAAACGAACTTGGAATTTCGTTATGGCTGAAAATCATTTCTAATTATTATGTCACTCTCACAGCTTGAGTTCTCTTTAATCTTCTTCTCTCTGTTTAATCGTAACAGATGAAGAGTATGGGTCGGGCCAGGAAGGTTAATGGATGCAAGCGAAATTGTTAACTAGTGCTAGGTCATGCAACTCTAAGGAGGACATGACTTATATATATATTTTTTAAACTATTTTAGGTGGGAATGTTACCTGCATCTATGGCCTTGCAGAAACCCATTTCCAACTAGGTCTTTGTGGAAGTGAGAAAATGCAGAGTTTTTGCTGGTCCTTGATAAAGCCAAGGCTCAGTATTCTCGACACCTTCTACATTCAGTTGTTTTATTTTATTTTTTTATCTTTTTTCCTTTTGCTCACACAGGTAGATACATAACCTTTTCTATGTTGTACTAGGTGTGAGTCAAAATTATATATGTATTTTTTTGCTTAGGTATCTTCTTTATAGAATATATATATATATATATATATATATACACTGCTGGCCATCCAAAATGCAACACCAAGAAGGGCACGAGAAAGCAAAGCCAGATTTACTGGACACATAACATCAGATACAAAGATGAAACGATTGAGCTTTCAGGCCCGTGCGACTTGCGGAACACGCAGGCATCAACAGTTCGTGTGGCCCCCATGGCTGGCAGAAACGGCCGCTACACGCAGCGGCATGGAACGAAAGAGGCTTTGGATGTTGGCTTGGGGTATGTCGGTCCAGGTTGCTTCCTCACATTGCCACAGTTCATCAGGCGTAGCCGCGGGTAGTGCTTGCCGGGCCACTAGGTTGCCGATCAGCGACCAGACATGTTCGATGGGCGACATATCGGGAGAACAGGCGGGCCACGGCATCAGTGACATCTGGTGGGCCGTGAAGAATTGTTTCACGATGCGTGCCACGTGCGGGCGCGCATTGTCCTGTTGAAACGTGGCCTCTGGCAGTTCCTGCAGCTAAGGTCGGACTACATGCTCCAAAACGTCGGAGATGTAGCGGTGGCTGTTGAGAGTACCGGCGATGCGTACCGAAGGGGTGCGGGTGTCGCATCCAATTGCGCCCCAAACCATAACGCTAGGCGACGGACCGGTATTGCGATGCATAATGCAGGAGTCATACAGTCTCTCGCCGCGGTGCCGCCACACGCTGATTCGACCGTCGTGGTGTTGCAGGCAGAAGCGGGATTCGTCGGAGAAGACAATGCCGTGCCATTCCGTAGTCCAGGTGCGGCGTTCAACGGCCCACTGCTGTCACACTCGCCGGTGGTGCAACGTCAATGGTAATCGAAGCAATGGGCGCCGTGTGACAAGTCCCCGCTCTTTCAGACGACGTCGAACGGAACGTGCTGACACAGGTTGTTGCGCAACACACCCTAATTCCTGCGTTAATATTCGTGATGTGGCGGTGTGAGCCGTCAATGCCCGCCGCACAACAAGCCGGTCCTCACGTTCGGTGATGTGCCGCGGCTGCGGCAATTGCTCACGTCGGTCCGTCCGTCCCTCCTGCACCCACCGAATCCATACTCGCCTCACTGTGGCTGGATGTCATCCCACACGGGCGCCGATGTCTCGGTACGATAAACCGCTGTCGCGATAAGCTACTATTCGTCCTCTGTCGAACTCCGAAACGTGCTGGAATGACTGCCGTATTCTGGGACGAGGCACCAGGAAGCTTCCCCCGTACAGGTCCGACAGCACAACACTTTTCCGCTACTTACACCCCGCCTTCTGTGCACCCTTCTTATAGTGCTTCTCGGTGGCGGGCCGGGCGCACATGATTTGCATATGCCCTGCAATGCTAATCGTTTGCATGTCCTCTCGCGGGCGACGTATGCTGCGAATTTCAGGCCAATTAGATGCTTCCTTCTTGGTGTTGCATTTTGGGTGGCCAGCAGTGTATATATATCATCAACCGTTATCAATCCACTGCTGGATGAAGGTCTACCCAAATTTCTTCTACAATTGTCTGTCTTGCCCCTGTTTCATCCATGTTACTCCAGCATACTTTCGAATTTCAGTCATCCATCTCTCATTGGTTCTTCTTCTGGGTCTTTTCCTGACCCTCGGAATCCCGTCTAAAATTTCTGTTGTCCATCCGTAGTGCCTTCTTCTGGCAACATGTCCAGCCCATTATATATATTATATAACTGTGAAATTAGTAATAAGCAAGTATTATATTAAATTAATAACATACAAATATTATATTAAATTAGTAATACACAAATATTATATTAAATATGTAATATAATATTTGTGTATATATATTATATTATATATCTAATATAATCTTTGTATATTACTAATTACACACCCACACACAAAATGAGTATACAATGAACTACACCGACACACAAAATGGGCATACAATGCTCGACAAAACAAAATTAACGTCATGTTCTAATGCTATTTGTATGCATCAGGCACAATCACTTGCTTTGAGATTAGGGGTTCAGATCTTCGGTATCACATCAAACGGACCGAATGTAGCTGGTAGTCGTGGCTTGGAACTACAGTAATGATCGAAAAGCCCTATTTGAATCTCCAATAATGTGACCGACATTCTTATCTTATTCATCCAATTAAAAAAATATCCATCCAACTAAAGAAAATCCTTACCCATCCAACTAAAGAAAATCCTCATCCCTCCAACTAACGAAAACTCCTTGGCCTCATTGTTGTCGACAAAAACCGCAGTCCTTCTTCAGTTGAACGGATTACAGAACTACGCTTTCATTTCTGAATGTGAGTAACTAGCATCCGCTGAACATTTTGAAGCTCAAATTTTAATTTTAAGTGTACCAGGAATTTGTGTAAAAGTTTCTTCAATTCCAACTGTAACCAGACTGCAAGCAATGATTTTTGCGCCCTCTCTTGAGCAAGCTGCCCGCCCTAATTACGCCTATGGGTGGCATGCAATGGAAATGGTAGCGCTCTTCCTAGATTTTTTAGCACCTCAGTGTGTATTGGTTGAGGCAGGAATTCGACAGTTAAAACAGGCAAGCGCTGTTTCCACTGCGCCTCCAAAGGGGGACAAACGTCCAGACAAAGGAACTTGTATTGTTTATGATGTTTTCTGTAGTTTCATAGCTTGGCAAACTAGAAAGAATTTTGACCTGCTTTCACTGCAGTGTACTAGAAATTTCGACATATGTGGTGCTAGATGAACTTACCGGTGAAACGTATTTCTCCAAATGACCTTCCTTTTTTAGTATCCGTGTTTTTATGTAAATTTGAATGATTCTGATTGAAACGTTTCTTACGCAATAACTTTTATAATTTGGCATCACTGCCAGTGAGTCAGAACAACATAAATGTGATTATATTTAGTGCATATAGGGAGTTTTATAAATGCCGAGAGATTATGCGTAGGTTGATAAATACTTATATAAAACCTGTCCAGTTCATATAATATCTGTTGATATATGTGACGTGTTTGACAAAGAAATGTCATTGTTATAAGCCAAAGAGATTCTATTATGAAAACAGATTATCTTGATGTTCGTCGTACCAGTCTTTACATAATGGGATAACGTAAGAGATTTGCTGAGTCTTTAACAGTGACACTTCTTCGTCGATCACATATACAGCATATTGACAAAATTCACCGGACACCTAAAAGAGAAACACAACATAGCCTTTATTGACATACATTAGTACGGTGTCAGTCCACCTTTGGCCTTAATGCATGCCCTGATCCTTCGAGACATGCTTTCGACAAGGTTTTGAAACACAGCGATAGGTATCCCCTTCCATTCAGTACATAACGCTGCCGCTAATTGTTGCTTAGTAGTAGGCCTTAGTTCCAAACTTCTTATGCGGCGCTCTAATTCATCCCATAGGTGCTCTACGGGATTAAGATCAGGGATCTGTGCTGGCCAGTCCCCACATGATATGAAATTATCGTCAAATCACGCCGTAACAGTCCTTGCTTTATGGCGCGGTGCATTATCTTACTGGTACCAAAAAGGCTCAGTTCCAAAGTATTGCAACAGAGTTGGTAGGGCATAATTGTCCAGAATATCGAGGTAGACATGCCGGTTAAAGGTGTGTCCACGATAACCAATGGCCCGAGACCATACCACGACTCCCCCCCCCCTCCTCCCCGAGAGTTCACTGACAGATCCAAACTTGGCCGTAGGAACAGTACACTGTCTTAAATAACGTTCCCCGGCTACCGCCATACCCACACACGGCCATCAGACTGATGGATCGTATATCTGGATTCATCAGTCCATATAAGACCAGTTTCCATTGATCTACAGTCCACGATAAATGTTCTTTATACCATGCTAAACGACGAGTAGTATTCTGAGTGGAGATGAAAGTCTTATGAGCAGCCGCACAACCACGGTAACCAATGGGATGAAGTTCTCTGCGAACGGTACGTGTACATATCGAAGTTCCAGCATTTTTACTCACCTGTACACTGAGGTCTTGTGCAGTACTCCGTAGATTAGCTGCAACGACTCCCCTGAGGCTTTGACTTCCCCTATCACTGAATTTCTTTGGTCTGCCGTTATGTCTTGCTGTTTCAGGCACGCGATGTGCCTTCCACTTTTTCAGTACTTCCAAAACAGTTGACTTGGGTATGTTTAAACGCCCCTTTTTTTTTCTTTTATGGACACTCCCTAATATAACACCCAACAGTCTTTCCTTTCTCAAAGTTTTCACACAACCTCACAGTGCGATATGATCGCGGTCAGCAGCAGGCTTGTTTTTATACCGTCTGCTTGCCGCGCATCTTAACAATGCAGCGTATCCGTTCATTTGCTTTTCAAGGGGTGTCCGGTGACTTTTGGCTATAAAGTGTTCATAAACAGATTTTAAATCCACTGAGAAGGTTTTATGTGATTAAGCAATTGATTGAAAAAATACGATTTATGTACCGGGTGATCCAAAAGTCTTGCACATTTTGAAAACGTAATAACTCGCGAAGTTTGGAGAGTAGGGCAACGCGGTTTGCGTAGAAATGATCAGAATGACATCGGGGTTCTCATGAAATGATATAAATGTTTACTCGTTTGACTTACATTTTTCATCGCCAGATAGCGCAGCAACCACAGGTTGGAAGTGTCGAGAAAAATAGACACCTCATTATACCAGGTGTTCAAAGTGATGGCCGTCCTGTTGCAACACTGCTTGCAGACGAGAGAAAACACCATGGACGGCATTGAAAAGCATGTCCGGTGGTATAGCTGCCACATGGTGTAGAATGACATCTTTCAGCATGGCCAATGAAGTGAGGCGACATCTGTACACTTGTGATTTTAGGTAACCCCAGGCCCAGAAATTGCAGGGTGTCAGGTCTGGTGACCGAGCAGGTGTCGGCTCAACACACGATTTGCGCCAAACGTCTCTTGCAGAAGTTGCTTAACGGAACGTGCGATGTGGGGTGGTGCTCCATCCTGCATAAATGTACTGTGACGTATATTCTAAATTTACTTTCCTTTTTAGTTTCTTTCCCTATGTAAATCTTGAGTTTATTCTGTTATTCTTCACTCTTAACGTGATATCTTTCTCTCAAACGAATACGTTTGGCAACACAATTGAGGTTGAATGCACGTGACGTATGCCTGATATTGATAAGAACAAGAGATAAAAACGACGACTAATCTATTGCTTGAGAGCGTTGGATTGTAAACTGATTATTGAAAGAAGCGTTGTGAAAAGAGCGTTGTGTGGTGTGTGGAGAGTTTAGTGCAATATGCTATGCTACGATGTGTTTGCTACATCCTGAATAAAGCATCTTTTTCCATAAGTGTGACTTCTGTTGTTTACATGTTTCGTCTGGCCGTTAAGGTTTCTTTCATTTAGGAACTATTTCTTAGTATGCTGATGTTTTAAGTTAACGTAGAAGTAAGACAAGACTTGAACGCCATATTGGCTCCCGAACAGGGACGGATGACCTGGCCGTTCAAGATCTCGCAATGGTGTGATGTTCTTTCCAAACCGCGAAATAGGAAAAATAAGAGAATATTATCTCCAGCGCTTCGAAAAATAAAAATGTGTGATGCTGCATTCCACACACCAGATTGACTGAGAGTTCTCAAGTGTTCGTTCTTCAGCGGATGGCTGCCTGCGATGATTCATGGTCACGGCTGACCCGTGGGCCATGACCCCGGCCCTCTTTCGGGGGGGAGATGTGACGTGCCTGCCCACCAGGACGCACACGACATAAAAGAAGATAGCAGCCAGAACAAACGTCCGCGTAGTTCAATTAGTAGAGTGACTTATTCCGGAATGAGGGGATCCGGGTTCGAGCCCCGGCGTGGACAGAAATGATGGAGAAATTTATTTCGTTATAGTACACAGATTCACTGCATCCCGCTCTTGCAAGTTAGAGATAACGTACGTTCGTAACATGTTTGCATAACGTGCACCTGTCACTGAAACGGTTTCGAAGGAGGTGCCGTGGACCTCTTCAAATAAAAAAGGACCGATAATGAAGGAAGCCGTGAATCCACACCACACTATCACTTTAAGCTGATGAAGTGGCGCTTCAACGACTGCTCGGGGATGTTCCATGGCCCAGATGCGGCAGTTGTGCGTGCTTACCGCTCCGTTTAGGGAAAAGTGTGCCTCATGAGTCCATAAAACGTTCATCAGCCAGTTCTCATCGACAGCCATTTGTCGAAAAAAACATGCTGCGAACTCCTGACGCTGCACGTAATCGCCAGCTTGCAGTTCGTGATGCCGTTGCAGTTTGTACGGGTATCTGTTCAGAATTCGCCGTAGTGTTCGCCATACAGTCCCGTATGGAATGCCTGTTTGCCGAGAAACATGGTGAGCACTAGAGCCGCCATGTGCGGATGACATTGCAATCACATCCATTTCCTGCGTAATCGTCTATGCTGCAGCAGCACGTGTTCGTGGTTTACCGCTTAGTGGGCGCGTGCTGCCAAAGATCCCGTTTCCTCGAAAATTTTCACCATTCGCCGTAGTGCAGCACTTTCCATCGGCCCTTTCCCACTGCGATCATCTTTCAGTGACCGGTAGGCTCTCAACGCAGCACTCGCATATTCAGCGTTGCAATAGAACAATTTCACCAAGAGCGCTTTGTCCGGTAATG
This sequence comes from Macrothele yani, assembly GCA_039090855.1. Classification (NCBI taxonomy): domain Eukaryota; kingdom Metazoa; phylum Arthropoda; class Arachnida; order Araneae; family Macrothelidae; genus Macrothele; species Macrothele yani. Next base: position 7,781,344 of record CM077005.1, read on the forward strand.
ACAGCATACTGACACGGACCGCTGTGACTTGTTGTATTTGTTATTTTCTTGTAGGACTTCCGTCCACAGTGAGTAGAGTTTAGGTCCCAGCCACCTACAGCGAGATCGCCTTTTGGGCAGGACACAGAAACGGAAGGAATGAGAGCAAGTCTAGCGACTTTGACAGAACAGTTTGTAGTGAGATTAGAGTACAGTAGATGGCGCTACCGTACAAGTACGATGTTGCACACAGAGGGGTGAGAGAATTTCAGGGGGGGCACAGGAAAGGATACCCATTTAACCAGTGGGTCCAGCCTGGAGGCCGTCACTTAACGTGATCGTCCGATGCAACGGCGGATATTCAGCGATTTTTAGTATATCACACCATCTCTGAAAGATCAACCCAGGCTCAAACCTGAGGACCTTGCATCGATAGTCTGACTCGCTAACCACTAAGCCATCCGCGGCTCGTGACTTGTGGTTGCTTCCCAGCTGCTGCTTTTATACCAACTATCCCAGACCTGTTCGCCTATGGCGCCATCTGCCGATAAAATGTAAATAAAATGAATAAAAATTTATGTGATTTCATAAAAAACCTGATGCCATTCTGATCATTTCTACGCAAACCGCGTTGCCTTACCCTCAAAACTCCGCGAGTTATTACGTTTTCAAAATGTGCAAGACTTTTGCATCACCCGGTATAAAGGAGCAATTTAAGAACATCAGCCAATTAGTTAGCTAATCAATTAACTATTGAACGCCATAGCTAAGAGAATTTAAAACTCTACACCAGATGAAACCGGGTAAAACAGGCTGGTGTCCAATGTTCAATTCCGAAAAATATTTGTGAAAAAAAAATCTCACTGAATAAAACGTAATGATAATTACGCAACGCATTTGATTGGACATGAAAAATCTATTTCAGAACTTAAATTTGCATATCATAGAACAGCAGTTTTGAAACGTTTTGTTCTCAGAACCTCTTTACTTCCTTAAAAATTGTTGAAGAATCAAAGTGTGTTTATATGAGTTAATGTATTGATGTTCATCGTATTTGAAATAAAAAGTGAAGTGGATCCTGGGTTTCGATCTTACGGACAACTTGAATACATCTCAGAGACCCCTAGGAGTCAGCTGACCACACTTTGAGAACCGCTGCTGCATAGCATAAAACTGTCAGATACGCAAATAAAGTGATATATTCATATCTGTTTGACGAGAGAAACTGTCAGTTCTCGTCGTCAGAGCATGTAAATTCACTTTTTTTTTGACAAAAATTCATTTCCAATATCTCATACATGTTTATCTTGCATGGTAAAATGAAGAGCCATAGAAAAGACGAACGGAAGCAAGCGTGTCGCATGCTCGCGTGACAAGGAACTACAAGATATCCACCCGAGAGTGGTTTCAAGATTACGACGGTAATTTAATTGCACCAATGGCTTAACACGAAGTCTTGGCCGAGATAGCTGAAGAATTATCACACTTCACGATGATAATTTTCTTGCTCCAACAGCGTGCGTCTAGAGGTATTGGTTGTACATTTATTATGCGTGATATTTTATAAAACAGAATGTTTATCTACAATAAGTTAGTAGTCGGTCAATAAGTAATGCACAATCGCCTGTAACTCCCCAGTTTTCAGAGGTTGAATCATAAAAGTTGGTGGGTAGGACCTTGTGACGTACCTGCCCAGCAGGACGCACACGACATAAAGGCAGACAGCAGTTAGAACGAACGTCCGCGTAGCTCAATTGGTAGAGTGACTTATTCCAGAAAGAGGGACCCGGGTTCGAGCCCCGGCGCGGACAAAAATGACGGAGAAATTTACTTCGTTATAACCTTCATTCTATTAGCTTCCAAATGATCATTAACAGTTGTTTCTTCTCTTAGCAGGTAAAGCGTAATGGATGGTGTAATGGACACCCTGCTACGTCAACGGTTGGTAATAGAGTTTCTCTACAAATCTCTCTCAGCCACATCGATCCACAGACAATTGTTGCCAGTGTATGGTGAAAAAACAATGGATCGCAGTAATGTCCAGCGATGGTTGCAGAGGTTCCAGCGAGGTTAGTTTAGCATTCAGGATAAACCACGATGCGGCAGACCGACCACTGTGACAGCCACTGCAACTGAAGAAGCTATTGAGAAGCTGATTGAGGATAACAGATGCATCACCACTTCCCAACTTATCGACCGCCTTGGCATGTGAAAGAGAAGTGTTTTAACAGTGGTAGAACGCTTAGGATACCGGAAAACCTGTGCTCGTTGGGTACCACGGCTCCTCACAAAAGAGGTGAAGAGAATTCGGAAAGAGGTGTGTGACGATCTGCTTGAAGATTTCGCTGGTGACTTTCCACAACGTTTTCATGGTGTGATAACAGGTGATGAAACATGGCTCTTTCCTTATGACCCACAGAACAAACGTCAGTCAATGAAATGGAAGCATATGAGATCATCGCGGAAGAAGAAGCCATAACTTTCAATGTAATCAAACAAATTGATGGCCACATTTTTTGGGATCGTCAGGGCGCCATCTTCATCGACTACTGGAAAGTGGGACCATTACCAAAGAGCGCTATTGTTCATCCTTGGAGAAGCTCAGGCGTATTATCAGAACTAAGAGACCATACTTGCAAGCCGAGGACATCAAACTGCATCACGATAACGCGAGACCGCACACTGCACATATGACAGTGCAGAAAGTGACTCGACTGAGCTGGACGCTGGCACCACAACCACAGTACAGCCCAGACTTGGCACCATCAGATTTTTATCTGTTTGGTCGTCTGAAGACACATCTGCGTGGAAAAGCATTTAAGAGTGACGCAGAACTCATTGCGTATGCCAGGAAGTGGTGTGCTAACCAACCTTAGGAGTTTTACCAACGTGCGTTCTTGTCATGGAAACAACGTTGGCTGCAATGTAGTGAAGCCAATGGATCCTACATTGAGTGACTTGTCTCTAAAGCCAAAGGTCCAAGGTTGTTACCCACCAACTTTCATGCTTCAACCTTTGAAAACTGGGGAGTTACAGGCGATTGTGCGCTACTTATTGGTCGACCTTTGTATCTACACTTTGTCATTGATGCCTAGAAGCGAAATGCTCCAATGGTGAACATGAAGCTTCGGAAAAGAAGAATTATTGCATGCATGCAAATAAACTCACTTTGAATAAAAATATCCATTGAAGAAGAAGAAATTATTTACTTAAAATGATCACAATACACAGAACAAATTGAATAAACGATGATTTGCATCGGTTTAGTAGATGTTCACTTGAAGCTTGCATAACATTGCCGCTGATAGAACTGACACCTACTCAGCACGGTCGACACTTAACTTGTGTGAGTTCACGTGATGTGCCAAGCGCTCAACGCAAGGAGAATTTCTAAACAACTCTTTCCACCCTTGCACGTGCGGATTGTTACCCTTCCGATTACTGTGAAGCGCGCTTCTTGTTTCCTTGTGTTTCCAACAAAATATGTATACAGATAGACAGCATTCTGCAGAGCTATCCGCAAATATAGGAACAACAAAATCAAGGCAAAGGATGAGTTCACACATTAGTGAGAGTGGCCTCCATGCAAGAAGACCTATGACACTCTCACCTCATCTCACAGGAGAGCTCGTTTGAATAGGTTCAGAGAACGTTGCTCCGAGACCAGTGGGCAAGAGTTATTTTTGCTGATAAGTCCTGATTCAGTCTGCAAACTGATCTTCGAGCAACCAGGAAACCGTAATTATATCTGTCCAGCAGAAAACTATAATTATATCTGTCCAGCAGAAAACTATAATTATATTTGTCCAGCAGAAAACTATAATTATATTTGTCCAGCAGCAGCGAACGGGGGACTTTTAGTGGCGGTGGTTTTAGTCTTGAGTGACGTATTGCTGAACTGCCTACGCCACTGCACTCGTTTGAAGGCAGCAATATTACCGGTTAGAACTAGAAGGGCGACATCCTCGAGCCCTGTGTCATGCTTTTCTGGAATTCTCGTAAGCATAGAGCTTAGCTCTTCAATTATTTCCTTGGGAGCGAGGATATTCCACTGCCCAGTCGCGTCTTGATACGTACCGTATAGAGCATGCCTCGGATGCTTTAGGAAGAGAAGTTGCAACTTTGCATCCGTTTTCAGAATCCTCCGTGTGTTAGGTACCGCTCTCCGTGAGGAATGAAATCAATTTTCTCCAGAGTTCATCAACAACCTTGTCATTAGAGTAACTCGTCAATGAGGGAGTTTTTGCCCGTAAGTAATAGGATAATCCCTATTACCAATCTTACTGGTAGAAATATGGCTTCCCACTTTGGAGATCCACATGCTTGTGATCATGCATAATCAAACTGTGAACATACGCTTCAATAAAGAATTATAAACCTTTTGATTACGTGTACTTACATATAAAATTCCTCTACAATCTCTTTCGTGATTTTATTTTTCCCGAGATGTCTTTCGTATTCTAATTTTATCCAGCAGCATAGGTTTCTCACTCTTAATATAAATTTAACCATGCCACTTTTGGCAGTTTTCACATTGGAAAAACACAAAAGATAATTATGTGTATGTTCATAGTTCATTATTGTCATTGACTCATTGTGGTTCATTCTTTCCATTAGTTTACAGTTCATTCACTGGTAATAAGTGAAGGGCACTTGAGAATGTATGCCTTGAGAATATGTAATAAGTGAAGGGACCTTGAGAATATGTAATAAGTGAAGGGCACTTGAGAATATGTTTGCCTTGAGAATATGTAATAAGTGAAGAGCACTTGGAATATGTTTGCCTTGAGAATATGTAATAAGTGAAGGGCACTTGAGAATAAGTTTCTTCGTAATAGGGACTTAGCTTTACACAACAGAAGACACAGGCATTAGTGAGACATTGACAAACTGTACTTTTCGAACAACAATATGAACACAGCTTGAATAATCTGTGATAAATTATCTCTGCTGATACGAGCTGCAAGATCGTTGGAATAACGTTCCCTGCTCCCTCTGACTCCGCTAAACATAACCTATGCAACTATTCACGGGGTCCATTCTCCCCCAACAAGCAGGAATTCCCAGCATGACATGTAAGTATTCATCTGTCGAATCCTCCACACATACTGTTGTTTCCGCACAAGGCCAGAAAATGATCCCGATTTGTCTTCTCCAACGCTCAGAGTCGAAGTTTCGAATAACCACTTCCGTTCCGAGTCGTGTTTTCCCTCTTGCGCACACTCATCTTAAAACGCTTGTATATGATGACACTAGTTAGATATTTCATCTGGTGTCTAATAAGTTAAGTTTCAATTATCAGCAGGAGTAAAACGGCTTATAAATCTCTTCACTCCGTGTGTTTCGCTTTTGCTGTCTCATCCCCTGGACAAGTCTTCAGAAAACACAGCAACAAACGCTAATGCCAGGGTTCATAATTTCAGTAAAGCGCAAGGATATCCTATTCGAGTTATCAGACTTCGTCCTAAGCAATCGAACATCACAGAAAAATTTCCAAGTCATTGTTCCAGGATGCTATTATCTGCACCAACTCTTTTGACAAAATCTCTTAATGTTTATGTCTTAAAATGTAATTATTTAAAAAATTCAGTTACTATAATCACTTAAAATTAATCCACCATCCCACTGCTTCAGTATAGCAAATACATAATTGAATAAAAAAATAATAAATATTGTTCTACTACAAAAATTACTGTCCATTCAATCATCCAGATGGTAGGGATAACTAAAAAAAGAAAGATAACATCGAATTCTTTGGTATAATGATCACGTCTTTTGAATCTTTTTCAATATAGAAACAATTTCTCAAAGCAGATAGCTAAAACGAGAAAATCTGCTAAGAAAAACATTTACTCCCTTTTGCAGAAAAACTGCCATTATTTAAAATTCACAACGACGTAGTTTTTGTAATTCAAACAAGTGAGGATCACACATTTTTAGAAGGACTTTCGATCAATATAATTAATGTTCAAAATATAATGATTTATTTCTTAAATGCTCCGTCCAATAGTCCTTTCTCTGGACCATGAACCTACATTTAGATTTCCAAGAAAACAGGGCATTTCTTAAAATCGTAATGATAATTTATTCCACTCCTCTTCCACTACTTTCGATATTCCAATCGTTGTTTTAGGTCTGCGTTTAGAAAGTGCTCTTTTTAGCAGTCCTAAAGCACAATAGGTCATTGGTGACACATCAGGGGACTTTGAAGTTCTATGGGCTAAATATATAGACTCAATACGGGTTTCGTTTTTCATTTTTTTTCAAAAAAGTAGACTGGTAGCATGACCCAATGTTGGCTCTAAAATAGGGAAATTGCGTAAATGCCGCCCTACCCCGTTAAAAATCAGAGAAAAAAATTCATGATATATGAATTATGATAACAAAGTTTACAGGAAATATAATAATGTACAAAATGACTTATTTATTTTGTAATAAGTAAATACTACCGCATACCTCTTATTATAAATTTATAGTACATATTTTGTACCAAAAATTTTGAAAAATCCTACTAAATGTTTTTGAAAAAAAAAGTAATCAAAGCATAAAAATGGTATAACATGGAATGAAATACATATAGATTATATAATTCAATTTACAGATGAATTCGTCGCACCTTCTGTTTTACGAATTCATCGATAATGTGACTATAATCTAAAATATCTGCAATGCCAGCTTCGATTGAAAGGATTGCTAAATTTGAAAGTTCTTCATTCCCCAATGTTGATCTCAAATGTGTTTTAATTAACTTCAATTTTGTAAAACTTCTTTCATCAATAGGTGCAACGATTTCTATCTGTCTCCGGCTAAGTGATTATCATAAAGAGTTCTACACCGTATTCTGCGCTCAGCCACGGGTGGTGAACATTATACAAATGACAAAAGTGGTGAACATTATACATAAGACAAAAGTGGTGAACATTAAACAAAAGACAAAAGTGGTGAACATTATGCTTTTGGTTTTTTCAGATTCAAGTCTTTGTTTATCGCCTTGTTTAGAGTTGATACAGAGACCTCTAATGACCGCAATTGCTTTTTGCGTCGGAGACCTTACTTTTGAAATAGTCGTAAAAGTATGTACCTTCTCTCCATATCCGTTTGCTGTTGGTTTTCCTGTTGAAAGCAATGGTTGACGATGTTTCCCTCTGTTATTAATAATATTGCTTATTTTACATTTAGAAATGCTAATTCCATGATTTTCACAGCGTTTTATAATTACAGAATAGCAATATTTCTCTTCGTAAAGAGCCAAAACATAATCTTCTATTCACACCTACTATACGTGCGCCATTTTCTTAGCAGACGATATTTAACTGCATCAGATGTTTCTTTCGCATTCATCTAACGCGCTGTTGTCAGCGTCAATTCTTTCAGCTTCATTTATTTTCTGTAATTTCTTATCGAAAAGTTCTAAAAATGTGTTAACATCCTCTGCATGCAAAAACAATTTTTTCAACCGGATGTTTAGAATTCGCAATGTATTTGAAAACAGAAATAGGTAATAAATACACAGTTGACGTGGATTAGGAACATCAAATCGAAGTCATCGCTCTTTCCACGTTTATAAGTGAGTCACGGAAAATTATCATCGGCCGCTACCGGGAATCAAACCCAGAATCTTCCAGTTACGCGCCGGACATGCTTCCACTGCACCACAGCGGTCTCGAAATTCTCCAGACTGACATACGACAAACTGCCAAACCACCTGGCAGATTGCTGCTTTGGAGCCCCGCACAATGCTGATGATTCACCAAAGATAAACGTGGAAAAACGTGGAAAGAGCGATGACTTCTATTTGATGAACATAAATAGGTACTTTCGCCCGCTAGTGACAAAAATGCGAGTTATGAAACATCATAAATTGTACGCAAAATCTTCTTCATAGTGGAAAATATCCGAAACTGATGGATGTTTTAAATCGAACAAATAGAGGCAGTGATATGGAGGAAAACGACTGTAACTTTTCCTGTCTTCTGTTTGTTTCGAGGTTTAACAACCATATTAGCAGCACTAAGGCCTATAGCAATCACCTGTTTTTAATTTAGGGTCACTAGTTACAGGGAGGAGATACAACCAATGCTGTAGGACAAACACACCACAAATGCCTCATCCGGTATTTGAATCGAAGCCCACTCGGACGAAACGTCAGAAGAAAGAGCTTAGATCACTGCGCCATCGGGGTGGTTAATGTAACTCTATGATTACTTAGCGGGAAACAGCTATCTAAAGAAGAAAACGCAAAATGTCATTCATAGGAAGGATGTCCTACTAAGAAAGGATTTTCTTAAACAAAATTTTAGACTAGCAATTGTTCCTGGTGAATATATTGACGCCCCTATAAATGACAGAATTATTCATCATCATAAAGCAGAAAATATATGCAAAATATCCTTCATTACAGGAATTAAACAGCGGTTCAAGAATTTTTCAAATAAAACTTTTGGAAGCAGAGGTGGCAAGAAAACTGCTTATGCATATACTCCCCTAGCAGGAAAATAATATATTGTTTAAAGTGGACAATACAATCTTTACAATAGTACGGAAATAATTTCCGTAGTACGGAATAATTTTTCAATCGAATTTCCGGCAGAGGACTAGTAGAAATATACATTTACTAGACGAAACCCGTCGGAATCGACAGTTAGTTAGTTTTTGTTTTTTGTTTTTTTTAAGAATAAGTTCATATGAAACAACAAATGTAAACTTTATTTGATTGACAAATTCATTCAACCACTTCAGTAAAGACCATAGTCCAGGTTCGTGATTTTTTTTTTTTTTTTTGACTGAAGGTTTAACGACCACCGTGAGCAATTCAATGGGCTATTAGCAGTCGCCCGTCCCTAATTTAGGGTCAATGGTTCCAGGGAAGGGAGAAAGCCAGTGCCGTAAGACAAAGACAACATCCATGCCTCACCAGGATACGAACCCTGACCCTTCACGAACGAATTATCATAAGCCAGCGCTTAGACCACTGCGCCACCGGGCGGCCAGGTTCGTGATGACCAATAACGACTGCACCCTTTTTCAGTCGTAAAATGTGAGACGGAAGTCCACTTATCTCGATCGTGTGCAAAAATTCTACTGGATAGCGCACTCTCTCACTCTCATCTTCAGTCACAACTGTGTTTGTAAATGTTGTTGGAATGAGATTCGCGTTGCGAATACTCTTCATTCTCTCTTGTCTGAGACATATAGTTGCGACCCATTGATCGCTCACGCCTTCCAGTAAGGCTCTTACGTCTTTTTGTTTGTTTTTTTCTGCGGGAAAGTCATTATGTTAAGGGTAAGTATGTAATAAAGTATTTACTTACTTTAGGACTGATCATAAAAAACCGTGCATACATCAAGTCTGACACTGAACTGAGCGCCTGATGTAGATGTTGATACGGGCCACACGCTTCTCCCATTGACTTTGCATGGGTACTTTGCCGCCATCTCTTTTTTCTCTTCGACTGGCACATATACATGGTAAGACCTTTATTTTGATACCTGAACCATATTTTTACGTTCAGCCATTCTCTCAAAATAGGTCTCACAGTAAAAAACCTTATAAAATGAAGATATAGATGGCGCAACTCAATATGTACATTCTAAATATTTTCACTAACAATGGCCAACGGAATGTTTATTTACATCTTTACATAATGGGAAACGTCTTATCTACGTGAATACACTGGATCGAATGAATATTAAATTGTGTATATACATCACACAGTCCAACGGCATAACGCAATTAGGTCTTCGAGAGTGTTGGCATTTCCGATGAGAAGCACCTTGATGCGATTGCCTGCTGGCGTTGCTTTGCGAAACGGTTCGCTCAAAAAAGAGAAGACTTCAGACTTTGGACTTTCTCAGTTCCTCCATGCTTTCGCTTTCAACAGCGCGTGAGTCAACCACAGGCGATCGAATGTCAACCGCACGCTTCTCCCATAAACTTTACATGGGAACTTTGCCGCCCCACAACGCCCGAACCGTTGCCCCAATCTCATTTTTCTCTTCGACTGGCACATCTACATTGTTTTTTTTTGGTTGGAGGTTTAACGACCACCGTGAGCAACTCAATGGGCTATAAGCAGTCACCCGTCCCTAATTTAGGGTCACTGGTTCCAGGGAAGGGAGAGAGCCAGTGCCGTAAGACAAACACAACATCCATGCCTGACCGGGATTCGAACCCGCACCCCTTACGGACGAATGATCAGAGGCCAGCGCCTTAGACCACTGCGCCACCGGGGCGGCCATCTACATTGTAAAACCTTTATTTTGATATCTCAACCATATCTTTACGTTCAGCCTTTTTCTCAAAATAGGATTCACAGTAAAAAAACTTATAGAATTAATATATAGATGTCTGGCAGTTACCAACAGAAATATACATATACGTCTTATAGCGGAAAAATTCCGATATAAATGCAGAACGTTCCCCACAGTACATGATATATCTGATGCAAAAATTATTTTTAAAATAAAAAATTTTAAGAGCAGAAATATCAAGAAAACTAATATATATATTTGTACCGACTAGCGGAAAAATTGTGCATAACTTTGAAAAGGAAACCTTCATAAAATGTTTCTCGTACAGAGCAATATCAGGCCAAACATTACCTTTTCAATCGGGTTTTGAGCAGCATAGAAACTGCCGAAAACATGTAAAAACATGTGTGCACTTACGCCCTCTAGTGGAAAAATTAGAAATTGTATACAAAATATTTCTCAATACAAAAGCTATCGGATGCAAGATTTTGTAAAACAGACTTTTCTAAGCAGATATATTGAAAATAGCTATATACACATGTTTGCGTCCTCTAGAGATAAAAACTACACGTTATTTTGAGCAGAAATATAAGCAAAATAATTCCACAAATCGGCGTTTTGGAATCAGAGATACAAGGAAAATTTTAACATGCATTTATGCCCTTTAGCGGAGAAACTGTATTAGTTGAAGAAAGAACCAATAGGGGAAAATAATTATTTCAATGATACGGAATGAAATATATAAAATATATTTCGAATTCAATAACATTTAAAACAAAAAAGATGGCATCGAATTTTCGGTCATAATGAGCTCAACTTTTAAATCCTTTCCGACGCGAATAAAATTTGTCAGAGTTATTCATAGTCAATGGTTACAAAAAATCGACCGGATTCTACAATGAATAATACTTCCAGAAATAGAAACAGCTACTTATTTCCACCAGCGGCTAAAACGGATGTTACTAAAATTAAGAATTTCTCATAGGGTACCAGAGACAAACAGCTTTTCAAATCGAGCACTTAAAAGAAGATATATAGAAGAAAATATGCCATAACTCTACTCCTCCTGGTGGAAGAATTTTGCATAATGGAAAAGCTTAAAATAATTGAAAAATATTAATCATGGAAAAACTTATGCTAAGGAAAAATAAATTTTCATATACGTCTCACGGGAGCAGACACAAGTAGCGAGAAAAAGTTTTTGGCCTTTGCGACCCCTAGCGGGGAAACTGTAAATTATTTAAAAAGGATAATGTTCCCTGAATTTATTGTAGCGAATGACATAGAGTAAAAAATAAGTTCCTCAATAGGGTTTTTAGAAGTGGAGATACGGCTGCAAACAGAAGTACACAAGTACCATCTAGCGACAGAACTGTAAACATCAAAACTCCTTAAATACAAACCTAAATTGTTCCATAAGGTAAATGGCATCCGGCGTTGAAAGAAGTATTTAAATTGCACATTTTTAGAAGAAGAGATATTGAGAAACACAAATTAAACATGGCGTCTCCTAGGGGCAAAATTGTGCATTATTTTGGAAAGAAAATACACACAAAGTGTTTTCATATTTAGTAGTATCTGACCGAGAAATGATTTTTTTCGATCGGGTTTTTAGCCCTGTATAAAGAGAAACGTAAACTTTCGCCTTCTGGTGGCACATTTGTGCGGGAAGAAAAATTTGAAATTATATCAAAAACATTCTCGCCAGAAGCGCTCACCAACAAAGAAAAAAGTTTTCGAATCGTACTCTTAGAAGCCGATACATCGACAAAAATAAGAAATACATCTATGTCAAGTAGCAGAAAAAACACGCAATATTAAAAAAAAGTGTACTGGAAAGAGTTTTGCCAGGTAAGCGGTATGGGTTCTGCGAAAGAATTTTTCAACGAGTTTTCAGGAGCTTAGATTTTGCTGCAAATATATCAGAAGCAGAAATAAACTCTTACGCCCCCGGTGTCCATACCGTACCTCACAGAAAATTAGAAATTATATGCAAAACCTTTTCTCATCAAGAACTTTATCCGATGAAGGAAGAATTATTTCAATAGGCGTTTCAGAAGCAGAGATGTCAGAGAAAACGCAATTTATCTTTACGCCCCCTAGCGGAAAGTCTGTGCCTTACTTGAAAATTTTGAAATTATATGAAAAAGATTTCGCACTAGAAACATTCTCCATCAAAGAAAGAATTTTTCAAATCGGATTCTTACGATATACATCTATGCCCCTGGCGGAGAAACCATGCGTTATTTTAAGAAGAAAATATTCCGAAAAGGTTTATCGATGTGAGCGGTATAGGTTCACGAAAGAATTTCTTCAGTCACATTTTTAGAAGCTCTGATATGACTGCAAATACATCATGTAAATACATCAGAAGCATAATTTAAAATTTACGCCTCCTGGTGGCCAAACCATTCTTTATCAAAAATTAGAAATTATGTGCAGAACGTTTCCCATCAGAAGCTGTATCCGGTACAGGAAGAATTTTTCAAATTGGAGTTTTAGAAGCAGCGATATCGGGGAAAACGCAAATTACCTTTACGAAAAAATTCTTCCTTCATCGGATACAGCTCTTGCGGAAAATCTATGTACTACTTGAAAAAGATACTGTTCCGGAAATAGTCTTCAATATAAATGGCATTGAAGGGAAAAAGAATGTTTTCAATTGAATATTTAGAAGCAAATATATGGAGTAAAATGTATTTTGAATTCGATATCCTCCGCATTTACGCCCTTCAGCGCGGAGTTTTGCATCGTAAAAAAACCGGAGTGCAAGGATCGTCATTCTCGCACTTTTAGCTTCCTAATGCAGAAAGATTTTTTTCAGATTGGACTAATAGTTGTAGAAATATGGTGTCCAAAGACAGCCCGACGGACGGGCAAAGTGATGACATAAGCACGATTTTTTTTTTTTTTTTTTTTACAAAAGACGTGCTAAAAATTAACTTCTAATGGGAAGATATTATATATACTGTTTGAGTGACTTGTTCATACCCTATAGCATGAGGTACTAGATCTTCCCATCGATTTTCACTTTAGGGGTACTAGCTCTTCCCCATCGTGCCTTTGCTTACAGTGAAGAAAATAAATTGCTAAAAGGGTGCACTTATCTTATGTGGTAGGTTTATGGTCCTCAGAAGACGGAGGATCAGAGTTGGGCCTACGTTAAATTAGAAGACTCTATCTGGCTCCGTACTGCTGAGGTGAGAGGTGGAAAGAAACACTTTTGCCGTAGCTTTCGTAAATCCGTACTCTATGTGAACATCTCTGTTGTTGTTTTTTTGTTGTTTTTTTCTTGTTGTTTGTTTCTTTCGTTGTTTTTTTATTGAAGGTTTGACGACCACCGTGAGCAATTCAATGGGCTATAAGCAGTCGGCCGTACCTAATTTACTAGTTCTAGGGAAAGGCGAGAACCAGTGCCGTAAGGAGAGAGTCAGTGCCATGGGAAGAGAGACAGTGCTATGGGGAGAGAGCTAGTGCCATAAGAGAGAGAGAGCCAGAGCCATTTCACTGGTTCCAGGAGAGAGTGAGTGCCGTAAGACAAACACAACATCAATGAATTACCAAGATTCGAACACAGACCCTTCTCGGACGAATGGTCATGAGCCAGCGCTTAAACCGGCTATTTCTGTTTGGGGAGCAAAGAAAATGTTGGGCACCATTTGGCTGCATAAAGGGTTAATTATTCAGTTTTAACTTGCTGATCATAATAAATCACACCCTCGAAATAACTAAACGAGTAAACGGCGCGCTGCCGCCTCGGTGGTGTAGTGGTCTAAGCGATGGCTTCTGATCATTCGTCCGAAAGGGGTCCGGGTTCGAATTCCAGTGAGCCGTGGATGTTGTCTTTGTCTTAAGGCCCTGGCCCTCTCCCTTCCCTGGAACAAGTAAAACGGCTCTGGCTCTTTCCCTTATGGCACCAGCTGTCTCCCCATAGCACAGTCTCTCTCCCCATGGCACAGGCTGTTTCCTTACGGCACTGGCTCTCTCCTTTCCCTGGAACTAGTAAATTATGGTCAGGCAACTGCTTATAGCCCATTGAATTGCTCACGGTGGTCGTTAAACCTTCAATAAAAGAAAATGTAGTTAGCTTTTGCTTAACACGTTTGCTGCGTAACGACCCACTCATTGGTGATCGGTGAAAGCCTCCCGGAAAAAAAATGCTCCAAGTGGGAAATAAAGCCAAAAAATAAAGAAAATATTATTCAGGATTTCTTATTTTATATATACATATATATCCTTTAAATTCGCACCCAATGCTTCTCAAAGGAGCTACGTCTATGCTCACAATGATCTCCTTTAGCTACGTCTATGCTCACAATAATCCAGAAACCCCTAGGGCCTAGTCCAATCATAGGTTATCAATCATTTCTTGCATTGTGCTATACATATCCAGTGTTAAAAACTTGGTAAACCTACACAGCTATTAAGTAGTTGGATAGGACATTGTTTTGTCTCCGGAATAGACATGCTTATGATGTCACTTCTAAGTGGCATCAGTTGAAACAATGAAAGTGAACAACACATTTTAACCACTGGCGCAGTTGTCTAAGCAATGGCTTCTAATCATTCGTCTAAGATGGGTCCGGGTTTGAGTCCCGGTGAGGCATGGGTGTTGTGTTTGTCTTTGTTTGACTCTCTCCCTTCCCTGGAACCAGTGGCCCTAAATTAGTGACGGGTAACAGCTTATAGCCCACTGAGTTCCTCACGGTGGTCGTTAAACCCCAATAAAAAACAAAAAAAAAACCTGCAAACGTGGAAGTATCGGCGCTTGCGTTTACAGAAAGTTTATCTTTATTTTCGAAGTTCTGAAAGTTTAAGATCACCAATACACTATAATCACCAAGACGTAATTATTCCGCTGGCACTTAATAAAAAGCTCTTATACCAACGTAGAATCTAAATCATGTATTTACAACGCATTATTGGTCAATTCTTGTAAATTTACAAGCTTCGATCTTTTTTGCTATCCGAAGTATAACGCCACTCTATCGACAATGTTTTATTAAATGCAGTCTATTTATTTGCTTTTGACTGCCTGTCAGCGTTGCCAAAACGTACAACCTGTTCAGTGAGGCAATGTTACGTTCAATGAAAAACAATCTGAAAACGAGAACAAAAGAAATTTACATAAGAAAATAATAACTCAAAAGGAAGGTTAAATTAGAGGTATTCGTCTCATAACTGATACAGTTCTATTTTTCTGTACTGTGCAGTGTTACCTCTAAATGACAAAAACGAATTTCCCTGATTGGTGCTGTAGCTGCGTTTGTATAAACGGGATTTTAAAATTATTTTTGCATTGGTTAGCTGGAATTCTGTTACCAAAACGTTCTATGTATTTACCACTTTGTATGGAGCCCAGCTTTCTCGCCAGATGGCATTCTGCCACGCGGCGGAAATATCTCTTTTTATTTCTCACGATATCTCCGACACTAAAGTTGCAGTTAGAAAAAGTTCTTGTGTCTCATTGGGGTAGTTGCAGACAGATTCATATTTTTTTATGAACTTTCAGTCTCCCTGCGAAAAAATATTTTTTCTCTTGGTTGTTTAGATTTAGACTTTCAGTTTAACGATATTTCAGCATTTGTGAGTCGCATTAGAATAGCACTTTTAATGGTATCTAGCAATAGACATGGTCAGTATTATCCACATAATTTTAAGTTTTATCAGAGGCATTATCCTTCGATGAGGGAGAATGACTGCGTATTTAACTGGCAGTGCATCTGCGCTTTTAATAATCCCATTTCACATGCTTTATTGTTCGATCGCTGTTATAGTGATCCAAATTTTTAATTTTCGTAGGTGGATTAAAAAACCGTTTTGCTTTTTGATATCTGTCTCCCCATGTCGGATATAAAAATAATTTATTTTCATGTCACAGTTGTTTTAAATTATTATTAATAAAATCTACGTAATTCCTTTTCCGGATGTAGTGTAGTGATTTTTTATCCTAGTGGCCCCAACAGTTTAATTGTACTTGAGCCTGCCATGCGCATTTTTAAAATCTTCATTTCAAAATGTTCGTTCAATAAAGAAATTTGACATAACGAAGAATATGCACAAAATTTCAAGTTTATCTTACAGCAAAACTTTCCTCTGCATGATGCAAATACGTACTTGAAGTAGGAATTGTATTATAGTAAATCTGAAACAGCACACAAAAAAACAAAAGTAGGAGGGACTTACTTACCATTTTCAGCTTTGCAAATACAAATTAAATTTCTTTAATGATAATCTAATTACATTAATGAACTGTCATGAAAACAAACTACTAGAAAATGCTAAGCTTAAAAATGAAGAAAATTGTGCCTTCTTGATCTTCATATACACACACACGCGCGCTGCCATGTAGCGCACTCACAACTCTGCTTCTGATTAACTACAAGAACAAAGATGTCGTCCCTTCTCGATTCTAACTGCGCAGTTGTCAGTGATTGGTCAGCGACCAAAACGCGAGGCAGACGGATTTGACAGCTTGTTCGTGTCAATGATGTCGTGATTCGAAAGGTGCTCTAATACAGCATATTTTTCGTTATTTCTTTCTGTTTTTCTCATTAACATGTATGGAGCATTTCTTATTTTCGGAGTAGGATTTCAAGCACCGTTTCTAATTACTGCAATCCTTAGCAACATTTTACATTTTCCTATTTTTTTCGGGGAAATTTTTTTTATAGGCGCGACATAATAAGAGTGTATTTGCATTTATCACCATATTCCTTCAAAGAAGATTTTAAAATTATTTTGGAAGAACGATGTTATTAACTGTTCTTCAAACATATTTTTTTTTGGAATTTTTAGCTGTTAAATTTTTTAGGCTTTCTTAACTAGAGATTTTTTAGCTGTTTTTAGTGAACAACTGTTCTACTTGGTAACGTACTTGTATGAGTTATGCACGAAATTACCGCTTCTATTTGACGGTTTGCGGCAACTTCTTAACATCGGTCGCGTATAGGTTTCCTATGCGAATTCATTGTTGTTTGATACAAAGTTTTCCATTAAACTTTTTCCGCTATATATGTACATTATATTGACAAAAGTAACGGGACTCCCCTTCAAAAGCAAATGAACAGATCCACGGCGTTGTTATGATGCGCGGTACATTTGCAAACGGCATAAAAACAAGCCAGAAACTGACCGCGATCATATCGCACTGTGAGGTTAAGAAAAGATGTCGCTGCGGGAGAGAACGGACTTTGCGAAAGGAAAGAGTGTTGGGTGTTATATTAGTGGGTAGTCCATAAGAGAAATAGACAATTCGACTGTTTTGGAAGTGGTGAATATGTGGAAGACACATGGCATGCCTGAAGCAGCAAAAAGGACCTGCAGACCAAAGAAATCAGTGATGGAGGACATCGAAGCCTCAGAAGTGTCGTTACAGCTAATCGACGGAGTACTGCACAAGACCTCAGTGTACAGGTGAAACAAAATGCTGGAACTTCGGTTTGTACACGTACCATTAGCAGAGAACTTGATTCCATGGGCTATCTTGATCGTGCGGCTGCTCATAAGCCTTTCATCTCCACTCGGACTGCTACTCGTCGTTTAGCATGGTGTAAAGATAATTTATCGTGGACCGTAAATCAATGGAAACGGGTCCTATGGACTGATGAATCCAGATACACAATCCATCAGTCTGATGGCCGTGTGTGGGTATGGCGGCAGCCGGAGGAGCGCTATTTACCACAGTGTACTGTTCCTACGGTCTCATTTGAAGCCGGCAGTGTACTCGTGTGGGGCTGTTTTCCGTGGTATGGTCCCCGCTCATTGGTTATCGGTGACAAACCTGTTAACGAGCACGTCTACCTCGATATTCTGGAAAATTATGCATTACCAGCCCTTGGCAATGCTATGGAACCGAGCCTTGATGTTACCAGCAGGAAAATGCACCGAGCAATAAAGCAAGGACTATTACGGCGTGGTTTGACGATAATTCCGTATCGTGTGTGGACTGGCAAGCACAGAGTCCTGATCTTAATCCCGTAGAGCACCTATGGGATGATTAGAACGCCGCATAAGAAGTTTGGAACCAAGGCCTACTACTAAGCAACATTTAGCGGCAGCGTTATGTACTGAATGAAAGCGCATACCTATCTCTGAGATCCAAAACCTTGTCGAAAGCATGTCTCGAAGGTGCAGTGCATGCATTAAGGCCAAAGGTGGACCGACACTGTACTAATTTATGTCAATAAATGCTGTGTTGTGATTCTCTTCTAGGTTTTCGGTGACTTTTGTCACAGAAAACATATACTCTATATATATATACACTCACGGGCCATGAAATTTGCGCACCAAGAAGGAAGCATCAGATTGAACTGAAATTTTATGGCAGTAATGATACAGATGAATGATACACATGATGGTAAAAACAGAGCTGCAGGACAACTACAGAGGAATCTATGGCACGCAGTCCGGTCATCTTCAATAGCGCGTCATATCACCCCGTGCTGCGATACATGCTGCAATACGGTCCGGCATGGATGCGAACAGATGCTTGATGTTGTCCTGCAACAGGCTGGCCCACGCGTGTTGGACGGTGTACTCCAAATCCCTGAAAGGGCGGCACGGCGGCAGCCCACGATTCAGCTGGTCCCAAGCATGCTCGATAGGAGACATGTCTGGGGAGCGTGCAGGCTATGAAAGTGTCTGGATATGGCGTAGGCAGTCCTCGGCAACCCAAGCCATGTGCGGGCGGGCATAATCCTGCTTGTATAGCGCACCTGGAATCTCGACCAGGAATAGGAGCACATGTGGCCGTAGGATATCATCCACATACCATTGGCTTATCAATGATCCTCATACCACTACTATAGAGTTGATCGGCTATCGTAGACAATGGCTCCCCAGACCGTAATGCCTGCAGGGCGGGGGGGGGAGGTGTGACACTTGATAGCGATGTTGGGATTGTGCCGTTGATCCGAGACCTCCACACCCTGAAAGGATGATCATCTATCCCCAAAACGAAGCGGCACTCATCGCTAAACACCACACGTCGCCAGTCTGTGGCGTTCCACATCGCTGCGGCCTGGCACCCCTGCACACGGATCCGGCGATGTTCCGGTGTTAAAGGAAGCACATAAATGGGTTCTGGAATCGTAGATTCGCTTCCGCGAGGCGTCGGAAAATTGTTCGTCGATACACAGGAGCCGCTACATCTGCCTGTATAGTGGACTGCGTCCCCATGGGATCCGTTCGTGCCTGGCGCACGATCCGTCGATCCTTCCTACCGGTGATCCTCCTGGGCTGTCCGAAGCCGCTCCGCCATGTGGCAGTGCCATCACGTGTCCACTGCTCCCAACAGATTCGGACGGTATAGTCAGAACGATCCACGTGGCGGGATATACGGCGCGCCAACCACCCTGCGGTTTTCAGCCCGATGATCAGGCCTCTCTCAAAGTCCGTAAGTTGCGTAAATCGACATCTCTGCGTCTACCCCGTATTCTTATCACTCTGTACTCTTGCTTACGTCACCCGGTGCTTTTCGTTTTCATGGGGCATCGGTTCATATGGCTTCCGGTTCGTGCTTGCGGCCCCACCACATGGTGTGTGGTCATGCGCAATCTCACCAAATGTGGATCATTTGCATACCAGCACGCACTCTAGCTATCTGCAAAGTTTCGCGGTTGTAGCGTGTTTTCTTCTAGGTGCGCAGATTTCATTGTCCGTGAGTGTAGTTGAAAATGTTAATTAGTAGAGAGAAATACTTAATAGTGTACGAACAATTATTTTTAACTCTTATTTTAATCAATATTAGAAACTTTTCTGACTGTACTATATTAGAACACCTTTTCTCATTTCATAAAAACTGATGTTTGTTTTTTATTAAAAATTTCATTTTTCTGTTTTTCATTTATGCAAATTTGATAAATGCATTGAAAAATGTAATGATACAGTACATGCAGTACAGACATTTTCAACGTAGTTCTTTTTTCTTTAATTTAACTGTTAAATATAAACTTCAAAAAGTGTGTCTCATGTTTTACGCACCTTTCCTCTATGATTCGCCGTATTTCGTGCATTCCTTCATGGTATGGTATTTTTTTATGACCAAAAGTGTACTTAGAAAGTGAGCCGTAATTCTGTTGTGGCTTACAGACTCGTTTGTTTGGACGCTGCGGGAATGTAAACTGTAATACGAATCCCAAGATGGGACTTGATATTAATGATTTTTTTTTCAATAATTTCATTTGAACGGAGTGTGAATTTTCAGCCTAAACTCATTGTCCAATCGTTGCAGCAATAATAATGAAAGCCGATAATTTTGAAGGTTTATCAAAAGAAGAAAGGCGATAGATATGGGAAAGCCAAATAACGGAAATATCAAAATTCGTTTTATTGACGAAAACGGGGACAAAGTGCAGGCAACCTAAGATGAGGTAATAATGGCTTCCGACTTCACCGTACAAGGAGAGAAGTGTTGTTGCTCAATCCGATATTCGGAATAAAAATAAAAACAAAAGAAGATATTAATATACACCAGATACTTCGTGAATTGGTGGAATTAATGACGAAAAAAACAGACGCAAAAGTTTTTCACAATTCTGAGAACAAAAGACCAATTTGTTGAAAGAGTTTGTCATATCCAAACTGATCTCCATGGAAATGTGTGGTAGTAAAATGTAGATATTTAACCAAAAAACTTTCTTCTGATTAGTGTGGAATCATCCACGCATAACTCACTAAGATTTTTTCATGGTGTTCCTATTTTTAAATTTATCTCTGTATTTCAAACCTACCAACATCAATCCATGCGAATTTATTGTCATAAAAGTAAAAAAAAAAAAAGTCATAAAATAATGTTCGAAGAATCACTAACTCATGATTGCAATGTGCTTTTTCTAACGCGGAAGCAGATTAAATTAACAAAATGGAATCTATTTTTAACATAATCGCTGCAGAGATTCTCATATGTAGTTATAAATCAATTTCAATTGTCGACATTCATTTTGCAACTGGAAGGAATATATTGCATGGAATGCCAGAAATAGCGTAACATGCCGAAGAAAAAGAAGAAAATAAAAAGAGAGAAAAAATAAAAATGTTCGTCTCTCTCCAATCCTCTTCTCCCTCTCTCGCTCTTAGTAAAAGCACCCCGCGGCCATTCCGATGGTCAATTTCTCTGAAATAAGCAGAAATTCTCTTGGCAGGAATCATTTTGCTGTTAGGCTGCATTCCTTTTTTGACTTTTACCTCAAGAGGTTATTTCAAAGTGTTTCGCCTGGAATTTTTTAAAAACACTCACTCTAATCAGAATAAGTGGTACTCCTGTCTGACTTTACTTCTTCTTCTCCTTTTTTTTTGGTGTGTACCTGGATAACAACAAACGATTCTTTGCCATTGCTCAAGAGTCTTGAAATTTAATGCCAAAAATTCTTCGAGAATCTTAGCGGATTTCGTTCTTCTTATTTTTTATTTGCTTTGAAGAACTTTAAATATTATTTACACTTTGAAGTTCTTTGTTGCTATTAATGGCACTGTTACCTAATTTTCCAAGTCTAAATAATTTAGTTTTCGTAGAGATTTAAACATTCGAATTAACTTTCAAATGGAAAGACCAAATTCTACTAACAAAGAGCAAATTAGCTTGTGTGAAGAACAGCCCTTTTTGTGCCTGTAGTGGAGTTCGAACCAACGCCTCTTCGTCCGAAGGCACTTGTTCTCCAAACTAAACTACACCGACGAAGGTTGTTGCAGCAACTTTTCCGTCTTTATATGTGCGTCACCTTTTTAGTATGGAACACATATCCACCCTTGGGTAAAGCATGGGCACGAAATCGCAGGTTTTGGGTCCTCCGCAAACCATGCTTAAAGGTAGCTCCCTATAGAAGAAAAAAATCTTATTAATTCCGGACGATGTGCGCAAGTAGCATCACACATTTGTCGAAGCATTTCAGAAGGAATTTTCCTTAATTCCAGACGATATGTGGAAGAAGCATCACACATTTTTCGAATCATTGCAAAAGGAGTTCTCATTAATTCCAGACTATGTGTTAAAGAAATATTACACATTTTTCGAAGCATCGCAGAAGGATTTCTCATTAATTCTTGACGATATGTGGAAGAAGCATCTCGCATGTTTTGAAGCTTTGACGAAAGAATTCTCATTAATTCCAGACGATGTGTGGAAGAAGCATCAGGCATTTTTCGAAGCGTTGAAGAAAAACTTCTCATTAAGTGTGGAAAAATCATCACACATTTTTCGAAGCGTAGAAGAAGGTATTCTTATTAATTCCAGGCAATGTGTGGAAGAAGTATCACACATGTTTAGAAGCATAGAAGAAGGAATTATCATTAATTCCAGAGAATGTGCGGAAGAAGCATCACACAGTTTTTCGAAGCGTAGAAGAACGAATTCTCATTAATTCCAGACGATGTGTGCAAGAAGGATCATTCATTTTTCTAAGCGTAAAAGAAGGAATTCTCATTAATTCCAGACAATGTGTGGAAGATACACCAAACATTTTTCGAAGCGTTGAGGAAGAAATTCTCATAAATCCCAGACGATGTCTGGTAGAAGCACCACTCATTGTTCGAACCGTTGAAGAAGGAATTTTCATTAATTGCGGACGATGTGTAGGAGAAACATTAGACATTTGTACGGCCAGGATATTAATTTTACATTCGGATGCCAATGTGATGAAAAACCCTTTTTGCCAGTTGTTCTCCAAACTAAACTACACTGACAAAGCTTATCGCCTCCTGCGCCAGTTGTTCTTCAAACTAAACTACACTGACAAAGCTTATCGCTGCACCTTTGCCGTCTTGACATGTGTGTCATCTCTGTAGCACGGTAAAAACTACAAATATTAAATAATATTATTTCATAGCTATGATAATATGTTTTTCCCCGCATTTGTATCAAACACATGTCACACACGGATGACCTAATGTTGAAATATTTATCTGTTAGAAATAGAAAAATGATGCAACAAAGATATGGCTCAAAATTTTATAAGAAACAACAATAACATCGGTTCTGCACACTTAAATTCCATTAGTATTGGTCTTGGATCACCTTGTTCGTGAAAACTTAATTAACCTTTCACATATTATTCACAACACCTTAATAAAGAATATCAAAAAAGAACTGATGTAATAATAGATAGATATATCTAACGAGGAAGCGAAAGAATCTACGGCACAGCAAATTTTAAAAAAAATGTTTGTACGAACGAATATATCGTGATTTGTAGTAAGATGGGACCAAATATTCTTAGCTGGATTGGCCATGTTAAAAGAATGGGTAGTGAGATGTTTACTAAGAGAATTTATTCAGCCCAAGTGGCAGGAAAGAATAGTTGAGAAAGGCCAAGAAAACTCTGAGAGGACCAGATTCAGGAATGTCTGCATGAGGAAAAAATAACAAGTATGAAATACAAAAGATCTTATGTGAGAAGCGCAATGGATATCAGTGAAGCTTGAGTTGTGTCGCGAGATCGCTGCAAATGGAGACTCGTACATCAACAGTAAGCAAAATATAGCACCATCAGATTTATACTTCAATCTGGCAGATGAGCTTTCTTTGAGGAACTAACCTCTGAATCTTAGTGAACAGCTTAGTGATAGATTATGTGCGTATTTAAAAGGGAATTTATTAAGCACTGGAAAACTCAAAACACACGCACAAATAACTTCACAATAAACAGTATTCATTCATTCAAACTACCATGAATGTACGGACATCTGCGTGTCTACAAATAATTTTTATTTACAGAACATCTATTATTGTGTGTTGAAACCGTCGGCCTATATAACGAAATCTAGTCTTTATGGAATACCTTCCTTTATGAAAAACTCTCTTATATTTCTTAATTTAGATATCTGTCTTAATTTTAATATCACCACAATCTTTTCTCACTGGCGATATTTTGTTCGTTTCCCTAAATGGCGATTTCTATCTCTTCAAGATTACGTTTTCGGTCATTAACTGCTCCCTTTCGCTTTGCCTTTTGTTTCAGTACTGCGAAAAGAAAAAGTTAAACACAAAATGCCCTTTTAGCTTTTATGAACAAGTTGCAAACACGAATGCAACTCACAAATCAACTTCTTATTTTAAGCCTATATTGCAGTTCCCGTCTGACTCAAAATCCGGCCGTTTTTCTGAAAATATACAAACGTACCATACCTTTCGCCCAACGTACGTGAATACGTCTGTGCCTCTACAAAAGGTCTGGGTATAAACTCGAAGTAGTGTAGATATAATGTTTGCTCACAAGCAAATGTTTAAATTAAGGATTACCAGAGAAACAAAATACAGGAGATTACCTACCTATAGATTTATCTTTTCAAGGATTACTCGAGAACCAGTATTAAAGATTACCCTACCATAAAACCATTTATAAGGAGAAGAAACGCCAACCCTGTGGGTCAGTGGTCCAAGCGGTGGCTTATGATCATTAGTACCTGAATCGGGTTCGAATCCCGGTGAGGCATGGATGTTGTGTTTTTCTTAGGGCACTGCATGGTTCTCTCTCTCTTTCCGGAAACCAGTGACTCTAAATTAGGGACGGGCAACTGCTTATATCCTATTAAATTGCTCACAGTGGTCGTTAAAACACCCCAATCAAAAAAAAAAAAAAAAAAAAAAAAAGGAAAAAAGAACAAACGATGAATTACTCAAGCAGTGTTCTGTGTTTTTACGTACAAGAGTTCATCAAAATAATGGAAACACCGACTGCGACTCGAGTACATGCAATGAGCCTTGTGTAGATCGACGTCATTTGCGATGTGAGGTATACAGTGTGTCCACAAAGTCTCTTTACAACTTGGCACATATATTAAGAACACCCTGTTCTATGTAAGTTCATGGTATTTGTTGTGCAATATACTGTAAACATATTAAAATTTTAATTGACATTATTGTTTTTTTCAATAGGTCTCCGACTGACGCAGCAGGTTCTATGAAAATGTGGTCCCCACAAGAGAGAGCGAAGGGCGTCGCTTGGTTCATCGAAACAAAATCTGATACACAAACGCAAAGACATTTCCGGACTAAGTATGGAAAAACCCCGCCTTCTCGTCCTAGTATCCGCTAATGGCACCAGAAATTCATGGAGATTGGGTCCGTGTTGGATCAAGATCGTAATGGCCGCCCACGAACATCGATTGAAGACATCGAACGTGTTCGTGATTCATTTTCACGAAGCCCGAACAAGTAAATTCGTTCAACTTCCAGATAACTACAAATGCCCCGGTCCACGGTACACAGGGTGCTACATAGACATCTGCGCTTATATGTACACAAGGTGCAACTGTTACAAACACTTGAGGTGAACGATAGACCACAACGGAAAGAATTCGCAGTAACGATGATGGATAGACTGAGTGAAGATCCCGAGTTTCTCACACATGTTTGCTATACGGATGAGGCAACTTTTCATGTCTGTGGGCAGTTAAACAGATACAATATCAGGATTTAGGGGTTTGAAAATCCTCATGCGTTTATGGAACTTGCGAGAGACAGTTCTATAGTGAACGTGTGGTGTGGTGTTGTGCATAACCGAGAGTCCTTGGACCATTTTTGATTCAGTGAGAAAGCATTGACGGCAGATGTTTACCTGGATGTTTTGCGTGAGTAAGTTGTGCCCCAGTTGGAGGACTTTTAACCAAGCGTGATATTCCTACAGGACGGCGCGCCACCACGTTGCGGACGACACGTTCGGGACCTTTTAAACACAACATTGCCTAGGAGGTGAATTGGAGTGGATGGTCCAATTGTATGGCCACCTCGTTCCCCCTACGTCACACATCTGGACTTTTTTGTATGGGAATATGTAAAGGATATCGTGCATCGGACAAAGGCGCAGGACATCGATGACTTGAAATAGATAATCAACAATGCCATTTCGAGCATTACTGAGGACATACTGCCGCACACATGGTTGGAACTGGAGTTTCGGATAGATGTTCGACAATGGTGCGCATATTGAGTTTTTGTAATGAGATAGAAAAAAAACTTTAGTCTTTGCTCATACTTATGTGCTCAACCACATTTGTCTATCTCATACACGTGAAACAGCTCTTGTGAAGTATTTATCGACAATATCAGGTCTCACTGACCTCAAAAAAAAAGGCATGATCATTTGGCCGTGTATTGCAGGAGCTACAGTAACTAGGACGGCAGAAATAGTAGACGTAACACGAGAAACTATATCGAAGATTATGAGTACCAATCAAAAAGAAAAACGCATGGCTGACAAGCGTGCAAATTGTGTATACCATACGATGATGCCAGATAGGGATAAATGACACCACGACACCGCAAATAGCAGCAGAGTTAAACACTAGTCGGAATGATCCCATTTCCGTAATAACAGATTGTTGGGAACTCCATCAAGCTAGTATTTGCGGACGTGCTGAAATCCACAAACCCCTGATTACTAACATCAATGCAACAAAACCTGTAAGGTGGTGCAAAGCAAATAAAAATTGGGGTGCTAATGACTGGCAACGTGTAATCTGGTATGATGAATCGTGTATCACATTGTTTCCCCACCACTGGTAGAGTGTACATCTGAAAAAAACCTGCGTAAACAAGCCGTTCAGGCTGTGAAGCATCCTTTGCCAATCAGCGGAGGTTCAATTCCGATACTGCCGTGCAAATGTAAGCCTTTTTGCCGGTGCACCTCCCGTTAGCAAAAGTGCAGTGACCATCGCCTGTATCGGAGTCCCATACGCAGCAGGGTCAGCTGAACTGTCGTTTTACACACACTTTCCGTAGCCCCCTGGTTCATTCGGCCAGTGAGTTGCTCCACTGTACGTGTCGATCGGCCCTCACGCACCTTCAAAGCCGACGTTAACCTCTCACATGAATGGCACGTGGTGCTCCGCAGTTTCTTCGTCGTTTATTCGCAATGGTGCCATTTCTCCAATTACGATACACCTTAACCACAGCAACACGCGAACAGTTCACAAACTGCGATGTTTCAGTAATACTGCCACCCTTGGCCCGAAAGCCCATAAACTTCCTTTTTTGCAAATCTGATAAATCGCTCCTTTTATCCATGACAGCAACGAGTGATATGTTTTCAGAATGTCTACAGCACACCTTTTATACTCTCCAAGCCAGCTCACGACACGTGCCGTCTTTCGTTGGCTACGCGCTGCTGACGTCAAAAGTAAGATACGGTCACAATATTGTGACTTGACTGTGTATATATACTTTTGCCGTCGAAAATAATTAATAGAAATTTAAGGAAAACTGATATTTTGTTATCCTATTACTCTCTATCATGGGGGATTTCAGAAATAGCAGATATCATTTACCTCCTTAATAGCACAACTTACGATTATGGTAAACTTTGTTATTCCGTATAAACAACAGTGTCTCACAGAAATGTCATGGGGGTAAATATTTTATCGAGAACTTTTCATTTTCCAAAAATAATTCGTTTTTATAGGAAAAGTTAAAAAAAAAACTAGACAAAGATCAGTTCATTTTTTTTTTCTTGGTAAGGGTTTGCTGTTCTTCTTTGGGTGAAAAAGAAAATCTGGAAATGTTTAAAATATAAATAAAGTTTGTTTCGTGTTCTTTTAAAAGTGAATTTACTTTTCTACTTCCTGTTAAAAGAAACATTTACGTAGAAAATGGCGGATGAGCAAATCATATGTCAGAATAGGAAAAAAAGTCGTGCAGGAACTGGTGAAGACTTTTATTGGAAACGTGAAAGCGGACACTGCAATATCCGGTGGCACAGAGTCTCCATTTTGAAGAGGTTCTTCGCAGCAGTGGAGTCATATAAACTGCACGCGCTATTGAAAAAAAAAAAAAAAAAGAAGGAATTCAAATATTATTGCGACGCGCACTTATTTCTAAGGAAAGAGTAAATCTTATATTGAAAATAAACAATACTCCACGGTGAGCAATCCTTGTAATAAAACTACTTTCCTTCTACAATGTATAAATATTCCTTAAGTTACTGGTATAAGAAAAGAAAGAGGCAAGAAGTGATCTATACATATTCAAGAAACTTGCCACAAAAGAAGACAAATGAAAACAACATCACCAGTTTTCGTTTGTTTGTTCTTAACTGAAACTCTGAAGGATAACACAGAATATTTTTAATAAAATGATAACATCTTTTGCTAGAAATCTCAAAGCTGCTATAATAAAAGTAATTGTTTTAAATTTTGCACTACACAGTCTGAACTACTCTATTGAAAAAATCTAATTTTGTGCCACTTAGATGGTCTATGGTCCTGTTTACGTCAATAAAAGTAAAAATGAGTTCAATGAATCTTTAAAGGGTAGGCAATTCATAAAAAAATCCTCAACTAATCGTCAGTAGGTGAGTGGCTGAAGGATGCTTAAAACGACTGAGAATATTTATATATAACTGTATTCTTTTTAAAGAAATTCACTCAACATATAAATGAACTGGATTTGGGTGTCTGCATCGAAGTCTATTTTATTTGTACCAGAAGTAGTGAAAGGTACGTATTGAATTTTATAAAGATTTAAGCTCATTGATTCCAAGAATATCATTACTTTTGTTATAACATATACATAGAGTTTTCCGAAATTTACATTGAAACAAAATTAGCTCACATTTGTTTTTTTATGCTTGGTTTTACTTGCATAAAGTCTCGCTTATTGTTGAGCTTGGTTTTATTTCTTGTTTTAGGACGTATAAAAATACAAGGGGCAATATAAAAAAATACACGCAAATGACAGCACTATTTGTTGATCCCACCAAAACGAGCAATGAGGAAGCAGTCTTCATGCTTGTGGCTTAGTTAGCCGTTTGTTATGTACTTTTGTGCATAAAGTATATTATAGGAAAAAACAATGAAAAGAAGCAGAATTTACTTATTAACAGAAAACTTAATATTGTGGGCTGAAATCATTAGCTGTTATGACTGCCTCTGGTCTTCGTGGGTTATTCTTCACCGGATTTTTTGTAAATGTCGGAAGATATGTTCCTTTGGCTTTTATGACGGCCTCTAGTCTTCGTGGATTACTCTTCATCACATATTTTTGTAAATGTATGAATATATGTTCCGTCTTTCGGCATTCAAGGAACTGAGTAGTTCATCTTTATTTATTGGGAGATTTCTTCTTCCACTCACCCGACCATCCAGTTCGTCTCAAAGATTCTCAGTGGGGTTCCGGTGAAGACTCTGGGCTGGAAAGTCCAGCTTTTCAACGGCTATGTCCGACAAACCAATCTGCAATAACACGATCAGTGTGTAAAGGCGCATTGTCATGCTGATGAATCAAAGAACTACCCCAACTTTGGTAGTACATAATTGTCCAGAGAGTTATAGAGTTATAGTGCTAGTACATAATTGTTTAGAAAGTCATACATCCTCAAAGAACTACACCAACTTTGGTAGTGCATAATTTTCCAGAGAGTCATAGAGCTCAGAATTCATGGTCTGTTCCGAAACGAACGACTTATGTACTCACGCCGAACTATGAAAAACAGCTCCATTCCACTTCGCTGTCCCAAATTCAAAGTGACGACAAAACAGTCCAGAAGGACCTTTTTTCTGGCATCAGCCACACCCAATAACAACAATCAGATCGGATGAATATTTTGCCCTGACTCGGCAGTCTACATCACAGTTTGCCATTCTTCTATACCGATGAGCCTTTACATTATGACACCCCCAGCATAGAAAAATTAGCGCGCCTGGAGGCCGAATGGGGGCGCAGGTGAAGTACACAGAGCAGTATATATACAACCCGAGGACCGTCTTTCGGTTAGTAGAGTGTTCAGAGTCAAAATGGTAAAAGCTGCCGATTTATCGGAGTTTGATAAAGGACAAATTGTGATTACACGGCGCCTCGGAACTACGATCTCGGAAACGGCGCGGCTTGTGGAATGTTCACGTGGCGCTGTAGTGTGTACGGATCAAAAGTGGGGCAGAGATGACCAAACGACTACCCGTCGTCTAGCCGTGTATCGTCCGCAGCTCACTGATGCCAGAGAGGAGCGGAGACTGTCGCGCATTGTTCACAGCGACCACAGGGCCGCAGTGCTACAAATCACCCGCAGCTACAACAGTGGTGAAGAGTGCAGTGTGTCACAGCACACAGTTCATCGCACACTTTTGCGCGCGTAGACAAAGACACAGCCGGATCCCCATGGGCATTGCACGTCATCGCCAACAACGCATGAAATGGGACCAAGATCATCGAGATTGAACCGTGAATGATCTGACGAATCAAGATTTCTGGTGCATCACGTAGACGGCCTTGCGCGGATACGGCGATTACCAACGGAGGCTATGGCACATGGATGCACTGTTGGGCGAAACCTGGCCGGTGGCAGCAGTGTAATGCTTTGGGTGATGTTTTCTTGGGACACTTTAGGCCCCATTATTCCATTAGCACAATCACTGACAGCTGTCAGGTATCTGAACGTCGTTGCGGACTAAGTTCACCCATACATAGCAACTGTGTTCTCTGCTGGTGATGGCCATTACCAACAAGATAATGCGTCATGCCACATTGCCAGAATCGTGAAGAAATTGTTCGGAAAATAAGCTGGGGACTTTCTGTTAATACTCTGGCCTCTAATTTCACCTGACATGAACCTACTCAAACATTTATGGTTCGACTTGGAAAAACTTCGACTTCGCGCAAAATCACCACCTCCCCGAAATTTACGGGAACTGGAGTATCTGCTGTTGACATTATGGTACCTGATACCCTAGGATACCCATCACCACCTCGTCGAATCGATGCCTGAGCGGCCGCTTTTTTGCGATCTAAAGTGGGTTCTCCAGCTTATTAGGTAGATGGTCATAATGTAGTGACTCATCGGTGTAGAGTCCAAGATTGACATTCTTTACCTCATACCAATCGGCGTGTGACATTAGTCGAAGGGATTATCTGATTGTGAAGGATACCGAAATAATGTACGTCGTGCAACGTACTGCGCACTGTTCTAGTGCTAGCATGAGTGACAATAGTTTCACATAGAGTTTGCCTGATTTAAAACAATAATGATTTCTGTTCTGAGCTAACAGTCATTTTCCGATCTATCATTATGTTTTGTCATCTTACGATGTTTAACGAGTCGTTTCTTACAAGGAAACGGTCTGGACCGTTGTCGCCAGATGCACAGTTCTTGTTATATCATTCGACAGTACTGAAGGGGGTAATAGATAATGATAAACTTTTAGGTGCCATGGAATATACATGATGAAGTTATAAGACATCAAAGAACACTTGCAGATACAATATTCATGGACTCTCCATTACTCTTGCGGCCCGTATCGGAATGGTTTTTGTTGTTTTAAGCAATTGATATACATTACAAAGTATTCATGAATGGATACACAGTATAGCGTGTTCAGTAATGCACATACATCGCACTCACCTTTCATGTACGACAAAAAATATGAAAATCTTGAAGTATGGAATGATCTAAACAAAAGTAGTTCTCACATTTCATGAATGCGGTTTCCTCGCAATCTTCTCTACCACATTCTTCAATTACGCCCGATTCAAAACAATACTGGAGAGGTGTTTGGAAGTATCCACGGTGAGTAGTGACATAACGACACTTATAAAATGCAAAGCCAATTAGGTTTTGAAATCGAGGCCCTGAAAACTTATAGTGAACATAAGATTGAAAACGGAGAAAGTGGTCTCTGTGCCAAAAGTTCATGTCTGATGTTACCAACACAGTGTCCTTTTAGAATTTAACCATATTTTTGTAGGAACTTCTTACACTTATTTTTATAGAAAATAATTGTAAGAAGTTCTAATATAACATTCATAATATACATACATTACATAATATAATGCTCATGAACAAGGCTCTGATGGCTCCCCCTGTTGTCCATAGCAGCTCAAAGTTTAGATATAACATATCTTATGATCCTCTACCTAAACAATATACTTTGGTCTTGCAATCAGGTACAGCCACATGTCCGTTTCCTTTTTAGAAGATTAATTTCCAGTCCGTTTCAACTTGCGCGTTACATCGCCAACCGGTGACATAGGGATCGTCAGTGTAGCTGAAATGTCTCGTACGGAGTGAAAGCGTATATGGGCTCCTGTTATCAATCCACTCTTGAAGTCATTTAATTCTGTCGATCGAGGTATCTTTCATTCACAGTCATTTTATTTCCTCGTCGTAGCCCTACGACCATATGTATAGTTGGGTCTGTGACTTGGTGTATGTGCAAAATCCAATATACTGTCAGTAGAGGGATATCCGAATATATCAATGGTAAAGTAATATACATGTTAAACTGTTCATAATTTGTGCTGCATTTGTAGCTTTGTCAGAAAAGATCTGCCGAAATAAGCAAAACATGGATGTTGTTGATGAGAAACAAACTATTCTCCAGCCCAATTTGTCGTTGCCATAATTAGAGAATCGGGAGAGATTCAATTAGCGGGAAAATTTGGTGGATTGTGGAAAATTTCGTCTTTACTGGAAGCGTCTTGTATTTCACGGTGGTAATTAGTACCTAGGATTAATGTAATTAGCCTTTCGTTAGTTCTCGAACGCCCATGAGCCGTGTAAGTGCCCTTCCCCCACGCGAAATTAGTCCTCCATAGCCGCTTTCTCCTTTTCCCCCACTTCTGTTCCCCCCTAGCGCCGCCTCGATTAGTTCTGGCACTAAGGAAGGTGGGAATTGAGGATAGGAGGGTGAACGCCTTGAGGACACTCAGCTTGTAACTGCTGAATTTTATCCTGCCAAGACGGTGCTAATCGGGCGGAGTTATGTCAGATAATTTTGGACAATTACGTTATTGGACTTGCATGCGGTTACATGAAACCGCCAGGAAATTTTCCTTTTAACCAAAGGACGGTAATTATGCAGGAGATATTCAATAACTTTAATTTGATGTTTCCTTTCTCCAACACCGAGCCGTTTGTTGTTCGGATTATGCCCAGAAATCAAAAGAAATCTTCTTTTCGTCTGGCTTAAGACGTAAATGCGAATGTCATCTGATGACTCTTTAGATTCGTTTACATGCAAGTTGCCTTTAACGTCTTAGACTGTAGCAACATTCATTGCTATTCTTAAAGCTGTTGCTTTGTGATCTGTTTTTGGAAGCACTAAATTTTATTACATCCTAGACATTCATATAGGATTTTTCATTCACATTTCTTTTTTTTTCACTTCCTTTTGTTTTTGTCGCAATTGAAGTATTATCTCCAGCAACCAGATCGAGTCAAAGTACAGCCACAAAGCAAAACAAGCGAAACTCACAATTTTACTGCTGTGCGATAAGGGCATGATTCATAAATATCGTGTTGAATGATCCTTCTGATATTTCGTTCTAGAGATGTTTGCTTTGAAGATGAAGAGAGCTGTCAGTTTATCCTGATAGAACATAATTAAACTTTTCACATGAAACAAATGTTCAACATACCTCCAGAACTTGCGGAAGACCCTGATATAGACTCAGTATCTGGCAGAGTGTATCAAGGGAAAAATAGCTTCTACGTGAGTTATCATGAAGAAGATAAAAAGCAGCAAAATTTGCAGCTGGAAAAGTAGTCTTTGTTGGTTGGAAGGAAGAGTGACTTCCAATTTTTGGACATAATTAAAAGCTATGACGAAACTATCTCCTGTGCGTGCAGTTCATAACATATGCACGCTAATTGCTTGGTCTTATTTAAGACGTTCTGACTCGTCTCTAATAAAGGCCAAGCAAATTATGTTCTTCAAAGCAGAAATGATCCCACTTTGGTGTGTGAAAATGTTGTGTGATGAACAACACAATAAATTTTCAGAATGACCTTAGTGTAACACAACGGCATCTAGCTTCTTATAAACTAATCTCATGAGCTAAACACTTGTCGACTCGGTGACAGAGTTGTCAGAGGCGTAGGTTTCTGACAGTTCGTCCAAGTGGGTCTGAGTTGGAGTTGGAAATAAGGTAATGTGTTGTAACACGACAGAGACACCTCTCCCTTACATAGAAACAGTGGCCCTAAATTAGGGACGAGCAACTGTTTATTGCCCATTGAGTTGCTCACCGTGGTTGTTAAACCACAGAGTCAAACGAACAAATAAACAAGTTAGTAAAATCATGCAATGCATTGATTATGATGCGCTTTCCAACATGCCGGAAATCATTACTCAAGTTATGAGGATAATGGCTGTGGAATAAATCTCGCTCCTGTGTCCTGACCTTCGACCCCATTTCGATGATATTTAACAGAACCGGTTCAGTGTACCTCTGGAACAACATGATAAATTTTTGTCGCAGTCGAAACATTTTTACGTACGTCATGACGCATAAGGGCAATGGAATGGATCCCGCTTCTATGTCCTGATCTTTGACCCCATTTCGTCTATTATCAATAAAACTTGACCCCAGGTGGCCCCCTACCACATACTGAAATTTCATCGAAATCGAACCATTTTTACGAACGTTATGACGCATAAGGACAATGGAATGGATCCCGCTCCTATATCCTGACCTTTGACCCCATTTCGTCCGTTTTCAGTAGGGTTCGTCCCCAGGTTGTCCCTTACCACATACTAAACTTTCATCGAAATCGAGCAGTTTTTACGCGAGTTATCGTGCGGACGGACAGACGGACAAAGCTGGAGCATATACGCCTCTTCAACCTACGGTTGCAAAGCTTAAAAAAGGTCGAAATAAAAGAATAACAACGAGAATAAAATAAATGAGCTAAATTTAAAAGCAACAAAATGTACTAGAAAGATGTTCCTGTTCGTAGTTTAATCGATTCGGAATAGATTTGCGACATGTAATGAAAATAGGCACTCTGCAACAACTGGTAACGATCTGCTTCGTAGCTTGCACGTGATGAAGCACGATAATATGCACTGCTGCTTTTTTTAAATGCAACACCAGGAAAAGCGTGTGCAATCGGTCTGAAACTTGTAAAATGGGCAGGCCACATGAAGAGGTGTAAATAATTACAACATCAATGCATATGCAAATGGCCGCCTGAAAAAGGAGCCACGCTCTCACAGCTGTCCTGCAGGAGGTATAAAATCAGGACGCACAGGCCAAGTAACCAAACACTGATAGCAGGAATTCTAGTAGTAAGGTAGTGGTAGTAACTGAATTTGACCCCCCGCAGCAGACGATACCAGTACGTTTAGCAGACCAACTTTGAGAGAGGCCGATGTGTTTGTCGGCGGGGTGACAGGATTTTCCTTCTGCGACGTCGCTGTTCGTGTTAGACAAACCGCACAGTGAAGCGAATATGACGTCAGTGGGAAGAGAAAAGTCTGACGCACCGACGTGAGCAATGTGAGCAATCTGGAACCAACTGAAAGACGAGAACACGGCAAGACTGTGATGCCCACCTTATGGTATTGACGGACCGAACAGCTGCGTACCGAGGGTAAACACAATAGTGGAAGTCTGTATCACATCAACGGACGTCTGCAAGCTCTGTGTAACGCCGTTTTCTGCAGAAAGGTCTCGGCACTCGCCGTTCATTGCTTCGATTTACCTTGACCTTAAACTAAGGACTTCAACGGCTGCAATAGGGCCACAAATACAGGCACTGGTGTCATGAACGTAAACGCATAATGTTTTCCGATGAGTCGCGGTTTAACCTAGTGACCCATGATGGACATCTTTGTACGGAGATACCGCGGTGAACGGCTGCTGGAGGCATGTATTATGCAACGTCATATGGGCCCCACACCGGGAGTTCTGGTGTGCGGTATTATTGGGTTCTACTTACGTTCTCGCCTTCGACGAATTGCAGAAGAACAATGAGCATCCTCTTGTAAATCGCGGACGTTATGAAGACTGAAATGTTGCCATATCTGCAGATGGTCTCCTGTGCCACCTTTTAACACGACAATACCAGACCACATGTGGCACGGAATCCCTAACAGCTCACGGATGCTCTTTATGGGCCATGTATTCCTTGGCCAGCTCTTTCGCCTGATTTGTTACCCATTGAACAAGTATGAGATATAAGCGCTCGATGCCTGGGCCAATCATATAAACAGTATAATATTTTTATTGTTTGATATAATCCAAGTAGAATCCTTAATTTGATCATAAATAATTTGAAGATACTTTTGAAACACCTTTCCTAACCTTTTTATTATAACTACTTTGAACAACATGTAATGAATCTATAGCCTACAGGGGTTTTGTGAAACTTAGGTGTCATAAATATATAGGGAAATGCTATCTTAAACTCCTTAATTCCAAATCTGAGTGAGAATAATAGAAGGCCTAACAGCGGAAGAAGTGGATATTTCTAAAGTTAACAGAAAAGAAACCAAAGCTCTTATGGAAACAGCAACAAAATTAGCTGGGTCTAAGAACAAGTTGCATGTGAACAAATTATCAGGAAAAACCAAAATGTTGATGCAAAAAAGAAGAGAGATGAGGACAAGTAAAGAAGGTGTGACTTCCAAAGTGGAATATATAGAGCTATGCAAGACGGTACGAAAAAGTATCACTGAAGACGTAAGGAAAATTCAAATGTGAACTAGTAAGGAAAGCAATTGAAAACAACCAAAGCCTGAAAGATAGCAAAGGGACATCTGAGTAAGTGAATAAAACAGATTATGGCACTGAGAACAGAAGATGGTTCTGTAACAAGAAATAGAGGCGAAATTTTGACAAGAGTGAAAGATTTCTACTCCAAATTATATGAAAGGGATGATACATATACTCCAGACATCATGAAAGGTACCAGTACCAGAGTTCTTCCAGTCCTCCCAGCAGAAGTTGCACATGCAATCAAGAACATGAAGCGGGGAAAAGCTCCAGGAGAAGATAAAATTACTGTAGACATCATACAAGAAGCAAGTGGAGAAATCGAAACAATACTCGCCCAAATATTTATTCGATGCCTTAATGAAGGGAAGATTCTTGAGGATTGGAACAACGCTACAATGATCCTGCTACATAAAAAAGGTGACATTGAGGATCTCAGGAACTACAGACCTATCAGCCTCCCATCAGTGGTTTATAAAATCTTCACTAAAGTTCTTTCACACCGTTTGAAGGTAAAACTGGACATGGCTCAACCGAGAGAACAAGCTGGATTCAGGAGTGGCTACAGCACAATAGATCATATCCACGTACTGGGAGAACTAATTGAAAGAGCGAGGGAATATGAACTTCCATTGTGCATGACTTTTATCGATTATGAAAAAGCCTTTGATTCGGTGAAACCATCAGCAATTACAATAGCTCTGAAATCCTGCGGTATTGAAGATGCATACATTAATATTATTAATAACATCTATGAAAATGCAAGTGCAAAGATTCGGCTGTTTGAAAATAAAACACAGATAAAATTTGGAAAGGGAGTGAGACAAGGTGACACCATATCTCCGAAGCTCTTTAATGCCACATTGGAAAATGTCTTTCAATCACTGAACTGGGAAAATAAAGGGATAAAGATTAATGGAGATTATCTAACCCACCTTCGTTCTGCTGACGACATAGTCACTTTTGCAGCTACCCCATCAGAGCTGCAGAGTATGATCCAGGAACTTGCTGACAAGAGTAAAGAAGTGGGATTAAAAATGAACTTTCAGAAGACAAAAGTGATGTTCAATGCTTTTACAAGAAATGAAGATTTATCGATTGATGGAGAAAATCTGGAGATAACAGACACGTACATTTATCTTGGACAGCAGATATCAAGTGATGGTCACATTGATGAAGAAATTAATCGGCGTACAAAACTTGCCTGGAGAGCTTTTGGAAGAAACAGCATAATTTTCAAGAGCAATATGCCATTATGTCTTAAAAGAAAAGTGTTTGATCAATGCATCCTTCCAGTGCTTACGTATGGTGCAGAGACGTGGACCTTAACTAAAAGAGACATACAAAAGCTGCAGACAACTCAAAGGAGCATGGAGAGGTATATCCTTGGTGTAACCAGGAGAGATAAGAAGAGGAACTCGTGGATCCGAAAAATGACAAGAGTAGAAGACATCATGATCAGAGTTAAATCCCTGAAATGGCAATGGGCTGGACATACTGCCCGAAGGACAGACCATCGATGGACAGCCGATATTTTAGATTGGATTCCAAGGGACAGGAAAAGACCAAGAAGAAGACCACATGGAAGATGGGTGGATGAAATTCGAAAGAATGCGGGAGTGACATGGACGAGACTGGCACAAGACAGACTGTTGTGGAGGAAACTTGGGGAGACCTTCGTCAAGCAGCAGTGGATTGATAATGGTTGACAATGATGATGATGATGACATACAGTATACAAATAAAACAAAAAAATTATATAAATATATATTAAAATTTTATTCTATATATATATATATTTCATTTTCATTTCATTTTATTGCATTTTAGTTGTTACAGACATGGTATTACATAATCATAAATATATAACACAAATAATATATTTTTGTAACAACAGGGAATGAGGAGGGAAAAGGCCTGATAGGCCTGACGTGTCCTCTTATCCCACAGCACCAAAAGTTTCATGGTAATAAAAAAAGAATGCAAAAGAACATAAACAAATCAAGTCCACATAATATCATACACATTATTTAATATAAAAATATAAGAAAAATTATGCCATTACGTCGTCATATATTGACGACGAAATGGTATAACGACGTTAAAAAGAG
Organism: Macrothele yani; assembly: GCA_039090855.1. NCBI lineage: Eukaryota > Metazoa > Arthropoda > Arachnida > Araneae > Macrothelidae > Macrothele > Macrothele yani. The sequence continues at coordinate 7,820,107 of CM077005.1, forward strand.
TTACTGTTATTACGTTTTTACTCTATTTATTTCGGTTATATAGCAGAAGTAACTTTCCTTTTGCTTACCTTCATTTGGTGCCCGCATTGTTCATTTCCGCATTATTAACTGGGACATCCTTCTCTGTACTCGGGCAACGAAAAGTACTATCTTGAAAGAAATTAATACAATTTGTGAAGGAATACATGTAAGCAGGGAAATATGCATTATAAACTACAAACGAAATCTGAGTGAGAATAATGCAGGAAGAATTAACTAGAAAGAGAAATATTTTCCTCCGTGGTGTAGTCAGTGTCAAGTATTTCATCCGATGATTGGTGTTTCTCATGGATAAGCAGTAACAGCAAAGTACGCCTACATATAAGAGGAAGTGCCTTGTTATTTATTTCACCTTAAGTCTTTAAACTCTCTTTCCCGCACGGAAAGGAAGCTCGTATTTTTAAGACAACTACCAAGAGAAACGCGAAACATATTTTGCGAGTAAAGTAGGTAAGCAAACAAATAGTAAATGATGATGAACACCGAGAAATCGGCAACTATTCAGCAGTAGCTTCGTATTGCTTAGTGGCAAGAAAAAAGTGAACTGAAATATTAAGTATAAATACATGCTGTTCGTGAACACTATTTTGCTGAAAGCATTTATGTGACTGAAACGGAAATTACAAAAGCGATCTTATTTGCAATGACACTTCCGAACCTTACAGGCATGGATGATGCAATTTTCTTTTCTTTTTCTCAACCCCGTAAAAAATAAATGGAAACTGTTTTTACTTATAATTAAGGAACTTGGCACAAAATGTTTATTGTTGGTAATATGCATATGCATATACCTGGTAGCGTAATGATGAAAGCAGATTATTTCGTTGCTCGTAACAGCTGGGTGAAGAAACAGGAATGGATTTTGTTCATACCACTGTAGCTATGTTAGACTGTCCTTCTAATCTCTTAATAAACACCAAATGCCCCTCACATACATTTTGCTGTACTATAAGACCTCAGAGGCATCAGAAACTTATGATGTATACTCTAATTTAACTTTATTTTTAGTTGTCTTTTTTCTATGTAAATTTTGAGTTCGTCCTCGTTTAGTGTTTCAAATTTAAGATTATATATTCCTCACTCACTGAATGTTATGGTGGCAGCAGTCTTGAGGTCAGGGTACGTGACGTGTGTGTGTGTGTGTTTGTCAACATGATTATAACGAGCTATATAATATTGGAGTAAGCAGAGAAAAGAGTGCTGTGGTGCGTTAATGGTAGTCGTGGAAGATGTGTTAATCTGTAAGCGATAGTATCTGTCGATCTCTGATGTATAAATATTTCGTGTTAGTCTTGATTGGTTTTTACTAATTTACGTTAATTCGACTAAGTTCCTACTGTTGTTACTGGAGCTATAATTTAAGAGATTCTTCATTAGAGAAGTGTGGCTGAATAAAAGGCGAACTATAAGTAAATCTTCCTTGAACTTTATTTGAGTGATCATTTCACTTAAAAGGAGTGAATAAGAAGAGAAACTTTACTTAGTGTTCAGTGAGCCACATGTACACGTTTCAAATAGTAAAGAACGCTAATAAATACTAAATAAATACACACAATTGACATGGATTAGAGACATCAAACAGAAGTCATCGCTCTTTCCACGTTTATAAGTAAGTCACAGAAAAATTCTCATCGGCTGCCACACCGGGAATCGAACCCAGGGTCTTTCAGTTACGCACCGGACATGCTACCACTGCAGCACAGCGGCCTCGAATTCTCCAGATTCATATACGACTAACTGCCAAACCTACACACTGCCTTACCATTAATATTAGGAGAACCCTCTATTGAAAATGAATTTGGCCCTACGCAAGTCCGACTCTACAGATCGAACTATAAACATGCTAGTCGGGCTATGATGAGACAAGTGTCCGACTGCAGGATATTTAGATCGACAGAATTAACTGATCTCCAGATCGACATAATAATAGGTTGCCGCCTCCCAAAGCAGCCCATGGCTGCTTTGGGAGGTTTTCACAGGAACGATGGGTTCTCAAGAGAGTCCCGCATGGCTGTGTATGAAAGTGTAATTGTTCCTACTCTGATGTATGGCAGTGAAACCTGGGTGCTACAGAAGAAACATAGGAGTCGTTTGTGGGCTGGAGAAATGCGTTGGGGGGGTTGTGGAAAGACGCGTTCTGATTGTATGAGGAATGAAAATGTGTTGCAGTTGTGTAATGTGAGGCAAAATGCTGTTAGCAAGGTGGAGACTAATATGCTTCGCTGGTTTGGCCATGTTGAAAGAATGAATGATGAGATGCTTACTAAGAAAATCTTTTAGCCCAAGTGGCAGGACGGATAGGTAGAGGAATGCCAAGGAAGTCATGGGAGGATCAGATTCAGGAGTGTCTGCATGAGAAAAATATTATGAGTACGAAGTATAGAAGATCTTGTGTACGGCGTGTGATGGATGTGAATAAAGCCCGAGTTGTATGTCAAGATCGCTGTAAATGGAGAAGTTTGATACGGCAACAGTAAATAAACAAAATATCTGGTAGTGTGTATTTCTTTGTGGAGCTCACCTCTGAATATCAGAGAAGAGCTTAGTGATATTTATGTTACATAAAGAATTGCATTGCTCTGTACCTGCCATTTCAGCGGCATCAAAGATCCCTACGACGATGGATGGTGATGTAATTTGCAAATGGCGATGAACTAAGGACAAACCTTCAAAGAAACGACGAGGTAAAACTCCGAACATAACCTGACAGGAGAGCTCCTCAAAAGAGTACAGTCAGCATATCAGCACTCTCCCAAATCATACAATCCCAATGTGAGACTATTGGGACTGATGTCAGCACCAGTACATGTCCCACAACGATGCACGACATGGGCTACCACGGTCATGCAGTCATGCCCAAACCGCGAATCACTTTCACTAATGAAATACAAATTAGCGTGGTGAAAGAAACTTGGAATTTGAACTGCACAACAATGGAAAACTCTGCTTTGAACTGATGACCCCCACAAGAGAATGGTCCAGGCCGTTGTCACTAGATGCACAGTGCTTGTTATACTGTATCATTCGACAGTACTGAAAGGGTAATGGATAATGACAAACCTTTAGGTGCTATGGAATATAAATGATGAAATTATAGGACATCAAAAAACACTGGCAGAGACAATATTCATGAAATTTCCATTGCTCTGGCGGCCAGGGCCAGAATGGTTTTTCTTGTTTAAAGCAATTGGTAAACATTACAAAGTATTCATGAACGGATATACAGTATAGCGTGTTCAGTAATGGCTATACATTGCACTCACCTTTCATGAACTACAAAAAATATGAAGATCTTGAAGTAAGAAATGATCCAAACAAAAGTAGTTCTTACATTTTATGAATGCGGTTTCCTCGCAATCTTCTCTACCACATTCTTCAGTTAGGCCCGATTCTAAACAATATTGGAGAGGTGTTTGGAAGTATCCCGGGTGGGTGAGTAGTGACATAACTACATTTATAAAATGCAAAGCCGATTAGGTTTTGAAATCGAGGCCCTGAAAACTTATAGTGAACATAAGATTGAAAACGGAGAAAGTGGTCTTTGTGCCAAAAGTTCATGTCTGATGTTACCAACACAGTGTCGTTTTAGAATTTAACCATATTTTTGTAGGAACTTCTTATACTTATTTTTATAAAAAACAATTGTAAGGAGTTCTAATATAACATTCAAAATATACATACAATACATTACATAATATAATACTCATGAACAAGGCTCTGGTGGCTCCCACTGTTGTCCATAGCAGCTCAAAGTTTGGTTATAAACATATCTTATGATTCTCTATCTAAACAACATACTTTGATCAGGACAATCCTATGTCCGTTTCCTTGTCAGTACACACTCTTTCAGACTGATGATCGTTTCTGTGTGTAGCGGATGCCGGAAGAAGGTACCTTCTGGACTTCATCGTCCCACAATGCAGTTTGGTGGAGGCGACGTGGTGGTTAAGAGCTGTTTTCCGTTGCTCGCCTTGGGCCCATATGTCGTCTTGGACCAAACTATGTATACTGAGCTTGTAATGTTCTTGATTAAATATGAACAACTATAGTATGTGTAAAAACGCATGGTTAAACGCAAATATTCCTTAACTACATACTTATTGACTAACAAGGCCGTACTTATTCATATTTCAACGTCTTTAAGAGATTAATGCTGTTTTTCAAAAAGCAAAATATGACAATCAGCTCTAACTAACTCGAGCCGTAAAACATGTAACTAGCAACTCAATACATGGAAAGTGATAAAACAGAATACAAGAAAAAATACCCTAACGGAAATCAGCTGGAAACATCTGCCCAACGACAGCTACACACATAACGCTTCCTAGCTACAAAGCCAAAAACTAACATTGAAAAACATCGTTCTTATATCTGTTGAACTCATACGCCCCTCTACTTCTCACCTCAATTCAGGTTGCCACAAGACATTCATTCATTCATTCATTCGAGAGAAATATGCAGCGTTAAGCTAGAAATTGTTTAAGGAGAATAAGCCAAAATTTACATAGACAGAGGAACTGTAAAAGAAAGTTATATTAGAGTATAAGTCTCAAACACTTCCTAGACGTTTCAGAAAACTATGCACTAACAACACTGCGGTAGTCCTTTTGGGAAGGCTTATACCTGTATCAGCCATTCAACGCATCATGTCATACTGCTTGCGCTGTTACAGATTCGTTTCAGGACTATGAACATCGAAAAGCCGGATGGACAGCTTTGAGTCCTGACCTGAACCGAATTGAGGAACTCGTGGGCGAACTAGATCATCGGGTGCATAGAAGAAGACATCGCCCAACAAGCAAAGCTGAAATGCTCAAGATGGCGCTGGTTCTTGATACATGGGTTTTCCTAATGATTTGGCCGTGTGCTGACGTGGATGCAAGGGTGTTCCTGCCTCCCCGGTGGCGCAGTGGTCTAAGCGATGGCCTCTGATAATTCGTCCATAAGGGGTCCGGGTTCGAATCCCGGTGAGACATGGATGTTGTGTTTGTCTTACGGCACTGGCTCTCTCCCTTCCCTAGGAACCAGTGACCCTAAATTAGGGACGGGCGACTGCTTATAGCCCATTGAGTTGCTCACGGTGGTCGTTAAACCTCCAATAACAAAAAAAAAAAGGAAAAAAAAGTGTGTTCCTAATTATCTTTTCCATGAGTGTAAAAACAAAATTGTTTTAGATATTGTGAGAGTTAAACTACAGGGTATTTCACTCACTCTCGGCCCCAGAATTTTCTGTATTCCTTCTAAACTAATGGACGTGATTCAGAGAAATTTGACACGGACCTACCTTGGTGTGCGAGAAGCATGATGATCTCGAAGCAAATGTTGAAACTGGTTGTCATTAGCATCAAGACATGCCTGCACACGCCTCTCCATGTTACGGAAGGTATTCACCAACACATCGGGAATCACAACCTCAATTCCCCGCTGAATGTTTTCCCGCAGTTCTATGAGACTCCGTGGCTTGTTGAGATACACTCTCCCTTTCAGCATGCCCCATGAGAAGAAATCCGGTGTGGTATGGTCAGGCGACTTTGGTGGCCAAGGTCCCTTAGAAAAAACACGATCTTTAAAGAAGGAAACAATTCATCTATGCTGACATTGTAGGTGTGGCAGGTCGCACCATCCTGCTGAAAATACCCAGTACGGAGTTCCATGCCGTACAATTGATTCACAAACTCATGGAAGATTTTCATGAGACTGCAGTGTCCACATTGTATGGAAGAAGATTGGGTCAATAATGCGGCGTCGCGACAAAGCGAACCACTTCTCAACAATTTTCATCATGAAGAGATGTCTCACGCACGGTACTAGTATTCTCTCTAACCCAAATAAGGCTAATCAGAGAGTAGCCCGCAAGTCACCCCTGAGCAAAGTGAAGGCCGATTGCGCGTTCGCTGTCCTCGGTAGTTGACTAACTATGCTTCACATACACCTAGGTAGGTTCGTGTGAAATTTCACTAAATTACGTCCTTTAGTTTGCAAGTTATAAGGGAAAATAGGGGTCCGACAGCGAGTGGAACACCCTGTAGAACCACCCAAGACATAGGCGAATCTGCACCCTCGACGGCCCTTACGTTTTCAGCCATTAACACCCGACCATCGTCGGTGTCGATTACAGTGGTGTCAGCAGCGAGCAACGTAGAATTCTACGGAATGGCGGCGTATAGTGTTCAGCGACGAATCCAGCTTCTGTATGGGAATGGGCGACCACCGTAATAGAGTGTGAAAAACCGCAGGTGCACTCTACAATCCCAACTTCACTGCACATGTCCCAAAATGCAGCGTGATGGTTTAAGGTGCCATGGCGTACGACAGCCGGACGTGATCCAAGGGACGTTGACAGCCCAGCCCTACGTACAGGGGATCCTGCAGCCACACATGCTGTCTTTCCTGGCGGAGCGGCCCATAGTCATTTTCCAACACGATAATTCCCGTCCCTCACGGCTCAAGTTTCCCAGGACTGTCTACGTCATGTTTCGATGCTTCCGTGGCCTGCCAGATTGCCTGATCTCTCGCCCGTTGAGCACGTGTGGACCAGATGGAGGCCAGTTTTTTCCATCTCCCAGTGTTTGTAGAGTGCACCAGTGGTCTACCACACATATCAGACTGATGGATCGGATATCTGGATTCATCAGTTAATAGGACCCGTTTCCATTGATCTACGGCCCACGATAAATGTTCTTTACACCACGCTAAATGTCGAGTAGCATTTCGGGTAGAGATGAAAGGCTTATGAGCAGCCGCACGACAACGGTAATCCATGGAATGAAATTCTCTGCGAATGGTACGTGTACATACCGATATTTCCAGCATTTTTACACACCTGTACACTGAGGTCGTATGCAGTCCTCCGTTGATTACCTGTAATGACTCTTCTGAGACTTTGACGTCCTCTACCGCTGATTTTATTGGTTCTACCGGTACGTTTTGCTGCTTCAGGCACACCATGTGTCTTCCACTTATTCAGTACATTCAAAACAGTTGACTTGGGTGCGTTTAAACGCCTCTTGTCTTCTCTTATGGACAACCGACTAATATAACACCCAACAATTTTTCCTTTCTCAAAGTCAGTTCTCTCCTGCCGCGTCATTTTCACTCAACCTCACAGTGCGATATGATCGCGGTCAGCTGCAGGCATGTTTTTATACCGTTTGCGCATCTTAACAACGGAGCGGATCCGTTCATTTGCTTTTGAAGGGGTGTCTTGTTACTTTTGTCAATATAGTATATGTGGGTTACTACTTTGATCGAAGCGACCATCGAAAATATGCAACATGTTGTATTGGAAAACAGGAGGGCAAAGTTACGTAACACAGCTGCAATATTTAACATCAGTGTTGGTAGTGTTTAAAAATTCATCTATGAACACCTAATAAAAAACTTGAAAACTTCGTGCTCAAATGATATCAATAATACATCACCACTGTCTCAGCACGATCCACTAAAATCTTTCATGTAATACACATACCGTAGTTAAAAATGATGTTTATTTACACTAAAACACATATACAGATAAAATTCGAAGAACTTTAAAAGGAGCCGTGATCTTTCAAGCTTGTTCCAAGCTCATTTTCAAGCCGAAAGTGCCATCGATGTACGGAGAGGAGGACATAAATACATGCAGACTCGACCATCATGCACCCCCAACCCCCACTCCTCCCCCATTTTTTTTTTTTTTTTTTTTGCCGCCCCGGTGGCGCAGTGGTCTAAGGCGCTGGCCTCTGATCATTCGTCCGTAAGGGGTCCGGGTTCGAATCCCGGTCAGGCATGGATGTTGTGTTTGTCTTATGGCACTGGCTCTCTCCCTTCCCTGGAACCAGTGACCCTAAATTAGGGACGGGCGACTGCTTATAGCCCACTGAGTTGCTCACGGTGGTCGTTAAACCTCCAATCAATCAATCAATAAAAACCTCCCCATTTTCCCTACTTACACACAGATCAGAACGTCATCAGAACGAGTATTAGAATACATTATCAGAACATCAGTACGACGTAAGAACGGGAGCAACCTCAACCGCTCTGTCACGTCCTGTGACTCAAGGTCAATATACCCCATGTTGAGATAATGTAAAACATCTCTCCTTCATTGTTAACAGACGTGATATTTTATTTACTGAACCATTGTTCAACACCTTGTTTGCTGATATATGTTGCAACGATGATCTTCCTAACAACATTTCACAACCATGGCGAAGAACATAACCTTTGGGTGCTGTGAACTTAAAAAATCCGATATTTTAGCTAAGACTTTAACCTTTGGGTGCTTTTTTCTATCACTGTTTTTATCCTTCTGCGTGAATCGATATGTACGTTTTTAATAAAGTCACTCTTTTGGTCATTAAGGGGCGTACTTCTATGTTCATCTGTGTGTAAGTGGGGAAAATGGGTAAGGTGGGTGGGTGAGGTGGATCGGGGAGGGGGAGGGGCTGAACACAACTGAACTACCAGTGCATGATGGTCGCGTCTACTTGTGTTTACAGTATATCTATACTCTCCGTACATCGATGGCACTTTCAGCTTGAAAATGATCTTGGAGCAATTTCGGAAGATCTCGCCTTCTTTTTAAATGCTTCGGCTGCTATCTGTACATGAATTTTAGTGTAAATAAACATCATTTTCAACTACGGTATGTGTTTTAGATGCAAGTTTTTAGTGGGTCGTGCCGAGAGGTGACTTATTATTGATACCATGAACATCTGATGTTCAGAAGTCATCATCTGCACAGAGCTTTTCTAAGCCATTACGTGTCGCCATCTGCACAACTTTTGCATTGTTTTAATTCTGAGGGAGATTCATTTAAGCAGCAGTTCGTATCAGTGACGAGACTTGAGTTACTATAATTACCTATATTTTACTCCAGAAACTAAGCCAGCCAGCTCTGAATGGCTCCACAATGAGATCCCATTGCCGAAAAAATTCAAGGCAGTGCCGTCTGCAGGAAAGCTATTGACTAACACATTCTGGAATACTAACAGGGTATTTACTCCTGGTGAATTTCCTTGAGCTGGGAGAAAACGTGAACACAGAGTGTTCACTTTTGCTTACGCTACCCACGTAAAAAATAGAAGCTTTGCCACGCTATCAACAAGAAGAGACCAAGATAATTGCTGGGACATGTCATCCTGCCGTACCACGACACTAGGCCAAACACGTTATGTTAGAGCTCTGGGCTCATTACGTTCAGCGGATGTTAACATTAATAACAGTTTTATATTATCTAATAAGCTGAAATAATTTCTTTCTTTCGTCAACTCTTGGGGAAATATTCAGATGGTCTTCCTTTCTAGTTTTTTGAAAACCGTGATAAATGAGTAATGATGCTTTCTTCAAAGCTCCCTCTACGCCTCGGGGCTTTGAGGAAAGCATCATTAATGTCAGAATTTCAATTTATATTACTTTATTGCTCTGCGAGGGAATGGTAAATGCCCTACCATGCCATAGAGTCAGAATTCTTGTAGGAAGGATAGCAAGCACGTGGCTTTTCTAACATCTACACGTTTTAATGAGGGAATTCTCACGATGGGTGTAAATGCCGGTAATGGAAGTCAAAAGTGAGAGTGGAGCCGACCGGGTAGTCCGAAAGACTGGGAGACTAGGAGCGATTTTTCTGGTGGAAGGAGAGAGATTCGTATGGGACTTGAAGACATTAAGAAGCAGAGTTTTGGTGGAGAATTCTCTAGACTTCATAGGACTGGGAGAGCTTTTAGGATAACAGGATGAAAGACTGAAAGAGAAGTAAAATAGCGAAAGAAAAACTCAGTAACTGATGTTACGGAAAAAAATCTGATGGGTCAGCACGATGCCATCAACGTATATAAAATGTAATGCAGCGTAAAGAAATCAGGATAAACCTCTAAAGTTACTTTCTCCATATACAGCACTGAATAAGGAACACCTTTAGAGACGAGCGACTTTTCACTTTGCTAGCAATCGATTAGCTTCATCATAGGGGGAAATATAATCAAAATCCCAAAACTTTTAAATTTTCTTACACGCCTAATTCTGACGAACCTATTCGACTGAGAGCACTGTTGCAACGTGATAGCTGTGACGTCAGGGCGGTTGAAAACAGTCAGGTATTCCCCTGACTTGGATCTAAGTGATTTCCACCTGTGCTACCTAGTTAAGGAGTACTTAGGAGGAAAAAATTTAACTACAAATGAAAACAACTACGGGAGTGTGTCTTACAGTGGCTGTGACAGCAGCCGAAATCCCTCAACTTGGATGGAACACAGAGTCTTCCACGGAGACGGAACAAGTGTGTTAAAATGTTCCGTTTCCGTGGAAGATTCTAAAACATTAAGGAAGAATATATGGAGAAAGTCCCATAGTATAATAAGTGCATTACCTTTCGCTTCTCATGCAAAAGATAATTCCAGGTCAAGCCTGAACTACCGCCGTAAAATCATATTCCGTTAGAAAAAGTGCCTATGTTGCATTGTTGACAGCATTCTGAGTTGCATTACTGAGGGTAATTTGCCCGCAACAATGTGTCCAGAATACACTGGTATGCAAAATTAAAGGATGATCTACAAAATCCGTCATTGCCCGCGATGACTGCAATCAAATTTGACAGGAACTTTATTTGAGATACATCACAAGCTGTACACATTGCAGAACTTCGCAATGAAATCTTAAACAGGACATATGTAAATGGGAACGCAATGAGCAAAATAGAAGTTCTCCATTGTCGTTGTCCGGAATAGTCAGTAAGGAGTATGATTGCCTCTAACAGACAGACATACAACGTTGGCAACGATTCTGAGCCTGTTAATGAGACTGTTAATTAAGTCGCGTGAAATTAACCGAAACTCCTCTAAAATGGATACTCGGAGTTTCTGGGGTTTCTAGGTGGGGGCTGGCATTCTGAAGCTCACCGTTCCAAGGCATCCCAGACATACGCAGTAGGATACCTATCCGGCGAATATGCTGGCCATTCCGCCAGCGATATCTTGTTTCGAGATCATCATCCACCAGTAGAGCTCGATGCGGTCTGGTGTAATCACCCATAAGGAGGAAATCCAGTACGAAGGCACCCATGGACAGCCTAACACAGAAGTCTCATTTCTATATCTCTGCACGGTCACCGAGCCACTCTGAAAAATATGCGTATTGGTGCAACCGTTTGTACATAATGATGTCTCCCCAGATAAGAGAACACCCGCCATGAAAACTTTACCTTTCACGGATATTTGTGGGGTTGTCGCTAATCCCCGGTTCTTCTCTGATAGGAGTAGTGTCGGGAATCTGTATTTAAACTATACCATAATATCCGTGAAAAGTAGAGGAAGGAGAGAGATTCCTTTGGGACTTGAAGACGTTAAGCAGCAGAGTTTTGGTGGAGAATGCTCCAGGCTTGTTAGGACTGGAAGATTTTTTATGACGAAATGTGCCCTATTGTATGGAATCTACAGGCAATGTTGGCAACTGCATCTTAAACATGCCTCTGTGATGAAGGGAGTTAGGGGAACACAAATCAGAGGTCTCTTTCATAGAGAACTCGCTCATGCATCCTACGGTAAACTGTAAATATAGTTTTCCTGGTGGCAGTGGTTGATGCGAGCTCACGAGTAAGGTTAAAATCATCTAAATACGTGGCGTCCGTTGAATAAATAAAGCCATCGCTCTTTTCTCGTTAAGCAACGCACAGCAACCGAAAATGTTTTATCCGGCCGCCGTCGGGGAATCGAATCCCGAATCTCTCGATATCCAGACGAGCGCGTTAGCCTTACACCACAGCGGCCAACAATTCACGGCGCTATGTGTGTTTTTTTTCAATCAGCATCTGACATCATAAATCCGTAAGATGGGCTCAGCTACTGAGACGTCTCCATCTGGTGGACATTAACGGCACTGGCTATATATGTATAATTATAGCAATAATCCAACGGGCGAGATCCAAGGTGAAAATCATCTAAATACGTGGCGTCCGTTCAGTAAATAAATTCATCGCTCTTTCCACGTTAGGCAACGCACAGCAACCGAAAAATTGTTATGAGAGTAAGTTGCCTACATATTATCTGCCGATGTCTTCTTGGTGTTTGAGCCATGTACGGCTGTTTTTGGCAGCAGTACAAGCAGTACAACTGCCTTGTTCTTGTCGACGACGAATCTCTCCTGTACCAGGAACCGCTTCCATAGTCATCAGAGGATATTTTGTGGTATATTTAACGCTCTGGATACCTGCGAATGGGACTGGCCTGCGTCCATCCTACTGATCACTCAAACCAGCTGTCATTCATCCAAATACTGTCTTCGACACATTTTCAATTCAATCTAATATTGCGATACTGTCCAGCCCACTTCGAGAAAGAATACGAGCCGATCTGTCGCATTTAGAACGCAGTCCTGATTCCCTAAAATAGTTTTTTTCTTCTTCGGATATTAATCCGCTTAGTTTGCATTTCCGTGCATGCAACGCGTATATCGTGCGATTTTCTCTATTATGCATTAATTTTACACACCAGTGTATTTCTTTCTGACACGTCGGATACTCACTTTTAATCTCCATGAAATATCAGGAGCTTTCTAAGGGATTAACGTTGCCAAAACAGTCAATTACCGCGCATTTTACCTGATGCGAGACAGCGCATGCTCTTTCTAAACCGTTTCCTTTCTGGTTTCCATCTTATTTTTTCGATGACGTCCAAATACATGAACACAGAAGGAATCTTGCGAGTTATTTAAAAGAGTGTTGCATCTGCATTATGGTTATTTAAATCAACGACGAGATATTCACTAGCATCGAAATAGCGTTGTGGGCTTTTGCACGCGATACGACGTGTTTACCTTCTTAATTTGAAAAGTTCGTTCTGAATGTAGCATACAGAACTGGAAACCCTTCCTTGTGTCTGACAAATGAAGGAATATGTTTGCTCTTGCTCGATTCGCGTTGCTGTTTTGGATAAATCTTTGCGGCAGAAAGGAGAAAGAAGCTTTCCCGATCCAGGCACTTGTTAAAACTCTCTGCAGTGATCTCCAGAGACTCCAATGCAGCTTGCTGCATTTTTAATCAAAGTGTATAATCAGTTAGTACGCAGCACAAAAGGCAGAGAAGAATATGTTTAGCTTGGAGAACGAATATTTTTCGTCGATGTAGCTGATAAATAATTAATTCTTCTTCCTTCGCGAGAAAATTCATCTTATTTGCATACGATGATAATATTTATTCACGTTACCATATACAGAGACGAAGGAATTTGTTCTTTAACATTTGCAGAGCTCCCTGCAAAAGAAAATCTCGCTTCTCGTTGGTGAAGAGAAAAATGCAATGACTAAAAATTGCTTGTCGTCTGTAATTGAAATTCCTATGTGATTTAGTCATTTCTTTGGAGTCAGTATGTGAATATTTAAAAAGTATTGTTCAAGAAAAATAAAATGGCTTTCGAGCGTCACGTATTTATAAAATGAATGTCATTTCGATGATCTTTACATTTCCTTTGTTGTTTCCTTGCATCTATTGACAAGTATTAAGTATTTTCTCAAGTCATTAATCCCTAATAAAGCATCGAAGTTGAATTTTAATGAGACTGAAGAAGCTGATTTCGTACGTAATATCATAATTTCATAAATAAATAATTCAACGCATACGTATTTACTATTCATTCTTCCACCAAGTTTTTTTAATTTTGCAGGAGATAACGAACGCAAGAACGTTTCTCAAAATTTAAGCGCTACAGTATCGCCGACTAGAAAGGACCGTAACACCTCTTCAAAGCGAGAATTTATGATAAAAGCTGTAAAATGCAGATTAATAAAATAGAAACTAACTGAAAATTCAAACCGAAATTTATCAATTTTGAAGAGATTCCGGAATGAGTGCATACGATGCAGTCTTTCTGGGTACATTACCTAGAGTTTTAATTTGTGTTTTTGAATTAAATTACTTTACACATGCTAGTATCATATTTGATTAAATGTTACAAGTTTTCCCAAGCAAACATCGAAATTTAATGAAATATGGCATGGTTTCTCCGCCACTGGGCGTAGATGTACATCTTATTTTTGTGAATATCTCTACTTCTAGGAGCCCGATTTGAACAATCCCCTCTTTGATGGATAATGTTTTCAGGGTGACATATTTTTCATATAATTTCAAAATTTTCAAGTAATTCATAGACTTTCCGTTAGGGGGCGTAAAGGTAAATTGCGTTTCCCCTATATCTCTGCTTCTAAATCTCCGATTTGAAAAATTCTTTCTGCACCGGATACAGCTCCTAATGGGAAATCATTTCCACATAATTTCTATTTTTTGTAAAAATGGTTGGGCCACCAGGGGGCGCAAGTCTTAATTTCCGCTTCTGATGTATTTCTTTTTGCAGCAAAATCTGAGCTCCTAAAATCTCGATTGGAAAAAAATTGCTTGTGGATCGATACTACTCATGTCGATAAACCTTTTAGGAACATTTCCTTTCTAAAATAATGCATGGTTTCTACGCCAGGGGGCGTAGATGTATATCTTATATTTGTCAATATCTCTATTTCTAGGAGTCCGATTTGAAAAAAATTCTTCTTTGTTGGATAGTGTTTCCGATGCGAAATTTTTTTCATATAAATTCCAAATTTTCAAATAAATTTTAGACTTTCCGTTAGGGACGCAAATGTAAATTGCGTTTTCTACGTTATTTCTGCTTCTAAAACTCCGATTTGAAAAATTCTTCCTGTATCGCATACAACACCTGATGGAAAATCTTTTTCATATAATTTCTAATGTTTAGTAAAGAATGGTTTGGCCACCAGGGGCATAAGTGTTAATTTCTGCTTATGTATTACGTATTTGTAGCAAAATCTGAGCTCTTGAAAACTTGACTGAAAATATTCTTTCGTGGACCTGTACTGTTAAAATCGAAAAACCTTTTGAGAATACGTTCTTCTTAAAGTAATGCATGTTTTTACCACCAGGGAGCGTAGATTCATATCTTATTTTTGTCGATATCTCTGTTTCTAAGAGTCCGATTTGAAAAATTCTTTCTGTGTTGGAGAGCTTTTCCTTTGCGAAATGTTTTCATATAAATTCATATTTTTCTTAACGCACAAGTCTGCAACCAGAGGGCGTAAGCTCTCGATTCCGTTTACAGCAATATCTGAGAGATTAAAAACCCGATTGAAAAACTTCTTTCTTCTGTCAGATACTATTGTTTTCCATACCGGTTCCATTGACTTTGAATAGCTTTGATAAATTTAATTTGCGTCAGAACGGATTCAAAAGACGTGCTTATTACACCCGAAAATTCGGTGTCATCTTTGTTGTTTCTACTGTAGTCAGTGATAGCTCAAAATCAGCACGTCTCTTAAATCCAAAATTATGCGAATGATATGCCAAACTGCATGAACTCATCAGAATGCAATTCAGTCACCTTTTCAAAGTTATCCAGTGAAGCACTAATTATTTATATACAGATATGCAAAAGTAATAGAGTGCTAATGTTTGACACGATAATATTTAAAGTGATATTAAGAGAATTTTTGAGAGATTACACTGCCATACTTTGTTGAAATCCTGACCACCCAGATATTAGAAGAGAGATCACTAAGGTGTATCGAAACAGGGGAAACACTTTTTTCGAGCTTTAATTGGAAATTATGTGGAAAAGGTGCCCATGGTGATCCTTTGTACATTTTTAAAAAAATTGTGGTAGGCTGCACCAAAATGTGGTGCAACATCAGCTACACCACCCTCTGAGCAAAAATACACCAGTTTGTGGTGCAAAAAAACCCCCTCAACAACATGGTGCGATATTCCATCACGTTATGGTACAAGGTTCCACCACATTATGGTGCATGGTTGCACCATGTTGTTAGTTTTCTTTGCACCACACAATGGCATATCCTTTCTCACAAAGTGGTGCAGCAGGTATAGCACCACTTTTTGGTGCAATCTACCACAAAACTTTTAACAGTGTATATGCGCAAATTTTTTTGATATTATCATGTATGTTGATTTGTCGTAGGAGTCTTATATTTTCCAATAATCTTCCGCATAAATATACATTTTTTTATAAAAATAGTGACAAGTTCTGTAGCGTGAGAAGTAGCAATGTGATTTCTTCAGTACATATTGAATAATGTGATTATTGTGTGGAAATACGAGTATCTTTATTTGCCGCTGGAACCATTTTTTTTCATATGTAGGATTTTTTGACGGATTTACACTGAGCGAAGTACCGTATCTTGTTTCGAATTAAAATAAAAAAATAACCCAAGATTCACTACCCAAATGCACAATACCACATCGACTTCTTCTCGTGTCAGCAATCGCTTGGTTACAACGAGTTATTTGAATAATTCACTGTACACCAAATTAATCGTTATGTCTGAGGTATTCCTGTTTCATGTTAAATGAAGCTATTTTTTTCCAACATTCAAGTTTTGTGCGAATATATTCATCCCTGTTGTCAAATGCACATGTAGCAACAGAAGCATTAGCACAAAGCTTGATGCTCCTTTTTACTGCTTGGTTGTAACCAGGAAATCTTTTTACAGAACTGGACCTCTCCTACCTTCACTACGAGTTTCAGTTGCTTCGTTTTCCTTGTCTTCAATGAGGGAAGCAACCCAAGTTTTCTCACGTTTGGAACTGAATTGGTGATCGTTTCCCGAATAATTCTTTCGGAGTGCCCATAAAAGCCATTTCTTTTTATTACCGGATCGGTAGCTTCTCTTAATTCGTTGATGAGTAGCTAGACAATTCGATAACCTGCTATAAGTGTCAGAGCGTGAGGTATTTCCTAGAATGATGAATTACATCTTGCAGTAGGTATTCAAAATAAACTTTACAAGGGTCCACAAATTGTCCGAAGGATCAAAACGTCCCATGTAATAACGTAATACACTGACGGAAAAAAATCCCAACACCACGAAAAAATAGTTGTAGAGGAATGAAATGGCGGCAATACATTTGTATAGGTAACATATTTAATCGATTAAGGTTTCAAGATCACAGCTTATTGTAAGCGCGAGAAGAGCCATTTTAAATGTGAAATGCTGGTACATTAATAACCGGTGTAACCGCCAGAATGTTGAATGCAAGCACGCAAATGTACATGCATCGTGTCGTACAGGTTTTTTTTTTTTTGATTGAAGGTTTAACGACCACCGTGAGCAACTCAATGGGCTATAAGCAGTCACCCGTCCCTAATTTAGGGTCACTTGTTCCAGGGAAGGGAGAGAGCCAGTGCCGTAAGACAAACACAACATCCATGCCTCACCGGGATTCGAACCCGGACCCCGTTCGGACGAATGATCAGAGGCCATCGCTTAGACCACTGCGCCACCGGGGCGGCGTACAGGTGCTGGATGTCAGTTTGTGGGATGGAGTTCCATGCCTGTTGCACTTGGTCGGTCAATACAAGGACTGTTAATGCTAGTTGGGGATGACGTTGGAGTTGTCGTCCAATGATGTCCCATACGTGCTCGATTGGTGAAAGATCTGGTGATCTAGCAGGCCACGGCAACATGTCGACACTCTGTAGAGCATTTTGGGTTACAACAGCGGTATGCGGGCGAGCGTTATCCTGTTGGAAAACACCCCCTGGAATGCTGTTCATGAATGGCAGCAGAACATGTTGAATCACCAGATTGACGTACAACTGTGCCGTCAGGATGCGTGGGATAACCACGAGAGTGCTCCTGCTGTCATAGGAAATTGCTCCCCAGACCATAACTCCAGGTGTAGGTCCAGTGTGTTTCGGCCGCAGACAGGTTGGTTGCATGCGCTCACCTGGCCTCCTTCTAACCAACACACGGCCATCACTGGCACCCAGGCAGAACCGGCTTTCATCAGAAAACACAACAGATCTCCATTCAGTCCTCCAATGAGCTGTAGCTTGACACCACTGACGTCGCAAACGGCAGTGGTTTGGAGTAAGTGGAATGCACGCTACAGGGCGTCTGCCTCGGAGCTGTCCTTCAAGTAACCGATTTGTAACAGTTCGTTGTGTCACTGTGGTGGCAACTGCAGCTCGAATTTCTGCCGCAGACGTGGTACGATGCGCCACGGCCATACGCCGTACACGGCAGTCTTCCCTCTCAGTAATGCCACGTGGCCGGCCGTAACCCGGTCTTCTTGGGGCAGTACCTTTCCTTGACTACCGCTGCCAACAATCATGCACAGTGGCTACATTCCTGCCAAGTCGTTCTGCAATATTGCGGAAAGAAAATCCACCTTCTCGTAGCACTATTACACGACCTCGTTCAAACTCCGTGAGCTGTTGATAATGGCTTCTTCGTCTTCTTAAAGGCATTATCGACTAACATCAACACCCTACGTCGAATCTCAACGATAACTAACGCTCACGAACGTTACAGCGCGTATTTACAGCAGACCTGCTTTGCATGTTCCGAAGGGCGCTAGTAGCGCTACACGTATGCGCCGAGCGCGAAATTTGCATAGACGTCATCTTACAGAGTACTCTCACCGCCTACTAACTGTCGTTTATCTAACACAACGCCTTCTTGGTGTTGGGATTTTTTTTCCGTCAGTGTATTCTATTGGCAGGTCAGCGAACGTGCGTGAGACAATTTCCCAGGATCTGTTTTTCCAAAGTGAACTCTCATTTACGGCTGGGCGCTGCTTTTCAAACACGAGTAAATATTTGAGGTCTGAAATTAGCTCTGTGGAATCCATTACGGACAATTCAACGTCTACCGGATCAAGATTTGTGACTTCCAAACTTTTACAAGTACGTAATCGTTTTCCAACGGAACCCGAAAATCTGTTGGTCCCTGAAGTCAAACCCTTGCAAGGGAAACAAATATACTTCTTCACTCTACGATACGTTGGCAAAACATTGTTAACGAGGGCTTTGTTTTAATTCCTAAAAGGTCACGAAGCTAATCGTGTTAGGTAAACATGACAGACGGCTGTATTAAGTTATTACAGAAACAGCAGATAAATGATTTCCTACCGTTCATCGCTGTGAAAATAATATGAACAGGCAACACCGCTGTGAAGGTGCTATGACTGTAATTTTCAATTGAAACAAGAACTGCTTTCAGTACAAATTCAAAAACAAAAAGAAAAAATTGCGAATTCTTGCGTTTAAAGATAATAAAACTATGTTAATAATCCGAATTCATTGGCTTAAAATAGAAATCAAAGTTTCTAAATTTTCGCACATCAACCAGATAGCTTTTTAAAGGAAGTTAGACTGCATACAGTTTGGGAAGGTAGACAGGAAACAATTTGCTGTCTATAATATTCATTGTCATCGAGAAAATGGAATGTATGTCCAATAGTATGTCCAATAGCAGCGTAAAACAGTGGTGCGACGGGCACAATGATCTCGTTTCGGTACACTAAGGCATTTATGTTGCCTTAACAAACATATAAGGCAGTAGGGCCATTAAAACACACTTCTTCTCAGACCAAAACTGACTGCCGATGGTAAGGGTGGACAGACTGCACACAGTGTGGTTGCATTCGTGTGACGAAACTCCTCCACACGTGCCCTCTTCGAGCATCAGGATAAAGAGCGAAACGGAATTCATCTGTGAAACGTACATGGTGCCACTCTGTATTCTATGACATGTACAGTTGGACTAAGGTACATCTTTGACGACTGTGTGTTGATGTCAATGGAATTTATCTCAGCGTCCCCCTTGCTCTGAGTCCGTACACGTGAAGACAGTTTCGTACCTTTTGTATACATACTGCGACACCAGAAACAGCTCGAAGTGTTTCCGGGAGTGGGCTACTGGTGATACTAGATCTTTTCCGAGCACTTACCGTCAGGTAGCGATCTTGCCTTCTGGTGGTTATCCTCTGACGACCATTCCTGGGTAGATGTTCTGGTGGTTATTCTCTGACGACCACTCCTCGGTAGATGTTCTGGTGGTTATCCTCTGACGACCACTCCAGGGTAGATCTTCTGGTGGTTATCCTCTGACGACCACTCCTGGGTATATCTTCTGGTGGTTATTCTCTGACGACCACTCCTGGGTAGATCTTCTGGTGGTTATCCTCTGACGACCACTCCTGGGTAGATCTTCTGGTGGTTATCCTCTGACGACCACTCCTGGGTAGATCTTCTGGTGGTTATCCTCTGACGACCACTCCTGGGTAGATCTTCTGGTGGTTATCCTCTGACGACCACTCCTGGGTAGATCTTCTGGTGGTTATCCTCTGACGACCACGCCTGAGTAGATTTGCAACATTTCCGTGCGGTAGAAATCATGTGCGTAGCCGAGTTACTACACTTTGTGAAACTCCAAAAGCATCAGCCACATCGATCTGCCGTACACTAACCTGTGAGCCGCCCTGGTGGCGCAGTGGTTTAAGCGATGGCCTCTGATCATTCGTCCGAACGGGGTCCGGGTTCGAATCCCGGTGAGGCATGGATGTTGTGTTTGTCTTACGGCACTGGCTCTCTCCCTTCCCTGGAACCAGTGACCCTAAATTAGGGACGGGCGACTGCTTATAGCCCATTGAGTTGCTCACGGTGGTCGTTAAACCTTCAATCAAAAAAAAAAAAAAAAACAACCCTGTGACATACCAACAGCCCTGTTTTCATTGTCAATGCTTAAACGTCATTTGGACATCGCTTGATGTTAATCCCAGACTGAAAGAAATACATTCAGCAAACGTCTACACTAAGTGGTGAAACGATCCGATTTCCACTTCTCGCAGGACACTTTTATCGGAGCTCGCTCGCCACATGTAGTATTATCATTATGCAGATTTACATATGACGTAGCTCCCTACGCTGATAAACGATCTCCAGTAAGCGCGTAATTTGCATATCAGCACATTTTTTCTTTTGAAACCTCAATATCCCTAACTTTTTATGACCAGTGTATTTGTGGTCTTCAATATTCTTCTGCTATGACACAGATGTTTTTTATGAAACCTCGAATTCTGTTCTAAACTGCAAATATATCGGCTCCTTCCTTTCCTTATATTTACAAATTCAGTTCGCTTAATTACGAAAATATGTTTGCCAGTGTATATAAGGTGTGCTGCTTCAGAACAAACTCCTCTATTTTCAGATAATTGCAAAGTACTCACATTTCAAAATCTTTTCTCTGGCTACCAAAAATCGGATCACAACCCATAATTTGGGGTATGCTGTCCTACAGGAAATTTTATTTTCAGAAAAATATTTGCAAACATAACGTTGTTCAGAATGAAAGAAAGCACTAAGGCTTCAAAGCCTTTGCTACCGAAATTTTGATTTGTCAGCCTCTCACTGTATTTTTCAGAAATCTAAGCTTTGTCTCATAACTATCAACTTGTTTCATGACTTCTCAAGATATTTAAAAAGCTATGCGGATCAAGCCGATATTGAGAACGAGAGAAGAGAAATTTAATCGAATAATCGCAAACCTGAATGGACATAACAATAGTAGTTGAACAAGCTTCATAAGTAATGTGATTCTTTTTAGCACGTCATTTTTTTTGGGACAGGGGGGGGGATTACACAGTCGAGTCACATTATTGTGACCACCTCCTACTTTGACGTCAACCGCGCGTAGCCAATGAAAGAAGGCACGTGTCGTGAGCTGGCTTGGAGGGTATATAAGGTGTGCTATAGGCAATCTGAGAGCATATCACTCGTTTCTGTCTCGGATAAAAGGAGCGATTTATCACATTTTCAAAAAAGGGATAATTATCGGCTTTCGGGCCTAGGGTGGCAGTATTTCTGAAACAGGGCAGTTTGTGAACTGTTCGCGTGCTGCTGTGGTTAAAGTGTATCGTGATTGGAGAAATGGCACCATTGCTAATAAGTGATGTGGAAACTGCGGAGCACCACGTGCCATTGATGTGAGAGGTGAACGTCGGCTTCGATGTTGCGTGAGGGCCGATCGACGCGCTACATTAGAGTAACTCAATGGCCGAATGTACCACAGGGGGCTACCGGAAGTGTGTCTAAAACGACAGTTCAGAGAGCCCTGCTGCGTATGGGGCTCCGATGCAGACGGATGGTCACTGCACCTATGCTAACGAAGGTGCATCGGCAGAAAATGCTTACATTTGCACGGTAGTATCTGAATTGGACCTCCGCTGATTGGCAAATGATTGCCTTCTTCGATGAGTCACGTTTTCTGCTTCATCGAACGGATGGACGTTGGAGTATAAAACGAGAAACATCGGAGAACAAATACTCTTCAACCATTAATGGAAGAACGCAAGCTGGTGGGGGAAGCGTTATGGTCTGGAGAACGTTTTCGTGGCATTCTCTGGGTCCACTCAAACCTATGGAAGTCACCATGGACCGAATTCGTTATGAATCCATTATTGAAGACCACTTACTCCCACACATGCTGATTGTCTTCTCTAGGGCGTCAGATAATCAGCATGTCGCATTGTCGTTTTTGGCGAACGACAATGCGACGTGTCACGCAGCTAGAAATGTCCGAGAGTGGATGGAAGAGCACGATGAAGACTTCAAAGTACTCCCTGGCCCCCTAATTCCTCAGACTTAAACCCATTTGAGTATCTGTGGGACCACCTCGATCGTGTTTTTCGCTCCATGGATCCTCCAACACGTATCTTCCAGCATTTGTCAGATGCACTGCAGTCAGCAAGGCTCCACATACCTGAGAACTCCTTCCAGCACTTTATTGAATCACTCCCAGCCTGTCTAGCTGCTGTCCGCGCTGTACACGGCAGTTACTCTGGATATTAGCTGGTGGTCACGATGATGTGACTCGACCGTGTATGTTGATAATATACACTGCTGGCCACCCAAAATGCAACACCAAGAAGGATACCAGAGAGCAAAGCCAAATTTACTGGACACATAACAACAGATACAAAGATGAAACGATTAAGCTTTACAGGCCCGTGCGACTTGCGGAACACGCAGACATCAGTAGTTCGTGTGGCCCCCATGGCTGAAAATAACGTCCGCTACACGCCGCGGCATCGAACGAAAGACGCTTTGGATGTGGGCTTTGGGTATGTCAGTCCAGGCTGCTTCCACACGTTGGAATAGGTCATCAGGCGTAACCGCAGGTGGTGCTTGCCGGGCCACTCGGTTGCCGATCAGCGACCAGACGTGTTCGATGGGCAACATATCGGGAGAACAAGCGGACCACGGCAGCAGTGACATCTGGTGAGCAGTAAAGAATTGTTGCACGATGCGTGCCACGTGCGGGCGCGCATTGTCCTGTTGAAACGTAGCTGCTGGTAGGTCTTGCAGGTAAGGGAGGACTACAGGCTCCAAAACGCCGGAGATGTAGCGGTGGCTGTTGAGTGTACCGGCGATGCGTACCAGAGGGGTGCGGGTATCATATCCGGTTGCGCCCCAAACCATAACTCCAGGCGACAGACCGATATGGTGATGCATAATGCAGGCGTCGTACAGTCTCTCGCCATGGTGCCGCCACACGTGGATCCGACCATCGTGGTGTTGCAGGCAGAAGCAGGATTCGTCGGAGAAGACAATGTCGTGCCATTATGTAGTCCAGCTGCGACGTTCAACGGCCCACTGCCGCCGCACTCGCCGGTGGTGTAACGTCAATGGTAATCGGAGCAATGTGCGCCGTGCGACAAGTCCCCGCTCCTGCAGACGACGTCGAACGTTACGTGTTGACACAGGTTGTTGCGCAACACACCCTAATTCCTGCGCTAACGTTCGTGATGTGGCGGTGCGAGCCGTCAATGCCCGCAGCACAACATGCCGGTCGTCTCGTTCGGCGGTGTGCCGCGGCTGCGGAAATCGCTCACGTCGGTCTGTCCGTCCCTCCTGCACCCACCGAATCCATACTCGCCTCAGTGTGGCTGGATGTCGTCCCACATGGGCGCCGATGCCTCGGTACGATAAACCGCTGTCGCGATAAGCCACTGTTCGTCCTCTGTCGCACTGCGAAACATGCTGGAATAACTGCCGTATTCTGCATCTTCCGAAATTCCAAATTTATGGAAAACATTTTTAATGTGTAGAATGTTAATATTTATTATCCTTTCATCGATTGTAGTAATCAGTTTAAAATCAAATATGTGACATCACAGAAAGAATGCCTAATATGCAATAGCGTTTGATACACGCGGAAGTAGATTCATGACCATTGTCTTAATGTTTATTATGTTTATCCTTTGTTTATATTTCAAATCATGTAACTTATTCTTAATATCAATTTGCAGTACCTGTGGATTGCATGACTTGCATATGAAAAGTTTCACCAGTTGCAAATCATTTGGTCCGGCCATATCCTTCCTTTAGTTACAGTACTTTCTGATTCATTTGTCATTGTTTCTCGTCAGTAACCACAGATTTGTGATGGAAATTTTTGAGATGACGTTTGTTGTCCACTGCAACTCCAAAACAATTTTTCCATCAAATGTATATCTGTGATTTGTAATTTAAATACTAGCATTATCTTTTTATTACAGGAAACAAGTTACATAATCGCTAAAGAAAATATATTTCAGTTTTTTGCAAACATGTTTGAAATTATTAGCATATAAAAATAAAAAAAAACATATTTTTAGCACCTAAAACATCCGTTCCCTATAATTTTTTTAAATGAAATTTAAGCAATTACTTCTGAGAAGTTCGAACTTTTAGATTGATAAAACCGAATTTGTCAGAGAATTATGTGGTGTGAGTTCTGCTTTTCATGATCAATTCCCATCATACAAAAATGTCACGGGTTTCAATCATTCTTGTCGTATTAAAAATCAATTTTTGCAGTGTAAACCTCACACACTAATTTTTTCAGTCTCTAAATGAAATCATTATCAGTTTTTGATATCGATGGATAACACTGGTCAACACACACTTTTCCTGGCATAAGGTATTCCAACGGTTTTAAGGTAATTTTGGGGTGCTGATTCCAAATCTGGCATCAGTGTTTGTCTATAACATCAGGTTTTTGAGATATCAAATATTGCATTTTCAATAAAAAAGGCAAATTTATGCTCATATACGAATAGTAGCTAAACAGACATACATACAAGAATAAGATAAGATACAATATACAATAATAATGAAACCAACATTTAATGAGCAGTAGCACAAAGTTGTGAGAGTGACTGCATATCAATCTGAGTGAATGCATATTACCATGTACGAATTTAATTGTGAAGATAAGAAAAATATGTACAAAAAGGTTATTACAATAGTGATGTTACATCTGCATAAACGACCTCTTCTTTGACGATCTCCGATATACAGCTTGTGGAATGTCTCTCATCAAGGACCAGCAGTAATATGCATCATGTTTGAGTCCCATCGGCATTGGTAACGTCCTTCCATAACTTTAATGTCTTGATGAAAGCTTTCACCTTGCTCTTCGCTCACGTGACCTATGTTCTATGGAAACTGGGCCAATTGACTATGTAAGTAGTGAACCTTGATGCTCATTCTACATCCAAGTGTTTGGAAACTCAAGAGCAGCTCCTCCACAATCTCTCGATTGTTGTCCGCTTTCCTGTTCCCAAGGAAATTCCGCACCACATCAGATAATGCATTCCAAGCTCTAGCCTCTGCCGCAGTCATTGTTGTAAGGAAGTGTGGATCCCTGATGAGTGTTCTTATTTGAGGGCCATCAAATATTCCTGCCTTTTTCTTCTCGGCACTGAGACTTGAAAAGTAGAACATATATAACTGAAGCAGTCTCCAGTGTAATCAAGAACTTTGACGATATGCTTCATTAACCCAAGTTTTATGTGCAATGGGGGAAATACAATTTTATTCCTATCAACCAGATGCTCATTCTTGATGTTCTTGTCACCAGGCGTCAAACTGATTCTTGGTAGCCAGTTCTTTTTAGCCAAGTGTTCTAATGTAGCCCTACTGTCCCAGTAGCACAGGAAACAAGGGTATTTGGTGTGACCTCCTTGCTGACCCAGCAGAAAATTAACCATTTTCAAATCAACACAAATTACCCATCCATGAACATGGTATTCCAATCTATCCAGAACAATCTTGATGTTGGCATACTCTTCTTCCATTTTTACAGAGTGTCCTATTGGGATTGAACCATATATATTTCTGTTGTGAAGTAACACACATTTCAAACTCCTTTTACTACTGTCAATAAAAAGTATTCATTCACTTGAATCATATGCGGGCAGTCCCATATTGAGAATAAGCCCTTCAACATCATTACAATAAACAAGTTGACCATCTAAATGGAAGCACTTTCGCAGTGCTGCTTCTCTGTTACGATAAAAGGAGACACTAGTGCCAGGTATGAGTAATTCTTTCTCTTGCAAGCTTGGAAGCCAACAATTCAGCAGACTGCTTCGGAAAATACAAATCTCTTACAAGATCATTCATTTCAGGCTGACTAAACAGAGAAATTTTATCACAATCTGCATCAGATGGCGTATGTTCTATCTGAGCATCATCACAATCATCCATGTAGAAGCAGGTAAACTGAGGGATTCAACATCAATCTCTGGTAGCTCAGTAAATACAGGCACAGGTATTTCCTCACAGTGCTCAACTGGTCGTCTGGCAGATGGGATATCTGGGTATTGTAAGTGTTGTTTGTTTTTCTTATTGAAACCTTTTACATTGACATGGCAGAAGTAGCAGTTATCCAAATGGTTTGTAGGTTTTTTCCAAACCACTGGCACCCCACCCCAAACTTCAGCTTAGCATTCTTTCCTTTAGACGATGATCGCAAAGTTTCAACACAGGTTTTACACACTTTGTGAGGAGCTCAATTTTTGTCTTGGTCTGAAAGTCATACTTTAAAGTAGGCAAGATAAGTCTTCTTGACAAAGGTATCGATGTTGCGCCTTTGATCCTGCAAAGTGAAACTGCCACAGATGTAGCAGAAGATATCTGGGTCATTACTGCATTTCCTTCTTTCGGATGTTGTAGCCGTTGTTAGATCACGACCAGCAGAAGAAAAATATTAAATAAATGTGGATATCTACATAAAATGATATTATAAACACACTATAATAAAAATACAACACCATATTTTAACACTAAAGCAGTCACGGACTCGCAACAACTTGCAATCATAAGTGACAAAGAGTTAATTATGAGTAAAATCAATGAAAATGGGGTATGCCGATAGCATAAAATAGAGCAAATCTGAGATCAGATTTGGAATCATCACCCTGAAATTAGTCTAAAACAGCTGCAAAAGTCCAGGCCAGAATGTTTTTTTGTTGACCAGTATAATTGTTAACAAACAAGCTGAAAGCGTGGACGAAACACGCCTTTTGTCACGTAGAAACACAGGAGACAGTGTTTCTGATAAAATATCAAAATTGAGGTATTTCTGACAAGTTTGGAAGGAATCCTCTGTTTGACACTTAGCACGTTTAATTCAGGTAAATTAACTATGACAGTTTCTAACCACAGAGCACACGTTCCATGACATAATTACATGCTTTGATTACACGGTGATCGTGAATAATTTTTTCTCCTTGATTTCATTGCTTTTCTCATGCTTGTTTTTAGAGCTGCCTTGCATATCGAGAGCTGTTGTATCGTTATTTAGAAATTTGTTCTATTTATTTCTACCTTTAAGCTATGTTGGGAACACACAGAATGAACTGTAGAGCTTCTTCTACATAGGACCCTTCGAATAATAATGTCATGAGTCAAAATGCTTATGTAGTTGTATTTTATACGTTTCTAGAGAAAAATAGTTTTTGAAAGTAAGGATATGGAAATTTGTACTTAAAAGTGCAAAAAATAAAGAAAAAGAAATCTTGCGAGAGAAGCCACTTGAAAAATTCCTGCAAATGAAAGAAATTCTTAGCTTTAGATATTTAAAACAATTTTAACACGATAATAAGGTATCATTTTAATAGCACTTCATTATCGTGCATTAGCTCTTATACTTCCTATTGTAGGATTCTTGTAAAACTATCGAAAACGTGATTCCTCTCTACTGATAACAACACTGGCCTTTTGCACCTTGTATTAAATACTCTACACACAGTAACTTAAATTCAAAATATATTTTTAAATATATAAAAATACACTCATCGTCAAAAAAATAGTTGCAGCCAGAAGGACGTGTCGGATTGCAATGCTATTCGGGTGGAAGGTAAAGGTTACTAGGAAAAATAAATGAGTAAACATTGAGACTAATGTGGGCAATATTTATTCAGCTACACGCCAAGAAGTAGTGTCTCTCAGTATGTTGTTTGGCCGCCACGTTTGCTCACACAGCATGCCAGACGTCTCGGCATGGATGTACAGGTTCCTAATGGTGTCCTGCAATAAGCCATCCCATGCAGTTTCAATCTTCTCACGCAGTTCCTGCAGATTGTGCGGTAGGGAGGGAGTGTGGATAGCGCGTCTGTTAGCATCTCACACATTTTCAATCGGCGGTAGATTTGGCGATGCGGCTGGCTATGGCAGAGTGTCGGTGCCTTGAAGGCAAGCTCTCGAGACAGCAGCAGTATGCGAACGAGTGTTGTCCTGTTGGAAAATCGCACAGGAGTAAGCGTTCAGAAAAGGTAGGGCCACTGGTTGCAGGACCTCATTAACGTAACGATGGGCTGTCCAAGTACCTGTAATGAACACCAAAGGCGATCTGGCATCGTAGGCAATTGCACTCCACACCATGACACCAGGCCTTCTGGACGTGTGGCGCTCGACAACAAACCGTTCATCTTGGCGCTGACCAGAGTGCCTCCACACACGGATTCGTTGGTTGTCTCCTCCATGACAAATGCGGGACTCGTCACTGAAGATCATCCGCTGCCATTCCGAGTGGCTTCATTATAGTCTGGCACGACATCAATGCAGTCTTTGGTCGTAGTCTGCGTGCGTGTAGTCCTACCTCGTGCAGCCGTCTGCCAACGGTGCTGGCACTAATCCGACGATGCATGGAGGGCACCACTGCTCGCTGAATATCCGTAATCGTGGCTGTTGGGTCACTCCGCGCATGTTGGAAACCAATTGGTCCTCTCTCTCCGTGTTTCGTCTAGGTCTCCCAGACCCTTCCTGTTGCTACTGCGTGCCTTGTTCTATCTACCACCGCCAACAGCGTGCTGTGGTGAAAACCACACGATCGGTATGGAGCACAATACGGCGATAAGACCATCCCGCTTCCCGGAGCCCGACGTTGCAGCCCCTCTCGAACTTATCCACCTGCTTCACTTGAAAAGGATACAACCAAAATGACAGCAAGAGTCAGAATGGCAAACACGCGCAACGGGACGACCTCATACAGCCGGTCAGGCACAGAGCTACGACCCGTCATTGCTGACGTCACATGCGCGGCCGAGAGTGATACTTTAATCATTTGCATGTCTCACGATGTCAAACCTACCCACCAAGTTTCATACATGTCGAGTGCTTCCTTCTGGATGCAACTATTTTTTTTGACGATGAGTGTATATACTTATTCAAATATATGCTTTCTAGCTCATAGCCCTTGGCCATGCACAGGTGAAAAAGCTGTAACTGAAAGTGTTGTAATAACGCTGTTTCCTTTTAATGAAATTACTTTGCAATGCGAAGGAAATGAAATAAAACACGACATAACACGTTCGTAACGAAAACAATGTCGCAGACAGTTGTTCGAGCACGAGAGTGTTGCCACATATGAAGTCGTTTGTCTTACTTACTTTATTTTATTTTCCGGTATTTTTCCTTGATTTTACGTATCGTGCGAGCTTAGTTCCAATTTCGGGGAGCGGATAAAAGCAGATGGCGCTGCAAGTACTGAATGATGTCAGAGCGTTTGGTACAGACGTACGAGTAGCCTATTATATAGGTTTCATATAAAAATAAGTACCTATCAAAATATATGTATACACGTATTCAAAATACATTTCTTAGTAGCTTCCAAATTTTAATATAAAGATAATAGTGTTATTAATTTATTATGATAGCCTACGTCTTGTTCTAGTGTAATAAATGCGTTTTACCACTCAAAAATTCAAAGGTAGAAAAAATGAACTGTGTCTGGTTATAACGAACCATGACTATTGTGAAAACACAAATTTGCTGCCCAGCCCCTTCTCTCCTCTCCGGAACCGAATACTCTACCAATTAATGACACCGACGGAATTTATTGGGGTAACTTTGTCTGCCCTCCCCCTTCTCTCCTCTCCGGAACCGAATATTCTACCAATGAATGACATCGACGGAATTTATTGGGGCAACTTTGTCGTCTTGACATGTGCTTCACCTCTGTAGTACATTATAAAGAAGCGAAGAAGGAATTCTCATTCATTCCAGACGATGTGTGGAACAAACATCACACATTTATGGAAGAACCCAATGGCCAGTAGATCAATTTACAACCAGAGGCAGTGTAAAAACACAAATTTGCTTGTGACTGGGGTTTGAACCCGTATTGTTTGGGTCCGGAGCCGATTGCTCTACTAATTAAGCTACACCGACCAAATTTATTGCTGCAACTTTGTCGTATGGGTATGTGCTTCATCTCCGTAATACGTCATACTGTAAGAAACCAAAAATTCGGTACCACTGAAGTTCGTCGTTGACTGTATTTTCAGAAACGATAAGAATAATTTTTAAGTGACAACCACAAAAGCGAAGCAGTGTGAAACAAAAGAGTTTATATATCTTTAAAAAATACCTCTGTATATTTGGTAGTTCTTTATACAAAACATAGCCTTTAATAACAGCGCAACAAAAGATTGTACTTCTTAAATTCCCTGTAGGTGATAAATCTACAAATATATAAAATGTGTACGTCTTTGTATATATATAGTGTCAGCTCTAAGCAATTGACATTGCAATTAATTGGGAGTTTTATTTTCTCAGAGACATTTTCAGTTTCAAACGTTACTCTCAAGTTCATGCATCATTGGAGAGATATTTTTTCGTTTTATCTCGGAGAGAAACTTTGACACAAATGATGTCATTAAACACAGCAGAAGTAGGAGCAGGAAGTCTCTCTTTCTGTCTTTTAGAAAGCATCAGAATTTCCGTGTTCTTGATTTCCGTGCCATTAGCCTTCACTTGTCAAAACTCAAAGGAGATACAAGTCCACAAAGGGTAGAAAAGGGAAACGACTCCAACCGGTAAACATGGTTCGCCTAATTCACGCTCAATTAAGTTTGGTGTCTGCCGCCGGCGGAATGTGATAACCTCTAGTGATCCATGATCGACGATGCTTTCAGAAGTAACCAGTTACGCAACACTCCTTCCCACCCTCCCCTTCAACTCAGCCAGATCTTTCCACCTTTAAGTGCGCTAAGAACTTCGTGAAAGGAAAGATCAAGACATTAAATCGTGACAAATTGCAGGATCTTCGGTTTGCTGCAAGCATTTCACTTACCACGTGCAGTTGAATAACTCTTATCTTGAAGGATCTGTGGTTTTCAAATTGCTGGTTAAGTATATTGTGCATCGACAGACGCACTCGTTAATAAAGTAATAAAATACTCATCAAAAATAAACGCAGGCAGGCACAAAAATACACGTATCATTTATTAAAAAATATTATATACATACAGATATTAATTAAATCCCCATGATTCATTTTGATTAAAAATCAATTAATATAAATGTTTAAATACTATTGCTATCTGTATTTTTTAAGAGAAAGAACGAATCTGGTTAATACAAATATGGAAACGACGATAAAGATAAATTATATTTTGAGAACATGAACAATATTATTAACATCAACGATAGTGACGTAAGAGGACATGTGTGTATGACAGTCCAAATCGTCCAGAAATCGTGTCAGACATTTTAATATTTTGCAGATTTCATTGTCGTCTAAACTGCTGTGGCTATCAGAGGACACTCTGTAGAAGCAGCTATACTTTAGTAGCTAATTATTAGGAACACCCAATAGAAATTACACACGTACCATCTTCACGTACGTTGCGCATGTAAGCGTGTGAAAATAAGTCCTTTTCCCCGGTGATGGAATTCGAACTCACATGTCCTTGTTCCGGCACCAGTTATTCTCCCGACAGAACTACACCAACAAAGCTTATCGCTACAACTTGCCGTTTTGACTCTTATGTCACCTCAGTGTTACATATATATATCTCCACCTTTGAGAAAGATGAAAACAGAATCGTAGGTTTCTGGGTCAGTCGGCCTATGGTTGAAGGAGCTCACTGTAGAAGAAGGAATTCTGATAAATTCCTGACGGTGCGTTGAAGAGGCATTACATATTATTCTCGAAACTCACAGCCAGGAGATTCATTTTTACGTTCAAGAGACATGTGAAAATAAACCCATTTGTCGGTGATGGAATTCGAACCTACGTCTCCTCGCTACGGAGCCAGTTATTCCCCCTACTGAACTACACCGGCATCGGCTTATTGCTCCAACTCGTCGTTATGGCTCTTGCGTCACCCAGGTGGTACGTCAGAAGTAAGGATGGCACGTGTGTGACGTTGATATCGCTTCATAAACAGCTCACTGCAAAGTATTCAGAAGTGTGTGATGCGTAAATGGTGGAAATATGTGGATGACTCGTGATGAAAGCAACTTTGAAAGAGGAATGATAGTAGGCGAGCTCGGTGGGCATGTGTAAGCATCTTAGAAATGGCAAACCTTCTCGGCTATGCAACAAAAACTGCATTGAGGATGTGTGGTACATAAACAACAATCAGCAGTTCTCCTCTGAGCGAAAACTACAAGGGGATACAAAGAAGTAAATTTCTCCGTCATTTTTGGTCTACGCCGGGATTCGAACCCGAGGCCGCTTATTCCGGAACAAGTCGCTCTACCAACTGAGCTACGCAGACGATTATTCTGATTCCTATCTGCCTTTATGTCGTGTGCGTCCTGCTGGCAGGTACGTCACATCTCCCCCCCGAAAGAGAGCCGGGGGCATGGCCCACGGGTCAGCCGTGACCATGAATCGTTGCAGGCAGCCATCCACTGTAGAACGTGCACTTGAGAACTCCCAGTCAATCTGCTGTGTGGAATGCAACATCACACATTTTTATTTTTCGAAGCGCTGGAGAAGGGATTCTCTGATTTTTCCTGTCTCGTGGTGTGGAAATAACATCACACCAATGCGATATTTTGAACGGCCAGGTCATCCGGATAGTTTGGCCACCATTATAACGAAGTATTTCTCGGTCATTTTTGGTCTACGCCGGGATTCGAACCCGAGGCCGCTTATTCCGGAACAAGTCGCTCTACCAACTGAGCTACGCAGACGATTATTCTGATTCCTATCTGCCTTTATATCGTGTGCGTCCTGCTGGCAGGTACGTCACAGGGATGCTGAAAAGTTCTGGCCTAACGCACTTCCAGTATTTGTAGCATTATTTTGTCACTGCAGCTCGAAAGAGTGTTACTTTGTATTGTAAAATGCCAATTTTTAGACTAATAGCTCTTTATTTTTTTTTTGTGGCAGACGTTTGACGTCCTGAACTGAATCATGTCAATGCAAAGTGTTGAATTTTCGAATGTGGAACTCCGGGCTGTCATGAAATTTCTGTTCCTGCAGAAGAACACTGCAAAGTAAATCTATGAGTGTATGACGCAAACATTAAGTTACAAGTGCCCTTCATATTGCACTGTGAAGAAATGGTGTGCCAACTTTCAGCGTGTAGACTTTGAGACCGAAGGCGCAGCGAGATCTGGGAGGCCTTCAACAGTGACTACACCCGAAATTGTTGATCGTGCTCGTGACCTGATCCTGTCAGATCGGCGAATCTCGGCTAAAACAATAGCAGAGATACTGGAGATATTCAGGGAATGTGTTGGGTTCATAATTCATGAACACTTGGATTCGCAGAAGATGTCAGCGAAGTGGGAGCCCAAATGTTTGAACGCCGATGAGAAACGAAAACGAGTGGGCACTTCCAAATCGGGTTTGCAACATTTAGAGCGATCTGGAGATAAGGTTTTGCAGCGACTTGTCACTGTTGATGAAACGTGGTTACATCACTGCGATCCAGAGACGAAACAACAGTCCCTGAAGTGGCGGCACTCGGGTTCTCCTCGGCCAAAGAAATTCAAAGCAAAAAGTTCTGCAGGAAAGGTCATGGCAACCGTTTTTTGGGGATTCGAAGGGCGTTTCATTGATTGACTCTCTCCCGAAAGGTCAAACAATATATGCTTAAAACTATTTCAAGTTGCTAAGCCGATTAAAGGAGACGTTGAAGGAAAAAAAGGCGAGGGAAACTGCGGAAAAGTGCTCTCTTTTTGCAGGACAATGCGCCGGCTCACAAGGCTGACAAGGCAATGAACGTTTTGAGGGATCTAGGATTTAAGTGCATAGACCATCCACCCTGCTCACCAGATCTTGCTCCATCGGACTATTTCCTGTTTTCAAACCTTAAAAAAAGTTTATAAAAGAAGAATATTTCGAATAATTCAGAGTTGATATCAGTATCAGAGCAGTGTTTGAATGATCAGACATCAGAATGTTTTTTGGAAGCGTTAAAGAACTCCAGAAACGCTGTGCCAAGTGTGTCGAACTTCGGGGTGAACATGCGGAATATTCTGTAAGTTTCATGGCTCTAGCCCATTTCCTTCTTGGTGAGGCCTAGAACTTATCAGAATCCCTTCTTACTTGCCAAAGTTCGAGAGCATCGTTGTCTGGAATGGATTGAGCGAGGTAATACACTACTGCGCCAAGTAACCGCACAGTTCAATAGGGGTATCTAGATAAGAATTTTAGCATAAACATCTCGCCGCACATTAGTGGAAATGGGCTATGACAGCAGACGTTCCTTTCCTGTAGCACTCGTCTCTGCTAAAAGCTGACCAATTTGTTTGGAATGGGCACATAAGTGGACCCTTGAGGACCGGAATAAAGGTCACGTGGTCCGATGAATCACATTTTCAATTAATACACGCCGATGGACGGAACAGAAATTGCATGAATTGTTGGATCACATATGCTTATCGGTTACTGTATAAGGTGGTGAAGTCGGTGTGATGATCTGGGTCTGGGGTTTGTTTTAATGGAGGACATTGGTCTCCGTAATACCTATAGGACAGCATTTGGATATCCCGAGGTATTTTACCGCCACTGCAGACCAATTATACTCGTAAATGTCCATGGTGTTTCCTGGTGGACAGCTACTTCCATCAAGTCAATGCTCCATGCAACAAGGCTCTGGTAATCATTTAGTGAGTGGTTCAAAGTGCTAAAATGGTACCCACAGTTCTCAGATCTTAACCCCATTGAACACCTGTGAGATGAGCCTGAGAGAGCTGGTGAAGCCGTTTCCTGGGTCTGTGGTTTGTTTTTTAATGGCGGGCTCTTTAATACATTTGGAACAGTATTTGGATGTTACGAGGTATTCTAATGTCATTGCAGACCAAGTATGCTCATAAATGTGCAAGGGGTTTCCTGGTACACATATACTTCCATCAGGACAATGCTCTATGCTACAACCCTGGGGTAATCACAAAGTGGTTCCAGGAGCACGACAGTGAGGTCAAAGTTCTAAAACGGTGTCCACAGTTCCCAGAACTTAACCTCATTGTACACCTGTAGCGTGAGCCTGAGAGAGCTAATGAAGGCGGTTACTAGGTGTGGGGTTTGTCTAATTGGCGGACATTGGGCTCCTTATTACCTTTGGAACAGCACTTGGATGTTAGACGGTATCTTAACGCCATTCCAGAACAATAATACTAAAAAATGTTCATGGTGTTTCCTGATGGACAGCTACTTGTATCAGGACGATGCTCCATGCAACAAGGCTGGGGTAATCACACAGTGGTTCCAAGAGCACGACAAGGACGTTAAAGGGCAAATATGGTAGCTACAGTTCCCAGATTTTAACCAAACTGAACATCTGTGGGATAAGTCTGAGAAAGCTGGGGAAGACGGTGTCATGATGTGGACCTGGAACCTGAGAGAGCTAGTGAAGGTGGTTACAGGGTCTGGGGTTTGTTTTAATGGTGGACGTTGGGCTCCTTAAATACTTTTGGAACATCATTTAGATGTTTCGAGATATTTTAATGTCACTGAAGACAAGTACATTCGTAAGTGTGCATTCTGTTTTCTGATGGACAGCTACTTCCATCAGGACAATGCTGCATGCAACAAGGCTCGGATAAATCACACACTGCTTCCACGAGCAATGTAGTGAGACGTCAAAGTGCTAAAATGGTACTCATAGTTCCCACGTCTTTACCCAATTGAGCACATGTGGGATGAGCCAGAGGAAGCCATTCATAGCAACGATCCTCCTGCAGTGAACAACCGGCAATTAACGGAATGCCTGACTTTCGCTTGGCTAAACATACCTGAAGAACCATACAAGGACTACGTCGAATCCATTCGTCATCATATCGCGTATGTTTTTAAAACGCTATTGTTGCTAAGAAATTGTTACTTCAGTGTATGCTTTCCATGATACTAGTACGAAAACCAGGAAACAGCAGCGACACAATTGATAACGGTAGTGACCATGAAAGTGCGCGCATGCACTGACATTGTCCGCGGAATTAAAATGCACCTCATATGTGTAAGACACGAGACGCAAAACAACTTCCCTTATTTGGACATTGTTATTCCATCAGAGGATGCAATGTTTGCTGATGACGTAGGTACCATCGATTAATGCATTTCTTCGCTACCGGTCTTGATTGGGGAATACACAGAGTTGTTTGTATTATTTTACCTACTATTCATAAAAGACCACACAGAGTTGTTTGTCACACTCTTTTTAATTACATTCCTTCTGAAAGAGGAAATTAATGTGCTATAGAAGCACAAGAGGTAAAAAGGAAAAGAAAATCAACAATTCGGCACCTTATGGAAACACCACTAACGAAGTATCATGAACTGAGATAGTTTCCGAATCTGAGATAGTTTCTGAATTCATATATTCCGAAGATATTACTTCACTGAAAAAAAGGCTTACACACACACAAAGTGCATACAAAATTATATTTTTCGTGGTCAGAATATTCTACTCACAAAATCATTATTCACTGCAGTAAGAATCGGAAGATATAGATTTGATCTTAAATGAAATATCTGGACAGCGCTGACTATATTTCAGCAGCTGTAGTTACACGGGTCTGCATTTTGAAGTCAGTTCTGCTTTCGAAGTAGTAGGTGATTCCTAATATTTGTATTTCAACACACTTTCCACTGATTTTTTTCAATCAATTGAATTAAATTAAATTAAATTGAAAGAACGATATATTACATCATATAAAAATGTACATGCATAAAAATGACATTTTGATTAATAATCTTTAAGTAATGTGAATTTCCAAATATTGACGCATTTTGATGGATGAAATTTTGGTTTCCTTGATTCCTTTCCACGGCTATTCCCATCACTGGGGTTCTCTTTCAGCATCCAATAGCAATCTGTCATCATGCCCAAATTCCATCTCTGATATCTCCCTCCCATTTCCTTAATGTCTTGATGGAATCTTTATGCTCTTCACTTGCATCACCGAAATTTGCTGGAATGATGTCAGTAAGAGCCAAAACTTAATTTCCAACTGATATTGCATCCAAGTGTTTAAAAGGTTTTCAACGTGTCTTCAACAATAACATTTTAATTCCGATATATTTTCCCTAAAAACTTCCATTTACATTTCTGAAGCTTCGACTCGTTTTTTACTCACACGTATTTTTTGTTTCAAGCTCCCTGTCCATGCTAAATTTTTGAATTCGAAGGTCTGCAAAAATTCTATCATTAAACATTTCATATGTAACAGACGGAAACTTCTCGCAAATGTATTTATATCAGCCACTTTGTTCATCAAACGTTTTAAAAACTGCTTTATTAAAACCTAGCTTCAACAACACTTTTGTGTGTTCAACTAATGGTTCAACTAACATGATTTTATAACTATGCAATAAACAAATTGAAGGTCTCCAATTCCTCATTTTCCGTTGCTTAAGTTTGGCCAGGCTGAACCACTAGAACAAAACACAAAGGTTTTTATATATGGAGTCCGTTGTCAATCCCTTAAAATAGTCACATAAAACGCATTAATGTTTCTCCCATTTCTTTCTACTTAATAAAAACTAAAGACTTTCATATGATTCCTTTAAATGCACAAAATATGAGACGCCGGAGATAAGCATGCACTGAAGTGCCAGAAAAACTGGCACACCAGTCTAATAGGTAGGTCCCCCACGGGAGCGCAGGACTGCAGAAATACGGCGGAGCATGGACTCCACTAGCTACTGAAAATATGATGAAAGCAATGCACATCATACTTCCTGCAGAGCGTTCCACAATTCGGGTGTATTCCGAGGTCTCGGATTCCTGTGTTCGATAGCGTGTTGCATGGCCTCCCAAATGTGTTCTATCACGTTCAGATCTGAAGACTTGGGTGGGACTGACAACATCCCAAACTCAGATGAATGCTCCTCTTACCATAATGTGGCGTCCCGGCACTTGTGTGGAGGTGCATTGTTCTGTTGGAACAGGCTCAACCCATCAGCATGAATGCAGGACATGAACGGGTGTACCTCGTCAGAAAGGATACGCACATAGCGTTGGCAGGTTACAGACGTTTGTAGACGTACCAGGGCTTCCAGTGAAGTCCAGCTAAACACACCCCATTCCATTACGGACCCCCACCAGCCGGTACAGTGCCCTGTTGACAGGCGGGATCCATGGCTTCATGGGGTTTGCGCCACACACGAATACTTCCATCTGCCCGATACAGTTGGAAACGCGACTCGTCAGACCAGGCTACTTGTTTCCAGTCATCAAGTGTCCAGTGGTGGTGTTGCCGTGCCCAAGCGATGCGCATAGCTCTGTGTCGTGCACCCATCAAGGGGTCTCGAGTTGGACGTCGGCTCCCAAAGCCCATATCGTGCAGGGTACGTTGCACAGTCAGAACGCTGATGCTTGTTGAGGCTCCAGCACTGAATTCCGATGATGCCTGCGAGAGTGTTGCACTGTTATCGCGTGAAACGATTCTTGACAGCCGACGATGGTCACTCTCACCCAATGCCTTTTTACCGCCACACTGGCATCGTAGGTTGGAGGTTTTGCCAGAATTCTTGTAGTCACGGTAGTCACAGTACACCCTTGCAATGGTCGTCCGTGAAAATCCGAACTTCGTTTCTACCTCCGAAATACTATGGCCCATCTCACGAGCGCCAACTATGACACCACGTTGAAAATCGCTTAAATCGTTATTACTTGTCATTCTCATGCCGAAAACAGCTCTGACAGTTGGCAAGGATGCCTATCGCTTTATATACGCACTGGCGTTGCTATGTATTTCGCATAAGCTCGTCTGTACCAGTTTTTCTGGCACTTTAGTGTATAACCTGGTTCTCAAAATTAAAAGAACTTATACAGCTGCCAATGTATGTAACATAATGCCCTGAAAATTGGTGTAGCCCAGGCAAATCAATAAGAATGGAATCTTGAGAACTTCAAATGCCACATTCAACTTTCCAGAAAGTTCTCCGTACGGCTAATATTGTTTGTTTAAAAAATATAAATTTCACATTATCTCCACGCTCAGAACAAACCTAAACGGGTGGAATTCGTAGTAAAGATTTTGGATAAATTGGTAACTGTAATACGCTTCTGAAACCTGTAATGTAAATGGATGAAGAACATATAATGTGTCTGGCTATGTTAACCGCCAATGCATTTAGAAATGTGTTATGAACCCCCACATTCTGTACTCGAGCAGGAGAGATGTATTCTAAAAATCAATGTCTGTTAAACGTGATTGTTTATCTTGATATGTTGGAACAATATGTTTTACTACAGTTTCAGGAACTGCAAACTGGCCCCTTGTTCTAACAAGATGGCGCTCTTCCATCTTGTTAAAATAATATGCATACATAAGAAATAATAAAAATTAAATCCAGCATTTTATTCTGCGGTTTGCAGTTCTAAGAATTAATACGCATGAAATAACTGTTCAATCGTTTTGTGGACACGATATGTTTTGTCCTTTGAACTGTTACATATAATTTTTTGTGTTCGTTTGGAGGTTTAACGACCACCGTGAGCAACCCGATTGGCTATAAGCAGTCGCCCGTCCTTATTTTAGGGTCAGTGGCTCCACGGAAGGGAGAGAGAGCTAGTATCATAAGACAAAAACAAAATCCATGCCTCACAAAGATTCGAGCCCCGACCCCTCTCGGGCGAATGGTTAGAAGCCAGCACTTAGGCCACTGAGCCCCGGACTGCATAAATAGGGTTACAAAGTCGCCAAGCTTTCGCTCTCCTCTGAGAGACCTTTTGGAATGAAAATTGTTTTGTCTTCAAGCACGTAGGCCACTGAGCCCCGGACTGCATAAATAGGGTTACAAAGTCGCCAAGCTTTCGCTCTCCTCTGAGAGACCTTTTGGAATGAAAATTGTTTTGTCTTCAAGTCTAGAAAATAATGCAATATTTATTTATTTGCAGTGTCTTTTAATTTTTCTATGCTTTTATGGATCTTTATTTATCTTTATTTTGTTAATTATGGAAAACGATATCACACCTTTGTTTAACACTTCGGATTCTGCCTGAGGACTAGCTTTCTCCGTTCAAAACGAAACAAAACCCATACTTGTTTTTGTAAAACATGGGATTTATACTTAGTCATATTTTTTTATCGCTCTGCCTGAACAACACGAAAACGCGGCGAGATCTTTCTTTTTTATTGTTTAAAGTTTCGTACTTTCAATCATTTTTGAATCTCACTCACATATGACTTCAGATACTTTTGTTGCCATTCCTTATCCGTCCTTGAAAGCACTTTTACACAGTTATGCATGCATGCATACATACATACATACGGTAGTAGAAATGGGTCGAAATATAGCAGAACCCCGTTCCGGGAGCGAAATCCCACTTTCCGGGAGTAAAACCCCACATTACGGGAGCAATGCGACACCAAAAGAAAGGGAGCATTTAATATGGATAAAATATATTGCAGTGCATTATACATTTCAATTAATGACGCCATCTTGTATGAATTGTTCGTCTCTGAAAAAGAAAGCAGCTCTGACTTCAGCTAAATGTGAGTATTTCATTTTAAAGTTTAACAATGAAATTTCTTCATATGGTTTTATACATATTGTGAAGGGGTTTGGTGCATATTAAATTTTCATTTTTCATTTGTTCTTTGGGTTCCGGCAGCGGATAATTCCCATTTCCACTACATACATACATACATACTGCTGAAGTAAAAACACACATATACCGCTAGAACTGCTTATATTTGCACAACGTTTTTGTTGTAGCTTTGAGATTCCACTTAAATGCGGGTAACCTACGAACAAAATAAAAAGATTTAGGGTTTTGTGTCATGATGCTGGCGCCGACTGAGCGCTTATTTATTGAACAAAGGTACATTTCGCGAG
This sequence comes from Macrothele yani, assembly GCA_039090855.1. NCBI lineage: Eukaryota > Metazoa > Arthropoda > Arachnida > Araneae > Macrothelidae > Macrothele > Macrothele yani. Next base: position 7,861,279 of record CM077005.1, read on the forward strand.
GGATTATCTGTCCTCAGAAAAAGATTTTGGTAACGAATCAACCGTATGGACAAAAGAAATAACGCCACAAAGGGAAAATGCCTTTCGTAATAAAGAATAAAAAAAGCCTGGTAGAAGATACCATCAGAAGAACTCGTCTACATGCCGTAGCAGATTGTTTTGATTCTTGGGGAATTCTCTGCAATATCATCCTTATGTTCTTATTTTGTTCGATATTTGATCATCACTGTTGGCATTTCTATTCTTGTACGATTTTGTCTGGATCAGTGGATTTATTTTTCATTAGGGGAGAGCATACATTTTCTGCGTTACAACAGCTCTCATTTCATAGCATTTTATTAAAACCTATGACATTGCTTTCGAACACAAGTGCTTCTGTGAAAAAGAAATTGTTCCTGTTACACATTTTCAGCACAAAACAAGCTTCTAATGTGTTTAACCCAACAACCAATCAGTGATCTATTTACGAGTAATACTGTGATCGCATTCTTGTAGCAGATAAGATCTAACAGCAGCTTTGCAAGAGGAAATTTCGATACATGCCTACATCTATCTCATGAGAATGATGCCTAGGAAGGTCGCAGCAATTAAAACCGCCAAAGATGCGCCGACTTTGCTCTGATTTCGGCTAATAAATTCCTCTTACTCTCGTTTGACCTAGGTGTCAGAAGTCGTCCACTGGGTTGAAAAGAAAGTAATGTCTACAAATGCAAGGCAACAGAAAAGTGCTAATTACGGTATTTACAATCTACAAGTACCAGATCAGTCCGAAATGTAGTCACCATCGTTTGCCACGACCTGCTCCCATCGTCTGAGCAGCTATTGGATACCGTCCCTGTAGAAATGTGGCGGTTTAGACACAAAGAAGTGAGTAGGTGCGCCTTCGACATCGACAAGGTAGGTCATAAAATTGGGTATAATGAATAAAGTCCATCTAGTAAAAGCTGCAAAGACCGGAAAAGTCGCTTGGGGCAAAGTCCGAGGAGCAGGCTGGATGCTGCAGCAGCTCCGGTTCCAAATTATGTAGAGCTGCACAAATGCGCAAACATGAAACAGTTCACATACATATAGCAAAATATAAGTTATTCTTTTTTAAAGTATCTTCAATCGGATATGATGCAACCAACGGTCCCAGCATTCAGTCCACATTTAAATGCATGCGGCAAAGGCATTTTGTGGAAGCTACTTTAGCGACCCCTGTACAGCTTAAATAACGTCAGCATCTGTGCTGAATGTTGCGCCATGGAACTTCTCCTTCATTGTTGGAAACAACCAGAAATCACACGGGGCGAGGTCAGGATTGTACGCAGGCTGTGGCATGATTTCAATACTGCATTTCGTAAGAAACTGTTGAACACAAGCAGCCACATGTGGGCGGGCGTTATCATGGTTGTAGGCTCCACTTTCCTACCAGTTCCTTCATCGATATGGGTCATCGCAGACGCTTCAAAACTGAAATGCAATACTCAGCATTAAGACGAATTTGTGGATGAAAGGCATGCTAGTACCCTACACATTTATGATCAAATAAACTTATCTTCATCTCCTTCCCAGCTGATTTGGTTTGGCGCACTCTTTTCGGAGGAGGCGAGCCTGTGTGTTTCCGAACAGTCGTTGGGCGCTTCGTGAGGGGTGTCGAAATACTGGACCTATGTTTCATCGGGAGTTATTACCGTGTTTAGGAAATTTGGATCCCTTGTAATCATTTGTTTCCACTCATGACACACCCTCACTCTGGCTAACAATTCTTCTCTCGTCAGGTAATGAGGTACCCATCTGGAACACACACGATGCAGCAGTAATTTGTAGCGCAGAATGCGGATGCCGACGTTTTTGGAATATTAGTTGACGCCGCTATGTCTTCTTGCGTCATTCTTCGATCTTCTTGCAAGATTTCCCAAACAGTGTTAACAATACGCTCCGTAACAAGACTTTCAGGTCGACCAGGCCTAGGAGCGAGTTCTGCCGGCAAATGCTCTTTTTTGAAATCATGGTGCCATCTAAAAATCGTTGACTCACCTAACATTTATTTATTTTTTTTTTTTTTGGAGGTTTGACGACCACCGTGAGCATCTCAATGGGCTATAAGCAGTCGTCCGTCCCTAACTCAGGGTCACTGGTTCCAGTGAAGGGAGAGAGCCAGTGCCGTAAGGAAAACACAACATCCATGCCTCACCGGGATTCGAACCCAGACTCCTTTCGGAGGAATGATCGGGAGCCATCGCTTAGACTGCTGCGCCAATAGGGCGGCCCCAAACATTTATCTTTGTAAGCTTTTTTCATTAAATCAATTGTATCTAGAGCAGGTTTACCCAAACGGTGGCAAAATTTTATCGTACAACGCATTTTACTTCTTAACTCTGAATCACCCACCTCGATAGCTGTATGGCGAAATGAAGACGCACCTTAAACAACTGCGCAATAACAAAACCAGAATCGTCAGCCACGGCTAATAACTGTTGCCATAGATACTTCCTTAATTCAGTTAGTCGTCTGCGTGGTTATTTTTTTCCTTCGCAGTGTTGCCAACTCCCAAAAAATTACTCTCCGTTTTTATGGAACGGCCTTTTTCAATAAAAGAAAGTAACATGTTCATTCACAAATAAATGCCTCCCATCACACTGAAGCGCTAATGCCTAAATCTTCTTCATAGGTTAAAAGTCGTTGTGGTGAAGAATCGGGAGCTACTTACTTAGAAGGCGGTTCTTTCGGGAAAGATTTTTAGTTTATTTTTCGTTTGGAAGAAAGAGAAAATGAAGGCTAAAGCGCGCTCCGCAGTTAGTCCACTCTTTCACGTATTTCTTCAAAGGATCCTTTCTCTCTCTCTCTCTCTGTCCCTGTGTCTGTCTATCTCTTTTGCTCTGTCTATCTATTCTGTCACTCTGTGTATGTCTGTCTCTTTCTGTCTCTATATCTTTCTTTTTGTCTCTCTCTTTTTATCTGTCTCTATATCTTTTTTGTCTCTCTCTTTTTCTATGTGTATCTCTTCTCTCACTCTGTATATGTCTGTCTCTTATCTGTTTTTGTCTCTGTATCTGTGTCTCTGCGTCTCTCTCTTTCCCCCCCCTTCTCTCTCTCTCTCTCTCTCTCTCTCTCTCTCTCTCTCTTTCTCTCAAGAGTAACTTGCCGATCAACACTTTTGTCTATGTGTGTAACGTGGAATTGGAGAAAAGAGAAATGCATGTATTAGGCTATGAACTACGTACACTTTCACTTTTAGTTAGTGTTGATCATCTCGTGCTTTTCCTAACAACAAAATGATATCTTCATTCTAGAGCCTTTTCCTCCTTTTCTCGGTTTACTGTTATGAATTGCTAATCAAAAGGGTATTTTGGGTGGTATTATCAATACCTCAACAACAAGCAGCTGTGATTTTAATATCTCATAGCTCATGTTCGAATAAATCATAAGAAACATTGTTGCCGCATGAACATAAAAGCTTTATTATGGCTCACATTCAGGAAATTTTCCACAAGATAGGAGTCATATGGTGACGTTATGTCAGGGCTTTAATAACGTCGTATTATTATTTATGGAGCTTCACAGAACTTCATTATTTCTCCTGAGAGGTTCGTATCTACATTTACACATTGCGAAAAAAAAAGCGAACCAACATTGTCGTGTCTCGTACCAGCATTTGAGTGTATTTACACTGAATAGCAATTGAATTAGAGATACCTGTCTAGTAACGTGTAGCACCACCTTTTGTCCTGATGACGGCGGCGATTCGTCTCGGCATGGACTCGACAAGACACCGGAAGCGTTGGGAAGCCATACGGAGCCACGATCTCTGAACAAGCTCCCACAGTTCACGAAGATTTGATGGAGGGGTCGGAGCCTTGAACATCTCTCACGATGGCATCCCAGATGTGCTCGGTGGGATTGAGGTCAGGTGACCTAGCTGGCCAAGGAAGCGAGGTCACGTCAGGGGCGTGTTCATCCAACCAATCGGATACAATTCGGGAGCGATGGCACGGTGTATTGTCTTGTTGCAGGATAAGGTCCCCAGTAGCCCTTATCCTGCAACAAGACAATACACCGTGATGTTGAAGACGCACAAGCGGGAGCAAATGGTCGTCCAGGATATCCCGGGGTTCCATTTCAATCCACGTAAACAGTCCCCAGACGAGAATGCCACACCCACCTGCTTGATTAGTACCCTGCTGGCAAGAAGGATCCATCGCTTCATGTGGTTTGCGCCGTACTCGTATCCTGCCATCCGCATGTACCAACGTGAATCTCGACTCATCAGTCCAGGAAACATTTTTCCACATGACTAAGGTCCAGTGGCGAAGTTCCCGCGCCCATGCTAATCTTTGCTCTCTGTGGTGTTTGGTCAGCAGCGGTACCCTCGTGAGACGACGGCTTCTGTACTCCATAGCGAGGAGATGGTTCTGGATGGTGTGGCTGCTGACACGTTTTTGTGCACCAGCGTTAAATTGCAGAGTGATTTCTTGCACTGTGGCCCGTCTATCCGTTGTTACAATGCGAGCTAGCCGACGATGACCCCGCTCATCCACACGCTGTTGTCCACGGCAGTTGGCCTTTGCAGGGATGGTTTTACCGGATTCGATGTACTCACGGTGGCATGTGAAAATCTGACACAGTGGCTCGTGAAAATCCCAGTGCTTGCACGACTTCCGAGATGGAGTGACCCATTCGTCTGGCCCCGACAATTTTCCCACGATTAAATGCGCTTAGATCCTTCGTCTTACCCATACTGCGTCCGACTCTTACTGATTCCCGTCGCATCACTCCTTATATTATCGATTTGCTGCATACATCATGTCGTTTCCGTTTACAGTGCCGCCCACAGCGCCACATTTGCATAGCGCCAGCTGTCTCTAATTCAATTGCTCTTCAGTGTATATAGTCGCACAAAATCAGACACAATAAATCCAGATATCGTCTACCAATTGTGCCTGTATTTTATACAGAATCGTGAGCACCGGCACAGAAGATCAAGATGACTAATACATCTTCATAAAGCATAGCGCGTCAGGGGTACGGTAAATCAAGATATCATATACCGGTTACGGTTGTATATAAACATCGTCATAAACCGAGATACGGGCCGCCCCGGTGGCGCAGTGGTCTAAGCGCTGGCTTGTGACCATTCGTCCGTGATGGGTCCGGGTTCGAATCCCGGTGAGGCATGGATGTTTTGTTTGTCTTACGGTACTGGCGCTCTCCCTTTCCTGGAATCAGTGACCCTAAATCAGGAACGGGCGACGGCTTATAGTCCATCAAGTTGCTCAGGGTGATCGTTATACCTTCAATAAAAAACAAAAACAAAAAAACGCCGGGATACAGAAAATCAAAATGTCATATACCGAATAATTGGTATATTAACCCAGTTCTGTACAGCGTGGATGTAGGAAATCAAGTTCTCCTATGATTTGAATATACTAGGGGACTCAAAAGTCTGTTTAAATTTAAAAGCATTATAACAAAAGAAACAAAGGCCTGTATTACAGTGCGGTTTGCGTGAGAAGCACCCACTAGTAGGGGGATTTTGCTTGGCAAAGGAAAAACTTTCATTTTAAAAAGGCGACGAGAGAAGGCGCTTTGCAGGCATATAAACCATGAAAAATATTCACGTGATACCTTCAAAAACACTAAATGATAAACTGCAGCTAGTAATCATTTGTGAATTGCCTTCATCCCTCTCTTCATTGAAATTGGTACTAATGAGGAGTGTTGCCACGATGTAAAATTTGCCGAAGGAAGCCTTCGAGTGAAGCTTTATTACGCAAGCGGAGAATAGATAACAGAAGGCTTTTTTTTTTTTTGATTTTTTTGATTGGGGGGTTTACATTTCACATCAACAAGTACATATCATACATGAGTTGCGCATGAGTTGCAGCATAATAAACTAAAAAGGAAACTTAATTTAGAATATACGTCACACAGGATACAGATTTTTCACATCAACAAGTACGTATTATACATTTTACAGTATGCCAATTGATCAATTTACACAGAGAGACCAGTGTTGATCAAGTAACACAGTGAACAAGTACACATCAAACATGGGTTTTACAGTATGTTAAATGACCAATGTACACAGAGAGCAAGTGTTGGACAAGTAACATATTGAGAGCCAGTGCCGAAAGACAAACACAAAAACCATTCCTCACTGGATTCGAACCCGGACCCAGCGCCTTAGACCACTGCAGCACCGGGGCGGTAACAGAAGCTTTGCGAAAGTTCGGAACAGAATAAGGACGTAAGAAGGTCCGAGGCTCTATCACTTGGGTGTATTTTGAGACAATTTGCGGAAACTGTAAGTTTGCTGGATCGCCCCCGACGCTGGAGTCCATTGTTAAGGGAGTCCCGTTCGAATACTGTGGCTTTCCAAATAGACGGAGTAGCATTTCCAGCGACAAGTCAAACACACAGTGCTCGTTAAGTGGCAAGATATTTGGGCATATTAAAAGCATCGGTAAATCGTATTCTTCACACTGTGTTAAATCTGCACTCATACAAACTACAAAAATTACACCAGTTGTTAGCGGCGGATGCCACAGAGCTGGAAGAATCTGCCAAATGAGCACTCGTAAAGATCACTGATTATCCTCAGTGGTTGTTATATGTGTTATGGACAGAAGAAGCTCATTTTGTTTGTTTCATGGGTCGGCTTTTCAGCCCAAGTGGCAGGAAGGAAAGGCAAAGGATGGCCAAGGAAGACATGGGTGGTTCAGATTCAGGAGTGTCTGCACGAGAAAAAGATTATGAGTATGAAGTATAAAAGATCTTCTGTACGGCGTGTAATGGATATCAGTGAAGCACGAGTTGTATGCCAAGATCGCTGTAAATGGAGAAGTTTGATACGACAACAATAAATCAAAATATCTGGAAGTTTGTATTTCTTTTTGGAGCTAACCTCTGAATCTCAGAGAACAGCTTAGTGATATGTATGTATGTCAATACACACAATTGCCGAATATGGGCACCGGATAATCCAAATGCGGCATGGAGGAATCACTGCATCCACCACGAGTTGCAGTGAGCTGTGAACTCACTGCATCCACCACGAGTTGCAATGAGCTGTGAGCTCACTGCATCCGGCATTCTTGGGTAATCTTTATTTGAGAAATTGTGCCTCAGGAACTACTGGAAGACTTGCTCAATAAATAAGATACGGTTATTGAAACTGCACTTGATGCCATGTTTGTATGAAAAAATCAGATTTACGTTTATGTAGGCCAGCTCACGTCGCATCTCTAGTGCAGAACTTTATGGTCACCAGATTTGGTTCAGAAAGGCTAATCGACAAACAATGCAACATCACGTGGCCACCTCGGTCTCTGACACCCGTGGATTTCTGGTACTGAGGTTATTTAAAGTTCAGAAGGTAACATAAAAACCCTTCCGTACTGCCACAACTGAAGAGAGCAATTCAACGCGAAGTTTGTTGCATCCTTCTTTATATGCTACATTGGTCGGTTACAGAAAAGTTCTCACGCTTGAATGGTGTAATACCTTGTGGTGGAGGACATGTCGAACGATAGTGCAGTGCAGTTATCGCCCTCTGTCGGTGACTCTTTAAACTAAAAACTGTTCTGTTGCCAAACAAAATTTTCCTAATAGTTGATGCTTTTTGTGCAAACCACACTGCGGTACATGCGTTTGTTCTTTA